>CM076573.1:717084508-717786253 GCA_034641835.2 Pinus albicaulis
GTTTTGATGCTGACTAGGTTAAAACTCAAGAGAGATGAAGGAAACTTGGTTAGTGCACAAACTAATCCACAACCAAGAAGGGTCAGAGAACCACCTCCAAGAGCCCTAGAAGCAGCTAAAAGCATGTCTTCAAGATAAGGAGAAGCTCCTAAAGAGATGGATCCTAAGGAAGAAGAAAGGGTATTTCGGAAATATTTCTTGGATATGACTGAAATGGTAAGGATCCTCTATCAAGAAAGAAATGATAGGATTGCTGGAGAAGGGTCTAAAAACCAAAAATAAGGAGATGATTCATCAAGAGTAAAGAAGGGTAATGATCAGTCAAAGAAAGGGAATGGAGGAAATGGTGTTCCACCATCTCCATCATCATCCTCTTCCTCGACTTTGGTAAATGAGTCACATAAGTCGAAAACCACTGGTAAAAATCATTTTTTAAAGCTTGATGTCAAATTTGAATTGCCAATGTTTAATGGTGAAGTTAATGCAGAGAAATTAGATAATTGGATCAGAAAAATGGAAGTTTATTTAAGGATTCAAAATTTGCATGGTGATGACACCAAAATACAAATAGCCTCGCTAAGGATGGATGGAGCAGCTTTGGTATGGTGGGAAGCCAAGACTAAGGATGAAATCAAGAAACATGGTAAGATTACCCTATCATGGACTGAATTTGTTACTACAATCAAGAAAAAATTTTATCCTCTTGCTCATCTTCAAAAGGCTATAATGAACTGGCAAAACTTTAGACAACTTAAGGGATAGAATGTGCAAAACTATACCCAGGAATTTAGGAGAACAACACTCTTATTAGGGGTAGACTTACAGAATCAAGATACTTTGTTGAAGTATATAGGTGGGTTGCATAGTTATCTTAAACATTCTATCCTTATGTGTAATCCTACTAGTCTAGACGAAGTTTGTGTACAAGCTACGCATTTAGAGGCTAGAGGGAAAAATACTTTTAATGAGGGTAGAAACAAGCCTTTCAAAGGGAAGAAAAAAGATAAAACCTTAAATGGAAAAGGTAAAATAATGCATGTATCAAAAAAGAGGGTGAAAAGGTCATTTGTAAATATTTTTCAAGAGAGGGCCCTGAAGAGAAAAATCATTGGAAATTACATCCTGAAAAAAAGAAAATAGTTTAAAAGAAACAAGGGAAAGAAGAAAATTGTAGCGACTACAAATACGCCTCAAGATTTAGGTGATGATTCAGGGGATGAAACCAAAATTGCAGCCATGGGTTTGAAAATTATGAAGGGAAAGGAAACTGAAACTAAATCAAGCACTATTACTTCAAACTATCATGTACAAGCTCCTAGTGAGGAAGAAAGAATTGAATTGTTCCATGTGAGGGTAGTCTCAAAACATACTAAAATTGACACATTGTTTGACAGTGGGTCACAAGAAAATATCATATCAGAAGACTTGGTAAAACAGTGAAAAATTGAGACCATTCGACATCCTAAGCCTTATCCACTTGGGTGGATATGCAAGGATGAAAACTTACAAGTCTCAAGAAAGTGCATATTGCGATTCACCATAACTGCACACTTTATTGACACGGTTGAACTTGATGTGGTGCCGCTTGATATATCAGGAATTTTTTTGGGAAGTCCTTACTTATCTGACAGGAAAGTGATCTTCCATCGCCATGAAAACAAATATCATCTCTTTAAATATGGAAAGGAGTTCATTGTCAGAGCACATCGCAAGAAGACAAATATAGCGATGGTAAATGTGGGACAGGTAAAAAGGCTAGTCAATTCTAGCAAGAGTTTTGTACTTCTTATGGTTAAGCCCAAGGTTGATATGAATCATGAGTCATTTGAAAATTGTGATTCCAAGCTTAAATCGTATTTATATGATGTATTTGATGCACAACATGAGATTTTTTAGGAACTGATAGGTTTACCTCCTAAAAGGGAGATTCAACATGAGATCCATTTACATCAAGATTGTCCTCTTCCTAACATCGACATGTACCGCTTGTATATCATGGAGAATTTTGAAATCAAGATGAAAATTAAAGACTTGTTGGACAAAGGATTCATAAGACCAAGCACTTCACTATGTGGGTCACCGATAGTGTTGATTCCAAAGAAAGATGAAACTTGGCGCATGTGTGTGGACTTCAGGGCATTGAAAAAAATAACGATAAAGAATCGTTACCCACTTCCAAGGATAGATGATTTGTTGGATCAGATGAAAGATGCTAAATATTTCACTAAGTTAGACTTATGTAGTGGTTATCATCAAGTTAGAATTGCAGAAAGTGACATTTGGAAGATAGCATTTAAAACCAAATAGGGACTCTTTGAGTGGCTTGTTATGTTGTTTGGTTTATACAATGCACTTGCAACTTTCATGCGGTTAATGGATGATGTCTTATGTCCTTTTCTTGATGATTTCGTTATTTTCTACTTAGATGACATCTTAATTTTCAGCAAGACTAGAGAAAAGCATGTCATGCATGTTAAGAAAGTACTTGATGTTTTGAAGAAAAATTAGTTATTTCTTGAAATGTCAAAGTGTGAATTTGGAAAGAATTATTTGGTTTATTTGGGACACATAGTAGGAGGAGGTGCTTTGAGAATTGATCCTTCCAAATTAGAAGCCATTGTGAATTGGCCTACTCCCAAATCCATTACAGAGGTAAGAAATTTTTTGGGTGCAGCTCATTATTGGAGGAAGTTTATTTCTAACTTCTCTACCATAGCAACTCCTATGCATGCAGTGACTAGTGTGAAGCGTGCTTTACAATGGGGAGGCAAGCAACATAAATATTTTTAGTCTTTGAAAGAGAAGATAAGTTTAGCTCTAGTTCTTGCATTACCAGACTTGAGACAACCATTCGAGATTCAGACAGATGCAAGCGATTACACCATGGGTGCAGTTCTCTTACAACATGGTAAGCCTGTTACATTTCATTCTGAGACATTTAATGGTGCTCTTGTGAATTATCCTACATATGATAAAGAGTTGTATGCATTGGTACAAAGTGTCAAAAAATGGAAACACTATTTGATGGGCAAAGAAACAATTGTTCATACTGACCATCAACCTTTACAATACTTGCAATCGCAAAGTAAATTACAGAAGTCATGACATTTCAGATGGATGGGATTCTTACAAAAATTTCACTTGGTAATAAGGTACAAGAAAGTTATTTACAACAAGGTTGCTGATATGATTTCAAGGCCTATTATTAGTGCTAGTACTTTTCTTAAGAATGATTCTATTGTGCATGAGAGCTACATAGAACAATATGCATATTGAGGAATCATGTTGAGGATAATGATTATCATTTGCATAATAATTTGTTGTTTCATATGGGAAAGTTATGTATACCACAAGCGGAGAAACTAAGCATGATGAGAGAGGCTCATTCTTCTCTCATAGTTGGACATTTTGGGGTAAGAAAAACGGTGGCACATTTACAGAGGTATTGTTATTTGCCTCGCATGGTAGATAGTGTTTCATATTTCATTAGAAGTTGTTCATTATGTGCTACAAGAAAGCCTAGCAATAGGAAGCTTGGTTTATATATGCCATTGCCAGTACCTTCTAGACCATGGGAAAGTGTTTCTATGGATTTTGTTGGAGGGCTACCATTATCTAGAAAGCAGCATGATTAAATTTATGTAGTAGTTGATCATTTCAGTAAGATGTGTATTCTTATGCCATGTAAGAAATATATAACTACTAAACAAACTGCTGATTTATATTTTCAACATGTATGGGTTCATTATGGCTTGCTACTTCTATTGTTAGTGACAGGGATTCCAGATTTGTGGGGAATTTTTGGTCCAATTTTTGGAAGATGATGGACACCAAGTTGAAGAAGAGTATTTCTTTCCATCCGCAAATAGATGGCCAAATAGAGGTAGTGAACAGAACCATTGTACATATTTTGAGAGGTTATTGCAGAAACACTCCCAATCTTTAGGATGAGCATTTGCATTACATTCAGCATGCTTACAACTGGGCCAAGCACTCTTCTACAAATACTTCACCTTTTGAAGCTTGTTTTGGGTATTTGCCTAAGTCACCTTTAGATTTTATTCTTGAGAAGGATGTGGCCATTGATGGTCATAGTGACATTGAAAAAGCTCGCATGGTTCATTGAAAGAATTCAGCTCATACATCAGCAAGTTCAAGAACGACTTGAAAAAAGTCAAGGCAAGTACAAGGAGAGGCATGATAAGCACAGAATTGATCATAAGTTTCAAGAAGAGGATGAGGTATGGTTGCACATTAATAAGGAAATAATGCAAGGAGAAGGTAAAAAGTTGAAGCCTATTCATTATGGTCCATTCAATATCCTTAAGAAAGTTGAAAATAATGCTTTTCAATTAGATTTGCCTTCATACATGCAAATGTATTCTATTGTGAATGTGAAAAATTTATGTTTGTATGAACCTCCTTTAATTGTTGATATTGAAAGTGACATTCAGATGCCATCCATAGAGGATTTCTTGCCAGAATTTTTGGATGAATTGAAAGAGGATGCTATCCTTGACAGAAGGACACGCACTTCAAGGAGGGGAAAGGTTGATTATGTTTGGGTTGGCCTTAAAGGCAGCAAAGCGAGTAAGGCAAAGTGGATTGAGGTGGAAAATGTGAGAGACCTATACCCTCAGCTTCTTAACAGGTAATTGAAGGCTTTTGGGGTCCAAAAGCTTCCCAATGGGGAGGTGTGATCAGGTGATCATGTCCTAAGTGGAAAAAATGCTCAAATTTGGAACTGCTCAGAACTAATAATAAATTGATCGACCAGATAGTGTTCGTCATTATGATCCTAACGCCATGAATGACACTCAAATTCGATGTCAGATGTGGAAGGTATTCAAGTTTTAATTTTTCCCAATAACCTTCAAAACAACACTTTGGAAGGAAAAAAATGGCATATTCAGAAAATTATTTTCTATGGAAAATTTTCCTTTTTTATTAAAAAAATGGATGGCCTATCAGTGGGTGCCACGTGGCCTTCCTGGATGCTTCCACGTGACCCCAGGCCTACTAGTTCAATCTGGTTAAAATTTGAAGTTGAAACATTTTTTTGGTTCAGTCAGGTCGACCCAACCTGACCCGCATGGGCACCGGTCACCCGCGGGTGGTGTCGACTTGTGAACATGGGCGGGGGAGTGTGAATGTTAGTTAGCGATAAATTTTTAACGATGAATAAATGAAGGAATGGTTGGTTGTGAATGCTAGTCGGCGATGAAATGACGGTGTTTGAGTGAGAGCAGCGCGGGTCGGAGCTAAACGGAACCCGGGTTGGCAACACACTTGCAGTGAACGGAGTGGTGTCTACCGCGAATGGTTGGAGCTGAATGTCGGCGAGAGTCCCGTTGAATGGATGCGGGTTCAGGTTAATATGGGCCGATTGGCTCTAGGGCTTAAGCCCGTTTACATAGGACCGTTCCACCATGCCCAGATGCTTAGCAGTACGGCGGTTGCCGACGGTTCCCGTCTTAACCGTTGCAATGTGACCACTCCACCAATATCAAATTTAATTGCCACATAAACCGCATGGAAAATTTTGTGGGTTTCCATCAAATTTGAAGGTCATGCTATTTACTACGCGAGGTTAACTCTAGTTAGCCCGGAATTAGTGGAGGATTTTAGGCCTAAGCGGACAAATATTCTTTTTTTAGTCCATAACTTTCACATAAATTAACCTTTTGGAGCGAATTTTTTAATTTTGAGTATTCTCGACATTTTGGAGCCATTGGAATAGGTTGTGAAATAATTTTAGTTTTATTTAGCCATTTTACACTTCGGAAGGAATCTTGGGAAGCCATCGAGCCTTGAAATGGAGCTGCATTGGGCTACACTTCACTATTTTAGGTGAAATAAAAGTCAATCTTAGCTTATTTCTGCCTTCAAAATTCATTTTCACACCTGGTTTGGTCTGTTTAAGTCTTTTACTCACTGTATTACCAATTTGAGCACCATAATATATCAAGGACATGCCCATTGGGAGCCTTGGACCTGGAAGATGTAGCCCAGGAGGGGTGAAATGCCTCATCATGTTGTTGTGTGTTTATGGTGAAGTTATTCTGATGTGCTATTCAGATTAAAGTTTTTAAACTGTAAATTTAAACAACACTCCCTCACACCTAAATTCATAAACAATTATCAGAAACACTTGTTTCACTTGCAAGACTATCCAAACACTTTGCACACTTAATTTAATGGAAATGAATACTTTGAATAGCAAAACAAATACTTTCATTTTCGAATCCCAGAGAAAATTAAGACCCTGGGTCTTCTACAACCTTTATCCACTCCAAGTCAACGTTGGGAGGAGATTTCAAAGGATTTTATCACAGGTTTACCTAAGTCTGAAGGAAATATTGTCATCATGGTGGTAGTTGATAGACTTACAAAGTATGCACACTTTTGTGCATTATCTCATCCATTTAAAGCAAGTACAATTGCTACTACATTTATGGAAACAATTCAAAAGCTACATGGAAACCCAGGGGTTATTGTGAGCGACAAAGATCCCATTTTTATTGGAAATTTTTGGACGGAGTTATTTTATTGTTTGGGTACTAAATTAGCTCATAGCTCATCTTATCATCCTTAATCCGATGGTCAAGCTGAGATAGTAAATAAATATTTGGAAGGATATCTTCGTTATTATGTATCTGATAAACAAAAAAATGGGTCAAGTGGTTACCTCTAGCTGAATGGTGGTATAACACTTCCTTCCATACTGTATCAAAATGACCCCATTTATGGCATTTTATGGATATCATCCACCATACATCACATCATATTTAAGAGAAAATTCGAAGGTTCAAGCAGTGGAAGATCACATCGAGCATCAAAAATAAGTTCTCCAACTCTTAAAGGACAACCTGAATTTGGCACAAAATCGAATGAAACAACAGGCAGATCAACATCGCAGTGAGAGAAGTTTTGATGTAGGAGACTGGGTATTTTTATGGCTACAACCATACAAACAAATGTCCCTCAAGCAAGCTAAGAAGTATAATAAATTATCGCCAAAGTAATATGGTCCTTACAAGTTTTTGCAAAATATTGGTACTATGGCATACAAATTGGAGCTTCCTGCTTCTTCGTGAGTGCATCCAGTTTTCCATGTTTCATGCTTAAAAAAGGTTATAGGGGACAAAATTTTAGTTCAAACAATATTGCGAGAACTTGATGAGGAAGGAAAAACCATATTTGAACCTAAAGTAGTCAAAACAAGAAATCGACGACTATGAAATTGATTAATTTCGAAGTATCTCATCAAATGGAAGAACTTACCCACTAAAGATTCTACATGGGAGGATGAGAATTTTATACAAAAGCACACGGAGCTATTGAAGCGTTGAGGAAAACACTTGTTTGAAGTAGAGGGGCATGTTAGGTCCCTATGTGCCTAGTATAGCCCTTATTGTTGTTAGTGTAATCCACTTATTGTTATTATTGTACCCTTGTAACCCCCATATTGTTATTATTGTACTTGTAATTATTATTGTTAGGTGGGCTAGAGATTACATTGTGGCCCACTAGGATTACATTGTGGCCCCATAGACTCCTATATATAGAAATGAGGTTTTGTAATTTGTATCATCCAAGAATTGTTCATTCATGTAATGTATTGGAGGTTACCCCCTCGAAGTGGCTTATTTCTAAGGCATTGATATCTCTTTTCTTATATTTTTGGAGCTGGTTTCACAACACACTCGATGAACTAGTGAGAGAGTCTGAAATCCACCCTTGGATTGAGCTACACTCAGTTGAATCAAGCTATGAAGCCACCAAGGTTGTGGAATTTGGATCATCTAGATCCCTAAAGAATAACTCATCCCTCTCAGCCAAAGAAGAAGAGAAATTGTGCCATCTCTTGAGGGAAAGCTTTGATTCTTTTTTTTGGGACTAGAAGGAAATGAAATGGGTGCATCCTTCAGTGTGTACACATAATATCTATATTAAAGAGGATTGTAGGCCTGTGTGCCAGCCCCAAAGGAGGATTAACCTAGCCTTAAAGGACATAGTAAATTATGAATTGTATAAGTTGTTGGATGGAGGGTTCATCTACCCCATCTTAGACAGTGGGTGGGTGTCTCCTCTTATTCTAGTCCCAAAGAAAAATGGGAAGTGGCGAATTTTTGTTGACTACTGAGAACTAAACAAATTTTTTACACCACGTTTTGGTCATCTAACCATTTACAATTAGATAGATCAAAATAAACCATGTAAGACCAATTTTACAATATTAAAATTGCTTTCACTATAAGAAATAATTTAATAAGCCATAGTTTATTAAGTTATTTCTGGTCCAAATATGAAACCCCATGAGGAATAATTAAATAATTCCTTCTTTATTTGATTTACTCTAGGAAAAATTTATCAAACCACTGTTTAAATAATATTCCTGGTCATATTTAACCCAATTAATGAGAAATAATTAGACAAATAATTATTTATCTTATTATTATCTATGAATAATTAATTAAATCATTATTTAATTTATATTCCTGGTTAAATTTGACTAAATCATTTAGGAATAATAAAATAAATCCTTATTTCATAAATTATTCCTTAACCCCATCCTTGAAATAATAAATAAATCATTTATTTGTTTATTATTTCTAAATAAAGGGATTTAACCAATTTAAATTATTTTTCCCTCCAACAAAATATAATAAAATATTCTAAGTACTTAGATCTAGATATTGGTTAATAATATTTTATTATGCACCATTATCAAGGATAACTCAATATTTTTTTATAAATAGGAGGGTTATCCATTCATTATTTAACTTTGATCATTTTATCATGGTAAAACTTTGATCCTCTTGTCATTGTAATACTTTGATTAATTTTATTTTCTTTATGCTTATTGAGCTCCCTTTGGGTTTTACATATCTTGGGTTTTCTACACTATTGAGAGAGAGAATCTCTGAAGCTGAAGCGTTGAGGACAACCAAGAAACCATCCCATTGAGGGGGATTGGTAACATCATTATTTTTTCCCTTCCCAGGTGTTAAAATAATATAAAAATTCCTTATAAATCTTGTCTTATCCATTGGATATTTTGGAGAAACTCTTATTTCATTTTACTATTTAGCTATTTTATTTGCATAGGTATGGGGTTGCTTTACATTTTTTTTTACCATATACTGTAGATCTAAATAATTTATACAGCCATATTTGTTGTTAGGGCTGTTTTTCATGTGCAACTAAAGTGATCTCTTTTTGTACACTTGCGTTAAGAATTCATTCTAAAAATTGGTGACTCCACTGGGTTTTATTCAGATTCCTGCATGACCAGCTACTTTAGTAACTAGGGTTTTCTTCAGTTATTTCTAGTCTCTTAATGTTTTTTTTTTACCTTTTATTCCCTTAAAACGGTATAAATTATAACTTCAAAGTGTTTCTAGGTGTTTTCCACAGGTAACAACTAATAGGTATCAGTTGCGCCAGAGACAACAAATGTTTCCGCAACTTGCTGCCCAAGACTCTTGGAACTGCAACTCACACTTTTCAGCCAAGAACCTACGATTTTAGGCTCATGTTGCACCTGCTGGGCCCAAAACTGCGATTTTAGGAGCCTACAGGTCAATACCTGCGAGCTGCATGTTTTTTGGGTATTTTTTCTGTAACTTTTAGGGTTTTTTGCAAGCATTGTTCAGGGTTGTCTGACCTCTCTCTCTGCCCATCTTAGGCCTAGATATGCTCAGTTTTTCTTCTTGAAGTAGGAACAATTCGCTTAACATTTCAGTATGCTTCCACCTTTTTAGGAGGGGTTTAGGTGAGCAGGTAGTCTGAGATTTTGTAGTGCTTTGAGCCATTGTTTAGGGTTTGATTTATGCTTCTTTCAGATCGTTTTAGATTGGTTATTATTCCATCCAAAATAAAATTTTTAGTTTTTTTTAATCTCTCCCTTATGATCCACATATTCACTTAGGGTTTTAACTTTTCGCCTCCCATTTTGCAACACCTTTCCCTCTGGTTTCTTCTTTTGTTTATGCACCTTTTCCAGCAGGTCTAAGTCATTCGATCCTTGTTCCTTAGAGCTTACATGTTTTGGCCATATTGTGTGTTTTGAGTAAATTTTGCCCACCTATTAGAATATTTTTTTGGGATCTCTTCTTTATGGGTTTAATTTATGCATCTTTAGCTATTTATTTATAGTCATTTTAGTTTTATTTACAATTACACAACATTTTTTATTTTTTCTTTATACACAATCGTCTAGGCTTGATTAAAATTAACACACCACTTGCACACACGCACACCTAAAGTGAAGATCACTTGGTTTACACCACCAAGCCAAGACATAAACATCGTAATTAATTTATCTACCCCTCTAAGCCTTTTTTTATTTCTCTTCCATCGTATTTGGGTATTTGTGTCTTTCCATCATTAAGCCCTTCAGGTGCTTATCCCGGAGACTCCTAGTCCTTTTATGCTAGGTTTAAGCCTCCCCGATTTTAGCGAGTGAATTAACGACCCTATACACCATGATCTAGGTTGGCCTATTATGCCAACTAAGCTTCCTTCTGACATCCATAAGTTCAAAGGAAATGCTGGAGAGGACCCTACTAATCATGTCCGCTCCTTTCACATGTGGTGTTTGTCCAATTCTATCATTGATGACTTTGTCCTTCTTCAGTTATTCCAGCGTACACTCACTGGAGATGCTGTAAAGTGGTATGTGGACCAGGCATCTGCCTCACATTCGATTTTTGCGACTCTTGCTAAAGCATTTCTGTCCTACTTCCAGCTACCTCTCCAATATGATACCGGTATCGAGTTGTTGACCACATTCTATCAAAATTATTCCACCCACCTTTCTCACCATGCCCAAGAGTGGCATAAAAGGAGGAGCTTATGTCGAGCTCCCACATTGAATGACCATGTCTATATGGATTGGTTTCATAGAAATTTTTTTACCTCTAGATGTCGCATCACACGTTCCTTAGAAAGAGGAAGAAGCTCTCCAAATCGCCTTGAAATATGACTTGATCTACGCCCAATCGGTTTATTTTTATACCGTTTTACCAGATCTTCCTAGACCTGGTGGTGCCAATGCACGGGGGGAATCTCATGCCACCGATGGTATCTTTGGATCTCTTTCACATATGTATACTCATCCTCCCATGGGTTATGGTTTCCCTCATGGAGGGGCCAACTCCTCTAGCACTTAGCCCTCTCCCGACAACATGTATCTAGGGCAAAGCACATTTTCCCCATTGCATCAACCGATGCTAGGGCTTATGGTTGCTCAAACCATTTACCCCATTGCTGCTCAACCTCCTTTCTAACCTTATCAATAACTCGGTGCTCCAGCCCCTTCACCACTTGCACCCCAGCCTCCTATTCCTTCTCAACCTCTGCCTTAGTAGCCACCTCCCCCTCTAATTTAGGTGTATGCGCAGCATAGTGTGACCAACCATCCAAATTCCAATAAAAAGAGGAAAGGCAACCAAAACCAACCCATGAAAGGTAATCAAGGGCCCCAAGGGAACTAGACTAACACTAACAACCAACAACATGGAAATCAGCCCAAGTAGGATAGGCCTCTTCATATGAGAAATCCTTGTTCTTGTTGTGGTGTCCATAGCCATTATACTCATGATTGTCACCTTTTACCCCAAATGCACTAGTCGTGGAAAGAACAAGTAGCATCTAGAGGAAAGCTAGCCATGGCTTCGGCTCCTCCAAATAATGCGCTAGTTCAATCGAATACTTTTACTGATCCTTTACCTCAACAATGATTGGTGGCTGCCCAATCCACTCAAGGTCAAGTCGCCCCTCAACCCTCACAGTCTGGTACCCCTAAATACCAAATTCTCATGATGAATTTTGAAGTGGTTAATATATCTTATGTCAACCTTCAAACTTGGTCGCGCCAATATGGCTAGCCAACTGCTTCATATGCAACCGAGTCTCAAACCAAAGTTTCCACAGAGTCCAGTTTGACACCGAATGCCCCTTTACAGATCCCTCAACCATGGTTAGAGGTCATTCCTAAGATCCCCAAAGGGCCATTACACCAAATTGTTGCTTCTGCCATAACCACCCATAATTACAACATAATAGATGACTTGGCACAATCTCTTGCTACCATGTCAACGCTAGAAGTCCTCCTGTCATTTTCTTCACAATGTAAAGCTCTATTATCTACTCTGGGTGTTGTGGATCATTCAGATAATTTTTTATCATCTTTGATGTTGACAAGTCAAAACATCCCCCCTTTCCTTCATCTGTCGCCTTCCAAATACCAGTCAAGATTCGTAATGCCCATGTCTCGCGATGCATCATTGATGAGGGTGCACCCACCTGCATGATGTTTGGATCTGTTTGGAATAAAATCAGATCACCTAATTTCGGATCACACGACTTGGCCCCATCCACCATCACTTTGCATGCTTGGGACGTCCTCTTCTCAACCCCTCGGCATGTACCACAATTTTCTTGTCACTCTTGTGGGAAAGACTGTTTGTATTGACATTGAAGTCATTGATGCCCCCTTGGTTTAAAATATCCTTTTGGGTCATAGCTACACCTATGTAATGTTTTTTTTCGCATCTATGGCTCACTGTAAGATGTGCTTTCCTAAAAATGGAAATATCATTACCATTGATTAGTTGACATATTACAAACCGAAGTCTCAGATCTCGCTTGAGTCTATCATATCTTTGATGGCCGATAAGAAATCAGTCACACCTCTTACCAGTGTTTCACCTAAAATCTATAAATATTCCACCATACTTGGTTCATTCCCTAGTCCCCTCCCCCCTATTGTCACATATTCCATCTTGTCGAATGCTTTCATGATGTAATCGTCTCAGACTAGCCATAAGTTGTCCAGTTCAACCACCCAGTAGACTACGCCTTCATAACCTACTGGTGGTCACTCGACGGAACCTGTAGGGACTTATTTTCATGGAACTTATACCTCTACTGGTGTCTCTTCCACTCCTTTTCAATTAGGAATGGTTCCCCCTAGCCTTAAATAGTTGGGAGCCATTCCTCCAGGCCATTACCCCTCTGGTTAGATACCATTTGTCGCTCCCCCCTTTGGAGTCTTTTTAGCGCATGTTATGGCTACATTGAGCCTTCCCAATTTCACCTTGGGATCTGAGTATGGTACATAGATCCCCCAACCAAAACCTAGCCTGGTCAGCTCAAACCTTATACCGGTTTGACCTCGATCCAACTAGTCGCCACGAATCCTACCTTTGCTTCAGTGCCTCAGCCACCTCAGCCACCTCAACAGGAATCTACTCTCATTGTGAAAGCATTTGGTCAGGGGAGAAAATCTAGAAAGAGAACACCTAAGGTTAAGGATGCCCAAACAACTCCTGATCCTCCTAAGCCTCCAAAGATGTCACCTTTGTGCACTTTGTGTGATGTTGTTGGGCATGCTACCCAAAATTAGTCTGAGTTTCCTCTTCTTAAACCTATGGTCAATGAAACGTTTCCTGAATCCAATATCCCGGAGGTCCATGTTACCTTACCCAATTCAGCTAAGAAACTAAAAAAATTTCACACAAATCACCCTTATGCTTTGTGTGATATTTATGGCTACTATTCTCACCTTTATCCCTGTCTCGACGATTTCTGCAACACCCTTGAGGCTGTATGCATAATCAAGGCCAAACATAGTGGATCATGTACTCCTCTACTCATGTGGTTGGCTCAGCCTGAATTGGAGGACATTTCTCGACCCATTGTGATAACTCCACTCGATGTCAAGATGGTGGAGCCTTCGGCCGCTATCCTCTATCAATGATCATCCATGATAACCTTGGTGGAAAACCCCTCCGGGGCTTTCTCTTATGTTTTGACTGTAACTCCTGTAGTGATCATTATGGGCTCAACATCAGTAGATGTTTCATCTACTATATCTTTGTCTACCCTCCGTACCGATTTGTATGTAAACCATATCTGTCATGATGATGCATCAGGTAGCCTCGCCACATCATGTGGTATTTCTTCTACTAGTCCGCTCATCTTTCATTATGATGAAGACATTATGGAAGTAATGACCACCCATGACATTCCTTGGGATGATATGCACCACCATGCGTACTTACTTCCACAACAGTCCCATGACCAATATGATGTGGCATCGAAAGACTTCATCCTAGATGAGGTCAATCGATTTATAGCTCCCATTCCTGCACCTGATTATTTCGAAGAAGAAAACATTGCCTTGAGGGCACGTTGCACCCAGGAAGAAATTAAGGCTTACACCAAGTTACTCAAATAATTCTATAATGTTTCCACACATTCCTATTCAGAGATGCCTAGTCCTGATCCATCCATTGTCGTACACCATATCGACACATGGGATGATTCATACCCTATCCATCAAAAGTTGAGACACATTTCTCGACCAGAGGCTCTCAAAACTGTAATCGATAAGCTCAAACATGATGGCACTCCTATCCAATTCTCAAGAAAATAGGCACCATTTGTGTCTGTATGGACTTTCGTGACCTGAACAATTTTTTTTCCCAAGACAACTTCCCTACATGATGTATTGACCATATCTTTAACAAGTGTAAGGGGCATAGAAATTTTACCCATAGTAGCCCCTATGCATGTTTTATTTCTGCCATGCATTCAGTTTATTTGCATTATCCATCATCTTATCCTTTGTTGTCTTGGAACCCCTTTTAGATGGATCCTTCATCCACACTGTACATCGACTATGCCGACAGTGCAAGTCGCTACTCACAGAATCTAGCCTCAGAACTTTCCCCATTTTTACCCCCATACACTCGTTAATCCTTTCCAATGACTTATGTATCATATCTTCCACCAATAATCAGGTTGAATATGATGCAGTGATAGGTTTTCAGTCAATTCCCTTGGCCATCACATCCTTCATCTTCATGTTCGTTTAGATTCACCGCTGCTAGTCAGGCAATTGAATGGCATATATCATGTGCATAACCATGTCCTTTTAAGAATATATTTATGAGTGAAAATCTTAATGTGTGAATTTGAAATCATTAAATTCATTCATGTACCTAGAGCCCAAAATCACTATGTAGATAGCATTGCAAATAATATTCTATATTGGAACTTAGCACATGAATTTAAGACAAGACAATAACAATAAACAAATGGCGAGCCATATACTCGTCATATATAAAAATATGCATATTAATAATATGTTTCCACAAAATCATAAATGTTTTGGAGTCCTCTACTCTAATACATCTGATATGCCCATAGCATGTTACAAAAATCAAAACTGGGGGCACCTCATGCCCTTACATATAATCACTATCTGGAGGGACTCGAGCCAAGGGCTTGGCTCCTACAGCCTGTTGATCCCGCATACCCTGTCCAGCCATTTCCATGCGCCACATGACCCCTCGCCACTCCAAGGGTAGGCCAAAACATGCCTCAAATTTATCACTCATCTAGATCATTCCAGCTGCGCTATGATACCCCGGTCATTAACAACTTGTATCTGCGGTGGACATCCTCCAATGGTACCTCTAAATCCACTCTATCATCTCCTCTAGTTGTGCTAGACTCTGCAGCCCTTGACGCTGTGGGTCATCCCATACACTTTGTTTTTCGTGATTTGATACTTCACCCAGAAGCCATTTTTCCAAGAAGGGTCACCTCGCCACCTCTCAAAATCAAATTTATGCACTTGCGCCACTTGTACTTGGGGCACCACTTAGTCTTTATACTTGTCGATGCATGTGTCGATTTTCTTCATGAGTAACCATCTTTTGCTCATGTTTTTATGGTCCCCATCGGGCCTATTCTGTGTGGTAGCATCATCAAGTCGCCCTTGATCAGAGCATCTACGTTGAGCCATCATCACATTCATGGATTCTATCCTGAGTCCCTTTGCCTCCTGTTATAGTATCCCATCATTCACGCCTTGTCCCTCTCTTGTGTAGCACATTTTGGCCTCTAGTCCCACTATCCCCCATCCCCTCCAGAGTCAAGTCAGTTGCTTCCAGGTCATCCATTCTTTTTATGCTCTGACAAGGGAAGTCATTTGTTTGCTACTCAGTATCCCCCATTCCATCATCATCCCTGGTGTTATTCCATCGGTTGCTCTACTATTATCGCCTGTGCCTTAGTTGAGGACCCTCATTTCCTCACCTATGGCGGACCTCCTTCTATCGACATCAACACATTAATTCCAGAAGATAGGTCTAGAGGGCGGTGTATCTTGGTTCTAGCTTCCATTATTTTTCAGTGCCTCGGATCATGCAAAGGGACTCCTTATTTTCCTTTGAATTTATTGTTTCTCATCTGCTCCACTTCAACATGATTGAGATTCATATCCTCGATAGCTCAGTGATCCAATAGATTGATCCAGTGATTCCGAGGTGTGTGTGAGATGTTTTAGACTTCATGAGGGGGTGGCCCTTTAGGTAGACCCCTACATTCCCAGATGACTTAATTTTATTCTACAACCTTAGATTCAGCTACGTAGATTTGATGGGTTTGGCCCTAGCCACTTGGAGCTCCTATAGCATGCATGTATCACTTAGATGATCCGTTCATATTTTCAGAGCCCTTTCCTATTTATCTGGGCTTCTTCGGTTGTTATTATATCTCATGTACTCAGATATTCTTGTATTCAGTCCTGGATGTTGTCCCACACACATTATGTATGTGGGATCCATTATATTTTTGTTTGGACCATGTTTATGCTAGTATATCATGTTCTTTATAGCTCAATCTCATTTTACAGGGTGCACCATTATTATTTGTACTTTTTCATCTCGGCAGGCATAGGTATGCCTCCCCCGCTTCACTGAGAATAAGTACCCAAACATTAAAGGACACTTGTCTCATTTGTAGGTCTCGCCACCTTAGGGTTATTTTCCTCTCTCACTTCACTTCACCTATGTATCTCTCTCTCTCTCTCTATGACTCCCTTTCGGTGTCTAGTGATTGTGTTCTTACAACGTACTTTGGTCATATGATTAGCTTCTAACTCTCACACATTGGGGGGAAATATGTTACACCAATTTTTGGTCATCTAACCATTTACAATTAGATGGATCAAAATACACAATGTAAGACCAATTTTACCATAGTAAAATTTCTTTCACTATAAGAAATAATTTAATAAACCATAGTTTATTAAGTTATTTCTGGTCCAAATAGGGAACCCCATGAGGAATAATTAAATAAATCCATATTTATTTAATTTCCTATAGGAATAATTAATTAAACCACTATTTAAATAATATTCCTGGCCATATTTAACCCAATTAATGAGAAATAATTAGATAAATCATTATTTATCTTATTATTCTCTAGGAATAATTAATTAAATCATTATTTAATTAATATTCCTTGTTAAATTTGACTAAATCATTTAGGAATAATAGAATAAATCATTATAATGGTTTATTTTATTATTCCTTAACCCCATCCTTGAAATAATAAACAAATAATTTACTTGTTTATTATTTCTAAATAAAGGGATTTGACCAATTTAAATTCCTTTTCCCTCCAACAAAATATAATAAAATATTCCAAGTAGTTAGATGTAGATCTTGGTTAATAATATTTTATTATGCACCATTATCAAGGATAACTCAATATTTTGTTATAAATAGGAGGGTTTTCCATTCATTATTTATCTTTGATCCTTTTATCATGGTCAGACTTTGATCCTCTTGTCATTGTCATACTTTGATTACTTTTATTTTATTTTTTCTTATTGAACTCCCTTTGAGTTCTACACGTCTTCGGTTTTCTACACCATTGACAGAGAGAAACTCTAAAGCTGAAGCATTGAGGATAGCCAAGAACCAATCCCATTGAGGGGGGGACTGGTAACATCATTCTTTGTTCCCTTCCCAGGAGTTAACATAATATAAAAATTCTTTATAAATCTTGTCTTGTCCATTGGATATTTTGGGGAAACTCTTATTTCATTTTACTATTTAGTTTCTTTATTTGCATAGATTTGGGTTTGTTTTGCATTTTTTTCAACCACCTATTGCAGATCTAAAGAAATTAGACATCCATATTTGTTGTTAGGGTTGTTTTTCATGTTTAGCTAAAGTCATCTCTTTTCATACACTTGCGTTAAAAATTCATTCTAACAAAAGGCACTAATAAAGACAATTTCCATTTACCCTTCATTGTTTAAGTCCTCGATGGTCTTGCAGGAAATAATTTTTTCTCTTTCCTGGATGGATTCAGTGGGTATAACTAGAATCATATCAGACCTAAGGACTAGGACAAGACCACATTCACATGTCCTTGGGGCACCTTCACTTACAGAGTCCTTCAGTTTGGGCTGTGCAATACCCCTACCACTTTCTAGAGAGTAGTCATGAGCATTTTTTCTAAACTTTTCCATGATTCTATAGCTATTTACATGGACGATTTCACACCTTATGGGTATGATTTCCATGTAATATTCCCAAATTTTCACATCATATTTGGAATATTAAATTTATTGATTTTCTTAATAAATTAAGCAAATAAAAGGGTGGAGGGGCCCAAAAACCTCAAAGATGAATAAAATCCACTTTTAATGTGTGTATGTGGATATTCTAGATCTAGATCTAAAATCATGGAGCAGTGGAGAAGCTCCATTAATGGAGATAATGTCTCATTTATGAGATAAATTATGGATGATGAAACAGGAAAATGAGATCATGGATCTTAAATATAAAATCATGAGGGTCTTTGATAAGGTCAACTGAGATCATAGTGCATTCAAAGAAGATCATGAAGCACTTACGATAAGATAGTGGAGGAAGTGGTGCATTTAATGCACATATGATGGAGAGGGTGATCACCCCATGTGAACTTGATGGAGGACATGAGGCCATAGTGTAGTCAAACATGGATACTATGTCCACATGTACAACACAAATTTGGAGTGGGCCTAGGCTATGGAAGGCTCATGCATATAATGAAGTTGGAGGCACAATGGAAGTTATGATTTGGATTATTCATTTCTTGATCTGTTTAGATCTAGATTTGTCTTAGGACATTTCTATGCAGGCTTGGGATGTTTAGCAGAGTTTGCAGTGTTGTTTAGCACAGGGTGTTCCCGAGTGGGAATCCCACCTCTTTATTTGAGTGATCTCTAAGGAAGAGGATTGTTCTTCATTCCTCGTCAGGCATTGGTGCCATCTTAAGGAGGTTGTTTCTAGCATTCAGCTAGGAAACCAGTGGAGGATAAATCCTACCACTTTTTTCTTCACATCCAGCCTTTCAGGAGCAACAGATCTACATTTGGCATACAGATCATTGGGTTTTACCTCCATGCAGCAGCAATCCCCTCAAGGATTGTGTAGTCCAGTCCTATAGATCTATTGGAGGAAGGAAGTTTCTAGTATTTAAGCTATAAATCATATGAGGGATCATCTCCTCACATTAGATCTATTTTTTCCATCATTCAGGAGTTGATTTGACACATCCAGCAGTAGTTTATTGAGCCTCCCTCTCTGACAGCATAATTTTTTGAAGTTGTTGTTCATCCAATAGCTATTTTCAGTGGAGGATATTGGAGGAGATAGATCTTGAGCTTTTAATCCAAGGATCTAGTGAAAGGGTTAGCCCCTCTTGCATAGATCTGATTGTGCACCATTGCAGCCATCATATCATCAGATCTAGCTTCAGACCTGCATTCCCAGCAGTATATATGTGAAGCCCTAAGAGGGTGGTTTTCTTAGACTTACAGATCTGATAAACCCTTTCTGGGTTATCTTGGGAATCCATCATTGAGCCCAGATTTACAATTTCAGCATCATCGAAGCTCCCATTCTTCCTAGATATAAATTTCTATCTTTCAAGTAGTTGCAGTCCCAATAGTTGCAGCAGGGATATCGCATTTTACCTTCTAGCAGATCAGCAGTTACGCAATCCCTCTTGGGAAATCATTGCAGGGTCATTCTAGGCCACCCTTGTGGCTTTAATGTCTCATATTTTGAGCACTTTGTACTTGATTTTTCACCTCCAATATAATGAAATGGCTCAGCTATTTCCGTGCATTCTGATGTGTATATAGATTTATTGTTTACTTTGTTGCAGTTCTTATATTTTGTTTCAATATTAATGCATTCTCCCTTTTGGGATATTATAGTGGTATCAGAGCAGGATCTTTGGCTCAGCTTGTGGACATTTCATCTTATGCATCAAAAGGAGAAGAAAATAAATGAGATCTATCATGAAGGAGGAAAATGTTGCCACTCATTTCTCTAGATCCATGCAAGATCTCTCCAAGGGGGTCAATCAAATGGAGGAGAGGCAAAAACAAGATCCAAGAAGAAGATTTGATGAGGAAGGTCCAAGCACTTCCTATTAGCAGAAAGGAAGACCGAAGAATCATATATCTCCTCATAGATCCACTATGCCCACTTTCTTTGGATAAGGTGAAAGGTGTAGAAATGAAGAAAGAAGAGAACTCGAGACTCATGAGACTCTCATTATATATCTTGAAGAGTACAAAGAAGATTATAGAGCATTCAAAGAGATTCTAACTCTCCAATAATTCTTCCAAATTAAAGAGGAAAGAGGATCCTATAGCACCAATAGAATAAAGAGGCATAATAGATTCTATATGCCTACATTTGATGGATCTTCCTCAAGCATTGTTAAGGCTTGGAGGAAAGAGTTAGATGCATTTTTTAGGCTACATCCTATAGCTAAAGAAGAGGTTGTCCAAATTGCAGCACTTCATCTTTTAGGTGAAGCCAATGATTGGTGGTTTGGTCACCTGGAGTATGCAAAGGTGACTAAATATTTACATTTCTTTCACAAGTTAAGGAAGAAGTTTGAAGTGAGAAAACCATAGATGTGTTACAAAGAGACATTTCCTAAGGAAACAAAGGAGGATGTCAATCTTGTCACTCTGGAGAAGAAGTCACTACATTCACGACCAGTTGCAGAAGTAATTGCACCCAGAGAAGAGACACTTGCAACCTTGCAAGATAGTCTTGAGCTCTTGACACATAGAGTCCCATGCATGATTCAAGATATGCATGAGGAATAGGAGGAAGATTCCAGCGCTGGTACACTTAGGGAAAAGTAGCCATCACTCTTACTAGCAGTTGGAGACACTACTATCCCAGTTGGAGGAAATCTTGTGTTCTAGTAAGAGATTCCCACACATCATTTGATCCAAGGTATGCATGAAATTTCATCACATATTGTTTCAGTAGATATTATTGGCACTTATGAGGACATGCCATCAGCGCCAGTGCATAAGCAAGGGTTAGAACACAATGCTGATTTGAAGGAGAAACATATCACAGCACATAGGAACCTTGATATAATCAAGGAGGAGCTTAAGGACTATCCCAGTTCATTATTGTTGAGTTAGATTCAACCCTTTGAGTTGAAGTGCAGAGTTTCATAAAATGGGATGAGCATGATCCTTTGTACAATAACTGGCTATGAGATCAGTATTGTGCCTTGCTTTGAGACAACACATGTATTACCATGCAGATCTACAACGTTGTCACTTAGTAGATGTGAAGATGAAGAGGCCCCATCATTCTTAGAGCATTATGAAGGTAGCTTAACTCATGAATCAATGGAGGTAAAGATGATAAATGGTAGACATCTTGAGATGAGAAATATTTTATCCTTTCTAGATGACCCTTTCTCAATGAGCATCTCACAGCTCAAAGAGAAACTTCTACCTGTAGCAGACCCAAAACCTCTTTGGTTTTGGAAGTCCTTTGGTGAAAAGAGAATCTCATTGAGAGATCTCATTGGAGGTGCACTTCAACATCTCATGAAGTGCAAATTTCTTTATCAGTTTGGGGAGGATGGTATTCTACAAAGGGATGATACCATGCTTATGCAGTACATCATTCATCATCCACACTGGGATGAGTGGGTGAGCATGATGAGCAAGGGGTTGCTTGACCACTTGCAGATATATGACATGGGCCAGCAAGCTTGGTTACGTTGGTTTCTCTTGGGATATTTTTGTCACTACCCAAAGGCTCCTATTTCTTTGATCCATGCCTTGAAAAATACTTATGAAATGAAGAAGGAGGCATGGTTGCACTGGCTGCTCTTGGGTGAGTATGGTTACCACCCGATAGCTCATATTTTTCTGATTCATGCCTTGTGTGTCAATGATAGAATGCAACAAAAGAAGGAATTTTCATTTTGGTTTCCCTTGAGAGATTTTGGCCACCACATGACATCTCCTATGTCTATGTGTTTTGTATTGGGTAAAACTTGGCATGATGCTCTGATGATGTGTATTGATGTTGTTTGTTTTTATTGGGCTGATGTGACATTCCAAATGTCTATCAGTATGTTTTTACTCCATGCTGCACATGAGGAGGAGGGAAAGCAACAATATCTCTTGTTGCTTTGGTTTATTTTGGGGGAGATTGGCTTGTCCATATTACATGGAGGAGATGGAGGATAGCGGCAAAGGGCCTTACTCCGGTGACTACTATTAGGAGAATATGGTTTGAAATATTTGTCTACCCATATATCTCATTTTCTTCTTTTGCATAATGTTGGAATGATGCTTGGATCCTACAAGGCCAATAGGGCTAAGGATGAGATCGTGTCAATGCTCAATAAAATTCATAAAGCATGGGATGGAGAGATGTATTGTGAGATGGAGTTTTTCCTTTGTGGAAAGAGCCACTTTGTTTTATGTATCTCATGTATTAATGATGAGGTTGGACATTATAGGGTTTTCACTTGGTTCTTCATGGTGGAAGGAGGACATGTAACCATATAGTTGGAGGTCATTATATATATTTTTTAAAGACAACTTTAGAACCAAACATGCACAACACATTGCAGCAAATGGAGGAAGCCTTCCTTATGTGGATGCCATTTGGAGGGGAATAGATGGATTTGCATCTACTTTTGGAGTTGCTTGAGGATAAGAAACATTTTTTCAGGGGGGGGGGACTGTAATATTCCCAAATTTTCACATCATATTTGGAATATTAGAGTTCTTTATTTTCTTAATAGATTAAGAAAATAAAAGGGTGGAGGGACCCATAAACCTCAAAGATGAATAAAATACACTTTTAATGTGTGTATGTGGATATTCTAGATCTAGATCTAAAATCATGGAGTAGTGGAGCAAATCCATTAATGGAGATCATGTCTCATTCATGAGATAGATTATGGAGGATGAAACAGTCAAATAAGATCATATATCTTAAATATAAGATCATGAGAGTCTTTGATAAGGTCAACTAAGATAATAGTGCATTCAAAGAAGATCATGAAGCACTTGTGATAAGATATTGGAGGAAGTGTTGCATGTAATGCACATATGATGGAGAGGGTGATCACCCCATGTGAACTTGATGGAGGACAAGAGGCCACAGTGCAATCAAACATGGAGACTGTGTCCACATGTACAGCGCAAATTTGGAGCGGGCCTAGGCTATGGAAGGCTCATGCATATAATGAAGGTCAAGGCACAATGGAAGGTATGATTTGGATTATTCATTTCTTGATCTGTTTGGATCTAGATTTGTCTTAGGACATTTCTATGTAGGCTTGGGCTATTTAGCAGAGTTTGCAGTGATTTGTATCATAGGGTGTTCCGGAATGGGAATCCCACCTCCTTATTTGAGTGATATCTAAGGAGGAGGACTGTTCTTCATTCCTTATCAGGCATTGTTGCCATCTTCAGGAGGTTGTTTCTAGCATTTAGCTAGGAAACCAGTGGAGGATTCATCCTACCACTTTTTTCTTCACATCCAGCCTTCCAAGAGCAGCAGATCTACATCCAGCATTTAGACCATTGGGTTTTACCTCCATGTAGCAGCAGTCCCCTCAAGGATTGTGCATTCCAGTCCTGTAGATCTATTGGAGGAAGGAAGTTTCTAGTATTTTAGCTATAAATCCTATGAGGGATCATCTCCTCACATTGGATCTATTGTTTCCATCATTCAGGAGCTGATTTGACACATCTAGCAGTAGGATATTGAGCCTCCCTCTCTGACAATGCAGTTTTATGAATCTGTTGTTTATACAACAACTATTTTCAGTGGAGGAGATTGGAGGAGATATATCTTGAGATTTTAGCCCAAGGATCTAGTGAAAGGGTTAGCCCTTCTTGCATAGATCTGATTGTGCACCATTGCAGCCATCATATGATTAGATCTAGTTTCAGATTTGCATTCCCAACAGTATATATGTGAAGCCCTAAGAGGGTGGCTTTCTTAAACTTACAGATCTGAGAAACCCTTTCTGGGTTATCTTGGGAATCCATCATTGAGGCCACAACTACAATTTAAGCATCATCAGAGCTCCCATTCTTCCTAGATCTAACTTTCTATCTTTCAGGCAGTTGTAGTTCCAACAGTTACAGTAGGGACAACGCAGTTTACCTTCCAGCAAATCAGAAGTTACGCAGTCCCTCTTGGGAAATCATTGAAGGGTTATTCTAGGCCACCCTTGTGGCTTGAGTATCTCATATTTTGAGCACTGTTGTACTTGATTTTTCACCTCCAATATAATAAAATGGCTCAGCTATTTCTGTGCATTCTGATGTGCATATAGATTTATTATTTACTTTTTTTTAGTTCTTATATTGTGTTTCAGTATTACTGCATTCTCTCTTTTGGTATATTACATTCCAGGAGGCTCTGTCCAGTGTTGGTAAGGTGTTGATGAAATGCATCTCTCCCCAAGTCCTGAAAAGTGTAAATTGTTGAAAAGCCTAGGGATTTTCCTAGGCCACTCCATATTACAAGAAGGAATACAGGTAGACCCAAATAAAATCACCATCATAAAGAGGGTGAATAAAAAGAAGAGAGAAGTCAAAAGTTTCCTAGGTTTGGATGGCTAGTATAGGAGGTTCATTAAGGACTTAAGCAAAGTAGCTTCCAAATTATTTGGATTTTTGACCAAAGATTCTGAGTTTTGTTTGTCTAATATTTATCAGGAGATTTTTGATATCATTAAGGAAAATCTAACCTCTTCCCCTATACTTCGAGGTCCCAATTGGGCTCTACCCTTCCACACCCATACAGATGCATCAGATAAAGTTGCAGGGCAAGCCTTGGGATAATTGGAAGATATATTACCGTATGCCATTTATTTCATTAGAAATAATATTTCCAAGGATGAATTAAACTATACTATCATTGAAAATGAGCTCTTAGTTATTGTCCATTCCATAAATAAATTCAGGCATTATATTACTGGTTATCAAAATTTTATACATACTTACCATGCAACAATTAAGTAATTAACGAATAAACCTGATTTCAATACTATAGTCATTAGATGTTTATTATTGTTGCAGCAATTTGATTTGACAATTGTTGATAAGCTAGGAATAGAAAATGTTGTTGCATATTTCTTATCTAAACTAAATTTATTTGCATATGATGAAGGAATGGTTGATGATTAGCTTTCAGATGAACACCTATTTTCTATCTCAACACTCTCTCCTTGGTTTGATGACATAACTAACTACCCAGTTTCTGAGAGCTTTCCTTCAAACCTTTCATCCAAAGAAAAAAGAAAAAATATAAGAAAAAGTGCACCTTTCGCTTGGATTGGTGACAATCTCTTCAAATTGGGTCCAAATCAAATTATCAGGAGAAGTGTTAGGGAAAATGAGGTATTTGAAATCCTCTTAGCATGTTATGATTTTCCTTGTGGGGGTCATTTTGCTGCTAAGAGGACAACCTTGAAATCCTTGCAAGCTAGCTACTATTGGCCTCCTCTCCACCAAGATGCCAAGAGATGCACCAGTAGATGTGATCAGTGTTAGAGGATGGGGAGACCTACACCGAGGGATGAATTTCCTCTACAACCTTAGGTGGATTTAGAGCCATTTGACGAGTCGGTCATGGACTTCATTGTACCCATTTATCCACCATCCAGGCAGAATAGATATATCATAGTGTAATATTCCCAAACGGGAAAATCAGGAATATAGTGCAAAATGCTGGAACAATAATGAAAATCATCATATAAAAGCAAGAGGAAAATATGGAGACCTTTCAAATTTTATAATAGCAGCAAAATATGCACAAATAATGGGCCATAAGATAGACAATAAGAAAGTACAAGCCTCCAATGGACAAATCCCTCAAAATGAGGTGCTGAAACTATATATAAAAGATGGAAGACCCTTACAACATTGTTTTATTAGCTCTGCTACAGAAAATTATTATACATCAGATATAGGGCTGATATGTGCCTCAAAAGACAGATCTATTACAAATCTAAGCACTATAAAACCTCCTTTCAAGAACCCCTTAAGGTTTTCAGAAAAACACCAAGTACAAGATGTAGATCTAAGCCCTAAGGCTACAGATCCACTGCAAAATACAGATCTGGAAAGTATGGCCGATCTGATTTGGTAAATAAAATATCCTCCTTCAATAGATCCTCTAACTGAAAGGCAGATCCTCCATTGGTGTGCCAAACCACCCTGCAGCTCCTCCTATAGAAATAACGCATATCTGGAAGTAAATTGTGTTGTAGGGATGAATAACCAGTTGGCCTGACGCCAAGCTCTGAAAATACATACAAAGACCTTCATTATTGTACTCCCAATGGAAAAGAAGCCTCCTCCACTAAAAATGAGCAATGAAATGGCCTAGATCTAGAGATCTAGTCTCCACTTGTTGCAACCTGCAAAACAACCAAACCTTCAACAGGATCTGCGCTGTAAATGAAATATGAAGCCTGGCCTTAAGCCTGATAGTGGAAAATGTAGTACAAGACTCCTCCAAGAGCTTCTCAATGGAAGAGGTAGGATTCCCAATTAGGAACACCCTGTGCTAGACAACACTCTATCTCAGCTAAACAAAAAGAGAAAGATATATGTCTAAACAGACCATATATTCAAAAAATCATATATCAACATACCTAGTCAGTATGGCTACCATAATCTTCCTTAAATAAGATATGAGCTTGAAAACCCTAATCCACATCTAATAATAGCACTACTTCCACACAAAGCATCTCCATCTAAAACTGCACTATCTTTCATTGATGACAACTCCTCCATGACAACGTTGTTGATTTGGTCAAGGTTGACCTAGGCAAGGTGATCCAGCCCCTTTTCACACCAAAGGGTGCTCAATTAAGCTGCCAAGATCTATCTCTTTCACATTGGCATTGATTTATTTCATTATTAAAGATAATTTTGGACCTCCATTGTCCTTTTATTCATTAAACAAATCAGCAAAACAAAATTTAATATTCCAATTAGCTTGTTATCACTCATAAAAATGAAGCATTAGTTGACAAAGTCCTAGAGGTTCACATGTCAATGGTAGGGTCATATAATTCATTTCTCATTACTTGGTGAAGGGAAATTTTGATTTTTTCTTTTTTAAATCTTACCCTAAGGTATAAACCCACTCACTTTCAAACTCTCTCATGTCAAATCACCCATCACTTTTTGGTTGATTTTAATTTTCAAGATTTTTATACCGAAAATTCCATTTTAGCCAAGAATCCCTACTTTTGTAGCGCATTCAGTGTAAAATAGGCAGAAAATGCTACAAAACTGCTGTTACTAAACTGTCCTGTACATGACTGTTTAGCAGTCAACTTGAGGTTCCATTTCTGGCCAAATGAAATTTTTTTTTAGAATTGTGAAAGATTTTTGTCTTCATCACAGCCATAGATACAAAAACCTCTCTCAAGTTTTTCACAGGTGTTATCAGTTGGGAGATACAAGGATTTCATTGAAGCCCTACTTTCAGAAACATAGTTTTCCTATTTTACACATGTTTTAAAAATACAGTTTATGGACAGAAGGAGATGTGTTTCAAAAAAAAAGAAGAGGTTTTTATTCAAGAAATAATTTAATACAAAAGCCTCCTTAATTTGTGAAAAGTACATCATTTATTAGGATATATAGGCTCTGTTCCAAGATCTATTATTCAGGAAAAAAGAGGGAAAATCTGCAAGGATGTCTTAAATAATGAAGAAGAAATGCCTCAAGGAAACTAAAATGAAGTTGGTTTATGGTTTGTATGTTTTGTAGATGATGAAGACAGGTTATATTATAATTTTTAAGAAACCAACCCGCAGTTTTCATTTGACAAATTTATAAAAAAATCTGCATACTTAGCAGTTTTGTAGCGCCTCTAGGATTAAAGAGAAAAAGCGTTATGTAAAACTATTGCTTCTATTTTTGTCTCCTTTGATCAGTTTTTAAGGGGTTAAGAGGCTGAGTTAAGAGCTAAATTTCTATGAAAAATGTTTTTAAGGGTGATTAAAATGATGCAAGAGGAAAGAGTGAGTTTTGGAGAACAAGGCTTGTTTTTAAGGTGCTACGAAAGTGCGCTGAAACTGCCTTACTTTCATAGCGCACTGTATTTGAGTCTTTTTAGCAGGTTTTGGAGCAGGTTTTGGATAGATGGAGGTTATGAAAGAGTTAAATACCATGTCAAGAAATTATTAAACACTCAAGGACCATGAATTCAAGACCAGATGAAAGCCAAAATATCCAAAGAAGAAGAAGACCATTTACCTAAAAAACAGGGTTTTGTTTCCTAGTTTTGAGGAGGTCAATTAAGTGGTCACAAAGTGGTGAATATCATCATATAAATTAGACCATGTGATAGCATACTTGTAAAATATGTAATTTCTTTTAGTAGATAAGGTTTTTAAATATAATAATGAAGATTTTGAGTCCTAGTTGAAATAGGACTGTCAAGTAGGATAGGTGTATGTTTGTCATAAATTTGATGTTTTATGGTTATACAAGGTGTCAGTAGGAAAAAATTCAATGTATCTAGCCTAGAGGTAGATCATATGATTATTTAACATGTCTATTAAAGGCCATGGGGTCGAATTTGTCAAGGGTTGGAAGATTTTTGGCAAAATTGCAGCTTATGGTAATGCACTGCTTTAGCTAATATGGACATCTGTTACTTGAACAACTTGAGATTCTAAGGGAATTTTTAGTACTTTCCAATTCTATTTGTGCCTCTTATGTATCTCACTTGCAGTGTTTTTCACCTATATTACTCAGAATTCATCTATGAGATGCTCTGACTTCCTTTATATGTGAATTGACTGTGTATACTCATGTTTTATTTGTGTGTGTCCTACTTCTAGAAACCCTGAACAGCCTCAACTTCCATGTCAAGTAACTCACTGAATCACTGAAAGTTTTGACTCCATAAGCCAATGCCTACATACTGATATTATTTTCTCTCTACACTCATCAGGTTGGAGATGTTATCTCAGAAGACTATTTGATTGTAAAGCTATTGGAGTTTCTGCTATATATAGTAACAACACAACTTTTCTTCACCTGAGATTCTTATTATATTTCAAAGAGTTTTTGTCCTATATTTTGAAAGGTTTTCTTCAATGTCTTAATGCTTATTACTCAGGACTCATGATTGTTCATGCTCTGACTTATTTTAAGTATTAAGCCATGATTTATCTCTCTTAATAGTTTTCTTCCAATGTCTTGATGTCTCATTACTCAGAATTCGTGTATCATACGCTCTGACTTCCTTTGAACCTCAAGCTATTGAAAACCTCCTGTATGTCTTGCTCTTTCATTGAAATATTTACAAGCCTCAGCTTCCACAAAAAAAGCCTTGTTATTGAGATCCCTTTCACTGACTCCATAGCCCAATGGTATTAAGCTCTAATCTTTTCAACCTACATTCATCATAACCAGTTTATTTCCTAAATAGAGTTAGCCATCTATATCTTTATTTCATATCATTAACCCTTGAGAGAGCCCTCTCATATTGAGGAGGCTAAGCCTTAGTCACAATATTGGTTTGAAATAGTTACACTGAAGTTGTCTGACTAGCAGCCAATCAGGTACGATTTTGGTGATAACATAGCTCATGGCTAATTGGGAATATTACACTCATCCCTTCCCAAATGTTGCTTGTCCTCAAGCTATAACAAGGTGAGTGATACAACTCTTCTCATTCTCCATTGGTGACACAAACATGTGATAAGATTCCCTCATAAGTTAAGTGTTCACCAATCCATCCCTCCATGAATCCATCCCTCCATGAATTTCTCCTCCAAAGTTCTCATCAGATGCACCTAATCCATCCCATAAGGAGACAATAGTTAAAATGAAACAAAAATAGTTTTCCCAATGTTCTCCCTGAAACATGTAGCATAATGAACATGGAGAATATCTCTCCCATAGGGCACATACATTCCTCCCATCCTCCCTGCAATCATTCCCATAAAAAGTATAAGTACATCATCAATGTATGGGATCAAAATTAAGTACATACAATTAAAAATTTGTGCAAATGGAGGTGGGTCATAGTCCCACATGTGAAACCAGTGCAATAAATCTCTTGAATGCATCAGATATTGATATGGTAAGTGGTTTCCCCACCACTTACTTGCTACCCAAGTCATCTCACCATGGCTGAAAATGTGAGATATGTTTGGTGCTTTTGGAATGCACCCACAATGATACAAAATCTCCATTTGATATCTGAGGGGGTGGCCATATTCAGAATTTTTTGTGGCCCAAAGTTGGCCATGAAGTTTATATGGAACAATGCTCCTCCTTGGAGCTATGGCCTGCATATACATGGTAAAAGAATGCATATGTTCATCAAATAAAACATTAGGTACACAAGCATATTCTTTACCAAAATTTCTCCTCATACAGATGGAGTGGTGTATAGATGTATCCCCTCTCATTCCAAAAGAGGAAAGAGGTGGCTGAAATAACTCCTTAATAGATTTATGTCTCTCCTCCAACTCCACATGGTTCATGCATCTTTGAAAATGTTGATATAGTTCTCCAAATCTTCCCAAGTGTGGCACTCATGACCCAGTGTTGTAGAATCATTGTCATGGAAAAAGTATGGTTGAAAAAGAACTCTTCATAAGCCCTTTGTAGCAACTTCTCCTTGAGCTTGGAGGCTATATTATTGGAGCATCTAGTTGTGAGATATATCTCATGAAATCTGAATCAAGTGGTCTCCGAGGTGGTTTTCCACAAGATAATAATGTCCCATGAAGGAATCTCATAAGAATAATAGATGGGACTGTTAGGTCCTTGCTTCCACTGTGTAAATCCTTCTCTAATTTCTATGTGGAAGTTGTATGTGAGGGATATGTCTGGACGCCTATAATCATTTGAGTTTTTTCACTCTTTCTATTGTTGTGTAGATTAATCCGTCTTGCGGACAAGACCGATCTCTCTAGTACAAAAGGTAACTAGCAACAAACAGCCAATTATAGTAATCTCTCTCTAAGCATATAAGATTTATAAAGACACTATACGGGTGTAAAAACCTACCTTATGTCCAACGCTTGCTTGCTTACTTGATTTTGTTGAAGTCCTTCCCGTGCACTGAAAGAACGTCCTTCATATATCTGCAATCACAAACAAGGAAAAATATTAAGCAGCACCTGTATAGACATTATCATAAATCATACTTATCATAATGATCAAGGAATTTATGAAATAAACCACAAATTGACAGTTTAATGAGAGAAATGAGTATATTTGTATTAACTTTAACGATAGAAAACCTTTACAACCTGTGCCTTGATGTTGTGCAGGTCCTCCCGGGGTCCGAAGCAGGAATATCCTCTACTCTGACAAGCATTGCACTCTTTGAACTAAGACAAATGGAGATGAGTGATTTAACCTCACAGAAAGTCTTAGTTAACTAAGTCTGAATTTCAACAGCATTTAACTTCTAATCTCATAAGCTTGAACTCCCTTTGAGGCTACCCAAGGCCTCTTTTTATAGTGGAAGAGAGGAGGTTTCTAGTTCCAAATATGAAGGGATAGAATCCTCCTTCAAAGGGATAAGCTCCTTACATCAAGGGGTTAGCTCCATTAAGAGAGGGATGCATGAACCTCTTCAAAGCGTATCCATTCCCGAAAATTCCCATCCAGAAACTTCTAGAATTCATCTGGAATTCATCTTTTTATCTTTACTTTCTCACCTTTTTATGTTTTACAGAGGTCCGCACCCATTACACAAAGAACGTGCGGTATGGTTCCGCAGGCAGGCTGAGATTTAGGTGCGGGACCGCAGGGAATGCATAGAGAAAGTGAGATACCAATTCTTAGGGGATTTTAGGGACTTTTCTCTGATTTTGAAGCTTGACATGAGGAGCTGATATGTTGGACTTGCAAAAGGAGGAAGTATGAGTAATAATGAGCTCATACTCATAGTAAAATGTCAGGATGACAGATTTTAGTGTAACAAATTGCCCCCTAAAGTGCAAAGTCTGGAATAGATGAAGCTGTAGTCTGTCATATATGAAGAGTGCAGTACTTTATCATTTCAAAGATCATCCTATGGACACCCCAGTCGGAACCTGTAAGAACATTCAATGCAAAATATATACATGTATATGTCATCACTGAGGTAGGCATTCCCATGCTCAGATAAAAACTAACTATAAACTAACTGAAATCGTTCTGATACAGGAATGATTTTGAATACATCATAGTACAGATATATGTAGACACAGTATGGACGCAGCCATCTGTTTATAAATAGTCTACTGTATAGATGACAACAAAATTCCTCGCAGCCTGGATGGTGGAAACTAGATCCGGGGTCTTGATTTCCGCATCTCGAACCAGTACGATTCTATCCATGTGAATGAATGTGTCGAAGTCGAACATGGTAGAAACCACTTGATTACCAGTCAATGATGTAAACTGTTAACAAGTGTGAGAGAAACCACCAGTAATGTCAATGGCTCTCAAAGTACTCAGTACAGTACATGAAATGTGAATGAATGAGCTAAAGTCGAACATGTCACGGAGTCATTCGATCGAAGGTCATTGATGCAACCTGTCGTCGAAAGCGAGAAACCTGCCATTGAGGCATGCAGATTTCAAGGTACTGACGATTTCTGGATCAACTTCCTAGATAATGTGCTGATGTCGATAGAAAGTGATCTGTCGTAGGCAAGCCCACAACACGAAATCATAGATCAAGTTTTGAAAATATGTTGGCAAGGACTGACTCGGGGATGGTCAATGATGGATGACAGATATTTTGCAGATGAATGGTTTTATTTGAACTGTTCTCTTGGACACATAACGACACTGCAGATGGCTTGGTGACAATTGACCCAAAGCTAATACCCAGAAACCGGCTGAAAATTTTCAATGTGGTTTGATTAACTGTTAGGTAAAGGATTTCCCAACCCAGGTGAATATAAGTGTCGTGTCCAAGAGTGGTCGACTGAGTTTTCAGATAATTTTAAAATACAACAAACACGCCCATTTTTCTCTCTTTTCCCCCACCATTTCTGGCAAGTACCTCTTTATTTTTGACAAGCTTGAGGAGGATAACATTTGCTTGGTTATAAGCTCATCCTTCGGATGAGTCCAACTTAGTTTAAAATTCGAACCCTAAGAAGGAGTGGTTCGTTCCTATTGAAAATTAAACAGGTCCTTTATTGTTAAGTTTTAACGAGTCCAGTATAGGAGAAACTCGGTGTTTTTCAGTTTTAGGGAGTCAGAAGAAAAACTTAAGAAAACTCCGTGGGTGTACTTTTTCGTAAATTTAGTCCCTCGAGCCCGAAAAAGGATAAAATAATGCGGGAGAGAACTCTATTGACCGTAATTATTCAACGTATACCTTTTTCGTAAATAGTCCATTTCAGTCCGTAAAAGGGGTAAACTTATACTGAAGGGACGACTGTTCATTTACTTTAACGAGTTCGAATAGTCAAGTGCTCGGCAATATTTTCATATTTAGAGAGTCTGAAAAGGGCTTAAAAGAGGACTCCAAGGTTTCGCTTTTTCGTAAATTTTTTGGAAGAGTCCGAAAAAGTGATAAAAGTATGCTCTTTGTTGAAAAATGATCATTTCACCTGAAAAATCCTGTTTCTGCACAAAAACTCAAAACATTACACATACCTGTTTAAGATAAATAAAAATGCTTTAAAAAATATCCCTTTTAAAGTGAAAAATAAATAAATTAACAATTCATTCATTCGAAAAAACTTATAAAAAGGACTTTTTCTATTTCATTTTTACCGTTCAGTTGCAGAGTGAGAAGTAAAAAGCTTTTGGATAAAAAAGTTCCCGTGAAGATTCTGGAAAATTCAACCGTTGGAATCGAAAATCGTCAGCCCCAGGTAATCCACGACCTCCTTATCTTGTTTTTCATCCGTTTAAAATTCGTTTTTAGGCTTTAGTTTGATTTTTTAGGGCAAAAATTGGTTCAAAAATGCGCCCGCGGGGTTCGCAGGCGGGACACAGATAGCCTGCGGACCTCGATTTTTCTGAACGGGAAAAAATCGAGGGTACCGCACCCGACACACATCTCGCGTGCGGAGCTACGCTCTGTTTACAAAGAGCGGGTGCGGTACCCGCGCGGTCAAATTTAAAGCACGGTTTTCTCAAATTTCTGCCAAAATTTCTCAAATGAAATCATTCTAATATGCCTTATTTTGTGTTGCAGGATTAACAAGATGCTTATTTGGTGAGAAAAGGAGCATGAGGAAGTGGATGAAGCTGTAATACTTCATTTGCCCACACAAAGGGCATTAAAAGCATGCTTCTTATACAAATTCTGGGCCATCTCTGGCATGAGGGCACAAGTGGAACTCTTAACATGGTTGGTAGACAGATGGCATGTGGAGGACCAGTGTTTCTTTATTGGTGGCCACCGGCTCGAAATTGAGCTGGAGGATATATATTTTTTGACTGGTTTGTCCAAGAGGAGCGAACATGTATCCTTGTTTGGGACTAGGCCAGGTGGCCAGACTGTCGCTAGTCTTCAACTCGAATTTTGCAATGATCAGGCAAATCCTCGGGACAAACGGATTGACATAAAACATATCATCCGTCCTGAACTGAAAGTTATAGCATTCACTGTTACCAAACTATGTGGGAGCGCCGCGCTTCATGTAGCTACTGGTTCCCAAATGCGTATTGCTGTGGACTGTTTTCGCGGCACCATCTTCAACTGGTGCGAAGCTGTGTTGGCCAATATAAAAGGCCAACTTACCAGAGCAAAAACCGAGAAACTAAATAAATTTGGATATGGTTCCATCGTCGTTTCTTTTGCTTTGGAGAGGATTCCTCAATTAGCTCCACAGAGTATCTCAGTTGATGCCGGTCGACCTCGAGAACCGAGAATGGTTCGCTGGTCCGCGCTGATGGCTCGTCATGCTATTGAGGGCACTGAGATTGTACGATTCCCTACTTCATATTTTCGTTGGCTGGATCGCCAAGTTTTCATGATAGAAGATTTTCCGTATGCCGGGATGGATTTCCGCGGCGACAGGGAGATGTCTCTCCCTGCAGGGGAACAATGGGATGATTCAGGTAAAACATTTTTCAACGTTTGCTAAGTTCTAATTTTTTTAAATTTTTTATCGTCTTAGAAAAATAACCAAAATTTTTTTGAATACAGATGTGGGTCCACAACGACCAGCTCATCTCCAACCTTTCGAGAGGAGACAACCAGTTGCGCCCGCACCAGCCCCAGCAGGCCAATCAGTAGAAATTTTGACTGATTTGGAACATCATCTAGAACACTTGACTCTAGATATACCAGAGACGAGCATAGATGACATCCCTCTCAGGCTACAAAGATATGTGATTGGAGTCCCAAGACCTTTCAGGAGGTTCCTATGTAGGGTGGCCCGAGCAGTTGTTTCCTATCGAGATCATCATCAGTGATGAGATGATCATGTAGACTCATTTTTGTACTTTTGTGTTATCATTTTTGCCGATCATAAGGTGTTTCCAACCTATGATCGAAGACTATGTATATTTTTTGAACACACTCCTATGATATATATATCACTATTTTGACGGCTATCTGTGTACATGAATGAATGTTGTTTGTTTTACTACTTTTAATTATTGCAAATGTCTATTTATCATACTAGAAGCAATTGAATCTGCTAATGTATTTAAATGTCTTGGAATATGCTGATATTCAATATAATCAAACTCACGTTCCAAGAGACGAACTCTCAAAAATAACCGTAATAACACCGGATTTCTAATGGTATAAACCCTGTTAAGCTGTAATACAACAAGTTCAAAATCCAACCTTACAATCAAACTCCGAATTCCAAATGATATGGATTCAGATAATAACTCAATCACTGCACTATACTCGGCAATGTTATTTGTTGTTTGACCAAAGCTTACCCCATGCATGGATACTAACTCGTCAGAGGGTGAATAGATAACCCAAGCTGCGGAAGAAATGTTCCGTGTACTACGACAAGCACCATCAGCAAAACCAATGTAGGTTTGAAGAGACGTCGACATCTGCAATATCAAGAGTAAAACTCAGATAAGCAGTCATAGTGACAAAAACACACTTCTAAACTAGGCACACTTTTCTAAAACACACCAGCAGTAAAGAAATCTAAACTAACAAAAAATATCCACACCTTGTTTAAGCGTAATATCGCTTTAGATAAAGCCCATTTCTGGGTTTATCCAAAGGGACACCGTCAAAATCTACTAACTCATAGGCCCCTTTTGCTAACTTTCGTTTCACAATGTAAGGACCATGCCACATAGGCACGAATTTTCCAGCTCCTAGCTTGTCATTAGCTTGATCATAAAGTAAAACTAGGTCTCCTTTTGAAAAATTTCGAGGGGTCACATTTCTATCATACTGAGCTTTTATCCTTTTAACATGAGCCTCGTTTGCTATTGCAGCATTTCGTCGATTCTCATCTAATTGGGCCAAGTACAAAAAACGTTTCTCCTCTTCAGAAGTAGCTGGAAGTAATTCTACGGCTAATTTTAGTGACGGTATTTCGCATTCAATTGGCAGCACAGCTTCCAAACCGTAGACCAGTTGAAAAGGAGTGAAACCCGTTGATGTTTTGACTGAGGTTCGATATGCCCAAAGCGCTGAAAATAACATGGAATGCCAATTCGTTTTGTGAATACCAATGATTCGTTTAATCATGGTGACTAAAACTTTATTAATGGCTTCAACGAGACCATTTGCTTGTGGATAGTATGGAGTGGAACTATCGTGGCGTAGGCCAAGTTGTTATGTTAGTTCAGTCATCATGATGTTCCGAAAATGACTTCCGTGATCTGTAATAATAGCCTGAGGAACACCGAACCTAGCAATTATGTGATTGAACACGAATGTTGCAGCAGTCTTGCCGTCAGCTGAATATGTAGGCATCGCCTCGGCCCATTTCGTAAAATAATCTACTGCGAGAATAATATAGGCATGCCCCCCGGCCGAGTGAGGGTTACATGTGATAAAATCGATACCCCATTTTGAAAATGGACCAACAACAATTATAGGGTGAAGAGGAGCGGGTGGTGCGCGCATTTTTCTATCAAAAATTTGACAGTTGTGGTATTTCCGAACTGCATAAATGCAATCTTTAAATAATGTTGGCCAGAAATAACCTGCACGCAATATCTTTTGGGCAGTGGCATACCCAGACATATGACCGCCACATGCTCCAGAATGACAGTCATTTAGCACCTTTTCAGCTTCTTCATGAGTTAAACAACGTCGGAAAACAGAATTCGCTCCTCGTTGATAAAGTGTATCACCAATGATATTATATTGTTGGGATTGGAAGCGTATTTTTCGTCGCTGAGTTCATGAAATTTCGGGCCGAAAAGATTGGGTTTGGAGATACACAATAATATCCCCATACCAAGGATCAAGCGTACTGATAAGAAACAAAGATTCGTCCACAATGGACTCTTCTGCCACTGTTTCAATATCAGTAGAGGGGAAATCACACATCAGTTCCGCAAAAACCAAAGACTTCTTTGCCTTGGATTTCTCAAATTCCAAGTCAAATTCCTGTAGGATAACTATCCATTTAGAATACTTGCCCCCTAGCAATTGTCTGGTCAAAATATACATCATAGGGTTGCAATCAGAAATTACTGTGGTTTTACGTAACAAGATGTAATGTCTAAAACGTTGGACAGCTTGAACAGCTGCCAAGGCCAATTTCTCCACATGTGTGTATTTGATTTCAGTCGAATTCAAATTTCGACTAAGATAATAAATCACATGTTCGTTGCGAGATTCATCTTCTTGAACTAGTACCATCCCAATGGTGGAATGAGAAGCAGCGAGATACAAAATGTAATCTTGGTTGTAGTTGGGAGGATGCAATAACGGTGCATGGGTCAACGCGTGTTTAAGTGCATCAAAAGATCGATCAGCGACCTCGTCCCAAAAGAACGGAATGTCCTGTTTCAACAACCGGGTAAAACCCTTTGCAAGCTCAGCATAGTTCGGAATAAATCTACGTAAAAATTTTTCTTTCCCCTGCAAACTTTGGAGTTGGCGCAATGTCGAAGGAGGAGGCAATTTAACAATAGCTTCGACCTTCGAAGGATCAACACGAATGCCTGATTTTGAAACAACAAATCCCAGTAAACGACCCGATTCTACGCAGAAAACACATTTATGTGGATTCAACCTTATCCGATAATGCCGACATCTCATAAAAATTGCTCGTAAATGAGTAGGATGATCGGCCCTACGTAATGAATGAGCATGTAAATCATCAAGATATGGTTGAACAATGTGCTTAATGTCATGAAATGCATAAGACATCGCCCGTTGAAAAGTTGCTCCAGCGTTCTTAAGTCCAAAAGGTAGTTTACAATAGGAAAACGTTCCCCATGGACAAATGAAAGCTGTTTTAGGTTGATCTGCAGGGAGTATGTTTATTTGATTGTAGCCTGAAAAGCCATCCATGAAGGAAAACAATTCACTGCCAGCACAATCGTCAATTATCTGATCGATATAGAGAGTTGGATAATTGTCTTTTGGACACGCTCGATTAATATCCCTATAATCGATACATACTCTTATTGTTTCTTGTTTTTCAGTCACAGGAACAATATTCGATACCCAATCCGTTAAGGGAATTGGATAAATGAATCCTGCTCAAAGTAATTTTTCAACTTCAGTTTTTATAGCCGCAGCTTTTCTAGGATGTATTTGACGTAATCGTTGACGAATAGGTTTAGCATCCGGGTAAGTCTTAATTTCATGAACCACGATCAATGGATCAATTCCTGGCATTTCTTCATAAGACCAGGCAAACACGTCACGGAATTCTTGAAATAGGGCTTTATAAGTCTGAATTTCTTCGTCTGAACAACAAGAACCTATATGAATGTTTTCAATTATTCCTGGTTTTACTGAAATGTCAATTGGAACCGTTCTAGATATATTTTCCAAATTTATCTCAGAATCAGAATTTTTCAAAGGATTCTGAGGTTCCTTGGCATATTCAGCAGTAAAAATTGAAGCGAAATCATTTTCAAAATGATCTAATTCAGGTAAGAATGAAGACCTGTGATGGAGATCTTCCCATGGTAAATCATCAACAGACAAAAACTCACGAATTTGCTCATCTGTATGAACAATTTCAGAAAATGTCGTTGTATCTGAACTAGAAATAGAAAGCGATTCCTCTTGGATCCCATTCATTGGATCGATTTCGGTTGAAAAGGGGTTGGAAAAAGACTGTACAGTCTGGTACGCAATTTCAAATGGACTCAAAGGCATCGCGCCATCAAATGAATCTATCTCGGATTCTGAAGGTAGAATCCAAGGATCATCAGACATAACTGTGTCTGACGAAATCATATGAATAGTTGCAGTAGAAGACGATACGTTAGGAGGAGGAAAGGAAAAAGTTCCTAGCAAAGAAGAATCTTTAACCAAACCTACTCCAACATCCTTATAAGGGATAGTCGTTTTACCAACATGCTGGATTGTTTCTGTAGAGGCTGGGTCTGACGAAAAATAAGTTAACTGATCTATTGTCACGATCCTTCCTTGATATGGAAATTTTATAAGTCAAAAGACCGAAGAGACAACAACAGTCATAGCATAAGACCAACTACGACCCAGTAGAAGGTTGTAATTTAGAGGGGCATCAACCACCTCCACATCTAGATTAACAATTTTCCCTTCAACCCCTATGGGTAAATCCTGCAAAATACCATAAGGTTGAAAACCTCGACCATCAAAAGCTTTAGAATCGTCGGAGATTGGTTAAGTGTAGGAGAACCAAGAGATTTCCAACACTGAAGCGACATAATACACGTTGAAGCTCCCTCATCAATCACAGTCCGAAAAATAGGTCTGTTTTTTACTAACACTGGAATCTGGAAAGCCATTTGGTGAGGAAGACGCGGTGTACTAGCTTCTAAATCGAAGATTATAAGATTAGAATCCTGAACATCAACAGCTCCTATGGCAGACAATAACAATTTACGTTGTGCTGGACACGATTTCAGCACTTCCAAAGCCGACATTGCTGAAGGAGAAATAGCTAAATCTTCAACAATGTTGTAATTCTGAGCAGCTCTCGCATGTGGATTGAAAGCTGATTTACGAAGAACACCTTTAGCAGGCGGCTTGATTATCAAGTCTGGATTTTGTTTCTCGATCTATAGCGGACCGGAAATAGGAGGAGTTGTATTTGATGCGTTGGCATTGGAAGACTCTCCTTCTTTTCCATCAACGGGATTCTTAGAACCGTAATCTTGCGATCGCGTCGCAACCCTTACATGAGACATCATCATAATAGGTTCTTCTAAAGTGGTCGAGGAAGAACCAATCATCTTACTATCTTGAACTGGAAAAGGATCCTTCAAGACAGCAGGTTGTTGCGATCCTTTAATGAGTTTCGTAACCTCCTCTCGATATGGACATTCTTTTGTGAAGTGATCTTGTTCACAAATGAAGCAAGGATAGCGAGGTTTACGTTTCTCATCATTGGATTCTTCTCTATCTGTTTTCTCTTTCGAATTTTTCTTGTTTTTGGTCCTCCCCTTCTTTTTACCACCGGATTTTGATTTTGCCGTAGATGTTTCAACGACATGAATATCGGCAGAAACTTCTTGAGAGGATTCTCCCTTCGGGGAATCAGGTAAAGTTATGATTGGAGAAGAATTCTTTGAGGATTTCTTCTTGCTTTTAGAACTAACTGTACCAATCATACCGTCGGCGGCATGAGACCCTGAAGGAGGAGCAGCTATTTGACCTTGTTTGGGTAAATCGGGAATTTTTTCATGTAAAGTACCTGACTGCGTATAGACGAGGTCAAGGTACTGAGCCTGAGAAATTACTTGCTCTTCAGTAACAACACCAGCCTTAGCTACATCTTCAGTGATCTTGGGCAGTAATGATTTCACAAACCATTCTGCCAAAATTTGATCTGGAATATAAACCTTCACCAAACGTCGTCTACGTCGCCACTCATGAATATGATCAGAAATATACGTGGACGTAGATTGTTTTAGTGAAGTTAATAATTTTGTGCCATTGTCGTATCTGACAGGCAACTGGAAATGAGTTAAGAAAGACGTTGCTAACTGACTGAAATTATGAAACGAGCCTCGTGGCAACTCAATGTACCATTTGGCTGCAAGACCTATGAGTGTCCTTTGGAAAAGACGTAAGCGAATCGAATCATCAATAATAGAATTAGATGCACACCAAAGGTGATAAGTCATCACATGATTTGATGGATCCTTTCCTGACTTACCTTCAAATTTCGGTATATCACTGGGCAACTTATGAGGCATTGACGGCCAGTTCTGATAATAGAAAATAGGATCATTAGTAAGGCGCGTCAAATCTGGTAAGTCCAAAGTTGCGATGAACGGTAACTGACGGTTAGGGTCACGAAAACCTTGAGAAGCCAAAGAAGATCCAGGAGGCGGATACCCAGGATAACTAGGAATCGGATTAGCATTGGGTATTGTATAACCTCTCGGATAACAAGGATGAATCGGACCATACTGAGGTTGTTGATAAGTATAACCAGGGTATGGTTGATAGCTTGGATTCTGCACATAGGGACTGAATTGCGGCTGTCCTTGGTACGGTTGATAAGTAAATTGAGGTTGACTTGTAACAACTGTACTTGTACCGGCTTGTCCTGCAGGCATCTGAACTGTAGTCTGAACTGAGGGTCCTGACTGAGGTACAGAGACTTGAGGGACTTGCACAGATACGGGGATAGCCGAACTCGGGGCTACAGACACTCCAGAAACAGGTGTAACAGGTTGAACAGACGTTGCAGCAGTTACAGCAGTTTGGGGCGGAGTCTGAGGTGTACTAGGCCCAGCCTGCTGAACTGAACTAGGTGCAGGAGTTTGAATAGCTGGCTGACCAGGCTGCTGAATTGAACCAGAAACCATTGGCTAACCAGGTTGATAAGGTATTTGCACATTAGGCTGCAAAGGCTGTTGATATTGGGACGGATCCCACACCATCATTCCGGGGTACTGTCCCATAGAAGGTTGAACGTAAGGACCAAAACCTGGTTGAACGTAGGGTTGATAATAAGGTAAAGTTCCGGCTCCTTGAACAGATGGTTGACCAGAAGGCTGTTGGTAACCTTGCATTGGGTACTGCCCTTGAGGTTGATAACCTTGAGGCACGTACTGAAGTTGGGGTTCTTGAGGACCCTGAGGAGCATATTGAGTTTGGGGTTGACCTTGAGGAATGTATTTTCCTTGAGGTTGGTAACCCTGGGGTATGTACTGTCCTTGGGGTTGCCCCCCAAAATAATATTGATCCACAGTTTGTCCTGGGAAAAAGCTACCTTGAGGTTGAGCCCCGGGTGGTAACTGACTACCTTGGGGTTGCCCCCCAGGCGGTAATTGACTACCCTGAGGTTTCCCCCCAGGCGGTAACTGAGTTCCCTGAGGTTGACCCCCAGAAGGAAACTGACTGCCTTGAGCTTGAGGATTAGGAACGTTACCAGACATCATATAAACTTGCTCTGCGTTCGACGTTTCAATTTTAAGTCCACCAAGACCAGATGATAACACATTTTCGATAGGTTGAGGATTGGCTCCTGAGAAAGTACCAGACAAAGACTGATATCCCGCAGGAACAGAAGGACCACCATGTAAAAAAGATTCAGGCGTTTGCGAAAACATGGATGACTCTCCAGCCATAATAGATGACGGATAATAACCTCTGGGCGTAGGATGAAATGGAACTCGAGGTGGATAAAAAGAAAGACCCGGATTCTCTAAAAAGTCTGTTAAAGAGAGATACCAAGGATTATTTCGAATGGGGCTGTAGAAAATAGATTCACGCTCCCTAAGATTTAATGATTGAGGGGAGTTGGGAAGAGATATGTCTTCGTCTGGATTAGTAAGTTCTTCGATAGAAATTAGTCCAGAAGGAAGATTTTCAGTAATGATATTTCTAACCCTAGGTGAACCTGGATCGCTAGAAGTTGGTGAGATAAATCCTGAGGATGTTTCTAACACAGAAGATTCAGTTTCAGGCTCAGAGATTTCAGGTTCGTCAGATAATTCTCCAGTAGGAGAAATATTTTCAGTGACTTCAGAAACTGAAATCGGTTCTTGAATATATTCTGTTGTGGGAATTTGATGATCAGGATGTATCACAATAGCAGAGCTTTCAGCTTCTGTTGATCTAATTCTACGGCTACTGTGTGGTACCAGAGCTCGAAGCCCTTCAAGATGACCTGGTGTAAATTCAGGGGGTTTCCCTTGTATTCTCCGGGATTGTCTCGGCAATTCCGCCACGATGAAAAATTATCTAATCACACGCAAACAAAGTAAAATTTCAATGAAAACACCTAAAGTCTCTAAGAAACAAACAATTGAATCACTCGCTTAAAAAATCTAAGAGTTCAAACCACACACAAACAAGTAACTTTTCGTACTAAAATCACTAGTTGGTGATGAAATCCAACTTAGTAGAGTTTTAACACGAAAAGGGCGGTTGGAACAGTTACCCCGACAACCTGCTTAATGAAACAGATTGGCACAAGTTTCTTCACATAACCATCTCGAGTGAAGAGAACCCCCCAGAGAGTCCAAGTGAGTCTAGTCGACGTCTGTTCCAGGTACAGTGGGATCTTCCCTCCACCGTCACCTTAGGAAAGAATCCTAAAGATTATGGCCTTTAAGGTTACCAACTGAAACAAATATACCTGGGGGAACAGTCTACGATCCGACACACACGCAAGGGCAGAGTAACAAAGCTCAATCCCCTTGAAGGCTCCTTGAACAGAATCCAAGGTTTACCGACAAGTGACCCCTGGCTCTTCGACAATGGTCTATCCGAGGTTTACCGTTTTTAATACGTGTATATCTTCTATCGTTCCCAATGAGGAAGGATTGATTACCCCACTGGTTCAGATATGATCTCGTGATTAACTCCTTTAAGAGGAGCTTCCCAGAGCATACATGCAACAACTGGAATTCTTCCTACCGCAAGATATATCTACTTGTTTGTTTTAGCTATCTTGGAGAGTTAATTACTCCCTACTCCAAGATACTAGCCTAAGCTATGTTGGTGATGAGAGCCCTAGAAATAAAAAGATTACTAGATGAATTTTATTTAAGTGTTACTTTTAAGAGCTGTTTCTTAAGTCAATGGGCGCGGAAATGAAACTTTGTATGATGTGAAGACTCGACTTCCAAAAACACTAAAATGCACCTATGATGATATTCAATTCTTTTTTCTTTCAATGAATTTTCTATCTAAAGAAGAGTTAGAGAATGCAACTTTCAAATTCCTTCTTCAAACATGAAAACTAAGTGAAAGAAACATTTTGTCTTTTCAATAAACTATCAAAGCTCACCAGAAAAACTATTTTCTTTTCCAAACAAGAAGCTACAAAACAATTCTATTTCGAAAGAAATCTACAAAAATTAAAACTATTCAAAACTATGAAAACTAATTTTGAAAACTAATCTAAATTGAGTAAAAGCTTTTTAGAGTTTTTTTATGAATGTTTCTCTTAGTTGTTCAGCAAACTAAGAATCTATCAAACAGATCAAAAAACACTCAAAATATGTTTTTTCAAAACACTCAAAGAATAAATGAAATTCAAAACTTTAAAGCAAGTTCTTTTCAAAGATTTGCAAAGAAATCAAAAAGGCTTAATTTCTCAATCTAGGATGTTTTCACAATGAAGTCGGATACAAGAGACAAAAAGAGATCTTATGTGATCTGAGATACTGCAAATTGTCAAAAGTTTGAATCACTACAAAGACCAAACAGGAAAAATAATCCAATCGGCAAAATCTCCTAGAAAATCATTCAAAACACTAACACTGTTGGAGTTCATAAACAATGAATTCTTGATAGACACAATAACCAGTCTGGGCAGAAACCAAAGATCTAAAAATTAACCAGAAAAAGAAACCTAGAAATTTTCCAAAATTTTTACAGGGTCCGCATGTAAGCAGTGTTGACAGGTGCGGTCCCGTACTGTATTCTATAAAGAACGTGCGAAACTGCCCGCACTGTCACAGTTATGCAGAGTGCGGTCCTAGCAAAAATTATAGAAAAAAATTCAAACACTTCTAAACTTTCAAAAACAGAAAAAATTTAAAACACCCAGACAGATGTGAATCAATCAAAAACCAGAAAAACGTTTTCTCAAGTCAAAAATCAAAGATAACCAAGAACAAACAAGTTCTTCCCCAGCGAAGTCGCCATTTTGTTGTGTAGATTAATCCGTCTTGCGGACAAGACCGATCTCTCTAGTACAAAAGATAACTAGCAACAAACAGCCAATTATACTAATCTCTCTCTAAGCATATAAGATTTATAAAGACACTATACGGGTGTAAAAACCTACCTTATGTCCAACGCTTGCTTGCTTACTTGATTTTGTTGAAGTCCTTCCCGTGCACTGAAAGAACGTCCTTTGTATATCTGCAATCACAAAAAAGGAAAAAGATTAAGCAGCACCTGTATAGACATTATCATAAATCATACTTATCATAATGATCAAGGAATTTATGAAATAAACCACAAATTGACAGTTTAATGAGAGAAATGAGTATATTTGTATTAACTTTAAAGATAGAAAACCTTTACAACCTGTGCCTTGATGTTGTGCAGGTCCTCCTGGGGTCCGAAGCAGGAATATCCTTTACTCTGACAAGCATTGCACTCTTTGAACTAAGACAAATGGAGATGAGTGATTTAACCTCACAGAAAGTCTTAGTTAACTAAGTCTAAATCTCAACAGCATTTAACTTCAAATCTCATAAGCTTGAACTCCCTTTGAGGCTACCCAAGGCCTCTTTTTATAGTGAAAGAGAGAGGAGGTTTCTAGTTCCAAATATGAAGGGATAGAATCCTCCTTCAAAGGGATAAGCTCCTTACATCAAGGGGTTAGCTCCATTAAGTGAGGGATGCATGAACCTCTTCAAAGCGTATCCATTCCCGAAAATTCCCATCCAGAAACTTCTAGAATTCATCCGGAATTCATCTTTTTATCTTTACTTTCTCGCCTTTTTATGTTTTACAGGGGTCCGCACCCATTACACAAAGAACGTGCGGTATGGTTCCGCATGCAGGCTGAGATTTAGGTGCGGGACCGCAGGGAATGCATAGAGAAAGTGCGATACCAATTCTTAGGGGTTTTTAAGGGATTTTTCTCTGATTTTGAAGCTTGATATGAGGAGCTGGTATATTGGACTTGCAAAAGGAGGAAGTATGAGTAATAATGAGCTCATACAGTCAGCAGAATGTCAAGGTGACAGTTTTCAGTGTAACATCTATCCACCCATTCCATCTGCAAAGTCTCCCAACCAATGGTGACTTTCCCCAAAGTAATCAACCATTGCACACCCAATATCACATTGGTGTCAAGTATTTCAACCACAAAGAAGTGATCAATCAATGTATATGTTCCCATGGTGACTGATAAGGATGGAACATAATGCATTCATTGCATAGTTCTATCTCTTGGGACCAAAACAGAAAATCCCTCAAAATAATCAGTGGGTATTGCCCTCCTTTTCACTAGTTGGGCATCAATAAAATTGTGGGTAGCCCCACTATCAACCAAAATAGAAACCCTCTGATTCAAGATGGAACCTTGAACCCTTAAGTTCAAGTACTTAGGTACTCCTCTCAATGATGCAAGAGCCCCTCCAATTGGAGAAAATGCCCCATTCCCATCTCCTGATGACATTGGTTCATCTTTTGTAGTGTCAGTGTTGTGACCTCTTCTTGGTTCATCTTCTTCTTCCTCCTCAACATCTGAGAAGCCCTCTATGTAGTGTGCCTTTCCTGCTACACATCTATGTCTGGGTGCCCAATATTCTTGGCATGTGAAGCAAATCTTCCTCCTCCTCAAATCTCTTCAGACATCATCATCAAGAGGTTTTTTATTTTGGATCTCCTTTCAAAGAGGAGCCTTATCTTCTTTTCCCTTTGATGGAAAAGAGGGCTTATGCTAAAATGTTGCCTTCGCTTTTGGAAATGAATCTTGAAGATCTCTAGCCATTTCAATGGCATCTTGAAGGGTAGTGGGCTTGGTATACTTAACCAACCCATGAAGAGGTTCATCTAACCCATCAATGAACATGTATACCCTTCTTGTTGCAGATAAATCAGGAACCATGACAGAAAGTCTCAAAAATTCAAAAATATAAGTTTTTGGATTACCTGATTGTTTAAGTTTTGCAAGCCCCATGAATGGTGCTTCAGGATCTCTTCTATCAAACCTCTCCACCAGCCTCCTTGTGAACTCTGAATATGCAGTCACATTGGCATGACCCAATGTAGACAAGCCATGGAACTACCAATCATATGCTTCACCCTCAAGGTGAAGCACTGCGATCTTAATGGCCTCCATTTCTGGGACTTTGTTCAACTGGAAGTAGATATCAAACTTCTCTACCCATGACTTGGCAGTGCACTTGGATGACCCATCAAAGTTGGGTAAGAAAAATCTGCCCATAGTGCGGTATAGATCATGATTATGAATGAATCCACCACTTCTATTATGATGCCTGGGTCTTCTATTGTCCTTTATTTGAAAAAATTATTGAAAACTCAAGTGGTTCTTGAATCTGTGAGTTTGAGACTCATACTCCATAAAATATTCTTCAAGGGATTCTTGCTCTTGAAACCCTTCATTCCCCACAACCAAGAATGTAGGCATTGTGATGTGTTGGGAAACTTGGGGTTGTTTCACTGGTTGATCACTCTAGTGATGAGACATGCCAGAGCCTTCAACATGATGAAATCCTTTAGGGGATTCATTGTATCTATCCATCCTCATCTCCTTGATCTCTCTGGAAATGTCTTGCATGGCTCAAAGAAGGATCTTGGGGAACTCCTTTTCTTCATATTCTCCTCTAGATAAAGGGGTTTTACCCTTGTCTTCTTTGTCATTTGTATAATCAAACTTCCGGTGTCTTCTTCTTTGATACCTATTCTCTCTATCAGTAAGAGGCTATCCTTCTTCAGATGACAAATTGGCTTTACAAGATGCACATGTTGTGCCAAGATTATGCTCTGATACCACTGTAATATTCCCAAATGGGAAAAGCAGGAATATAGTGAAAAATGCTGGAAAAATAGTGGAAATCATCATATAAAATAAATAGGACAATATGGAGACCTTTCATGTGTTATAAAAGCAGCAAAAGATGCATAAATAATGGTCCATAAGATACACAACAAGAAATATCAAGCCTCCAATGAACAAAATCCCTCAAAATGAGGTGCTACTACTATATATAAGATATGGAAGACTCTCACAATGTTGTTTTAAACGAAATTCTACAGAAAATTATTATACATAAGATATAAGGCTGATATGTGCTTCAAAATATAGATCTATTACAGATCTGAGCACTATACAACCTCCTTTGAAGATCCCCTTAAGGGTTTTCAACAAAACACCATGTACAAGATTGGGATCTAGGCGCTAGGACTCAAGATCCACTGCAAAATATAGATCTGGAAAGTGTGGCTGATCTGATATGATCAATAGAATAGCCTCCTCCAATAGATCCTCTAAATGAAATGCATATCCCTTTCACTAGAAAATTATCTCTCCAAATGGTGTGCCAATCCACCCTGCAACTCCTCCTACAGAAATAACGCAGATTTGGAAGAAAACTACGTGGTAGGGATAAATAAATGGTTGGCCTAATTCCAAGATCTAAGAATATGCTCAAGGGCCTTCCTTACTATCCTCCCAATGGAAAGGAAGCCTCCTCCACTGAAAATGAGCAATGAAATGACCCAGATCTAGTCTCCACTATTGCAACCTGCAAAACAACCAAACCCTCGACATGATCTGCACTGTAAATGAAAGATGAAGCTTGGCCTTAAGCCTGATAGTGGAAAATGTAGTACAAGACTCCTCCAAGAGTTTCTCAATGGAAGAGGTGGGATTCTCGATCATGAACACTGAATGCTAAACAACACTCAATCTCAGCTAAACAGTAAGAGAAATATATATGTCTAAACAGACCATATATTCAAAAATATCAACATACATAAACATACCTGAATATGGCTACCATCCTCTTCCTTTTATAAGAAATGAGCTTCCAAACCCTAAGCTGAGATGATTAATTGCTTAATACAAAGAAAATTTGACATGCATGGAATCATGGCTAATTTTGACTGTCAATTTTATTGTGAAGTAATTTTTTGTATTGAGTTTTCTTATATGAAATTTGATATTTAATTTTATCCATTATTTAAAAAATCATTAATATTTACTTGATATTTTTTAATATTTTTTTATATATATAAAAACTATTTTATGTTAATATAATTTTTTTGGATGCTTAAGATGTTTTAGTTTTAGGTTGATCATAAAGTATGGATGAATGATGTAGCCTGAGAGAGTAATGTGTTTTCTCCTATCTTGGAAACATTAAATATAATTTTATTATTTATATTGTTATTTCAAAATAATTTTTTTATTTATTTCAAATATTTAAAATCACTATATATAATTTTAAATATTCTATAAATTTTGTTTAATTATCTTAAATTTTTTTAATTACCTTGGTCAAATCCATCAAATATAAGAAGAATAATCTATCTCAACCACAATAACCTTATTACCCTAAACCCAAGGTATTTACTTTAATGCATGCATATATGGAACAAAAACAAACATTTGAGATTTCATATCCATTCCCATTTTATACTTTTTCATTAAATAGATCTATTTTATAGAAACCTAGATCTATAATCAATGCAATAACACTAAACCAACTTATATCTGTAACACTCGAATTTAATTTCATTTCACTTAAATGCATTTTTAATTTACACATTGGAATTATTTTAAATTAATAGGATTAACAAACACGTTAATCAAGTTATGGACTAAAGTTGTTCTTTTTGAATAAAGATTTAATAATGATATGTTTCCATAAGTCTGATGGTAAATGTTTTCCAAGACTCCAAAGTAGATGATAAAGAAGTTACTCGCGGTTACCTTTACTCTAAGGATAAAAGGAAAATCATACAGGAGGAAAGGGGTTTTTTACAGGTGATAAGGAACAACTAGGGAGTTGAAAGGAGAGAGTATCCAGAGCTAGTGGAAAACCAGTGGAACTCTACTACCTATTATTGGAGACGAGACTGGACAATGCAAAAATTATACAACAAGAATGTATATCATGGATTCAATCTTCTCTAACAATGTACTAAAGTTAAATACTGAATCACTTTTACAAAACACTCATGCAAATTAAACACAATCGCCAATTACATGAAGCAAAGAAAGAATCAAATCAAACCACAACATAGATAATTTCTAGGGGAAAGCCTGCTGCTCAAAACCCCACTATATTATATTATATATTCATCATGGATACATGAAACAACTACAATGCATTCTCTTCTCACAAGACTCTCTAGCACTCAACTAGATGTCTCACATTATTCTCACAGAAAATTGACCAATACTTAGTCAATTTCCACCCTCCTAACAACCTGCCTTGCTCACGAAATTCATGAGGAATTCAATACCTAAAGAATAGGAGATATTGCCTTCTTTAATTGCATTGAGTATCATGGGCAATAAAATAAGTGTTTGGGTGCATGGGTGCAACCCAATATCCTACAACTAATAGTGAACATACCTTTTGCCTAGATCTCAACTGAGTCTCCACTGGAACTGACATGCATGCAGCTAATAATAGTAAATTCTCAGTTGCATGTGAGATCACTCATTGTGAATTAATTAATATTTAATTCACTTGATCTCTCACTAGTGTATCTAATAGTTAGAACTAGCACAACTAATTTTAACTCACTTAACTGAGTTAATTGTTTACAACCTCCATTAACTAATGCACCACTGCACTTCGAACTCTGTTACAACTAGAAATACTCCTCATGCCTCACCAACTACCCTCATCTTGAAATTCATGATTTAACTGAGTTTATAAAACTTAGTTAACTATTACAAGTTATTTTTAGATTAGACTACAATTTATTGTCCATATTAATTAAGGGATAACTAAAATAGACATGCACCAAATTTAGCCTTGTGAGCCCCACCCTCGTGTAGCTGCTTAATGCACTAGATACAGGTGTTGAAATTTTCTTGTTGAATCTCAACACTCCCTCTCAACAAGAAAAGGATTATCCTTCACCCCGATCCTACCTCTATGGTATTTGAATTTTCTCCTGGTGAGCATCTTTGTCAAAATATATACATCCTAATATTCCATGGGAATGTACTGAAGCAACATTATTCTCCTCTACACACAATTTTTGAGATGATGGTACCATATATCTATGTGCTTGGACCTATCATGCAACACATGATTAATTGAGAGTTTAATGCAACTTTGATTATCACAACGTATGACTTTCGGATCCATCTGAGAACGAAACAAACCAGACAAGATATTTCTCATCCAGATAGCCTCACATGCAGCTTGACTTGCTTCCATGTACTCTACTTCTGCTGAACTAAGTGCCACGGATCGCTGCTTCCTATTGTACCAAGAAACTATTTTCAATCCAATGCTAAAGGTCTCTCCTGATGTTCTCTTTCTGTCTGAAGGAATACCATCCCAATCTTCATTCGTTAAGCCTTGAAGCTTCACTCCCTCTGTCTGTATATACCATACACCATACTCTAATGTGCCCCTTAGGTATCTTAAAACATGCTTCCCTGCCTTCCAAAAGAGCTTGGTAGGCTTAACCATAGATTGAATCGGTTGGTTAACTGTGTAGAAAATGTCTGGTCTTGTGTTCACCAAATACATTTGTGAACCCACTAAATTCATGTAGACAGTAGCATCCAATACCTCTCCAGAAGTAGCATCCTCCTTCCTCCAATTTCCTGGAAGAGGAGTCTCCATGGGTTTGCAACTCTCCATGTGAAACTTAACCAATATCTCCTTTGCATACTTTCCTTGAGGCATAAAAAGTTCAACATTCCATTGCCATATTTACATGCCACGGAAATAATGAAGGAGTCCCATGTCCAAGGAAATATTTCCATGCCAAGGAAATTTCGAATTCTCTTGCAAGATCCTCTTTGCAAGAAAGTATCAACTTCTCATCACCTACCAAGATTAGATCATATACATACAGTACAATAATCAAAATCTTACCATCAAACACAATCTGGTATAGGTTTGTATCTTCTTAACTTTTGTGAAGCCCAACCCGATGAAATAGCTGTCAATCTGAGTGTACCAAGCACGAGGTACTTTCCTCAGCCCTTACAGTGCTCTCTTGAGTCGGCACACTTGCAACTCACTGTCAAAGATTTAGAAACTGTTAGGTCCCTATATTACTAGTATAGTCAGTTATTGTTGTTAGTGTAACCCCCTTATTGTTATTATTGTACCCTTGTAACCCCCATATTGTTATTATTGTGTCCTTAAATTAGTATTGTTAGGTCAGCTAGGATTACATTATGGCCCCACTAGGATTACATTGTGGCCCCATGGACTCCTATATATAGAAAGGAGGTTTTGTAGTTTGAATCATCTTAGAATTGTTCATTCATGTAATGTATTGGAGGTTTCCCCCTCAAAGTGCCTTATTTCTAAGGCATTGATATCTCTTTTCTTCTCTTTCTGGAGCTGGTTTGACAACATTTGGTATTAGAGCTTTGAGATTCTAGGGTGTCGCTACTCCAAACAGGTCATCGTGGAATTTTCGCTATAACTTTTTTTCTACGAATGTTTACAATCTAAAATTTTTAGAGTGTGAAGCCAAAATCCTGAGAACATCGTCAAAAAATTCCAGAGCTTGGTTTGAAATATTTTCGAAGATATGATCTATGCAAGTTAGGTCATTTTTCAGGCTCCTGAATTTAACCTAAATAGGTCATCGTGGTATTTTTGTAATAATTTTTTTTCTACAAAGGTTCAGAAGCTGAAATTTTTAAAGTGTGAAGCTGCGATTCTGAGGAACATCGTCGCAAAATTTTAGATATTGGTTTACAATATTTTCGGAGATATGATCTGTGTAATTTAGGGCTTTTTGAGGCTTCTGAATTTCATCTCAAAGCGGTGATCGTGGGAAAATCTTCATAGCTCTCTCTCTGAGCATCGGATTGGAATGTTGTAAAAAGTGGCCCCAATTGCATGGAATTTAGTTTTTGGTCTATCAATTTCAGAGCCAAATAAGGAAACAGTGACACGTGGCAAGTTGTACAAGTTCACTCTACTGAACCAGTCCAAAATTGGGTCATTGCGAGATTGGATATAACTTTTCCTTGGAGAATCCAAATTAGATCTGACTTGTGGAATTTGAAAGAATATTCAGAGGGCTACTACACAGATGAATTTCAGATATTGAGGATACGTAATTATAGAGATAATTTAATTTCAATATTGAGCTCCTCAAAAGCAAGTAAAAGGTGTGTATTTTTTTTTTCCGAATTGCATAAGTCTTGTTTGAAGAATCAAGTTCAATTGATTCCAAGGCCATATTGTAGAATAGAAATTAGTATTGGATTCTAAAATGGCCCCTAAAAAGAATTCAACACCCATTAAGCCTTTAGAAAGCTCTACTATTACTCATGAAGACAAATAATGGCAACATGACATATCAAAATTACAAGAGCAAGTGCAACAAATTTCTCTCTCGCAAAGAGCAACAAAAAATGACATAGAAGTTTTGAAGAAAGGCATGGAAACTAAGATGGATGGTTTGAAGAAAGGCGTGGAATATAAGATGGATGGTTTGAATAATGGCATGGAATCTAAGATAGATGGCATGGAAGCTGGAATGGAATATAAGATGGATGACATGGAAGCTAAGATCAATGAGAAAATGGAAAACATGAAGAATGATCTAAAAGCAGACATGGAAGGTTTGAAAAAGTTGATACAAGAAATGTTTCCTAATGGTGAAAAGATAGTAGAGGAAACTCATGATGAGAAAAAAATAAATGTTAATCTTGATTTCATAAAATCTAATGTTGGCGGGAAGAACCACCATATTCCAAAAATGGATATGAGGAAGTTTGATGGAAAGAATCCTGTAACATGTATACTACAGATGGAGTAATATTTTGATCTCCATAATGTGCAAAACACACAAAATGTATGCATTGCAACATTACAATTAGAACAAAATACATTTTTATGGTATCGATGGCTTTGCTCCCATAAAAAATTTGTCACTTGGTCAATTTTTACGGAGGAAATGTTAGCACATTATGAGGACACAAACAGCACCTTTTTTAGCCAATTGACAAATCTCAAACAAAAGGGTTTAATGGGGGAGCACATTGAGGACTTCCAAAAATTGAATATAAGGGTAACTGATATTCCAGAGGAACACAAGATTGATCTCTTCATAGGTACTTTAAAGGATAACATCTAACATGAAGTTCGCGTTTTGGAACCTGATTCATTGGAGAAGGCATTCAGGTTGGCAAGAAAAATTGAATGTAAAATTATGGCGACAAGGAAGCCTACCACTCATGGCAACAAGGAAGCCTACCACTCACTTCTATAAAGAGGAAAGTGTTGCTACTCCTAGATTTCCACAACCTACAAGGTTGACACCACAACAATTGGAAGAAAAAAGAGAAAAAGGGCTTTGCTACAGTTGTGATAGAAAATACACTAAAGGTCATAAGTGTGTTGAGAAGAAATTATTTTACAAAGATTGTGAAGAGGAAGAAGAAAATGAACAAGAAGAGGATATACACCAGGAACCAACCCAAGAAGAGGAAGAAATGAGTCCGACCATATCGTGTAATACATTGGCAGGAATTACCACTCCTCAAAATCTCAAGATAGAAGGACATATCAAGAAGAAAAAGGTAATAGTGTTGATTGATTCAGGTAGTACCCATAATTTTATTCATTGTAAGGTAGCCAAGGAATTGAATTGTTTCCTATACCCAGCACCAGAATGTCAAGTGATGATTGCAAATGGAGGAACTATAAATTGCTCTGGAAAATGCCATAATATCAAGCTAACCATGGGGGAATATGTATTGACTAGTCCAATGCTTGCCATTCCTATGGGAGGTGCTGACGTTGTACTAGGAGTACAATGGTTACAATGTTTGGGGACGGTAGCTTTTAATTTTCAAGAACTTTTCTTGAAATTTTTTTCAGAAGGAAAGGAAGTCGAATTACGGGGTATTGCGGGGAAGCCAGGAAGGATAATAAGCTCTAATGTCATGACAAAGCTTCTAAAGAAAGAACAACGAGGCGTAATTGCACAATTATGCTCACTAGAAGTTTCAACATCAAAATCATCTATTCCTGCAGATCTCCAACAAGTCTTGGACAATCATTCCAAGGTGTTTGAAACTCCCAAAGGACTCCCACCTATTCGTGATCATGATCATGCTATTCATTTGATTCCAGGAAGTGTTCCTCCAAACATCAGGCCTTATAGATATCCTTATGTCCAAAGGAGCGAAATTGAACGTATGATTGCAGAAATGTTAGAGGCGGGTATAATTCAACCTAGTCAAAGTTCTTTCTCTGCTCCTGTAGTATTGGTACACAAGAAGTATGGATCATGGCGAATGTGTCCGGATTATAGGGAGCTCAATAAGCTCACCATTAAAGATAAATTTCCCATTCCTGTGATTGATGAATTATTGGATGAATTACATGGAGCAATTTATTTACCAAATTGGATCTTCGTTCAAGGTATCATCAAATTAGAATGAAGACTGAAGATATTCCGAAAACAACATTTCGAACTCATGAGGGTCATTATGAATTTTTGGTCATGCCTTTTGGCCTTACCAATGCACCTTCTACATTTCAAGGGTTGATGAATTCCATTTTCAAGCCCTTCCTTAGAAAATTTGTGCTAGTATTTTTTGATGATATACTAATCTACAGTAGGTCTTGGAAGGATCATGTTCAACATGTTGACAGGGTGCTCAAATTATTGCAGGAGAAACAATTATATGCAAAAACATCAAAATGTTTCTTTGGAGTACAAGAGGTGGAATATCTGGGTCATATTGTATCTCACGAGGGTGTTAAGGTAGACCCTAAAAAAATTAAAGCCATTAAGGAATGGAAAGTCCCCACAACCATAAAGTAGTTGTGAGGATGTCTCGGGTTAACAGGGTATTATCGAAAGTTTGTTAAGAATTATGGGAGAAAACAACACCTCTAACAACATTATTGAAGAAATATGCATTTTCATGGACTCCTGAAGCAACTAAGGCCTTTGAACATCTTAAAGAGGAAATGTGCCTAGCACCAGTCTTAGCTACGCCAGACTTCACAAAAACCTTTATTGTGGAATGTGATGCCTAAGGAAATGAAATTGGTGTTGTTTTCATGCAATAAGGAAGACCCATTACTTTTGAAAGTCATCCAATCAAAGGAAAGTATTTACAGAAACCTATTTATGAGAAGGAAATGTTAACAATACTGGATGCACTAAAGAAATGGAGAACTTACCTAATGGGAAGAGACTTCTAGGTAAAAACTGATCATGACAGTCTTAAACACTTTTTGGAACAAATAATATCTTCAGAAGAGCAGCAAAAATGGGTCACAAAGATGTTGGGTTATGAATTTGAAATAATATACAAAAAAGGGAAGGTAAATGTTGGTGCAGATGCACTCTCAAGAAAGAATGAAGAGGTGGAAGCATTGCTTAGTGCCATTTCTATTATCCAACCAGATTGGATAACCAAAGAAAGAGATGAATGGGAGAAGGATGAAGAAGTGTGGACACTCATTCAAAATTTGCAGCAAGATCCTAGTACATCTGATACATTTAGTTGAAAAAATGATTCCTTATGGTACAAAGATCGCTTATATCTTTGTAATAATTCCCAAATAAAAAAAATATAATCTTTTGGAATTGCACACTTCTCCTTTAGGAGGACACTGAAGATTTTTAAAAACTTACCACAGGGTGAAGAAAGAATTTTTTGGGATGGCCTTAAATTTTATATTGAAAAGTTTGTGGCAGAATGTTTGGTTTTCCAGCAGAATAAATTTGAGACAATTAAGACCCAGGTCTTCTACAAACTTTATCCATTCCAAGTCAACGTTGGGACGATATTTCAATGGATTTTATCACAGGTTTACCTAAGTCTGAAGGAAAGAGTGTCATCATGGTGGTAGTTGATAGACTTCCCAAGTATGCACACTTTTGTGCATTATCTCATCCATTTAAAGCAAGTACAGTTGCTACTACATTTATGGACACAATTCAAAAGCTACATGAAAACCCAAGGGTTATTGTGAGTGATAGAGATCCCATTTTACTGGAAATTTTTAGACGGAGTTATTTTCTTGTTTGGGTACTCAATTAGATCATAGCTCATCTTATCATCCTCAATCTGATGGTCAAACCTAGAAAGAAAATAAATGTTTGGAAGGATATATTCATTGTTTTGTATCTGATAAACAAACACAATGGGTCAAGTGGTTACCTCTAGCTGAATGGTGGTATAACACTTCCTTCCATACTGCAGCAAAAATGACCCCATTTATGGCACTTGATGGATATCATCCACCATCCATTACATCATCTTTGAGAAAAAATTCGAAGGTTCAAGCAATGGAAGATCACATCGAGCATCAACAAGAAGTTCTCCAACTCTTAAAGGAAAACCTGAATTTGGCACAAAATCGAATGAAACAACATGCAGATCAACATCGCAGCGAGAAAATTTTTGATGTAGGAGACTGGGTATTTTTACGGCTACAACCATACAAACAAATTTCCCTCAAGCAAGCTAAGAAGGATAATAAATTATCGCCAAAGTAATATGGTCCTTACAAGGTGTTGCAAAATATTGGTACTATGGCATACAAATTGGAGCTTCCTACTTCTTCACGAGTGCATCAAATTTTCCATGTTTCATGCTTAAAGAAGGTTATAGGTGAAAAGCTTCCAGTTCAAACAATATTGCTAGAACTTGATGAGGAAATAAAAATCATATTGGAACTTGAAGCGGTCATGGAAACAAGAACTCGACAGCTACGGAATCGTTCAATTTCAGAGTATCTCATCAAGTGGAAGAACTTACCCACTGAATATTCTACATGGGAGGATGAGAATTGTATAGAGAAGCACCCAAAGCTACTCAAGCATTGAGGACAACACTTTTTGGAAGGAGAGGGGCATGCTAGGTCCCTATATTACTATTATAGTCCCTTATTGTTGTTAGTGTAACCCCCTTATTGTTATTATTGTACCCTTGTAACCCCCATATTGTTATTATTGTGCCCTTAAATTATTATTGTTAGGTCAGCTAGGATTACATTGTGGCCCCACTAGGATTAAATTGTGGCCCCATGGACTCCTATATATAGAAAGGACATTTTGTAATTTGAATCATCTAAGAATTGTTCATTCATGTTATGTATTGGAGGTTTCCCCCTCGAAGTGGCTTATTTATAAGGCATTGATATCTCTTTTCTTCTCTTTTTGGAGCTGGTTTCACAATAGCCAGGCCATTTCCTGGGATCAAATGAAATAGCTTTCAATCGGAGTGTACCAAGCATGAGGTGCTTGCTTCAGTCCTTACAGTGCTATATTGAGTCGACACACTTGCGACTCACTGTCAAAGATTTATAAACCTTCTGGCTACTATATGTACACTTCCTCTCCAATAACTCCATTGAGGAATGCAGTTTTCACATCCATCTGATGAATGCGCCACCCCATCTGCACTGAGACTGCAAGGATAGATCTGATGGAAGAATACCTTGTGGCTGGTGAAAAATGTCTCTTCATAGTCAATTCCCTCAATCTGTGAGAATACCTGGGCCATAAATCTAGCCTTGTACTTCTCCACACTCCCATCAGCGGCTTGTTTTACCTTGTAGATCCATATGGATCCAAAAACTATTTTCTCGATCGGTCTTGGGACTATCTCTCATGAACTACTCTTGATAATGGAGTCATACTTCTCTACCATAACATCAATCCAAGCTGGTTGCTGCACTTCTTCCTCAAAGGAAGATGGTTCAATCACAATACATTTTCTCAAAACAGCCATGCATCGAGTAAAATTATCAGGAGAATGTCTTTGTCTACGCAGTGAAGTAGGGGTTCCTACATTCTCTGTTGCATCAAGTCTCAATATATCAACTTCCATGGTGCGCCTTCTGCCATTTCTGATGGATGTATCTACATTACTATTTTCCTCCACTCCATGATCCTCCGCATGTGGCTGATCCACATCTTGAGGTTCATTCTTGGGAACCAACAATTCCTCTTATGCATACAAGTCTAGCTCACTCTCAGGGGACAACCGCATTTCTACAAATAAAATTTTATATCCGTCACACAATAGTCATTCTGTTGTTTGGAAAATACACTAGATATTTGTGGGGAGTTTCTGTAATATCCCAAAAGGGGAAATGCAGTAATACTTCACACAATATAATAACTTACAACAAGATAAACAATAAATCTAAGTACAAATTAGAATATGCAGAAAGAGCTGAGCCATTTTATTATATTGGAGATTAATCAGTTACACAAGTACAAGATATAGGTAGATCTAGCCAAAAAATATGATTTAGGATCACCCTGAGAACATAAGTGAAGCAGGTAGAGTGTAACTGTTGAGGCTCTGCAGCAACTACTGCGTTGTTTCTTTAGCAGAATATAAACATATGGTTGCACGCTAAAAAGAGAAATGCATATCTACTCAAAACTTGAGCTCTGATGATGCCAAGATTCAAAATATGGCCAATGTGATGGATTCCCAAGATAACCCAGAAAGGATTTTCCAGATCTACAACTTTGGAAAATCACCTCCCTAGGATTTGACCCTTGATCTGCTAGGAAATACAGATTTGAAGCTAGATATGAAGAATAGATGGCTGAAATGTGTGCTCAAATTAGATCTATGCTTGAATCGTTGATCACTTCATCAGATCTATGAGCTGAGAGCTCTAGATCTACCTTCTCAATCCTCCAATGATGAATTCACCTGCTGCAACATAGCTTCCAACAGAAACTGTGCTGTGAGGGAAAGAGAGGCCTTCTGCCTGCTAAAAAATGATGCAATAAGCTCCAGGCTGATGGTGAAACTGATGGAAATGTGAAGGAATGATCCTCCACTGGATTGCTAGCTGAAGTACTAGCAACTTCCTTCCTCCTTTCAGATTTGCAATATGGAAAGCGTTATTCCTTAAGGGAATACTACTGCTAGGAGGTAAATAACATTTGGACTGATGCAAGATCTACAATGTGGCTCTGGGAGTGTTGATCTATAAGCTGAAGTGATGGGAATAATCGCTCACCTTGTTCTCCAGCTGAAGTACTGAAGACAACTTCCACCTTCCAAACTGATCTTCAGAAATCCATAGATTTTTGAATACGAATGTTATACAAAAAGTAGAAGAAGGAAATGGAACTTAAATCCTAATGTATAATGAAGTACAATCCTCTTCCTTGGAGATCACTCAAAGAAAGAAGAATACTACTGCTAGGAGGTCAATAAATTTTGGCCTGATGCCAGATCTGCAATGTGGCTCTAGGAGTGCTGAAATATAAGCCCAAGTGATGGGAATAATCCCTCACCTTGTTCTCCAGCTGAAGTACTGAAGACAACTTCCACCTTCCAAACTGGTCTTCAAAAAACTACGCTTTATTGAGGTGAATGTTCTCGTGCAAAGGAAAAAGGAAATGGCATTTTAAAATTCGATGATAATAAAGTACAATCCTCTCTGTCTCTTAGAGATCAATGCTTCAGAAAGAGGTGGGATTCCCACCCGGAACACCCAATGCTAAACAAAGACTCGTAATCTCTCGCTAAACACCGAAGAATGCAATGGAATGTCACTGACAATTCCGCATCTAAAAGATCATACATCAAATAATCCAATATTCCTTTCACCTTCGCTCTCTCACATCCTTTATAATGATTGAGCCATCCCAAGCCTTGGCCCTAATCTCAACTACGTTTTCCCATGTGGACAAGATCTTCCTCCAAGGGAGACAAAGGCAGTTTGACCAAATCGACTAATAGTTTAGGTGCAATGGGAGATGCCGACAGGCGTGTGCTTCATTTTCACATGATCCTCCACCACTTGATCATTAATGCTCAATGACCCTTTTTTTGACATCTTCAATATCTTAGTTGACTAAATCAACCCTCCATGATCTCTCTCATTAAATGAGACATGGTCTCCAATTTCATTCACATTAGTAGTTGCTCAACTACCTCTTTTGCAGATCTAGTCTAGATTAATCCACATTCACACACACAAAGTGGATATTTATTCTTATTGAGGATTGTGGATACCTCCACCCTTTTATTTACTTAATTCATTAATAAAATCAAGGACTCTAATATTCCAAATGTAATGTGAAAAATTGGGAATATTACAGTCCCCCCTAGAAAAATGTTGCTTGTCCTCAAGCAACTCCAAAAGTAGACGCAAGGCCATATATTCCCCTCCATATGGAATCCACATAAGGAAGGCTTCCTCCATTTGCTACAATAGGTTATGTATGTTTGGTTTCAAAGTTTCCTTTTAAAAACATAAATAATGACCTCCAACTATTTAGTTAGATGTCCCCCTTCCATCATGAAGTACCAAGTGACAACCACATGATGTCCAACATCATCATCAATACATGAGGTGCATACAATAAAGTGGTTCTCTTCACAAAGGAAAAGCTCCATCACATAATACATATCTTCATCACATGTTTCATGGATTAGATTGAGCATTGAGATGCTCTCATACTTAGCCCTGTTGGCCTTTTTGGACCCAAACTCCACCATTCCAAGGTTATGCAAAAGAAGAAGGGGAGAAGTAATATGGCTAGACAAATATGTCAAACCATATTCTCCAAATAATAACCACCGGAGTAAGGCCCTTTTCTTCCATCCTCCATCTCCTCCATGTAAGATGGACAAGCCAAACTCCCCCAAAAGCAATCCAAGCAACAAGAGATCTTGTTGCTTTCTCTCCTCCTCATGTGCATCATGAAACAAAAGCATACTAATCAACATATGAGATGTCACATCAGCCCTATACAAAGAAACATCATCAATGCACATCATGAGATCATTATGCCAAGTTTTACACAATACAAAACACATAGACATAGGAGATGTCATGTGGTGGCCAAACTCTCTCAAGTGAAACCAAAATGAACATGCCTTCCCTTGCTGCAATTTATCATTGAAAAACAAGGCATGATTCAGAAAATGATGAGCTATTGGGTGGTATCCATAGTCACCCAAGAGTAGCCAGCGCAGCCATGCCTCTTCCTTCATTTCATACATGTTTTTCAAGGCATGGATCAGAAAAATAGGTGCCTTTGGAGAGTAACAGAAATCTCCTAGTGGCAACCAATGTAACCAAGCATGTTGGCCCATACAAATCTGCAAGTGGCTTTGCAATCCCTTGCTTCTCATCCTTACCCATTCACTCCCATGTGGATGATGAATGAGGTATTGCATAATCATGGCATCCTCCCTTTGTAGAATGCCATCCTTCCCAAACTGTTGAAGAGCTTTGCATTCCATGAAATGTTGAAATGCATCTCTAATGAGATCTCTTAATGAGATTCTCTCTCCATCAAAGGCCCTCCAAAACCAAAGAAGTTTTGGATTTAATGCAAGTAGAAGTTTCTCTTTGAGCAGTGAGAGGCTCATTGAGAAAGGGTCATCTAGAAGGGAGAAAAGGTTTCTCATTTCAAGATGTCTACAATTTATCGTCTTTGCTTCCATTGCTTCATAAGTGAAGCTACCTCCAGAATGCTCCAAGAATGATGAAGCCCTTTCTTTGTTACAGCTACTAAGTGAAAGCGTTGTAGATTTGCAGGGTAATACACATGTTGTCTCAAAGTAAGGCACAATACTGATCTCATAATCAGCCATTGTACATAAGTTAATGCTAAACCCATTTTCTAAAACTCTACATCTCAACTCAAGGGGTTGAATGCAGCTCAACAATGATGAATAGGGATATTTTTCAGTCTCCTCCTTGATTAGATCAAGGGTCCTCTACGCTGTGATATGTCTCTGCTTCAAATCAGCATTTTTTTCTAACCCTTGGTAATGAATTGGTCTTGAAACAATATGTGCTGAAATTTTATGCATACCTTGGATCAATTGATATGTGGGAACCTCTTGACAGAACACAAGAGTTCCTCCAACCGGGATAATAGTATCTCCAACTGCTGGTAAGAGTGATGGCCTCTCTTCTTCAAGTGTACCAGCGCTGGTATCCTCCTCCTCTTCCTCATGCATCTCCTGATCCATGCATGGGACTCCATAATTCAAGAGCTCAATACTACTTTGCAAAGATGCAAGTGTCTCTTCTCCATATACAAGTACTTCTGCAGTAGGTGGTGAAAGTAGCGACCTCTTGTCTAGAGTAACAAGATCGAAATTATCCTTGGTTTCCTTTGGAGATTCCCCTTTGTAGCACAACTCTGTCTTCTCCACATTAAACTTCTTTCTCAACTTGTGAAATAAATCTGAATACTTGGTCACCTTTTCATGCTCTAGGTGCCAAAACCACCAATATTTTGCTTCATCTAAGAGATGAAGTGCTGCAATTTGAACAACCTCCTCTTCAGCCACAAGATGTAGCTTGAAAAATGAATCTAACTCCCTCCTCCAAGCCTTGACATTGCTTGAGGAAGATCCATCAATTGTAGGAAAATAGAATCTATTATGCCTCTTCCTTCTATTGCTACTATAGGATCCTCTTCCTTCTCTAATCTGGAATAATTGTTGGAGAGTTAGCTTCTCCTTGAAAGCTCTAGACTGTGCTTTGTACTCTTCAAGATATAGACTGAGAGTCTCATGAGTCTCAGGTTCATGCCTTTCTTCACTTCTATACCTCTCTCCTTCTTCAAAGAAAGTGGGAATAGTGGATTTATGAGGAGATCTAGGAGTCTTCGGTATTCTTTTTTGCTGATAGGAAGTACTTTCCTCATCACATCTTCTTCTTGGATCTTCTTTCTGTTCTTCCTCCTTCATTTGATAGACCTCCTTGGAGAGATCTTGCATGGATCTAAAGAAAGGAGTGACATATTTTTCATTATCCATGGTAGATCTCATCTATCTGTTCTTCTTTCAATGTAAAAATATGAAGTGTCCACAAGTTGAGCCAAAGATCATGCTATGATACCACTGTAATATCCCAAAAGGGAGAATGCCACAATACTTCACACAATATAAGAACTTACAGCAAGATAAAAAATAAATCTAAGTACAAATCAGAATATGCCGAAAGAGCTGAGCCATTTTATTATATTGGAGATGAATCAGTTACAGAAGTACAAGATATTGGTAGATCTAGCCAAAAATATGAGCTAGGATAACCCTGTAAACATGTGTGAAGCAGGTACAACATAACTATTGAGGCTCTGCAGCAAATTCTGCATTGTCTCTTTAGAAGGATATAAACATGGAGTTGCAGGCTGAAAAGAGAAATGTAGATCTACTCAAAACTGGAGCTCTAATGATGCCAAGATTCAAGATCTGGCCAATGTGATGGATTCCCAAGATAACTTAGAAAGGATTTTCCAGATCTGCAACTTTGGAAAATCACCTCCCTAGGATTTGATCCTTGATCTGTTGGGAAATATAGATGTAAAGCTATATCTAAAGAATAGATGGCCGAAATATGTGCTCAGATCAGATCTATGCTTGAAGTGTTGATCCCTTCCTCAGATCTATGAGCTAGAAGCTCTAGATCTAGCTTCTCAATCCTCTAAAAGATTATTACAGCTACTGCAACACAACTGCCTCTAAAAACTGTGCTGTGAGGGAAAGAGAGGCCTTATGCCTGCTGAAATATGCTGCAATAAACTCTAGGCTAATGGTGAGACTGATGGAAATGTGAGGGGATGATCCCTCATAGGATTGCTAGTTGAAATACTAGCAACTTCCTTCCTCCTTTCAGATCTGCACTATGGACAACGTTATTCTTGAGGAGAATACTACTGCTAAGAGGTCAAAAACTTTTGGCCTGATGCCAGATCTCTAATGTGGCTCTATGAGTGTTGAAATATAAGCCCAAGTGATGGGAATAATCCCTCACCTTGTTTTCTAGCTGAAGTACTAAAGACAACTTCCACCTTCCAACCTGATCTTCATAAAACTACAGTTTCCTGAATATGAATGTTCTGCAGAAATTTGAAAAAGGAAATGGCACTTAAAGCATGATGTATAATGAAGTACAATACTCTTCCTTAGATATCACTCAAATAAAGAGGTGGGATTCCCGTGTGGGAACACCCTACGCTAAACAGCACCTGCAATCTCTACTAAACAGCCCAAGAATGCAGTGGAATGTCACTTGACAATTCCAGATCTAAAAGATCATACATCAAATAATCCAAGATGCCTTTCCACTTTGCCTTCATCTCCTTTATAATGATTGAGCCATCCCAAGCCTTGGCCCTAATCTCAACTGCGTTGTCCCATGTGGACAAGATCCTTCGAGTGAGACTGCACTGTTTGACCAAATCAACCAAACAATCTAGGTGCAATGTACACCTCCTCCATCATGTGTGCTTCATTTGCACATGATCCTCCACCACTTGATCATTAATGCTCAATGACCTTTTGTTTGACATCTTCAAGATCTTATTTTACTAAATCAACCCTCCATGATCTCTCTCATTAAATGAGACATGATCTCCAATATCATTCACATTAGTAGTTTCTCAACTACCTCTTTTTGCAGATCTAGTCTAGATTAATCCACATTCACACACACAAAGTGGATATTTATTATTATTGAGGATTGTGGGTCCCTCCACCCTTTTATTTACTTAATTCATTAAGAAAATAAAAGACTCTAATATTCCAAATATAATGTGAAAATTTGGGAATATTACAAAGCAAAAATAATCCACTCGAGGTATGTTCCTTCCCCTACATGTACCCTCCTCCTCTGTTGTTGCTACAGGGTCTCCGGTTGTCTTTGATCTGGAAAAATGCAAAGTCAGATTATCTCTGAAACCCTGGGTCTGAGATCAGTACTCTGCAAGATAGTCACTAAGAGTCTCATGCTCCTAATGTCCTCTATCTCCATTTCCTACTGTTAGGAAGGTAGGCATAGTAGGGCGATGTGAGACTTGTTGCACCACTAGGTGCTCATCCAACTGATGTGGAGCACTCGACTTCTCTCCATACTGTAACCCTCGTGGGGTTTCCATTTGCCATTCTACTCTTTGATCTCTCTAGCGAGATCCTGTATATATTTGAGAAGGAATTTGGGAAACTCTTTCTCATCAATTTCTCCCACCATTGGAGACTTTCCTCTATCCTGGTCTTGTCATAGAATGAAGGGTTTCCCACAAGTTAAGCCAAGATTATGCTTTGATACCACTATAATATCCAAAAATGGAAAAGAGAGGAATATAGAACATCTGCAGCATTCCAAATAAAACAAAAAAGGAATATAGCACTAAAGTCTGAAAAATGTCGGAAATATGTTGCAACTGGAAATTACATTAAGACATCATAACCATGAGCAGAAACAATTGATTCACATCATTATAGTCAACAACAAGATAAAGTACATAGTTCTCTAAATAATATGAACTCAAGCCAATAAGAAGTGGTTGGAATAGCTCTAAATCATAGTACTGTAAATGTTGTGTTATTGTTGCTGCTGGAAGGACTGCCTTTGTGCAGTGCTGTAGGAAACAGTTGTTACTGGGAATAAGAACCATGTGCGAGAGGCTACTAGAATGCTCAGAAAAATCTAGGATTTCAACTGCAGATTCTACTAAAAAAACCCAGAAAAACCTAGAAATGGTTTGGCTTGGTTTTGAATTTGGAAATTCAGCCCTCTAGGATTACAAAGCACACTCCTCCTGACTGACTTACGCACTACTATTGGGTAATCACTAGGAGATGTCTGAACTAGTGATAAAAATGTTGCAACTACTCCCAATCAACTCTACGAATGAAGGGTTGATCCGCTCACTAGATTCCAAGTTAGGAAACTTGGATCCTTCCTCATCCTCTGAAGCTAGCACTACTGGATTGCATAATTTCTGAAGGAGAATGTGCTGCTAAGAGGGGAAGTAGTATGGCCTGATGCTGGATGATGAGATACTACTCTGGAATACTAAAATACACTCAATGGTATGAAGCGTTAATCCCCTCATAGGATTCCAAGCTGGAATTCTTGGAACTTCCTTCCACCTCTGAAGCTTCCACTGCTGGACTGAAAAATGCTGAAGATGACTGCACTACCAAAGAGGGGAAAAATACTGGCCTGATTCCAGATAATGCAATACTACTCTCAAGATGCTGAAATATACTCATAAATGATGGGTTGATCCCCACGCAGGATTCCAAGCTGAGATGCTTGGAACGTCCTTCCTCCTCTCAAACCCTACTGCTGGAATGTGGAATTCCTGCAGGTGATTGTTGCTGCATGGAGGGACAGAATGATGGCCTGATGTTAGATGTTGAACTGCTGCTCAGAAATTACCTTTCCTGAGTGGGCACTTGAAGTCCCCTGAGGATAAGGGTGGGATTTCTTCTTGGAAACACCTATGTGCTAAACAACACAGTAGACTTAGCTAAACAGTTGAAGCGTGCAAAAAGTTGTAAACAACAATAAAATATCAATATTTAGAATTCCTTCTATGGCTGCCATCCCTTTCCTTTTATGCTTGTGATCCCTCGCACCCTTGGCCCCACATAATAATGATGTTGCACACTTGGACACTAACCTCCATAATGACTGCGCCTTCCTCCACTATCTCCACTACCTCCATGCCTACATTGTTGATTGGGTCATCTTGACCCTATCCACATGCACTAACCCACATTCACACTAATAAGTGGTTTATTCATATTGACCCCATCCATATGCACTGATCCACATTCACACTAAGAAATGGTTTATTCCTATTAAGGGGATTTATGGGTCCCTCTACCCTCATATTAATCTATCTTATTAACAAAAACAAAAATTAATATTCCAATTAGCTAAAAGAAAATTAGGAATATTACACAGTGAGACATTGTCTGAAACGGTCTGGAAGTATCCCACTTATGAAAAAGAGATGTATTCCGTTGTTCAGGCTTGTTGAAAATGGAAGCATTACATTTTCGTGAAGGAAACAGTCATCCACATAGACCACTAACCCCTTCATTTCATACAGGCACAAGGGAAGTTGCAGAATGATCGCCATCACAAGTGGTCCAAATGTCTACAACAATTCCATTTGAACATCAAGTATAAGAAGGGAAACACCAATAATGTTGCATTCTTCCTCAACCTACCACCAATCGTGGCGCTAACCATCGTGCTCAACTCTTGTGGGAAAGAGACTTCTGATTGGTTACTTCTCTAGAAGAGAAATCGAAATTCAACCACACATACAAGATGCTCTTGGAGGGTAAGGAAGTTCCAAATTTTCATCTCTAGGATGCACTGCTATGTCACCTGGGACACCATTATCTTCCTTCAAGAAAGTGTGCCAATATTATTTGGGAAGTGCACTACAGCCAGTTCGTTGGGCATTTTGGGGTCGAGAAAATAGTGGCAGTACTGTAGAAGTATTTATATTTGTCGAACCTTCGACAGAATGTCGAGAAGTACATCATATCATGCACTGACTACGACATTTCCAAATTTACCATCAAGAAGAAAGGCCTCTATACTTCGTTGCCTACCCCTAGTCGACCTTGGGAACTCATCTGGATGGATTACATGTTGGTCCTTCCTTCTACTAAGTATGGTAATGACTATGTTTTCGTTGTCATCGGCAGATTATTGAAGATGGCCATTATGGCGGCCTACAAGAAGTATATCACAGCAGAAGCCACTACTAAACTCTCCTTTGAATGAGTGTGGGTACACTTCGGGATCCCACAGTCTATCATCTCATATCAGGATAGCAGGTTCCTTAGTACATTTTGGTCTAGCCTCTAGTCAATGCTGGACACCAAGCTCTCCAAGTCCACAACTTTCCATCCCCAAACTAATGGCTATATAGAGGTCATCAATAGGATGATCGTACACATTCTGCGCATATAAAACTAAAGAATCCATGCACATGGGATGAGATCCTCCCCTATGTACAACACATCTATAATTGAGCTCTCCATAACTCAACCAGTCACAACCCCTTTCAAGTAGGCTTGGGATTCTAGCCACTATGTCCCATTGACAAAACCATGCCATTTGTGGCTACTCAGGCCGATTCGACTCATGTCCAATTTGAATTTGACAAGGCAAAAAACTTCATTGAGAAAATTCAACACATCCACCAATAGGTTCATGAAATATTGGACAGAGCCAATGCTAAGTACAATCAATGACATGATCAACATCGGGTGCCACACAACTTCCATGTGGGTGACAAAGTGTGGCTACATTTACAGAAGGAAAATTTCACTAGACCCCATCCAATATGGGACATACACCATGACCAAGTTTGTAGGGTAAAATGCCTTCGATCTCAGTATTCCACCATTCCTTGGTCTGCACTTAGTATTCAATGTGGACCACCTTCGACCCTACTTTCCACCTTTATTAGACACATCCAACATGGAAGAACAACTCACACCAACAAAGTTAAACCCAAACTGCATGGAACAAGCCACAACTGATAAGATCATGGACACACACATCAAGAAAATTCATGAGCAGAGGATCTAGATATATCAAGTTTTCAAAGCATGACAACTCCTTCCCAGGGCAAGTGGCTTAGCAAGGACCAAGTTCAGCAGAAGTTTCTCCATCTCATGGAGGAACTCAATGCAAAGGGGACCATTGCTTCCTATGGGGGGAGGAATGATCCAGGTGGATATTGGTGGCCACCTACCTATTCCACTTGGACCCCCACCATTGTTTATTTTAGTTTTTCAGTTTCCTTAATTGTAGCACAATTTACTATTTTTGGCAGTTTTTCGGATCTTGAACTTTCAGAGACGTTTTGAGGCCCTAAACAACGTTTTTTGGAAAATCACCATTAGAAGAAATTCCAGCCTAAAAGTTCCCATGAAATTTTCATGTAATTTCCATGCCATAATATGTAAACCAATCAAAATTCTTTAAATTTAAAAAGAGGAACATGTAAATATTTTGGAGGGAAAAGAAGAAAAACTACTTTTTTTAATTGTATTTTTTACTTATCTCCTTATAGGTTTACTCAAATTTCAAGTGTAGACACTCGTTAGATGAAAAATTAAATTCCACATCCAATGAGTACCCATTATTCATAATTTCTAGAAGACCCACTTTGATAAAAATTATAGATACATTAAAAATTAATGTATCTGCAAATTTTATCAAAGTAGGTCTTCTCCAAAGTATGCCAAATGGGTACTCGTTGGATGTGGAATTTAATTTCACATCTAATGAGTGTGTAAACATGAAATTTGAGTAAACCTACAAGCAAAATAATTAAAAAAATTTATTTTTCTTCTTTTCCCTCCAAAATTTATAACTCTTACTTTATTATTTTTACTATTATTTTATTATTTTTCCTTAGGAGGCCACTTTTAGGCTGAAATTTCCTTTAATGCTCCGACCAATGTGAGTATTTGACTCAACAAGCCATCAACTTGAATTTTTTTGTCAACAGTTGTAGTCTTTGGATATATCTTTCTAACTAGGTATCATGTGCGTCAAATGGAGATCTCATGTCAATGTTACGACCCTAGGAAATCTATGTACCAATTTACCCCAACGGGGCCCATAGTTTGGTGTGTCATCTCCTAGAGTTAGGTTTTTGGATTTTTAGGGTTTTCCATTATTTCTCAATAATAAATAGGCCTTCGAGCCTCATTGTAACATAGTTCAAAGGCATGTAGCCACCACATATCTTCTCAAAGATAAGCTACTAGCACCTTATCTAATTTATTAGCATTATATCTGTAAGCATATTTCAGTTATGTGGTATTAATGCCATGAAGTCTTATTTCTGTTGCATCTCTCTGTTTATGTGTATTTCTGTATTTTATTGCGCTCCTGCATAAGTTCGAATCAGGGGGTATGGATTATCCTCCACTTAGTAAATCCATACTCCACCTCCCTACTTGCCATGTGGGCCATTAAAACTTAGACAAAGGGTTGGTGGCTATTAATGCATAACCTTGACTTAACCAATTTCCTAAGAAACTCCTCCTCAAACCTCTAAATCCATGTCCACTCATCACAACCAGCCATTGTGTTTAAATTCCACAACAATTACATGAATTATAATTCATAATGATAATTACAAGAGGGATAAGCAAAGGGTTTTTAAAATAGCCTCCTACTTGATGGCTCAATACCCAACACAAGTACACTTAATTATTCCCAGGAACCCCCGAGGTGATCCAAGTTAACTTTAACCAATGTATGTCCTAGGTATTGTAGGCACACCCTACCTACAATCACCTATGTAGGTTCTATATTATTGTGGTCACTAATATTACCAAATGAAACCAACCAACTTATAAGAACAATCATAGGTTGTGTCAACACACAAAGGTAAGGTACCAATCCTTCATCTCCCAAGGGACACCCCCATATGTGCATAGTCCACACAACCAAAAACTAATTAAGTGGGACTATCCCTCAATGGATTCTAGTGTGACCATTCTTAACCTTATGTCAAAATGGATTCCACAGAAACATTTGGCTACAAATGTACTTTCACTCCCCAACATAATATTATAGTGTTTGTTTTGTGGCCATGGAGATTTTCCTCTCTAGCCTATTCCAAAGCCCGAAAATCCTAAGCTAATGTGAGTATGTTACCATAGAAAATAAAAATGCCTAGTAAATTTTATCAACTTTTATTTTGGTGGATGTTGATTAAGTTAGAGCTAATGTCATGAAACTGAGATGGTGTTTATTTGACTCTTCAAAGAAATATTTTCAAAATATGTAAATGAAAATAAACACTTTTAATGAAGCTTGATTAAAACAGGGTTAGATAATTTCAATGCATGCATGAAAGAAACTCCTTACCACACTCTTGTTTATCACTTTGAATACCTACAAATAGATCTATAATGAAAGATGCAAACAAACCAGGAAAATCAAAATTATTACAAAAGAAAAATTACACCCAAAACCTAAAACTCTGTTGAAATTGGCAACAAGAAATATTTAAAATGGCATCAAAAGGGATTCTAGTTTAATTTTCCCTTGATTAAATTAGAAGTAAATTGTAATTCCACTTCACATGACAGCTTTTACAAGTTAACTGAGTCAGGAAGACTTAGTTAATTCGATTAATTGGAGTTGAGGGTCAAACTAGAGGCATGTAGGGTGTCTCCTACTTTTCAGGAGCCCTGGTTGAGTTTATTTTGAGCTATAATTAGTTAATTCAGTCTATTTGAGTTAAAATCAGTTTAACTAGCTCTAACTGATGGATGAGCTAGTGAGAATTTCAGAGAAATAAATATGATTTAATTCACATGTTGTGATCAATCAGATAACTGATAATTCACTATAAATAGTTGTTTAATGTTAGTTCTAAGGAAGGCCTAGTTGAGATTGGAGTTAAAGGGAGGTAGACTTTCAGTTGTATAATTAGAAAATTGTATAGGTCATACATGAGGTCATTAGGACGCCTTGGATGTATTTCAAAATTAATTAGTGGGAATTTCCTATTTAATAGGGGCTAAATTCACTTGGGAATGTGTAAGCCTGACTGGTCAATCAGTGCAATTTTTTAGTTAAGTATTGGACAAAACTTGTCAGGATTGGAGTGAGATAGTTAGAGATAGTGCAGAGGTTTCTCAGGAAGAGAAATAGCATTCTATTGTTTCATATTCTTAACTTAATGCAATATACAGATAGCTGGTTTTTTAACTTTGGCGATCCACAGATACATCTTTGTGTTTTGCGATTGAAATTATTTCTTTTTCTTGTGTAGAAATTACATTAGTGGATTCAATCTGATCATGCAATGTACTAAAACAAGTTACTGAAATGTTCTACAATATTTTCAAAATATAAATCACGATCACTCAATCACATGAAAGTAATATAAAGAAGTAAATAAATCGCACAACACAAGATTTTCCTGGGTAAAGAAACTGCTCTAAACCCCTCCATATTTATTGTATAATCAACCAAGGAATCTTGAAACAATACAATGCATGTGTGCTCACAAGAACCTCATACTCTACCAATTGTCTCATACTGATCTAGGCAAAATTGGACCAATACATAGCCAATTTCCTGCCCGCCTTCAGCCTACCTTGCTCATGAAATCCCTAGGCAAAATAATTCCTATTAAATATGAATTCCAACATTGCTTGACTGTGCAATCCATCATGGGCATCCTGTGGCTTTCTATTTGCGCTCGGGAAATTCCCTAATAATACAACTAATATTTTACATACCTTTAACCTTTGTCTCAATTGGGTCGTCATCATAATTGACATGCATGCCGCTATTAATAATTAATCATCAGTTACTTGGTATATCACTACTTGTGAGTTAAATCTATTTTAGTTCACTTAACCTTCCACTAGCTCATCATTCAGTTAGAACTAGTTAAACTAATTTTAACTCAATTAATTTGAGTTAATTGATTACACTCACACCACACTAGTGCAACAACTGCAACTGGACCCTGTAAATAATAGAATCACTCTACATGCCTAACCTTTGACCCTCAAATTTAAATTCTTGAGCTAACTAATTCTATCACACTTGGTTAACTATTACAAGTTGTTACGAGATACGATTACAATTTATTGTCCAATTTATTTAAAAACTAGACGCCCACATTTAGCACTAATGTGTCACTAAATTCCTCACTCATGTGTGACTTAAATCTCACACTAGTATGTGGTGCATTTTCTTGTTGAATTTCAACACTCTCTCTCAACAAGAAAGGGATTATCAGCTACCCTGATCTTGCCTCTGTGGTATTTGAATTTTCTCTTCGCAAGTGCCTTCATCAAGATATATGCATCCTGATCTTCCATGGGAATGTACTGCAACAACATAATGTGCCTCTGAACACAACTTTGAGATGATGGTACCTGTTAGGGACCTATAATAATAGGATTCATAATTTTTGAATTGACTTTGATTGGTCTTGTAATATCTACATACTTTGTTTTCTGAAAATTGTTTTCCCATATTAGAAAAATAAAATAAAAAATGTAAAGAGGGTAAAATTCCTAAGAGAAAAATTAAAGTACTTAAAAGAAAAAAAATAAAAAAGAATAGAAAAATGGACCCCAAACAAAAAAGAGATAATAATAAAATATGAAAGTGATGCAAATCCAAAAGCCACTACTGTTACTTTTACTGCAAAATAAAATATTATGTGCAGCTTGTTCAAAATTCCATAATCCATGATAAATTCAAATAGCTTAATCTTGACTTATTAATGCTTTAAATTTCATGTTATTAGATAGAGAATAAAGATCTAGCCAAACAGTTTAATCTTGGCAGATTAGTACTTAGGTAGAGAATAAATAAGGAACTCAACAATTTAATATGAGCCCTTGGAAGAAATAAGGATAGAAATAGCTAGTTTGTTGTTTTAAAAGAAAAATGAATGAGGGGTTGTAAGCTCAAATGCACCCAGGTAAATGAAAAAATGCTAGGGTAGAAAATGGGTAGGTAGAAGTAGTTTTTACAATCATGGATTAAGAATAAATTGGTCACTCAGTCACTAACTTCCTTCAAAATCATCCCCTTGTAAAAATGCTCCATCCCCTTCATTTTTATTATTTCCCCTTCATTTTTCCTTTTTCCATTATCATTTAGTTCACTTGCAAAAAATTCCCCTTTTCCCTAAGTGTAAAACTCATTTTACTTAAGGAAAGAAAAACCGTTTAACTAATTCCCCTCTTACCCAAAAAACCCAAAAAATACTATATCCTAAGTGTAAAAAACATTATTAAGGGAACCACAACAATCAAATTCATTCTTATATCATGCTTTATACTAGGATTAATATATTTCCCTCATTGCACTTCATTACTAGACATTAACTTGATATATTAAATCATATATTTTACACTTAGCCCATATTATATTAAAATCCTTTTTAAATATATATCCCAAACCCATATTATAGTTTTAAACCTATGGCGTGTTTCATCCACGTGATATATATTCCACTCATAGGTTAAAACTGTTCCATTATATATTAGCCCCGCCGAATGCTAAACTTGCATTTATATCCATTTCATTCGTTAAATAAAATATTAACCCGCCTATTATATTCCATATCCAAACTATGTATTAAAACCTTATATTTTAATACATTTTACACTCCCTCCGCATACATATCCCTATAGAAATTTATTAATACTGATGTATTACTAGATTCTCCTGATCTAACAAATTAATCTTATGTTAAATACAGAATCCTTCCACTATTAATTTTGCGGAAATTAAATTGCCAATTGCAAAACTCATGAAGAAAATCAATCTCACATAAACATAGCTATTTAACGGGAAAGCTTAAAGCTAAAAACCCCAACTATCATATATTATGTATATCAATGGAATCATGTAATAATCTCATAAAAAACTTAGTATGTCAAGCTCTCAGTACAATCAAAAATCATTACACACTATCATGCTGAAATTTTCATATCTATGCACCAATTTCTTGCCTCCTGACAGCGTGCCTCCACTGTGCAATCCCTATTGAATAAGACCCCTGAATGAATTCTAATTGGCCTTGCCTTGACTGCACAATCCTCATTGGCATATCCAATGTGTGTCAAATGCATTGAATTCATCACTATAGTCACAACAAATAGTCCATCTCACCCTTTCACCTATCTCTCCATTGGGTCTCCACTGGAACTGACATGCAAGTAGTTAACTGTTGTATTTGTTCAGTTTCAAGTGAGTCTCTAGTTATGAATTAATTAAATAATTAATTCACTAAACTCTCCATAGTGTATCTTTCAGTTAGACTAGATACAACTAGCTCAACTGAGTTTAACTCACTTAACTGAGTTAAACTAAATAAAAACTCTTGTAACTACTCTTCCAACTCTGTCATAACTTTTCCACTTTAGTTCTAATTGAGTCCTCCATGCATGAGTCACCAACCAACCCTAGGAATTGCATAATTCCTTCAGCCCACTGATTTGCAAAATCTTTTCACTGAAATAAATTTCTCCAAGAGAATAAGTTGATATTTATTGTCGGATTATTATTAAGGGCTAATAATAATCGACATGCACCTATTTTTAGATTAACGATCTATAAATAGACATTGCCAAATCTATTTTTCACATTTGATCAACCATCTACAAATAGCATCTTGAAACTTATAGAATATGCTCACCATGTCTAAAAATAGACATACATCTAAAAATAGCCTGCGGGCCCCACTTAGTGAAGGTGCTTACTTTTCACTAAGCTCGTGATCTTGTTGAATCTCAACACTCCCTCACACTCCCTCTCAACAAGATAGGGATTATCCTTCACCCTGATCCTGCCTCTATGGTATTCGAATTTTCTCCCGCTAAGTGCCTTCGTCAGAATATCTGCATCCTGATCTTCCGTAGGAATGTACTGAAGCAACATGATCTTCCGCTACACACAATGTCTGATATGATGATATCGGATATCAATATTTTTAGATCTATCATGAAACATGGGATTAATCAAGAGTATAATGCAACTCTGATTATCCCAATGTATCACTGTAGGATCTAAATGAGAACTGAACAAATCGACCAGGATCTTCCTCATCTAGATAGCCTCACATGCAGCTTGACTTGCTGCCATGTATTCTACTTCCACTGAACTAAGTGCCACGGATCTTTGTTTCTGGATGTACCAAGAAATTGTTGTAGATCCGATACTGAAAACCCCTCGTGATGTGCTCTTTCTGTCTGTTGGGCTACCTGCCCAATCTACATTGATGAAGCCATGCAACTTCACCTCATCTATCTGTTTGTAGCATAAAACATACTCATATTTGCCCTTAAAATACCTCAGGACATGCTTGTCTGCCTTCCAAAAGAGCTTAGCAGGCTTAACCATCGCTTGTGAAAGTTGGTTCACCGCATATCATATGTCCGATCTTGTATTAACTAAATACATGAGCGAACCCACCAAATATCGATAAACAATGGCATCCACTACCTCTACCGATGTAGCATCCTCTTTCCTCCAATTTCCTAGAAGAGGATTATCCATGGGCTTGCATTCCCCCATGTGAAACTTACCAAGTATCTCCCGAGCATACTTGCCTTGAGATACAAACAGTTCACCTTGTCACTGCCATATTTCCAATCCAAGGAAATAATGAAGGAGGCCCAAATCCTTCATCTCAAACTCCTTTGCAAGATCTGCCTTGCATGAGTGTACAACTGCTCATCACCCGTTAGTATTAAATCATCAACATAAATAAAAATGATTAAAAGCTTACCCTCCACCACAATTTGGTACAAGTTTGCATATGCCTCACTCTTGGTGAAGCCAAGTCCGGTGAAATAGATGTCGATTCGAGTGTACCAAGCACGTGGTGCTTGCTTCATCCCATACATCACTCTTTTGAGTCTGCACACATGCGACTCGCTACTGAATATCTCAAATCCTTCTGGTTACTCAATGTACACTTCTTCCTCAATGATCCCATTAAAGAGCGTAGTCTTCACATCCATCTAATGAATGTGCCAACCCATCTGCGCTGAGAGAGAAAGGATGGTCCTTATGAAGAATACCATGCGACAGGTGCGATGGTTTCTTCATAATCAATCCCCTCGATCTGTGAGAAGCCTCGGGCAACAAATCTTGCCTTATACTTCTCGACGCTCCCATCAGCAGCTTGCTTTACCTTGTAGATCCATCTTGAACCTACCACTGATTTACCCACTGGCATTGTAACAATATCCAAAGCACTGTTTCTGACAATGGAGTCATACTCCTCCACCACGACATCTACCCATGTGGGCTCCTACATTGCTTCTTCAAAAGAATATGGCTCTGTCACGATACACTTGCTCATAAGAGCCATGTATCTAGTAAATCGGTCAGGTGACTGTCTCTGTCTACACTGTGATGTAGGAACTCCTACATTCTGTGTTGCATCAAGCTTTAGTCTCTCAGCTTCTGTGGTATGCTTTCTGCCAGTTCTCATGTTTGGTTCTGCATGAGTGGACTCCTCCACTCCATGAATCTCCTCTTGTGGCTGATCCACATCTAGAGGCTCGTCTTTGGGAAAAAGTAGCCCCTCCTTTGCATGAAAGTGTAGCTCCCTCTCAAGCGACAACTTCATGGCCTTCACCTCATTTAATTTTATATCCTGTCGCACCACAGTCATTCGATTGTTTGGAAAATGCACACAATAATTATGGGGTGTTTCTGTGTATGCCACAAAAATCCCAACTTCTGCAGTCAGCACCAGCTTCTTCCTGGCGTCCTTTGTCACATGAATGTAAACAGATGAGCCAAAAATATTCAAATGAGAAACATCACTCTTCTTACCACTAAAAGCTTCTTCAGGTGTACTCATGCCAAGTACTCTATGAGGACAATGGTTTTGCACATAAACCGCAGTGTTACATGCTTTCACCCACAAGTGCATCGGTAGGCCCTGGTCATGTAGCATATCTCGTGCAACACCCATGATTGTTCGGTTATTCCTCTCTGCGACCCCATTCTGCTGTGGGTTATGAGGCGCTATGATTTCTCTTCGAATTCCTTCTTTGCTACAGAAGTATTTGAATTCATTCAAGATATATTCACCATCATTATTGCTCTTTATAGCCTTCACTTGCTTCCCCGACTCCTTCTCCACCAATGCTTTAAACTCACAGAATTTTGAAAATGTTTCACTCTTCTTCTACATGAAGAAGATCAAGTATCTTCAAAAATAGTCATCAACAAATATAACATAATACCTATGTTTTGTTGTTGAAGCAACCGAGAAAGGTCCACACATGTTTGTGTGAATTCTCTCCAGGATCACCAAAGCATGGTTCTCCTTCTCATGAAAGGTGGTCTTCACAAACTTACCCATAGTACATCCCTTGCACTAATATGACTTTGCAAGAGTACCCTTGGGAATTCCAGTAGAAATCTGCTGCAAAATCTTCAAGGTGCCATGGTGAAGATGGCCTAATCTCCTGTGCCATAATTCGCCGTCATCCTGGCTCACCACTTCTTCTGCTTTGTCCATCATTGTAGTGTATCCATATACCTCTAGCTTGTAGATATTCTTAACTCGAATCCATATCCTATTAGTTTGACCCATTGTTTTATGTCGCAGGAAAGATTTTCCCTCGCTGAAAACAACGCATAACCTTTGTCCTCCAACATGGTGACCGAGACCAAGTTCTTCTTCAGACCTGTAACATGCATAACATCTTTCAATATAAATGGTTTACCTGACTCCCTCTCAAAGGTAATGGCTCCAATTCCGGTCGCATTGTATCTACCATCGTCGCCCATCTATATATGCATTTGGAGATCCTTCTCCTCCAAGTCACTAAACAACTCCTTATCTCCCGTCATATGGAAGGAAGCACCACTATCCAGATACCACACCGATCCCATTGCACTTGAAACCAAGCATGTGATCAAGGAGAAATCAAGTTCAAATTGCGAGGCTAATGCCTCACCCACTGCAGCTCCAAAAGCCTTCTTGTTCTTCTTTTTCTGTGGGCAATTAGTGGCGAAATGCCCATGTTCGTGACAGTGAAAACACTTCACTTTGGACAAATCCAGCTTCTTGCCTTTAGCCTCATATTTTGGATGGGATTTATTCCCCTTCCCTATCCTTTCTTTGACATCCAAAGCACAATTCTCTTCATCATCATTCTTTGATGAAGAGCCATCCTTGGTATTCCGCTTTATTTCCTCCTGCATAAGATCCGACCAAAGTCACTCCCAATTCGGCAGTTTCTCCTGTCCATTGACAGAGTCTTCGTAGCTATGCCAAATCTTCAAAATCCAAAGGAGAGCCAAGCACACCAAGTCATCATCCACAATTGTAATTCCACACTATCTAGCTCATCCCTGCATTGGACAAACTTCGTGAGATATTTTGGAATACTGTCGCCCTTCTCCATTTTGATTTTTCTGAGCTTATCTTTCAGTGCCAACTTCCTATGGTCGTTGCTGCTTTGGAAAATATCTATCAAAGCCTTCCACATTGAAAATGGAGTGGCATTCCTGTGAAGGTTTGACACAATATGGTCTTTCACACCTTCAAACAGAATTCTTCTTGTCTTCGCTACCTTCTTTTTCCATGCGTCAAGTCCTGCAGCATCGCTAGAAGTAGGCTTAGGAACATCGCTATCGATGAACTCCTTCAGTCCATTATCTTCAAGCACCACCTCCATCCTATCCTTCTAGTCTATGTAATTCAAGATACCCTCAAGGGCATACTCCAATCGCAACCCATTGAAAGACATTTTAATGAATATTCAACTGTTGCACCAACAAATTTCTGCAGCAAATTCGAATTTTCCACCAGCACAAAACTCAACATCTCTTCACAATTGCAATCTCCAATGATTAACACTGCTTTGATACCATGCAGAAATTTATTAATATTGATGTATTTCTGGATTCTCCTGATCTAACAAATTAATCTTATGTTGAATATATAATCCTTCCACTATTAATTTTGCGGAAATTAAATCTCCAATTGCAAAACTCATGAAGAAAATCAATCGCACATAAACATAGTTTTTTAACAGGAAATATTAAAGCTAAAAACCCCAACTATCATATATTATGTATATCAATAGAATCATGTAATAATCTTATACAAAGCTTAGTACATCAAGCTCTTAATACAATCAACAATCATTACACACTGTCATGCAAAAATTTGCATATCTATGCACCAATTTCTGGCCTCCTAACAACCTACCTCCATTGTGCAATCCCTGTTGAAGAAGACCCCTGAATGAATTTGAATTGGCCTTGCCTTGACTGCACAATCCTCATTGGCATATCCAATGTGTGTCAGATGCATTGAATGCATCACTATAGTCACAATAGATAATCCATCTCACCCTTTGACCTATCTCTCCACTAGGTCTCCACTGGAACTGACATGCAAGTAGTTAACTGTTGTATTTGTTCAATTGCAAGTGAGTTTCTAGTTATGAATTAATTAAATAATTAATTCACTAAACTCTCACTAGTGTATCTTTCAGGTAGACTAGATACAACTAGCTCAAATGAGTTAAACTAAATAACAACTCCTGTAACTACTCTTCCAACTTTTTCATAACATTTCCACTTCAATTCTAACTGAGTCCTCCATGCATGAGTCACCAACCAACCCTAGCAATTGTGTAATTCCTCCAGCCCACTGATTTGCCAAATCTGTTCACTGAAATAAAATGCTCCAAAAGAACAAGTTGATATTTATTGTCAGATTATTATTAAGGGCTAATAATAATCGACATGCACCTATTTTTAGATTGATGATCTATAAATAGACTTCGTCCAATATTCTAAAAATAGAATTTCATCTATTTTTCACATTTGATCAACCATCTACAAATAGCATCCTGCAACTTATAGAATATGCTCACCATGTCTAAAAATATACATACACCTAAAAATAGCCTGCGGGCCCCACTTAGTGAAGGTGCTTATTTTTCACTAAGCTCATCATCTTGTTGAATCTCAACAATCCTGGGTCCCACGCCCTTCAACCCCGCAGCTTCATCTCAAGATCTTAACCGTTTGCTCCTATCCGCCAGATCTAATGATGACCATTGCCTATCGCAAATTTCATTGTGCAATCATTAAACAAGTCTGAACCTTGTGATAAAACTTGTTTTAAGCTTTTCTCTCACCTCCACGCACCCTGATTTTATTGGATCACATTGATTGATCCAATCCCACTTACCGCCTTTCGACCATGTGAAAACTGCTTGGAAATTATTCCCTCCACCGTGCCCAAATTTCTTACATATTTTGAATTGATTTGTAGTAAATGCATTCACTGTTCAAAATAAATTACTTATAAAATTCCCGAATGTATTCATTTGAACATTCTGTTGCCGTTTTCTGTGCAAAAAACCATTCCAGACCAAGAAAATAACGCTACCGCCTTTGTTTTAGCTCAAAAACAAACATAATTCATCAAAATCGATTGCTACAATACTGCAGAAGCCACTAGATTGCATATAAAGGGTAGAAGAAGCTTTTGAAAACCTTCCAACCCCAAAAAACCCTTCTTCATAGCGAAAATCCAAATTTCACGGGTATTCTTCAGAGAAAGAAAACTCATCCATCATTCTAAAAGGGTTTTACAGTTCATTGATGTTGAGATTCAACAAGATGATGAGCTTTGTGAAAATCAGTCACCTTCACTAAGTGGGCCCGCAGGCTATTTTTAGGTGCAAGTCTATTTTTAGACTATGTCTACTTTTAGACATGATGATCATATTTCAAAAGTTGCAAGATGCTATTTGTGGATGGTTTTTCAAGTTGGAAAAATAGATGAAATTCTATTTTTAGAATATTGGGCAAAGTCTATTTATAGATTTTCGATCTAAAAATAGATGCATGTCGATTATTATTAGCTCTTAATAATAATTCGACAATAAACAACAACTTATTCTCTTGGAGCACTTTATTTCAATGTACAGATTTGGAAAATCAATGGGCTAAAGGAATTACACAATTCCTAGGGTTTACTGGTGGTTCATGCATGGAGGACTTAGTTAGAACTGAAGTGGCAAAGTTATGACAGAGTTGGAAGAGTAGTTCATGGAGTTGTATTCAGATTAACTCAGTTGAGCTAGTTGTATCTAGCCTAACTGAATGATACACTAGTGAGAGTGGAGTGAATTAATTAGTTAATTAATTCACAAATAATAACTCAATAATCAACTGAACAAATACAGCAGTTAACTACAGTGCATGTCAGTTCCAGTGGAGACCCAGTGGAGAGATAGGTGAAAGGGAAAGATGGACTATCCGTTATGATGATAGTGATGCATTGATTGCATCACACACACATTGTAGTTTCCAATGAGGATTTCATAGTCAAGGCAAGGGTAATTTGAATCCATTCAGTTCTATTCTTCAGCAGGGATTGCGCAGTGGAGGCAGGCTATCAGGAGGGTAGAAATCAGTGCATGGATTTGCAGATTTCATCTTTTTAGTGTGTGACGATTAATTGTACTGAGAGCTTGATGTACTAAGCTTTGTATGAGATTGTTACATGATCTCCATGATACATAATATATGATAGTTGGGTTTTTTAGCTTCGGCATTTCCCGTTAAACAACAGTGTTATGTGTGATTATTTTATTTTATGCTTCATGTGTTTGCAATTGATTTTCCGCAAAGATTAACACTGGAATGATTCTGTATTTAGAAAGAAGATAAATATTGTTAGATCAGGGGAATATGAATATATGCATACTTATTTTATATAATTTCTACATGGTATCGAAGCAGTGTTAATTCTTGAAGATTGCAATTGTGAATAATTGTTGAGTTTGTGCTGGTGGACAATTCAAATTTGCTGCAGAAAATTCTTGGTGCAGAAGTTGAGTATACATTGAAATGTATTTCAATGGGTTGTGATTGGAGTATGCCCTTGATGTTAGCTCAAATTACATAGCTTGGAAGGACAGGATGGAGGCGGTGTTGGAGGATAATGGACTGAAGGAGTTCATCAATAGCGATGTTCCTATGTCAGATTCTAGTGATGCTACAGGACTTGACGCATGGCAAAAGAAGGTAGCAAAGATGAGAAGGATTCTGTTGGAAGGTGTGAAGGACCATATTGTATCCATCCTTCATGGGAAATACACTCCATTTGCAATGTGGAAGGCTTTGATAGATTTTTTCCAAAGCAGAAGTGACCAGAGGAAGTTGGCGCTTAAAGTCAAGCTCAAAAAAATAAAAATGGAGAAGGGCTACAGTATTCCGAAATATCTCACGAATTTTATCCACTGTAAGGATGAACTAGGAAGTGTGGGGGTTATTTTTGATGATAAATACTTCTTGGCTCTCCTTGGGCTTCTGAAGAGTTGGCATAGCTACGAAGACTCTATCAATGGAGAGGAGAAACTACCGGGATGGAAGCGACTTTGGTCAGATCTTGTGCAGGAGGAGATAAGGCGAAGTACCACGGATGGTTCTTCATTGAATAATGAAGATGAATAAAATTTCTCTTTGGCTACCAAATCAAGGAAAGGGAAGGGGAAGAAATTCCCTTCAAAATCTGAAGCTAAAAGCAAGAAGCAGGATTTGTCCAAGGTGAAGTGTTTTCACTGTCACGAACATGGGCATTCTGCCACTAACTGCCCACAGAAGAAGAAAAACAAGAAAGTTGCTGGAGCTACATCTGGAGAGGCCTTAGCCTCACAATTTGAACTTGATTTCTCTTTGATCACATGCTTCGTTTCAAGCACAATGGGATCGGTGTGGTATCTTGATAGTGGTGTGTCTTTCCATATGACGGGAGACAAGGAGTTGTTTATTGATCTGGAGGAGAAGGACCTCCAAATGCATATAGAGATGGGCGACGATGGTCGATATAGTGAGACCAGCATTGGGACCATTACCTTTGAGAGGGATTCTGGTAATCCATTATTGTTGAAAGAAGTTATGCATGTTCCAGGTCTGAAGAAGAACTTGGTCTCGGTCGCAATGTTGGAAGACAAAGGTTATGACATTGTTTTCAATGAAGGGAAAGCCTTCCTTCGACATAAAAAAATGGGTAAAACTAAGAATATAGGGATTCAACTTAATAATATCTACAAGCTGGAGGTAGATGGTTGCGCTACAATGGTGGGAAAAGCAGACGAAGTGGTGAGCCGGGGTGAGGGAGAATTATGGCACAGGAGATTGGGCCATCTTCACCATGGCGCTTTGAAGATTTTGCAGCAGATTTCTACTGGAATTCCCAAGGGCACTCTTGCACAGTCAGATCAGTGCAAGGGATGTATTATGGGTAAGTTTGTGAAGACCGCCTTTCATGATAAGGAGAACCATGCTTCGGTGATCTTGGAGAGAATTCACACAAATGTGTGTGGACCTTTCTCGGTTTCTTCAACAGAAAAACAAAGGTATTATGTTTTTTTTGTTGATGACTATTCTCATAGATGCTGGATCTTCTTCATGCAGAAGAAGAGTGAAACATTCTCAAAGTTTTGTGAGTTTAAATCATTGGTGGAGAAGGAGTCAGGGAAGCAAGTGAAAGCTCTACGGAGTGATAATTGTGGTGAATATATATCAGGCGAATTCAAAGACTTTTGTATCAAAGAAGGAATTAGAAGAGAACTCATGGAGCCTCATAACCCAGAGTAGAATGGGGTCATGGAGAGGAAGTACAGAACGATCGTGGGTGCTACACGAGCTATGCTTGAGAGGGAGCTATACTTGCATGCAGAGAAGGAATTTCCTGTTCTGAAAGATGAGCATCCAGATGTGGATCAGCCATAGGAGGAAGTTCATGGAGTGGAGGATTCCACTCATGTACAACCAAACATCAGAACTAGCAAAAACCATACTACAGAAGCTGAGAGACTGAAGCTTGATGCGCCACAGAATGTAGGAGTCCCTACATCACAACGCAGACAGAGACAATCACCTGACCGATTTACTGGATACATGGCTCTTATGAGAAAGTGTATCATGACAGAGCCATTTTATTTCGAAGAATAAATGTAGGAGCCCACATGGGTAGATGCCATGGTGGAGGAGTATGACTCCATTTTCAGAAACAGTGCTTGGGAGATTGTTCCAAGGCCGGTGGGTAAATCAGTTGTAGGATCAAGATGGATCTACAAGGTAAAGAAAGTTGTTGATGGGATCGTCGAGAAGTATAAGGCAAGATTTGTTTCCCGGGGCTTCTCACAGATCGAGGGGATTGATTATGAAGAAACCTTTGCACCTGTCGCATGGTATTCTTCCATAAGGACCATCCTTGCTCTCTCAACTCAGATGGGTTGGCACATTCATCAAATGGATGTGAAGACTGCGTTCCTTAATGGGATCATTGAGGAAGACGTGTACATTGAGCAGCCTAAAGGATTCAAAATCTTCAGCAGTGAGTCGCATGTGTGCAGGCTCAAAAGAGCGTTGTATGTGTTGAAACAAGCACCTCGGGCTTGGTACACTCGGATCGACAGCTATTTTACCAGACTTGGCTTCACCAAGAGTGAGGCGGATGCAAACATGTACCAAATTGTGGTGGAGGGTAAGTTTTTAATCATTTTTCTTTATGTTGATGATTTAATACTAACGCGTGATGAGAAGTTGATACACTCATGCAAGGCAGATCTTGCAAAGGAGTTGAAGATGAAGGATTTCGTCCTCCTTCATTATTTACTTGGATTGGAAATTTGGCAGGGAGAAGGTGAACTGTTTGTGTCTCAAGGCAAGTATGCCCGAGAGATACTGGAGAAGTTTCACATGCAAGGATGCAAGCCTATCGACACTCCTCTTCCAGGAAATTGGAGGAAAGATGATGCTACATCGACAGAGGTAGTGGATGCCACTGTTTATCGATAGTTGGTGGGTTCGCTCATGTATTTAGTTAATACAAGACCGAACATATGCTATGTGGTGAACCAACTTTCACAAGCTATGGTTAAGCCTACCAATCTCTTTTGGAAGGCAGGTAAGAATGTCCTGAGGTATCTCAGGGGCACATCTGAGTATGGCTTATGGTACATACAAACAAATGAGGTGAAGTTGCATGGCTTCATGGATGTAGATTGGGCAGGCAGCCCAATAGACAGAAAGAGCACATCAAGAGGGATTTTCAGTATCGGATCTACAACAGTTTCGTGGTACAAGAGGAAACAAAGATCTATGGCACTCATTTTAGTGGAAGTAGAATACATGGCAAAAATTCAAGCTGCATGTGAGGCTATATGGATGAGGAAGATCCTAGTCAGTTTGTTTAGTTCACATTTAGATCCTACAGTGATACATTGTGATAATCAAAGTTGCATTAAACTCTCGATTAATCCTGTGTTTCATGATAGATATAAACATATTTATATTCGGTATCATCATATCAGAGATTTTGTGCAGCAGAAGATCATGTTGCTTCAATACATTCCTACAGAAGATTAGGATGCAGATATTCTGACGAAGGCACTCACCAGGAGCAAATTCGAATACCATAGAGGCAGGATCGGGGTGAAGGATAATCCCTATCTTTTTGAGAGAGAGTGTTGAGATTCAATAAGATGATGAGCTTAGTGAAAATCAGTCGCCTCCACTAAGTGGGCCCGTAGGCTATTTTTAGGTGCAAGTCTATTTTTAGACTATGTCTATTTTTAGACATGATGATCATATTTCAGAAGTTCCAGGATGTTATTTGTGGATGGTTGGTCAAGGTTGAGAAATAGATGAAATTATATTTTTATAATATTGGGCGAATTCTATTTATAGATCGTTGATCAAAAAATAGATTCAAGTCGATTATTATTAGCTCTTAATAATAATCCGACAATAAACAACAACTTATTCTCTTGGAGCACTTTATTTCAGTGTACAAATTTGGAAAAAAAGTGGGTTGAAGGAATTACGCAATTCCTAGGGTTTACTGGTGGTTCATGCATGGAGGACTCAGCTAGAACTAAAGTGGCAAATTTATGACAGAGTTGGAAGAGTAGTTCATGGAGTTGTATTAAGTTTAACTCAGTTAAAGTGAGTTGAACTCAGTTGAGCTAGTTGTATCTAGTCTAACTGAATGATGCACTAGTGAGAGTGGAGTGAATTAATTAGTTAATTAATTCACAAATAATAACTCATTAATCAACTAAAAAAATACAACAATTAACTACAGTGCATGTCAATTCCAGTGGAGACCCAGTGGAGAGATAGGTGAAAGGGCAAGATGGACTATCCGTTGTGACTATAGTGATGCATTGATTGCATCACACACACATTGGAGTTTCCAATGAGGAATGCGCATTCAAGGCAAGGGTAATTCGAATTCATTCAGTGCTATTCTTCAGCAGGGATTGCGCAGTGGAGGCAGGCTATCAGGAGGGCAGAAATCAGTGCATGGATTTGCAAATTTCATCTTATTAGTGTGTGACGATCGATTGTAATAAGAGCTTGATGTACTAAGCTTTGTATGAGATTGTTACATGATCTCCATGATACATAATATAGGATAGTTGGGGTTTTTAGCTTCAGGCTTTCCCGTTAAACAATTGTGTTATGTGCGATTGTTTTATTTTATGCTTCATGTGTTTGCAATTGATTTTCCGCAAAAGATTAACAGTGGAATGATTCTGTATTTAGCAAGAAGATAACTATTGTTATATCAGAGTAATCTGGATATATGCATTCTTATTTTATATAATTTCTACAATTGAATCCTTTAGAAGTTTGTATGCCTAAATAATACCCCTTTTCTTCATAAATTCTTCAGATATACAAACCTTGAGAATTTTCCACAGTTTCTGAAGCTTTGACCTGTTTTAGAGAAAATTTGGAGTGAGTTTAGCCATCTACAAACCTGAAAAAAACCCTCTGAGACCTCCAAAATATTTTCTACAGTACTCAGGGGCCCTTCTACATAAAATTTGATGTTCTTAGATTTCTTTTCACAGAAAAGTCCACTGTAAACCCTTGGTATCTTTTGCTGAGACTATAAGATCAGAAAATTTTCTCTTTTGATATGGAATTTACAGTTTGAATCAAATTTATCAGAAATATCCCTTTGAAGACCAAAGATAAAACCTTTTTCATATTTAAAAACTTTCTGTAAACTGTTTAAACTTACAGAAGTGTTTTAAAAAGGCCTAAATTAGTGTTTAAAAGGTAAAAAGTGTTTAAATTGATAAATCAAATCAATCTATGGCTTCGAAATGAACTATTGTGATCAACCCTCTACAACCTCTTGTTGTAGATGTAAAGCATATCCCCCTGGCAGATCTAGACTTTAAAATCACTGATACTATTACAGAGTTTAACCTCCTTGAGCTCCACTGCTGGAGCCAAGAGAAATCCTTAAACCAAGCTAATGAGGTGTTTATTTGGGAATAAAATTTGTCTAAATATGTTGTCCCTCACACTCATCAATTCCCAAAAGCTATCAGATTATGCCAATCTTGTTATTCTCCAGATCAAAGAGCCATTGTGAATTTTGAAAAAGAAGTGTTGTTTACCATTACAGCTGAATCTATCAACCAGATGCTTCAATTATATCCTGAGTCTAATGAAGTCCCTTTATCAATTGAAGCCCTCACTAAGTTTTATTTGGAGTTGGATTTTCCTAAGAGATTTCAAAATTTTAAAATTTTCATGCCATCCTATGTGGAAATTCCTAAGCTCAATCCTCCATACTCCTCTTCTAAATTCTCAGAAAGAACCAGACACATTATATCCATGTTATCTTTTATCCTTGGATATTTCATAGATGAAAATGCTAATGCATCAGTACTTGGTTTCTTGTCCATTTTTGTACCTGGCCATCCCCTTGCAGTTATCTTTATCTTTTCCCAATGTATTGCTGATAGCATCCATGAACAACTAGTCAAACTGCCTAATGAAGGTGTATTCAAAGCCCCTAATAAGTTCTATTTGGAGTTCTATTGATGAAACAAGAGGATTATGAAAAAAATATGAGAGAATTTTCTAAAGAGTAGGAAAATAAATCAGATTTGCGGGGAATCCCAATACGGAAAGTATTGTATAAGAATTTTGAAAATCTGTTTTACTTGCAGCATGAAGTAAAACACCTTTTTGTAAAAAAACCAACATTTTCCAAATACACTAAAGCTAATGAAAACTTTAGAAGGCTTATGAAGATTAAATTTCCAGAAGCTGAACTCTAGGAGAAGATGATTGATCTACTATAAGATCAAATTTTAGTGAAAACAAAGTAGGAAAGGTAAAAAATAGAGTTTTTTTTTTACATCAGCAGTAACAGTTTTCTGCAGTCAAAGAGTATCAGGATGAAAGTATATCAGTTAAAAGTGTATCAGATGAAAGATTGAAGATCAAATCAGATTAAAGATGAAACTTCCAGCGTGAAGGACACCTCAGTTGTCCATCTGCAGCCTAAATCAAAACAACAAGATATTTTATTTCAATAAATAGGACAGCTAGCAATTAGTTAGGAAGTTGTCACTATCTTCTTACATGAAGATATTTATTTTCCAAGAAAAAATCCTAAGTTTATTCTAGGATATTTGTACTAGTTTTTGTATAAATACTTCATCATTTTAAGTATTGAGGGTGGATTAATTGTTGAACATTTTTGTAGCTGTAATATTCTGAAACCTAAGGGTTTTTTGTATCAATTTCAAGTCAACAGACTGGATCACAGGAAATAAAGCATCATATTACACGATTCATGTGTTGGGCCACTGCAGTGAAGTATTTCACTTGTTATCTCGTCAATTTTCTTATGTTTTCCATCTATTCATGAATGTGTTCTTAATCTAAATGATAAAATCGGGAATTGTATTTCAGAATTTGTTAAAAGCACTCTATTTTGACTGATTATCATTTAAATGTTTTCTATTGATATCCAGACTAGGGAACCCTTAATTGCTCCCTGATTTCAATTGACCTGTGCCTTTTCACTCCTAATCTAGATTTAAGAACCCTTAATTGCTCTTTTATCTCGATAAAAACCATTTCACCATCAGCCTTGAAGACCTGAAGTGACTATGCTATCTTACCCCATAGACATTTACCTTTATACCTTGATCCTGATTTGACTACTTGACACATTGAATCCATTTTCCCAATGGGATACAGATCTATATCTATCCATCTAAGTAAGTGATTTCCCCACCAAACCAAATCAAAACCCCAAAACCAATTTGCCCCATATAACTAGCCTAAAATCAAATATAAACAACAAAGTTAAATCTTATAGAGAGAGCCCTCTCTAAGCACTAGGAAGGCTAGATTGATAAATCAAAGTGTTTAAATTGATAAATCAAACCAATCTATGGCTTCCAAAGGCACTATTGTGATCAACCCTCTACAACCTCCTATTGTAGATGTAGAGCATATCCCCCTAGCAGATGTAGACTTTAAAATCACTGATACCATTACAAAGTTTAACCTCCTTGAGATCCACTGTTGGAGCCAAGAGAAATACTTAGACCAAGCTGATGAGGTGTTTATTTGGGAATAAAATTTTCCTAAGTATGTTTTCCCTCACACTCATCAATGCCCAGAAGCTATCAAATTATGCCAATATTGTTATTCTCCATATCAAAGAGCCATTGTGAATTTTGAAAAAGAAGTGTTGTTTACCATTACAGCTGAATCTATCAACCAGATGCTTCAATTACAACCTAAGCCTAATGAAGTCCCTTGAAGCCCTCACTAATTTCTATTTGGAGTTGTATTTTCCTAAGAGATTTCAAATTTTTCAAACTTTCATGCCATTCTATGTGGAAATTCCTAAGCTCAATCCTCCATACTCCTCTCCTAAATTCTCAAAAAGAACCAAACAAATTATTTCCATGTTATCTTTTATCCTTGGATATTTCACAGATGAACATGATGATGCATCAATACTTGGTTTCTTGTCCATTTTTGTACCTATCCAGCCCCCTGTAGGTATCTTTAATTTTTCCCAATATATTATTGATAGCATCCATGAACAACTAGTCAAACTACCTACTGAAGGTGTATTCAAATATTCTTCATTCCTTTTCCATATGTTCCTATAACACTTCAGAAGCTTGATGTGGAAGGAAATCCAAAATCTGTTATATTTTGGACTTCCTTAATAAGGAAGGAGTCAAATGAATTTACGTATTCAGAGTTTACATATGCTTTCATCCGTCCACTGGTCAATATGCTAAAAAATAGTGTGCAACCTAGGATTAGCAATGAAATCAAGAAAATTTTGCAACTATCTGAGAAAAGCAGGACAGGTGATTGGTATTTATACCAAAATCACACTGAAATCGGAGTCTATGGGTGAAACCTTATTTCTTACAAATTGCCAAAATACCTCCCCATGAGGTTATTTTCTTTAGAGTATATAAGGAAGATTTTGAACTCAGATGTTGTAAATTTCTTGGCTGCAAAGAAGAAGACACAATTCAAACTAAAAAATCAGGTTAGTCCATTCATATGTAATAACAGAGAAGCAAGTCCAGAGGCAGAAAAGCAGTTGTTAGAGTTCAAGTTCAGCACTAGTTTTCTTTGGTATTATGATCCCTTTGGTATAATTAGAAAAATGAGAGTTAAATGTAAATTAACTCCATACATTCATGAAAAGAAGCCTGATATTGAGAAATTCTCAAACCAATCAAAATGGTTAGAGAATACACTGATAGAAGCTGATAAGCAAAGTGATACTAGTCAAATTTTGCAGACTCCAGCTCAGGAAGAAAAAGGTATGAAAATAAACAGGGAAGAAGGGTCTTACACAGCTGAGACCACTACAGAAACCAAATTTAAACTCAGATACAACAACAAGCCAAAGATTAATTCTACAAGCAAAGAAAAAGAGACAGTTGAGGTCATTGACACAAAGATTCCAGAGAAAGATATTGTACCTCCTACAGTAGTTTAAAATGAACAACATCCAACCACTTCTAATACAAAATTGATTCAAAAACAACATAGTATAAAAGTGTCATCATCAAAGCCGACAGAAGAAAATTATATGGACATCAAGGAAAGGTACAAGGAGATTAAAGCTAAAAATGAAGAAATAAAAAGTGAAATATATTCTTAGTACTTAAAGCAGACCCCCAACATACAAAACAGGTTGCTTTCAGCCTTTGATTACAAGAACAAAAAGATGTTGATGACAGTTCTTCAACCCACAATACCAACTCCTAAATCATCATCAGCTTAGAAAAAGGTTGATTTTGAAGTCCTAGTCTAGAATATTCATCCTTTGGACCAAATTGAATTCCATAAACAAGGAGGAGAGATGCTTTATTCCACAATGACTACTAAGGCAATGAGTGCACAAAAGCTTCAAAATACCTTGATAAATGTAAGAGATCAGCTCAAACTAGAGAAAGCATCATCATATGCAAAAGATGTTAGAATAAAATCCTTGAAGGAATTAGTGATTGAGGTAGGTTATGATCCTCAAAACATAAAAGTTGCAGAGGAATTGATTAAAAAGAAGAATGTTGATATTGTTTCACTTAAGAAACATTTGAAAATGCCTCCTACTGAGCATCCTCAAGCTAATGAGATTTTGCAGGAGTCTAATAAAAAAGATGAGATGATGAGTCTCATTTTGCAGCTGACAGCCCAGATTAAAGAAATGGAGATTGAGATGGAAAAATTGGTCCAAGAAAAAGAGGCCACCAAAGCATAGGAATTTCCTACCACTGTGATTGTTGTGGTTACAACAGCAGTGCCTTATACTCTAGCAGAAACACTGGCTTCAAATGTTCTAATGGCTACAACAGTCCCACTAACTTCATCAACAACTTCTGCCACTGAGTCTTCAGCAACAACAACACAACAGTCAGACGAGGCAAGTAAATTGGTAAAGGCAATGCAAGACATGTCCATCCAAACCAATGAGATAAACAGGTTAAAGGAACAGATTAAAAATCTTGAAGATGCCAAAAATCTTGCACAAATTAATGCCAAAAATGAAGAGCAAAATGCCAATAGGTTGAATGAATAGCTCAAGAACTTAGAAAAAGAATTAACTTTGAAAGAAATTATGGCACATGTTAAGAACCAATTATTTTCCAATATCATTGAAGTAGTCAATGATAGTTAGCCATCTATACAGGTAATCTATGAGCAGAAATATTTACTGAAAGTAGAAAAAGAAGCAATACAAAAAACCGAAGAGGAGCTAGGTAAAAAACCTGAAGAGGCCTTGGAAATTATTAAATTCCTCAATTCCAAAAATAAACAAGAATGGGATGAAACTGGAATTACAGATAGAATAGATACCATCCTTGAAGTAAGGAAGGTAATATCTAAGAAGAACTTAATGAACCAATTAGAGGAAAAGTGCCAAAACATGGAAATGGAAATCACAAGATTTATGATCAAATTTGATATTTTAAGGCAAAAGGGCCTTCCAAATCCTTTGGTAATCAATGAAAAATTGATGAAACATGAGGATTATGATAAAAATATGAGAGAATTTTCTAAAGAGTAGGTAAATAAATCAGATTTGCAGGGAATCCCAATAGGGAAAGTATTGTATAATAATTTTGAAAATCTATTTTACTTGCAGCATGAAGTAAAACATCTGTTTGTAAACAAACCAACATTTTCCAAATAGACTGAAACTGATGAAAACTTCATAAGGCTTATGAAGATTAAATTGCCAGAATTTGAGTTTTGGGAGAAGATTACTGATCTACTGTAAGATCAAATTTCAGTGAAAACATAACAGGAAAGGTAAAAAACAGACTTGTTGATTTTACATCAACAGTAACATTTTTCTACTGTCAAAGAGTATCAGGATGAAAGTGTATCAGTTAAAAGTGTATCAGATGAAAGATTTAAGATCAAATCAGATTAAATATGAAACTGCCAGCGTGAAGGACACCTTAGTTGTCCATCTGCAGCCTAAATTAAAAAAAAAAAAGCTATTTTATTTCAATAAATAGGACATCTAGCAATTAGTTAGGCAGTTATCACTATCTTCTTGCATGAAGATATTTATTTTCCAAGAAAAAATCCTAAGTTTATTCTAGGATAATTTGTACTAGTTTTTGCATAAATACTTTATCATTTGAAGTATTGAGGGTGGATTAATTGTTGAACATTTCTATAGCTGTAATATTTTGAAACCTAAGGCTTTTTGTATCAACTTCAAGTCAACAGACTGGAACATAGGAAATAAAGCATCATATTACAGGATTTATGTGTTGGGCCACTGCAGTGAAGTATTTCACTTGTTATCTCATAAATTTTCTTATGTTTTCCATCTATTCATGAATGTGTTCTTAATCTAAATGATAAAATTAGGAATTGTATTTTAGAATTTTTTAAAAGCACTTTGTTTTGACTGATTATCATTTAAATGTTTTCTACTGATATCCAGACTAGGGAACCCTTAATTGCTCCTTGATTTCGATTGACCTCTGCCTTTTCACTCCTAATCCAGATTTAAGAACCCTTAATTTCTCTTTTATCCCGATAAAAACCATTTCACCATCAGCCTTGAAGATCTGAAGTGACTCTGTTATCTTTCCCTATAAACATTTACCTTTAGACCTTGATCCTGATCTGACTACTTGACACATTGAATCCATTTTCCCAATGGGATACATATCTATAGCTATCCATCTAAGTAAGTGATTTCCCCACCAAACCAAATCAAAACCCCAAAACAAATTTTCCCCATATAACTAGCCTAAAATCAAATATAATCAACAAAGTTAAATCTTATAGAGAGAGCCCTCTCTGAGCATTAGGAAGGCTAGATCCTAAATCTTAAAAGTGGGTTTGTGGTTACCTCTGATATTCTTCAAACTAAAAATCTCACAACTTCAAGAATTATTAGATTGATAACAGTACCGGATGTCAATATCCTTGGACCTATCATGGAATGCCGGATTAACAAAGATTTTTATGCAACTCTGGTTATCGCAATGTATCACCATTGGATCCATATAATGACCAAACAAACAAACAAGTATCTTCCTCATCTAGATGGCCTCACATGCATCCTGACTAGCTGCCATGTACTCTGCCTCGGCTGAACTGAGTGCATCTGATCTATGCTTCCTGCTATACCAAGAAATTGCTATTGATCCTATGCTAAAGATGCCCCCTGATGTGCTCTTCCTGTTTTATGGAATACCTACCCAATCTGCATCGATGAATCCTTGAAGCTTCACTCTCTTTGTTCATCTGTACCATAATCCATACTCTGTAGTGACCTTGAGACATCTCAAAACATATTTCCTTGCCTTCCAAAAGAGCTTGGTAGGCTTAACCGTAGCTTGACTAAGTTGGTTAACTATGTAGCATATGTCTGGTCGTGTGTTCACCAAATACATAAGTGAACCCACAAGCTTCTTCTAAATACTAGCTTCCATTACCTCACCTAAAGTAACATCCTCATTCTTCCAGTTACCTGCAAGAGGAGTCTCCATGGGTTTTCTGCCCTCCATGTGGAAATTCCTCAGAATCTCCTTGGCACACTTGCCCTAAGATAAAAATAGCTCCCCATTTCTTTGCCATATTTCCAAGATATGGAAATAATGCAAGAGCCCCATGTCCTTCATCTCAAACTCTCTTTGTTACACCATTTTTTGGTCATCTAACCTACTATCATTAGATGGACCCAAGTACACCATGTAAGACCAATTTTACCCTAAGTAAAATTTCTTTCACTATGTAAAATAACTTAATAAAACACATTTATTAGGTTGTTTATGGTCTAAACAAGAAACCCCAAAAGTAAATATTAAACAAACCTATATTTGTTTGATTTTCCTCAAGGAATAATTAATTAAACAATAATTTAATTATTATTCCTGGTCATGTTTAACCCAAAACAAAGAAATTAATTAGATAAATCCTTATTTATCTTATTATTTTCTAGGAATAATTGTTTAAATCTTATTTAAATAATATTCCTTGTTAAATATAACTAAATCACCCATAAATAATTAAATAAATCATTATTTATTTGATTATCTTTCAACCACTTCCTTAAAATGATAAATAAATCATTTATTTATTTATTATTCACAAATAAAGGGATTTGACCCAAGTCAAATACTTTTTCCCTCCAACAAATATAATAAAATATTCCATAAAAAGGTGGATCTAGATTTGGTTAATGTTATTTTAATCATGCACCAAGATCTAGAATGACCCAATATTTTGTTATAAATAGGAGGGTTTCTCCTACCATTCTTCACCTTTTGTTGCCTATTAGATCACTCTGGATCTAAACTCTTGGTCTGAATTTGAGCCATTATCATTGTCATATTTTCCATTATTTGTTGTGTGAGCTCCCTTTGAGTTCTATCTTTGTCTGGGTTTTCTACACCAACATGAGAGAGAAATGCTAGATCTGAAGTGCTGAGGACTTCCAAGAACCCATCCCATTGAGGAGAATTGGAAACACCTTCTTGTTTTCCTCCTAGGTGCCTTTAATACAAAAAATTCTTTCAAAAATTGTTCTTGTCTTGTCTATTGGATGTATGGAGCAAAACCTCATTTTTACTGCTTAATGTCTCTATATGCATAGATCTAGTTTTTTGCAGCACTTGCCTTGATCAACTAACTGCAGATCTAAAGATATTGGCAGCCATATTTGATGTTAGGGCTATAAGTTATGCGTAGCTAAAGTGGTCTTTTTTCATACACTTCAACAAAAGATTCATACTAACACTCTTGAAAGATCCTCTTTGCAAGAAGTTATGAGCTAGTCATCACCTATCAATATAAGATCATCAACATAAAGTACAATAATCAAAATCTTACCATCAACCACAATATGATATAGGTTCACATCCACTTCACTCTTTGTGAAGCCCAACCCGGTGAAATAGTTATCGATCCTGTTGTACCAAGCACGAGGTGCTTGCTTCAGCCCATCTAGTTCTCTCTTGAGTCTGCACACATGTGACTCCCTATCAAATGTCTCAAAACCTCCTGGTTGCTTAATGGAAAAATTTTCCTCAATAACTCCATTGAGAAAGGTTGTCTTTAAATCCATCTGATGTATCTTTCACCCCATCTACGTTGAGAGTGCAAGGATAGATCTAACCGATGAGTACCTTGCAACCGGTGCAAAATTTTCCTCATAGTCAATCCCCTCTACCTGTGAGAATCCTCTGGCAAAAAATCTAGCCTTGTATCTCTCCACACTCCCATATGCTTCGTGCTTCACCTTGTAGATCCACTTGGATCCAACCACTGACTTCCCCACTGGCCTTGGGACAACTTCCCCTGCATTTTTTCTAATAATGGAGTCATACTCCTCAACCATGGCATCAACCCATGTTGTTTGTTGCACTGCTTCCTCAAAAGAAGATGGTTTTTTCACAATGCACTCGCTCATAAGATCCATGTATCTAGTGTACATGTCTGGGGACCTTCTCTGCCTGCGCTGTGATGTACGTGCACCTACATGCTCTATCGCATCTATCATCAACCTGTCTACCTCTCTAGTGCGCTTACTACCATTTTTGGTGGATGGCTTTGCATGAGTGGTTTCTGCCACTCCATGATCGTCTGTTTGTGGTTTCTCCACATCCTGAGGTTTATCCTTTGGAACTATGAGTTCATCATATGCATGCAAGTCAAGCTCCCTCTCAAGGAAAAATTGCATGGCTTTCTCCTCATCAAATTTAACATCTCTCCTAACAATTTTCATCCTGTTAGCCAGAAAATACACCTGATAGTTGTGGGGAGTATCAGTGTACCCCAAAAATATCCCAACCTATGTTGTTGGTTATAGCTTCTTCCTAACATATTTGGTCACATGGAAATAGATAGATGAGCCAAAAAATTTAAAATATGAAACATATGGTTTCTTACCTGAAAAATCCTCCTCTAGTGTACTCATGCCAAGTATCCCATGAGGATTACAGTTTTGCACAAATACTCTTGTGTTGCATGTATCTTCCCATAGATGAAACGGTAGACCCTAATCATGTAACATAGCTCATGATTCTCCCACAATTGTTTTGTTCTTTCTTTCTGAAACCTCTTTTTTTCTTTCTTTCTGAAACCCCATACTATTGTGGGTTATGAGGTGCAATAAATTCTCTCTAAATTCCTTCTTTGGAGAAACATTTCTTGAATTCATTAGATATATACTCACCACCATTTTTTCTCCTTAGAGCCTTCACCTTATTCCATGTATCTTTCTCTACCAGTGCTTTGTAATAAAAAAACTTGGAGAACGTCTAATATTTCTTCTCTAGAAAGAAGATCCAACACTTTCTAGAAAAATAATCAACAAAAATCACATAATACCTATGCTTTGCTATGGAAGTTATTGAGAATCATCCACGCACATATAATTGAACTCTCTCAAGGATTTTTGTTGCTCATTTCTCCTTCTCATGAAAGGTGGCCTTATTATACTTCCCAATGGTACATCCCTTGCATGTTTCTATCTGTGCAAGAGTACCCTTTGGAAGACCTGTAGAAATATGTTGCATGATCCTCGAGGCACTATGGTGTAGATGGCCCAATCTCCTGAGCCATAACTCACCTGTATCCCGGCTCACCACCTCCCTTGCTTTACTGCTCAATGTTGCGCAGCCATCTATATCAAGTTTGTAGAGGTTCTTCACATGAACCCCAATCTTCTTTACCTATCCTGTGGCTTTGTGACAAGGGAACACCTTTCCTTCACTGAAAACCACATCATATCCAAGATCCTCCTACATAGCAATGGAAACTAAATTCTTTTTTAAGCGTGGTACATGCATGACATCTTTTAATATGAAGGGTTTACCTGAATATCTCTAGAAAGTAATTGTACCAATCCCAGTAGCGTTATACCTCCTGTCATCACCCATTTTGATGTGCATTTGAAGATTCTTCTCCTCCAAGCTACTAAAGAGTTCTTTGCTTCTCGTCATGTGGAAATATGCTCCACTATCCAAGTACCACATAGACCCCATCACAGTTGACACAATGCATGCAATGAGAGATAATTACAGCTCAAACTATGAGGTCAAAGCTTCACCTGCTGCAGCTCCCAGAGCCTTCTTGTTGTTATTCTTCTTTTGTGGAAAATTTGTGGCATAGTGTCCACGATCATGACAGTGAAAACATTTCGTTTGACATGTCACGCTTCTTGCCATATTTTCCAATATTATATTTTGAATAGGAATTCTTCCCCTTCTCGTTATTTTCCTTACCAGCCAAGGCACAATTTTCCTCATCATCAGTCTTGGATGAGGATCCATCCCTGGTATCTAGCTAAAACTGTTCTTGTACCAAATCTAACCATAGTCTCTCCCAATCTGGTAACTTCTCCCTCCCATTCACAGAGTCCTCGTAACTATGCCAACTCTTGGGAATGCCTATAAGTGTTAGGCTCACCAAGTCATCATCAGCTACAGTAATCCAAACACTTCCAAGCTCATATCGGCATTGAGTGAACTTGGTGAAGTATTTTTGGATTGTGTCGACCTTCTCCATTTTGATTTTCCTGAGCTTATCCTCGAGTGCCAATTTTTTTTGGTCATTGTTGCTTTGAAATAGATCTGTCAAGGCCTTCCACATAGAATATGGAGTTTCTTTTCCATGGAGACTTGAGACAATATGATCTTGAACTACCTCTAACAATATCCTCCTCACCTTTGTGACATTCTTCCTCCATGCTTCATGTTGCGCAACATCTACCTGATTGGGTTCAGGAATATCAGTGCCAATGAACTCCTTCAACCAATTATCCTCCAATACTACCTCCATCCTCTCCCTCCATGCAATATAGTTTTAATTTCCCTCGAGTGCATATTCAAGTCTCAAGCCTATGAAAGACATATTGGTTAGCTTCTAGCTCCAAAGAATGTATGTGCAAATTTGAATATTGTTCAACACAGACTCAATTTCTTCTCCACTATTGTGCTTCCTAGTGCTCTGATACCATGTAGAAATTACATCAATGGATTCAATCCAATTATGCAATGTACTAAAACAAGATATTGAATCCTTCTACAATATTTGTAGAATGTAAATCATGATCACTCAATCACATGCAAGTAAGAGAAAGAATTAAATCAATCGCACAACACAATATTTTCCTAGGGAAAGAAACTGCTCAAAACCCCTCCATATTTATTGTATAATCAACCAAGGAATCATGAAACAATACAATGCATGTGTGCTTGCAATAACCTCATAAAATCTACCAATTGTCACACACTGATCTAGGAAAAATTGGACCAATACATAGCCAATTTCCTGCACACCTTCATCCTACCTTGCTCACGCAATCCCTAGGAAAATAATTCCTATTAAATAGGATTTCCAACCTTCCTTGACTGCGTAATCCATCATGACCATCCTGTGGCTTTATAATTGCGCTCAGGAAATTCACTAATAATACAACTGATAGTTTACTTTCCTTTAACCTTTGTCTAAACTAGGTCGTCAACATAATTTACATGCATGCAGCTATTAATATTGATTCATGAGTTAATTGGTAGATCACTACTTATGAATTAAATCTATTTTAATTCACTTGACCTTCCACTAGCTCATCATTTAGTTAGAACTAGTTAAATTGATTTTAACTCAATTAATTTGAGTTAACTGATTTCACTCACAACACACTAGTGCTATAACTGCAACTAGACCCTGTAAATAATAGAATCACTCTACATTCCTCACCTTTGACCCTCAACTCGAAATTATTGAGCTAACTAAGTGTAATATCCCCAAATGGGAATGCACAACAATTCCTGCTGAAACAATGCACTTCTGGGAAATTTGTGCACTGAAATGAGTTTGCAACTCCTGGATCCCTTAGATCAATGGATCTAGGGTATAGATCCAAAAGGAGAGAAAAAAAAATCAAACTAGGTGTGGTAAACAGATCTCCCACCACCTAGTCTAGCTGAAAAACACCCAAAGAGAGGGGTTGTAGCTATGTACAACAAACTACTTCAGAAATAACGTATTTTTGAAAGAAAGAGTAGGAGGCCAATAATAAGGATCAAATTTTGAATTTACAGCAGAAAATCAGATCCATAATGATGCTCTTACATTATACAGCAAAATATAGAAGACAAAAGAGAAGAAACTCTTCAGAAAAGAGGGCTGCAACACATGTATTAAATGAAAAATGGCTTAACAACATTTTTATAAGAGTCACAGCAGTTATATGTTACACTTCAAATCTAGAGCAGATATGCGTACAAAATATTAGATTCATTTCAAATCTGTACACTAGAAAGGCTCTATTACAAGATCCCCTTGGGGTTTTGATCAAATCATGCAGTATAGAGAGTAGATCTGAGTTTAAAGTAGCAAATCTGAAATATTATTCAGAAATTTCTGAAGATGTTTTACATTAGAAACATATTAATATATATATAACGTGGATCAGCAAGCTAATCCATGGATCACCAAATTGAAAGTCAAAGCCTAGCACCATAGATATCTTCTCAAAAAGGGGATAAAAAAACCCTGCAAATCCTTCTCTGAAAATAACGCAGTCCTAGAAGGGAAACTATGTTGTAGCCTGAAGCACTGAGTTGTCCTGATGCCAAGATGTGAAACATCAGCTCCAAAGGTTCATAAATCTCTTTCCCATGGGATAGAAGACTTTCCCAGTGAAAAGAGGGCCTGAAATGGCCTAGATCTAAGTAGATCTAGCCTCCACTTGCTGCAGCTTGCAAGGAAAACCTAATCCTAAATAGGATCAGCGTTGTAGTTGAAAGATGAGCTTGGCCAAATGCCTGATAGTGGATGAAATTAGCAAGACTCCTCCAAGAAATCCTCAATGGAAGAGGTGGGATCCCTGCATAGGAACTCCCAAGTGCTAAGCAGCACTATGTTCAGCTAAACAATAGAGAATGGTATTTGTCTAAATAGACAAAATACTCAGAAAATATGCATAATCAACAACCTTCTCTTGCTTCTCTCCTCTTCCTTTTGATAAGATGAAAGCCTTGTCAAACCCTAAACCACTTCAATGAATTAGCTCCTTTCACATGAGGGGCCTCCATATAGAACTGCGTTGTCCATCCATGAGGTACATTGCATCTAGACAGCGCTATAGATTTGGTCAAGGTTGACCCAGTCTCATAGCTCAAACCCCATTCACACCTACAAGTGATTTGTTTACATGGCCCAGATTTATCCCTGTTCATATGGGCATTGATTTATTCATTTTTTTCAGGAGTTTTACATGTCCTCCTTCATTCATTTATTCATGCAACATAAAATGAGACAAATTTGTATATTCCTCTTAGCTTAGGCTAAGTAGGAATATTACGGTCCTCCCCTCCAAAATGTTGCTTGTCCTCAAGCAACTAATAGGGTGAGTGTTGTAGTACTTCTCCTCCTCCATTGGTGACACCATCAAGGATCAAGTCCTCTTCATAAGCCAAGTGTTCACCAAGCCAACACAACATGAATTGTTCCTTCAAGGTCATCATAAGATGTACATAGTCCATCCCACAAGGAGTGAAAAATTCAATAGAAATAAACATGGCTGGAGCAATGCTTTCTCTAAAACATGTAGCATGAGGTACATAGAGAAGTTCCATTCCATGTGGTACATACAAACTACCCATCCTCCCTCCATATAGTCCCATAAATAGCACAACTTGTTATCCAAGTATGGAAGCAAAATTACATATATACAAACAGAAATTTGAACTTGAGGAGGTGGGTCAAAATCCCACATGTGATGCCAGCGCAGTGCATCTCCTGTCTACATTAGATCAAGGTGTGGTAAGTGGCCTTCCCACCACACATTTGCTGCATAAGTCATCTTAACATAGTTGAAGATGTCAGATATGTTTGGTGCCTTTGGGAAGCACCCATCATGAAAAGGAATCTCCCTTTGCATAGCAGGGGAGTGGCCAAGTTCAGAATTTGCAGTGGCCCAAAGTTTTCCATGAGATTCATATGGTACAACACTCCTCTTGGGATCCATGTCTTGCAATAACATGGTGAAAGAATACATCAAACCAGAAAATAAATCTTGCATTACATGTTCATATTTTTCACCATCAATGTTTCTCCTAAACATGGAATTGTGCACAAATTGTTCTCCCTTTTTAAGAGAAGGAAGAAATGACCGAAATGACTCTTGCATAGAGCCCTTTGGCTGCCCCAACTCCACATAGATTTTGCATTCTATAAAATTTTGATGTAGGTCTCCTCCACAACCTTCCCATTCAAAACATCTCATGATAGTGTTGTAGATCTTCACAGAATAGGTAGGGCTGAAACAGAACTCCTTGAAGGCCCTTTGTATCATCTCCTCCTTGAGCTTGGAGGCTCTGGGCAAGAAGATCCTATTATAATGATAGATGACTCCCTCATTGATTAGATAGCCCTCTCCATGCACTTGGTCATCAAGCATCATACAAGTGTAGAGATCCTTGGAGTAATCCACCAACAGCTAGGATCTCCAATATAGATCTACACTCCCCAACAAGGACAGCGCTAATGATGCATCAATAATATTGCCTTCCTTGTACAAGTAGGAAGGACATACCTCCCCTTCTCCTCCTCCAACAGCGCAGAATCAGAAATGTAGGATGATGAGGATGATGAGAGAGGAAAATTCCCCTCTTCCTGGTGGTTGTTTACGCCTTCCATTGTTGTAGTTGTGTCTCCTAATGCTCCCTTCCCTCCTGGATCTGATTTTGGAGCATCAAGTAGTGAGATATCTCCCACTAAGACTGAATATGGTGGCCTCCCTGGTGGTTTTCCACTAGATGAGAATGTCCCTTGCAAGAATCTCATGAACATGAGAGAAGGGACAGTGAGATCCTTGCTTCCACTACGCAAATCCATCTCTGTTTTCTATGTGGAAGTGTTAGGTGAGGGGTAAGAATGCATGCCTCTAATCATGTGAGGTGTACCACTCTTCTTGTCCACCCTTTCCATTTTCAAAGCCTCCTAATTAGTGGTGACTTTCCCCGATGTAATCAACCATTGAACACCCAAAATAACATTGGTGTCTGGTATGTCAACTACAAAGAAGTGATCGACCAAAGTGTAGGATCCCATGGTGACTGTAAGTGATGGAACATAATGCATGCATTGCATTGTTCTATATCCATGGAATAGAAAATAAAATCCCTCAAAGGTATCAGTGGGTATGGCCCTCCTTTGCACAAGATGAGCATCAATAATGTTGTGGGTGGCCCCACTGTCAATAAGAACAGACACCCTCTGATTCATGATTGAACCATGAACTCTTAGGGTCAAGTACTTAGGAACTCCCCTCAAAGATGAAAGATTTCCTCCAATAGGAGAAAAATCTCCACTCACATCTCGTGATGGTGATGGATCTCCCTCAACATTGTCAGCGCTGTGACCCCTCCTTGGTTCATCATCTTCTTCTTCCTCCTCAACATCGAAGAAGACTTCTATGTAGTGTTCTTTCCCAGCAGCACATCTATGTCTCGGTGCCCATGATTCTTGGCAAGTGAAACATAGCCTCTTCTTCCTCATCTCCCTCCGGACTTCAATATCAGGAGGCTTCTTGACTAAGCTCTCCTTGGAAGGAGTAGCTTTCTCTTCCTTCCCCTTAGAAAGGTAAGAGGGCTTGTTCTGAAAAGTTGCCTTTGCTTTTGGCAAGGCATCTTGAAGGTCTCTAGCCCTCTCAATGGCATCATGCAATGTGATAGGCTTGGTAGATTTAACCAACCCATGCAAAGGTTCATCCAAGCCATCGATGAACATGTATACCCTCCTTGTTGCAGATAGATCAGGAACCATAACAAATAATCTCAGAAACTCAAAGATATAAGATATTGCATTACCTGATTGATTCAGCTATGCAATTCTCATGAAAGGTGCTTCTAGATCCTTTCAGTCAAACCTCTCCACCAATATTAAAGTAAATTCAGAATAGGCAGTCACATTGGCATGGCCTAATGTAGACAACCCATGGAACCACCAATTGTGTGCTTCACCTTCAAAGTGCAGCGCTGCAATCTTGATGGCTTCTATCACAAGGACTTTGTTCAACTGGAAATAGATATCCAGCTTCTCTACCCATGCCTTGGCAGAACTAGTGGATGACCCATCAAACTTGGTTAAAAATAATATGCCCATAGAGTGATGTCGATCATGATTCTGAGTGAATCCACCATCTCTATACTGATACCTTGGTCTTCTTTTGTCCTTGAGATGAAAAAACTCTTGAAAACTCAGCTGGTCCTTGAATCTCTGGTTCTAGGACTCATACTCTTCAAAATAGTCTTCAAGGGATGCTTTCTCATGAGGCCCTTCATTCTCCACAGCCAAAAAGGTAGGCATAGTAGAACATTGTGGAGCTTGTGGCTGGTTCACTGGTTGATCATTTCAGTGGTGAGATATGCTAGAGCTTTCCCCAGGATGAGACCTTCTAGGAGACTCCTTGAGCCTGTCTAGTATCATCTCTTTGATCTCTCTAGAAATATCTTGCATGGAAACCAAAAGAGTTCTTGCAAACTCTTCTCCTTCCAGTTTCAGGGGCTTTACCCTTGTCTTGATCTTCAGTGGTGTAATCAAATTTCTTGTGGCTTCTATTCTGATACCTGTTCTCCCTCTCAGTAAGAGGCTCATCTTCTTCTAAAAGCATGTTGGCTTTGGTTCTTCAATTAAAGCACAGTCTGTGCCAATAAGGGAGCTCTGATACCACTGTAATATCCCCAAATGAGAATACACATCAATGCTTGCTGAAATAACGCACTTATAGGAAATTTGTGCACTAAAATGAGTTTGCAGCTCCTGGATCCCTTAGATCAGAGGATCTGGGGTCTATATCCAAAAGGAGAGCAAAAACAAATCAAACTAGGTGTGGTAAATAGATCCCCCACCACCTAGTCTAGCTGAAAAACAACCAAAGAGAGGGGTTGCAGCTATGTACAACAAACTGCTTCAAAAATAATGCAGTTTTGGAAGCATGAGTAGGAGGCCAATAATAAGGATCAAATTTTGAATACACAGCAGCAAATCAGATCCATAATGATGCTCTTATATTATACAACAGAATATAGAAGACAAAAGAGAAGAAACTCTTCAGAAAAGAGGGTTGCAACACTTAAAAACGTTTTTATAAGAGCCACAGTAGTTGTATGTTACACTTCAGATCTAGAGTAGATCTGTGTACAAAAGATCGGATCCATTTCAGATCTGTACACTAGAAAGTCTCTATTACAAGATCCCTTTGGGGTTTTGATCAAATCATGCAGTATAGAGAGTAGATCTGAGTTTAAAGTAGCAGATCTGCAATATTATTCAAAAATTTATAAAGATGTTTTAGATTAGAAATAGATCAGATCTATACAGAACATGGATCAGCAAGCTAATCCATGGATCACCAAAGTGAAAGGCAAAGCTCAGCACCAGAGATCTCTTCTCAAAAAGGGGATCAAAACACCCTGCAAATCATTCTATGAAAATAACGTAGTCCTGGAAGGAAAACTGCGTTGTAGCCTGAAGCACTGAGTTGGCCTGATGCCAAGATGTGAAATATTAGCTCCAAAGGTTCAGAACTCTCTTTCCCATGGGATAGAAGACTTTCCCAGTGAAAAGAGGGCATAAAATGGCCTAGATCTGAGTAGATATAGCCTCCACTTGCTGTAGCTTGCAAGGACAACCTAATCCTAAATAGGATCAGCGTTGTAGTTGAAAGATGAGCTTGGCCAAATGCCTGATAGTGGATGAAATCAGCAAGACTCCTCCAAGAAATCCTCAATGGAAGAGGTGGGATCCCTGCATAGGAACTCCCAAGTGCTAAGCAGCACTATTCTCAGCTAAACAGTAGAGAATGGTATTTGTCTAAATAGATAAGATACTCAGAAAATATGCATAATCAACAACCTTCTCTTGCTTCTCCCCTCTTCCTTTTATAAGATGAAAGCCTTGTCAAACCCTAAACCACTTCAATGAATTAGCTCCTTTCACATGAGAGGCCTCCATCTAGAACTGCGTTGTCCATCCATGAGGTACATTTCATCTAGAGAGCGTTGTAGATTTGGTCAAGGTTGACCCAGTCTCATAGCTCAAACCCCTTTCACACCTGCAAGTGATTTGTTTACATGGCCCAAATTTATCCCTGTTCATATGGGCATTGATTTATTCATTCTTTTCAGGAGTTTTACATGTCCTCCTTTATTCATTTATTCATGCAACAAAAAATGAGACAAAAATGTATATTCCCCTTAGCTTAGGCTAAGTAGGAATATTACACTAAGTCTATCACACTTTGTTAACCATTACAAGTTGTTATGAGATCAGATTTCAATTTATTGTCCAATTTATTTAAAAATTAGACACCCACATTTAGCACTACTGTGTCATTGAATTCCTCAGTCATGTGTGACTGAATCCCACACTAGTATGTGGTGCATTTCCTTATTGAATTTCAACATTTTTTTCATGTGATTGTGTGATCGTAATTGGTTTCTGCAATTTGTAGAAATAGATTCAATATTTTGTTTTAGCATATTACAAGATCAGTTGAATCTATGTGGATTTTCTACATGGTATCAAAGCAATAATTTTTTGGGCGACGAGTTTGCAGAGCATATTTGTATTTTTTTTGCAAAATTTTCAAAAATAAAAATAACAGATCTGGATTCCTTGTGAAAAGGTACCCAAATTTTAAAAAAAAATCGATCGAATCAGAGTTTGAATGAGGGAGATATCATCGATTTAAAATCGGCTCTTTTTTTAGAAAATTTTGTAACTACGGGACAATTATAGTGTGGATCTGAGTTTCCAGAGGACCCAGACAATGTGATACTTATCAAAGGGAATTTTTTCCTTAGACACATCACAACGGGACAGATGAATCAGATTTGTGTGCAAGTCAACAACCTGTATGCTCTCAAGGTCGAAGATGCATGCAAAGCCTTGAGGAGAAAGGAAAATGTTAGAGAAATGGTGAGCAAGAGGGAGTATGAATTACCTCTCAGCATGCAACCTCAGAAGAAGCCTCAGAAAGTTGTGGAGAAGCCCCAATTAGAGAAGTAGAGAGGAGATTCAGTGGAGGCATCCACTCAAGTAGAGACCTCCAGTAGGGGGGATTTCAAGCCAAGTGGGCAGAGGAAGCACATGTAACCATACCTCCAGGTGAGAAGTGGGGCGATGTGAAGTCATAGTCCCAAGAGTGAAGAAATTTGGGCAGGGTCCATTGAGATGTCTTGTCTCATGGATCATTACCTTGCTATGGGGGGCCACAGTACACAGTAGTAGGATGGATCACTGGTGGTTGATGCAGTCAATGTCTGATTGATAGATGTAGAGATTAGTAGCAGTCATATATTGGAGCATAGAGCGGAGTTGGTAGCAGTGCAGATGGCACAGTGAAAATTTAGTAGCAGCACATAGTTTTCAGCAGACAATGTAGTAGCTGGTAGTATTTAGAGACTCTAGTGATAGGTGCGTCATATTGATTCAGGTTGGATGTTTTTTAGTTTTAGATGTTGCAGTAGCAACAACACAAGAGAGAATTGTTTCATGCAGAACATTCCAAAGGTACACGATCAGGATAGAGTTGAATTCCTTCCTTGTTGAGAGGGGGTGTTGAAATTAGCAACAAGAAATATTGAAAATGGCATCAAAATGGATTCTAGTTTAATTTTCCCTTAATCAAATTAGAGGAAAATTGTAATTCCACATCACATGACAGCATGTACGAGTTAACTGAGTTAGGAAGACTTAGTTAATTCAGTTAATTCAAGTTGAGGGTCAAACTAGAGGCATGTACAATGTCTCATACTTTTTAGGATTAGTGGTTGAGTTTACTTTGAGTTGTTATTAGTTAACTCAGTTTATTTGAGTTAAAATCAGTTTAACTAGTTCTAACTAATGGATGAGCTAGTGAGAGGTCTAGTGAATTAAATATAATTTAATTCACATGCATTTTTCAATCAGATAACCAATAATTCACTATAAATATTTTTTGCATGTCAGTTCTAAGAAAGACCCAGTTGATATTAGAGATAAAAGTAAGTAGACTATCAGTTGTATAATTAGAAAATTTTACAGGTCATGTATGAGGTCACCAGGACGCCTCGGATGTATTGCGCAATGAATTATTGGGAATTTCCTATTTAACATGGACTCAATTCCCTCAGGAATGTGTAAGCCATTATGTTCAGTCAGGTGCAATTTTTTGGTTAAGTATTGGACCAAACTTACTAGGATCAAAGTGAGACAGTCAGAGATATTGCAGAGGTTTCTCAGGAAGGGAAATAAAATTGTATTGTTTCATATTATTGACTTAATTCAATACACATATAGCGAGGTTTTTAGCTGAGGATTTCCCCATATACATCTTTTTGTTGTGCGGTTGAATTTATTTCTCTTTCTTTTTCATGTGATTGTGCGATCGTAATTGGATTCCGCAATTTCTAGAAATAGATTCAATATTTTGTTTTAGCATATTACAAGATAAGTTAAATCTAAGTGTATTTTCTACAAACTCTGCCTACTAGAAAGAATAAATCTAAGATATAAATATGGATATTTAACACACAAATCACAATAGGAAGAAACAAAATGGTCATAGGATAAAGGTGACAAAGTTGGACTTAGCTCCAATGTCTTTGTAGGGAATCAAACCTAAGTTTGGATTCAAAACCCTTAATATGATTTAAAATCCATTAAATATAAGTGAATATAAGATGAATTGACTGAGTGGAGACCCTACTACACCATATCCATAGTTGACCTAAGCTATGTGCTCAAAAACCAACAAGAAAGCTAAAAAAATTAGAGAGATAAAATGAGAAAATATTCCAACATTTCTTCAATGCTCTATTAAGGACTTGGCAGAGAGTTGCAGTTATTTGTAATGGTTGTCATAGGGTGTTGAATAGAGCTTCAATGCTATCAATTCTTAGTAGGATATTTCAATGAATTCAGACCCAATTCTTCAATTTTTAACCTGAAATTTTCAGGTTTGATCCTCCAAGGATACCCAATAAAGATTAAAAAATAGAAACAAGTAAATAAAGAAAACAAATTACCAAATAAAGAACCAAAAGAAACCCATTTGTACTTTCCCTAGTATGTTCACAAATTCTATTTACCTAAATTTTCTTACATTATTAGAGTACTAATCTCACATGCCTACCCAAGACCTATGATAGATAGTATCTCCTACACTAGTTCTAACCCCTAATGACTTGCATGCAAACAAAGAATATTTAATAGTATTTTGGAGATGAGGTGTACCTCATCTAAGAATTATGGATCTTTTTCCTCTTCAATGGTTGAGATTTCTAGAGATATGATCTTTAGTTCTTCATCCTTGTTATCTACAAGAGAAAAATCAAAGACATAACAAACTCTATTATCCTACAAATTATGTTAGCATTAGAAAAAATTATAAACCAAATATTTATGCATTCAAATCAAATAGACAATGTATAAGTGGGAGGAAGGGATATTGTATTTCATTATACGAAACAAATTACAAAATTTTTAGCTCCGTGAGGTTCTTTGCCTTCAACTCCTCCCTCTCAAAAAGACTCATAGTTAGGCTCACTATATGTCTTAGTTTATTGCAAGGTGGAATTAAGGTCCTAGTTTGACAACATATACCTATGTTTACTCACTTCGCCTCTTTTTCCTCATGGAGAGATTTTCTTTAATAAATGAGTTAACAAAGTGATTATATGAATTTGGACTCTTTTTTTACTGAGTTTGGTTCCCTTCCAATCATTATGTGTTTTTCCACTATAATGATTTTGGGAAGTGATTTCATGCATCCACTCGTAATAGAGGCATATAAACTCAATTTCATTCATTAGGGGTAAAAATGATGGGTCTCATGGACCAACACATGGTTTGGAGCTAAAAATCAATTCTTTTATTTCTCACTAGCCAAGCACATGGCCTTATACACATACCCAACAAAATGAATGTTTGGCTTAAGAGAGTAATAAGGCCACAGTTTCATCAGTTGGGGACATAATGATGTGCCTCATGGCCCAAGATATATTTCAAGAATGAAAGTGATGCATATAGGTACAAATTAATGCTTATATAGATCATGGACCATGCACATGACCTTGTGCCTCAACATGAGTTCTACATATAGAATCTTTATCAAACAAGAGCTATATGGGTGCAATTATGATCTTTGGGAAGAAATTAGAGGGATTTCCCATCCCAAGCCATGTTTTGGGACCAAAAATTAGGATATTGCATGTTATTTATTTTTCTAAGGCTTAAGTTCCATGCACAAGAAATAATACAATGACACATTCCTTTGAGAAGGAACTATTGGCCAATGAAAGGTATATGAACCCAATTTCAAGATTACAACACATGTTCATATCCTAGCATAAAACATGATTGAAATCTAAAAACTTATGACTTACATGATAACCATTTTACTTCTAAGGGTCATGGGCGATGTGTAAGGTCCTATAGCAATAGATGAGCCCAACAAAAGTCTTGTGGCATGACCTTGTGTTCCCGTGCATGGCATGGTATCCCAAAACAATTTCATTAGGGAAAAGGCCTCTAGTTAGTCAACATGTGTCATAGCCTCTATGTTTGTGGGATATTAACTAATACCTCTAATCTCACTAAATATTGATAAAAGCTCCCCAAAATCCTTTTGTTGAACTCCCTTCTCAATACATATTTCTAATAGAAAGGACCTGAATTTTTTGTAGATATCTCCTATCTTTATCAAATACCATTTTTATAACTTCACTAACCCACATCAACCCCCCTAATGTCTACAATATATTGATTCTATTTTTCACAATTAAAAAACCCCCTTTATGAATGAACATGATAAGATATTAGTCTACAAACTAAAGACACTATGGATTAGGGATGTATCCCTAACTTATTATTCATACACACTATATTCATATTTTATTAAACATGTCTATATTAAGTTATATAAAATGTATTCACCATTACATATGTTTTCCGGTCATTTTTTTCTAAATATAATTTCATTGAAACACTTAATTGAAAAATGAAAAATTCATATAAACTTCTTTAAATAAAATATTTGGTTAATGTATGACATCTTAAACTCATTTTCCTCTCTTCTTCTTAGTGAGACATGCTAGCATGCTTTCACCCACAATTCACTAACTTACTATTCACTAATATGAGTTGACTTATTATTGTCATTATTGTCATTCAAGGGAAACTATGACACCTAAAATAACATGGTACATCATTGTCATTTAAGGGAAAATTTTGAATTTTCCATAATCTACAATCCACATAAGGATAGCCAAATAACTTGTAGTTCCATTTTAAAAAAAAAAAAAATTACAAATTTTCTCTCTTTCCAAATGCCTCCAGTTTTAGATGAATAACACATTTACTTACCTCCTAAAAAGATAATTCTTAGCCAATCAACGCTCTTGCCAAATGCCTCTAGTTTTAGATTAATAACACGTTTACTTACCTCCTAAAAAGATAAATTCTTAGCCAATCAAAAATAATACGAATCATGCTCCTCAAAGCACTTTTTACTCTTAAATTCACTACCATTATCAGCAAGATTATCTCCAACAAATTATACGTATTTTAATATCATTTAATTTTAGTCTTATACATAAAATTAAAAACTAACCAATTATACTATAACTTGCTACCTCAACTACCAACATGCCATAAAAATTCCAATCATATTCCTATTCTGATCCTATACACTTTCATGTACCTATTCTAATCCCATAGGGTAGTCTAAAAAACCACAAATTAGCCTGGAAAATAATGAAAATTTTAGCAAGATTATGATAAAGAGATTTTTGATAGTGCTGAATCCATTTCTACCATAAAAAAAAAAACTATTCAAACACTCTATCATTCTGATTTTTTGAATTTATTTTAACCCAATTCAAACAAGAAAACTACCGGTAGAAAAATTTATGAGATAGACAATGCATTTATTTAATTCGATTATGTCATCCCAGGTTCACTTCCCTATCACTTCCCTATCAGCACAAAATGAGAAGGTAATCCATCAAAATTTTCAAATAATTAAAGCACAAATCAAAACGCAACACCGTTTTCTCTCTGATAGTGGTTGGCGCACCTTGTTTTGGTTCAAACCATGATAGATATACGCCTGAGTCTTATAGACTTCGTCATCTTGAAGTAGTCAAGTTTATGACAATACAGTAATCCCGCCAGCCTTGCACGGTCTTGTCAATCACAATGATAAAATCCTAGTCTTTTACGTGTTGTATAGGGTGTTGCCTAATCATGTTGGACCACCGGCCCTCGAAACGTACCCGTTTTGGGCCACTGGGCACTGGCCAGCATCATGAAGCGATAGCATTCACGGGAGATGGTCGGGTCAGTGCCCCGCATAGGCGAGCGGCCACTTTCGGTATTGAAGTCGAGCGGTGATTTAAGAAAATTTGTCATCCACAGCTGTAGAAACAAATGGCAGTATGCCATACAGCCTTGTTTTGATTTGAGTCTTTCCCAAGAAAGTGTTGGTTCTGAATCTAATTCAAGGAAACCTGTCATGACCACATGCAGTACTGTCTGTCTAATTCATCAATCGATAAATATATATTTAGAAGGAGATTGACAGATCCATTCATCAAGGTCCATGTCTTTTGCATTTTGGCCTATATGTAATTCTGGTCCAATCCCCATCAAAATCAACTTCTTTTATCTAACTCAAAGAATCAGAATATGTTCTGCTTTTCTAGATTTTTTTGCCATTACAATGGTGGAAACTAACAGATGAATTGGGAGATAAACTTTAGTAACCATATGAAATTCCAATACTTTCTTTTTAAATTTTGTTTCCTTAAACCCAATATAAACTGGACTAAACGAAAGAGATTGCCCCATTTTCCATTTGGGTTTTCAATGAGATATCAATTTGATAGGACTCTCAGATTTTGTCATTAGAAATTAGGATTAATAATAGATTAATTAATTAGAAATTATCTTTGGAATTGAAGTTTCTGGGAATAGGTCATTAATGGGAATAGGTCATTAATTAGAAATATATTTTCTGGATCTATTACATATAGATTATTATTGCTGAAGTTTCAAATTAACCAATATACTGAATGGTTTGACGCTTTTGCAGTAACAATCTATATGTGATGGTTTCGGAAGATGTATTTTTAATTAACTCTTACATATAAATTATTATTGCTGAAGTTTCAAATTAGCTAGTACACTGGTTGGTTTGATGTTTCTGCAATAACAATCTATCTGTGATGGAAACAATCTATATGTGATGGATTCGGAATTTGTATTTCTGATTAACTCTACTCACAGAAACCTCACATATAGATTATTATTGCTGAAGTTTCAAATTAACCAGTACACTGGTTGGTTTGATGCTTCTGCAATAACGATCTTATATATGATAGATTCCGAAAATGTATTTCTAATTAACTCTACTCATAGAAGCTTCAATTCAGAAATAAATCAATTAAATTAACTCTACTTACAGAAGCCTCAATTCAGAAATAGATTAGTTAGTTAATTGATAAAAACTATAAAATTTTAATATTAAAAAATTAGACTAAAAACTTATTTACTATATGTGATGGATTAGGAAGATATATTTCTATTTAACTCTACTCACAGAAGCCTCAATTCAGAAATGGATCAATTAAATTCACTCTGCTTACAAAAACCTCAATTCAAAAATTAACAATTAATTAATAAAAACTATTAGAAAATTGGATTAAGAACATATTTACTATATGTCATGAATTGATGGATCGTAAAGATGTATTACTAATAGTATATGTGATGGATTGATGGACCGTAAACATGTATTTCTAATATTCAGAAATGGATGGATCAATTAATTGATAGAAGCTGTAAGATTCATATTTATTAATTAAGAGTTATAAGTATAGATTTCTCAAAATACAGAGATCAAAAAATAATTATAATCCCATGAAAATTAAAACTCAGAGTTAAGACATTTAATTTTTTTATACCGTCTGAACTGTTTATGGGTTGCAAGGCTTGCCTTTTAGGGTTACAAGCAGTAAAGCAAACATGAAAATATGCCTCCCTACCAAGTTGTTGAGGGCCTCCCTGTCTTCTTAATCAGGTTTTGGGGATTTGATTATGATATTTTAATATATTTTCTTGAATTTAGGTTAAAGATTCTTTATCTGTAATCCCAAATAATTTTTCCAATATGCCTCTGATTTGTCAGCCTTAATGGGGATTTGATTGTGATATGTTACTTATCTCTTTTCATCAATTTAGGTTAAACATTCTTTATCTGCAATCTCAAACATTTTTTCCAATATGGCTCTGAATGTTTTTCCAGTATGTCTCTGATTTGTGATGGCTGAGAATTATCAAATTCTTCCAATATGCCTCTGATTTGTTATGGCTGAGAATTATCAAATTCTTCAAGATAAAAAAAACATTGAAATTTTACCCAGAAGAGATGGAAAACATTGAAATTGCTGCAATGAAGTTTCTCCCAGAAGAGATGGAAAACATTGAAATTGTTATCTTCAAAAAGTTGATAATTCTTCTGCAATGGAACTGTTGACATCATTTTGGCAAGGATAGGGTACTGCTACAGAGAAGAGATGGAAAACATTGAAATTTCTTCCTTCAAAAAGTTGATAACTCTTCTGCAATGGAACTGTTGACATAATTTTGGCAAGGATAGGATACTGCTACAGAGAGAATAGGACAATAGAAGAGATGGAAAACATTGAAATTGCTGCAATGAAATTTCTCACAGAAGAGATGGAAAACATTGAAATTGCTTCCTTCAAAAAGTTGATAACTCTTTTGCAATGGAACTGTTCACATAATTTTGGCAAGGATAGGATACTGCTACAGAGAGGATAGAACAATAGAATGTATGGAATCCACATATGGAATTCATGATGAATGTACTCTTTTTATTTAATGAAAAGAAAGCGTTTCTTTTGAAAAAAAAAACACGTATGTACCATTATAAATGAAATTTTTCTTTGAAAAAGCAAGGAAAAAATCTCAGCTATTTTTTGTTCTAGTTGATAAAAAATAATTGGATCCCTGAAAATCTCATTCTATATTGAAAAGAACGAGAACAATAAATGAAGTCGGCTCTACCCACTGGTTTTAAAATCAAAGCTATTACAAAGAACAAATATACAAGAAGAATTGATCAAAGTCTAAGGTCAATTCCCACACAACCCTGGAACACCAAACAAATAAGCATAAAAATTCCTAAAATGCAGCTGGGCTTTATTAAAGCCAGAGAGCGCCTGCGTCCTTCAGTCTGGGCACAAGCTCTCCGCTGATATGTGCGGCCATGAGCTGGTCCAGACCGCCCACAAGCTGCCCACCTATAAAAACCGCCGGCACGGGCGGCCTCTGCCCGATTAATCTGAAGAGCGCCTTCTCTATATCATCCCTGTGGGCGCGCAATTCCCCTTGGCCACCCTGCTCCTCCACCCGATCTTCCTCGTCCAGCTCGCAGACGGCGGGGTTGACCCCGAGGCTGCAGAGGAGCCGCTTAACCACATGGCACATGCAGCAAGAACTCATGCTGAAAACCAGCACAGCGTTCTCCGAGGCAAGCCTCTGCACCGCCTCCAACGGAGACTCCAACCTCTGTAACGGCTTGTTCACTTGAAGGGCCGCGCTTTTCTTCTTGCATGGCGCGGAACCGGCCGCGCCCGGCCTGTACTGCAGCCCCTGCATCAATGAATTCAATTCAATCCAATCCAACCCAACCCAATTCCTGCAATCAGTGAATCCGTCCCCTGTGTATATATGATTGGGAAAATGATCCCCAATTCCAATAGTTTTTTCTATGATTATACCAATGATTTTTTCCTGAAACAATCGGAGCCCTTTTCGCATTTATAAGGCGAACCGTTACGCAATAAAACCGATTTTATTGGGAAGACGGGAGTCAGCATGACTTGGCGGACTGCGCGTTCTCCGTCTCGGTCTGGAGTTTTTGGTTGTCATACTGACGTCAGCACCGAACGGTTCTGGCTGATCGAATGATGAGTCACCCGTTCCCCAATCACATAACCCCTTTCAGACGGGTGGCTTACGTCGTCCATGACGGGCCCCGTGGCGTAAGGGTTTCTGTGGACAACTGTGTGACTCACAAGAGGGCTAGGGTTGGTCGACAGCCATCCATACTTAAATCTTTTTCCACTTCGCCGCCCTTAACAGGTGTTCGAATATATAACGCTAACGTGGGCTTGCATCATTTCGAAATTATTTATATATATATATATATATCCTTGATATCCGCTCGGTACGTGTGGGACTATTGTTATGGACGAAGTATCTTTTTCTTGCATAGTAATTTTTACGTCATGGCTTCGTAATGTAATGGTTATGTTTTGGTTTTGAACTCGTGCTTTGATGAAGTCTCGTAGAGGGGCATAAAAGATTGGGCAAATCTTCTTTCTTACGTGGCTTAAGTATAAATAAAATAATTAAATATATTATAGGATATGATATGGAATACAATAAATGTATTCTAGAGATGTGGACAATCTTTTAAACATATTTGGACTATAGAACATGCTCAAATTATGTCACATTTGATTTCAATGGATGATCTTAAATTGGTAAACACCAAGTACAAACCACTCAGTATATCGATTGGGATTGTTTTAAAATAATATATGTATTATGACTTCAGCAACAATCACCCTAAAAAAATCATATATATATATATATATAATCTATTATGTATTTGTCTTTATTAGAATTTAATATACAATTCTATTGAATTTCTTAATTCCCAGATGGGTTCATGAATCTTAAAAACCTTTTTATATTTAAATTATGAATTTCTTCTTAAAATTGTATCATTTAAATTTAAAGAAAAATTCATGAACATTAAAAACATTTTTTTCATTTAAATTATGTAATACATTTTCTTATTTGATATATAGATTTTTATTAAAATTTTGATTAACAAAGTGTTATAGATATTTTATTAAACAAAAATATAATAATATATTCAAACCTAAAAATATAATAATATAATAAAATCTAAAATCTACGAGGATTAATTTTCTTTAATTTTTTTAGATTTATTAAATTATTATTTTCTATTTATACATGTAATATATAAAATATAAAATGTGGAAAATAAATAATATATAAAACAATTACTTACAAAGTATGATAGCACCAAGATATAATTTAGGAAACTTTTTTGAGAGAAAATCTATTTAGAAGATTAGGTTGCTCTCCTTTCTTTTTCTTTAAATGGAATGGGTAGAAATACAAAAAAGTGAGACTTGCTAGAGAACATAGACCATCTACGTCTTCCCTCGTTATATCCACTCTTAGCTATTATGTATGGCCTACATCCATGGTATTCATCCACCCATGGTATTGTAAGTGACATCTATTCATGATATTCATTCACCCATGGTATGTATCTACCCATGGTATTCATCCACACATGGAATTTACCCATGGTATTGTAAATGACATCCAGCCATGGTATTGTAACTGACATCTGCTCATGGTATGCATTCGCCCATAGTATTCATTCACCCATGGTATTTAGCCACCCATGGAATTTACCTGCGGTATTGTAACTAAAAAAATGTTATAAGTAACAAGTCGTATCTTGTAAAAGGACATCCACCACAATGTGGCTTGTACAGTGATTCTTTGTTTTAATAAAAAGTTTCTTTGTGCTTCTATTTATTGTGTGTTCTTCTCTCTTTTCTTCTAGAATTTCAAATTTTTAGATCTTGGGGGCCTCCTCCCAAGATCCAGATCAGTGGTATCAAATTCGGGAATTTTGATTGGGCAACGAGTTTGCAAATCAGATCTGAAAATTTTCGGGCCAAATTTACAAAAAAAATAACAGATCTAGATTCCTTGTGAAAAAATACCCAAATTCAAAAAACAAATCGGTTGAATCGGAGTCTGGATGATGAAGATATCACTGATTTAAAATCAGTAGTGTTGCAGAAATTTTTCTGACGACAATTCGTGGACAGCGGATCCCCTGTCATTTTATTGCAGTTTTTAGTGAAAATTTTCAGAGAAATTATTATAAATTGGAGGCCCTCTTAAGAAATCACCCGATTTCAAAAAAAAAATCGGTCGAATCGAAGTTCGGACGAGGGAGTTATTGTTGATTTAAAATCAACTATTTTTTCAGAAATTTTGTCACGGCGGGACAGTTGCAGCCTGAATCTGAGTTTCCAGATTCTATAGATAGTGATTTCAAACACATGGGAAGATGCAGAATGATCATTCCATTTCCAAAAATAGGTTATAATAAATATTTTGTGCTATATTTACCGAGTTATCCCCATTTTAAATCTGGAGTAGCATTCAGAGCGGGTTCCCTTTGGAGACGTGCCCTCCCACCCCATTTTAGTAGGCACCTACTTCACATTATCAGTTTCACGGTAGCAATGTTTGACTTGGGTTCATTGGAGATGTACCCTCCCACCCCAGGCTATGTAGGCATCTGCTACTTCAATAACAATCAGCATCACGGTTATGGGTCAATCGCACAAAATCCTTCTCATCGAATTCCATTTGTTAGGCTGCACATTGTTAGTATCATAGTTGGTCACAAGAATTATAGGGTATCTCATTCTTGGATCTTCGTTTTTCATGGTTTTTGGTTATTCACAAACCCACACTTCATCGAAGTCCATTTGATATGCCGCACACTGTCAGTATCACAATTGGTCACAACCATTATAGGTTATCTCTATCCTCAGATATTCATTCATCGCGGTTATGGGTTAACCACATAAAACGTTTTTCATCAGTGGCTTTTCATATTCAACAAAGGCTTCTCATGAGGGAATTTCATGCAATGGGGACCATTGCTTCTTAAGGAGGGAGGAATGATCCGAATGACAAGTGGCCTACACCCATGGTATTCATCCACCCATGGTTTTTATCCACCCGTGGTATTGTATGTGACATCTATCCATGATATTCATTCACCCATGGTATGTATCCACCCATAGTATTCATCCACACATGGAATTTACCCATGGTATTGTAAATGGCATCCACCCATGGTATTGTAAGTGACATATGCCCATGGTATTCATTCACCCATAGTATTCATTCACCCATGATATTTAGCCGCCCATGGAATTTACCTGCGGTATTGTAACTAAAAAAATGCTATAAGTAACAAGTCGCATCTTGTAAAAGGACAGATTGTCCACCACAATGTAGCTTCTACATTTATTCTATGTTTTAATAAAAATTTTCTTTGTGCTCTTATTTATAGTGTGTTCTTCTCTCTTTTCTTCTGTCATTTCAATTTTTCAGATCTTCGGGGTCTCCCCCCTAAGATCCCTTTCAATTGTTTTGATCTTGGGGGCCTCCCCCAAATATCTGGATAAGTTATACTATGAAACAAAAATGCACTAGAATACAATTGAATTGTTCTTCCTCCTAGTGGCTCGATTATAACATAGCTCGATACCCAACTAATGGTCAAATTTGACCCACTCAAACCTCAATATGAGTTACAAATAAGCTCCTCTAGAGTCTTCTCCATAGTTCCCACATGGTTAGCCTCTTTTCTATGAGTAACATAGTCTAACGTCGAATCCTCTCAAATTATGGTGGTCAATCACGATAGGTCAACTTCTAAGAGGCATAATTTTTGTCTTTGAACTCTAATTGACACGACTCTTGCACTATTTAAAAAGTATTCAATTGTAGAATAAAGCTGGGGGTGAAATACTTAAGCAACAAATTTTTACCCCCTAAAACATCATTTAAGGCCTCAAATTGGCCTTGAAAGTTTTTTAACCCCAATTCTCCAAATTAGGTCCTGCTGCCAGAACTGCTCCTATAAGTTGATTTCTCTCATTTTCCCACATTTAAATTATCTAAGGAGATGAAAAATAATATGATGATCCAATATGGATAAAAATAAATCATGCTTTGTTAGATTCTTATCATTTTTCAAAAATATGTCATTTTTCTACTTTTTTCAAATGGGAAAGGATCAAAACTTTGACACATTATCTTGCATTGTTGATCCAGGTGGATATTGGTGGACACCCGCCTATTCCACCTAGTCAATTTCATTAATTTTCTTGTTTACTATTTTTAGCAGTTTTTCAGAACCTGGGCTTCCGAAGCTGTTTTGAGGCCCTAAACGATGTTTTTTGGGCATGACTAACCCATGGATTTGATACAATTCGTGTTTGAAATTGTAGTCCTCGGAGATCTCTTTCCAACGAGGTATTATGCGTGCCAAACAAAGATAATATAACCAAGTTACGACCCTAGGAAGTTGGCTGCCCAACAAACCCCAACAGGGCCCATAAACTCTTGGTGTTACGTCTCCTCGGGGTAGGGTTTTGGTTGTTTAGGATTTTCTATTATTGTTCAATAATAAAAATTCCCTTGACCCTCATTATAACACCGTTCATAGGCATATAGCCACCACATCTCTTCTCAGAGATAAGCTACCATCGCCCGAGCTAGTTTGTTTTCCATTCTATCTGTAAGCATTTTTCAGTATTTTATACTAATGAAATGAAGTGTTATTCCTACGGCATCTCTGTGTTTATGTTTATTTCTGTATTTTATTGTGTTCCTGCATAAGTTTGGATCAGTGGTATCAAAGTGGTCTGCTCTTTCTCGATCTTTATTTGCATGTCCCCAACGAGGTCAGGGTATAAGGAGTTAGGGGGCTCGATCTAGTTGAACCTTTGCAGGATTAGCCTCACAAACCCCGAAGACCTCCCATGGTGGAAGAAAAGAAATACGAGGGAGCAGGAGATCCTATCAAAATATTACTCGAGGAGGCCATCAAGAAACAAAGGAACTCAATGATGGATAACTTTGCCTAGATCCTTCAACGACTACCGATCGGTGGTGCATCTTCATCTAGCAGCCACTCTGGAGGTGCCACTCCTTTCAAGGTACAAGTAAACTTTGACATTCCCATATTTGAGGGCCAAATAGATGCAGACGTCATTGATAGATGATTGAATTTGCTGGAAGGGTATTTTTCGGTCCATGATTTCTCTGATCAAGAAAATATTACCTTTGCGCTCCTCAAATCCACCCCCCATATCAAAGATTGGTGGGAAACCTACTGTGAAGAGAGGGATGAAGAAGAACCCTCACTTTTTTCAACTGCACCCACTTGGAATTCATTTCGAGACGACGTCAAGGAACAATATTACCCTGTGGGGAGCTATGATGAAAAGTATATCTAAAGGACCACACTGCAGTAGCAAAGGGATCAAGATGTGCACGAGCTGATGAATTTGTTCCATACCCTACGCATAAAGTTGGGTATTAAATATTCGGAGAAACACTTGGTGCTCAAGTACCATAGTTGTTTTCACAGATACATTCAAGAGGAAATGGATTTCCTCAACATGACCTCGCTTGGCACAACATATCGATATGACACCAAGATCAAGCAGAAATTTAAGCAGAAGAAGCGAGACTTTGGATCCACAAATCTGAAGCCAAGGAAAGGCACCCCCAAACCGCAGAACGAGGGGAAAATCTAAAGCGGGGGCACTAAGGACAACCCACCGAAGTAGCAAGCGAATAACAACAACACAAAGCCAAAGAAGGACACGAGGAAGTGGTGTGAATTCCATAAAATCTCCACTCACAAAAAAAGTGAGTGTCGAGCCAAACAGTCAGTGGTGGCCAAGCTTAAGGCATCTGAATAATATGCATGTTCTGATTTCAAGTCGGAACCGAACAAGGGGAATGGAAAATGGAAGAAAATCATTGATGAAGAACCCAATGCCACCGTTGCCACCACCAAGATCCAGAAGGAGTAACCGGAAGATCGAGAAGGAGGAACTCAAAGATCCAGATGAGGGGGGGCGCCTCTTCCATTCTAAGATGTAGGTGAAGGGTTCTTCGTGCTGCACTTCATTATCAATAGTGGAAGCCAAAAATAAGCTCATTTCAGCAAAGGTCGTGAAGCAACTCGACCTACTAACCACAGCACACCCGCAACTGTATACCATCGGGTGGCTTCACCAAGGAAGAGATCTTCACGTCAACCAACAGTGTTGCCTTCCCTACAACATTAAGCCCTTCAAGGATGAGGTATTGTGTGATATTACTCCTGTTGAATTTTTTGATGTATTATTAGGCCAACCATACTTGTGGAAGAAACATGTTGTGTATGATTCTAGGCCTTGCTCTGTTATTATTAATTTGGTAAATAAGTTGTACAAGATAATGGAGGTAGTACCGCCTTCCACCATCTCTTTGATTACTGCAAAGCAATGCAGTAAGATTATTTCCAAAACTAGGAATTTTTTTTTCATTACGATTCTCCCATAGGGTAAGAAGAATATTGTAGCCGAAACCTCCAAACAAAGCTCCCCTGTGCGGCAATAGCAGATCGACAAAGTCATGGAGGAATACAAGGACATTTTCTCCTCACCCACAAGGGTTCCTCTACAATGACAGGTCAATAACTCCATTGATCTGACCCCAGGCACGCCACTGCCTAATGGGTTGATCTATCGACGCTCTGTTATGGAAAATGATGAAATCAAGAGACACATCCAAGATTTGTTGCAGAAATGGCACATCAAGCCAAGCTCCTCAGCTTGTGGGAGCCCGATCGTGTTGATACAGAAGAAGGATGGCACCTAGATACTTTGCATTGACTATCGAGCACTGAACAAGATCATAGTCTGGAATAGGTATCCAATCCCATGGATCGATGACCTCTTGGACCAGCTCAGGGGGTCCAAATATTTTAGAAAGACCGACTTGAAGTATGGGTATCACCAAGTAACAATCTAACCCTCCGATATGTGGAATACTTCCTTCAAAGCCAAGGAGGGCCTCTTCGAATGGCTATTCATGCCTTTCGATTTGACGAATGCTCCCGCAACCTTCATGCGAATGATAGACGAAATATTGCGGTCATTCACAAACTCATTTGTGGTGGTGGACTTGGATGACATCCTGATATTTAGCCAGACTTGGGAAAAGCACCTCCACCACATCTGACAGGTCCTCCAAACACTGCAACAATACAAGTTGTGTGCCAATTTGGAGAAGTGCACTTTTGGCATGACCTAAGTTCAGTATCTGGGATACATTATTGATGAGAGGGGGGTGCATGTGGATCTAGCCAATATCCAAGTCATTCGGGATTAGCTAGCCCCAACCAATCTAACAGAGCTCCACAACTTTCTAGGTCTTTCCAATTTCTACCGCAAATTTGTTATAGGATTCTCTCATATCACTTGGCCCTTAAGTCAAGTCACCAAGGGAGGAGGGAAAGCAAAATTATTTTTGTCTGAATCTCAACATAAGGCGTTCGTAGAGTTGAAACATTGCCTTTGCTCTGCACTAGTGCTCACATTACCAGACTTTCAATAACCATTTGAGATTGAGACAAATGCCTTTGACTATGTTATTGGGGCAGTCCTTACTCAACAGGGGCATCCAGTGCCATACCACAATGAGACACTTTATGACACTTGCAGACTTTCTCAGCCAACCACCCATTGTGGCGCTAACCACTGTGCTAAACTCTTATGGGCACGAGACTTCTAATTGGACACTTCTCTACAAAAGCGATCCTGAATTCAACCACACATATAAGATGCTCTTGGAAGGTAAGAAAGTTCCAAATTTTCACTTCCAAGATGCACTGTTATGTCACCTAGGACACCCTTTTGTTCCTTCAAGAGAGCGTGCCAATATGGTTTGGGAAGCACACTACAGTTAGGTCACTGGGCATTTTGAGGTCGAGAAAAAAGTGGTAGTACTACAGAAGTATTTCTATTTGCCAAAACTTCGACAAGATATAAAGAAGTACATCAGATCTTGCAGTGCCTGTGCCATCTCCAAACTAACCATCAAGACACAAGGTCTCTATTCTTTGCTGCCTACCCCTAGTCAACCTTGGGAATCCATCTCCATGGATTACATGTTGGGCCTTCCTTCTACTAAGCATGGCAACGACTGTGTTTTTGTGGTCATTGATAGATTCTCGAAGATGGTCATTATGGTGGCCTGCAAGAAGAATATCACAACAGAAGCCTCTACTAAACCCTTCTTTGAACGAGTGTGGGTACACTTTGGGATCCCACAGTCTATCATCTCAGATCGGGACAATAGTTACCTTAGTACATTTTGGTCTAGTCTTTGGTCAAGGATGGACACAAAGGTCACCAAGTCCACAAATTTCCATCCCAAATTGATGGACAAACAAAGGTCGTCAATAGAATGATCATACACATTATGTGCACGTAAAACTTAAAGAATCCATGCACATGAGATGAGAGCCTCCCCTATGTACAACACAACTATAACCAGGCTCTCCACAGCTCAACTGGCCACATCCCTTTTTAGGTGTGCTTGGGATTCCAACCACTATGTCTCATTGACGTAGCCATGCCATTTGCAGTTACTCAGGTAGATTCAGCTTATTTCCAGTCTTAAGCTGACAAGGTGAACAACTTCATTGAGCCCATTCAACACATCCGCCAATAGGTTCATTACATATTTGACAAAGCTAATGCTAAGTACAAGAAGTGACATGATCAACATCAGGTTCCACACAACTTCTAGGTGGGCGACAAATTTTGGTTACATTTGCAGAAAGAGTGCCTCTCTAGACCCCACCGCAAGCTACGCCCACTATGATATGATCCATATACCATCACCAAGGCCATGGGAGATAATTATTTTGAGCTTAACATTCCCCCATTCCTTGGCCCACACCTAGTGTTCAACGTGGATCGCCTTCGGCCATACTTTTCGCCATTACTGGACACATCTGACGTTGCAGAACAACTCACTCTGATAGATTTAAATACAGACTGCATGGAATAGGCTACAACCGATTGGATCATGGACACACAACTTAAAATCACTTGCCAGCAGAAGATCCAATTGTATCTGGTTGTCAAAGTTGGCCAACTCCTTCACCAGGGAACATGTTCAATAGAAATTTCCCCACCTCATGGAGGCTCTACACGCAATGGGGACCATTTATTCCTAAGGGGGAGGAATTATCCAGGTGGATATTGGTTTCCACCTGCCTATTCCACCTATTTAGTTTCATGAGTTTTCTTATTTAATATTTTTAGCAGTTTTTCGGGTCGTGAACTTTTGGAACTGTTTTGAGGCCCTAAACGAAATTTTTTGGGCATGATTGATCCGATGATTTGAAACAAATCACATCAGGAGTTGTAGTCCTCGGAGAGATATTTCCAACGAGGTATCATCCACGCCAAATGGAGATAATATGACCAAGTTACGACCCTGGGAAGTTGGCTGCCCAACTAACCCCAACGGGGCCCATAAACTCTTGGTTTTACATCTCCTCAAGTTAGGGTTTTGATTGTTTAGGGTTTTCTTTTATTTTTAAATAATAAAAAGGTTTGTGAGCCTCATTGTAACATAGTTCAGAGGCATGTAGCCACCACATATCTTCTCACAGATAAGCTATCATCGCCCAAGCTAGTTTGTTTTTCATTCTGTCTGTAAGCATTTTTCAGTATTTGATATTAATGAAATGAATTATTATTCCTACTACATCTCCATGTTTATGTTTATTTCTGTATTTTATTACGTTCCTGCATAAGTCCGGATCAATTGTGAGTGAGAGAGTGTGTTCCAAAAAAAATTGCAAGGAAATTCTAGAGTATTTCCTTGCAATTTACAAATAATACCTAGTGCAAACCTTTATAGTTTATTATAGCACCAAACTTGATATAAATGTCAAGTGAGATAAATAAAAAAAGGAATTCGCACAAGATATTGATCCCAAGAACTAGTACATGAAGTTCAGAGAACTCAATCACTCAAAATATCCTACTAAGCTCTTAATCAAATATATACTAACATATCCTTATTTTAAATTCCTTACATTTTATAATGAAATTGATTTTAATAACTATATATAATCATAATGTTTTGGTATATACTCTCTTCAATAAGTGGTCATTTTCATATTAACCATGCCACATGGTTGGACACAATGTACCCAATAAGGGCCACCTATAAACATTATGTATGTTAAAGGTCATTTATGAACATTATGATGGATTACGTTTCTGATCAATAATTTATGTGTAGTTTATGCGATCACTCACCATAGTGATAAGGCTTATTGAGGAGAGGCATAATGCTAATTGAAGGGTGACCAGGGAAATAAATGGTGCAAATAAGGTGATCAAAAGTTATTAGAGTGGAGTTTTGATTCAATTAATGGGATTGGATAAATAAGCACCGTACATTTATCATATTTTATAAGTAGGAAATGTGATTTAACCACATCATTTTTTATTTAACCATGTTTTTTATTTTTTTTAATGTGGGGTTTAAGGTTTTTGGCTATAATGTTTTTGTAAACAAACATATATACATAACAATGGAAAATAGAGGTAAACAACTCACAACAAGTGTTTGAATACTTACGTGACAATTGAGGAGTGTAGGTCTATTGAGTGGGGATTGTCAATTAAGGCAAGAGTTGAGTCAAGGTAGGGTCAACCTAGTAGGGGCCTTAACCCACTCTAATCCAGTTTCAGTAGGTTGATTGGATCATATAGGTCTAATGTCCCATGCCTTCAACACTTTCTTTGAATATACATGCTAATTATAATTAAGTAGATAATGAGATGATAGTTGGAGATTGTCTTAAATAAAGACTTAAGGTTCAAAGCTCTCTATTAGAATATTAAAATATGAATTTAAGTTTTGTTGATAAGGAATTAGGGTTTATAACTTTCTATATTAAGTAAATAAAAAATGATTATATAAATTAATGATCTTAAAATTATTTTTCAAATTCTCAAAATTAGTCTCAAAATTATTTTAATAAAATTTGAAGAAAATATTATTATTATATCTCAATTAATAATTTAATTTTAGGGTAAGGACATATCCACCCAATAATAGTGTATGAAATTCCCCTATTTGTGAAATAAGAGATCTCTTACCCTTAATGACCTAACTATTAAAATCTATAGAGATGCAAAAAGAACTTAGCTCGAGTGGTATGGAACATGTTTTATGTCCCCACTTGCATGGTTTCAAGTTGCCATAGGCACATTTTAAGTTGGCCCTTATGACAAAATAGTGGCACTCGTATGTATGCACACAAGTTTTAGGTTCCACTTGGTAGAATATACTCAACTCAGGTTCCACTTGGTAGAATATACTCAACTCATTCCTTATGTCCAATAATTAGGTTCCATTGGGTATAATACACTCAACTCATTCCTTATGTCAAATAAGGGTAGACCAAGTAGTTGAGGTGGGTGGTTAACTCCCTCACCACTTGGGTCTGATGCCTCGAAATCACATACTTAACTTGTATTGATTAGGCTCAAGAAATAGGCAGCCGTGTTTTTACTCTGTTCACGGTCAATACAAGACATCTCAACTCTTACTTGATCATTGGATCATTACTATTAAAAAAAAATCTATAAAAACACACATACTCTACCTATTTAAATTTAAACCTATAACCTCTAAAAAAAACACATATAATTAATCATTAAACTTAATAAATACCATTAAAATTTTAATAATTATATTTTATTTATTTACAATTTTACAATTTTAATAATTCATACACTTTCCACATACCTTTCCATATTTTAAAGTTTAAAAATTAAAATGCATAAATCTACCACACCACCAACCCTTTCAAACACATGAAAACATGCACACCTCAGCTCACACTTTTCTTAAAACCATGCACACCTCAGCGCACACTTCTAGAAGACAAAAATATATTGTAATGAAGAGCAAACAGACCCTAAACATTCAAACCACCTATTTATCAAACTTAAAAATACACATATAAATATAAAATTATTTTTTCTTTCACATCTTCACCACTGCCCGCTCGCCACCCACCCTGTCGAGATTTTACAAAGTCTGAAAGGTCAAAAATCATAATAGTTAGGCGTGGCAAAATATGGAGAGGCATTCAGATTTGGTTTGTCTATCGTGTACTCTATATGGTGCGGTGTACCAGGAACAACGGTAAGTGACATATCATTCCAACATCACTCAAGAAACCCATGTGGTGAGTTAGTTGGCAATGACCATCATTTGACTTCGCTTTATTCAGCATGTCAATGTGATAATCACGGATGTTCAATCGCATAAACAGTGCAAACCCACTTTATATTATATTATAAGTGCACCTAGAAACAAACCTACCTTTGTGTGTGTATATATATATATACATATATATATATTAATTTAACTTAGTCAATCTAATATTTTCCCTCTTATACAAGTACGTCACAGTACGTTATTAAAAATAATATGCACAAATATATATTTTATATTGATTAATAAAAATTATTATTATTTAAAAGATATAAAATATCAATACTCATGAATACTTTGCATTTTTTATTTTAATGATTTAACTATTTTTCCAATGGGGTCTTCGGGGATGAGCAAAAGCACTGATAGCTACTTGCTCCCCCACTAGGATATGGAAAGCAATGTGGAGCCGGGCATTCTCCCACATCATTTAAATGTACTCAGCTTTCAAATTAATGATTTAGAAATCATATTGAGAGGAATGTAGGTTTTAATGCACTTCATAGCATTGCCATATAGGGAAAAGGTTTTCTAAATTGGCAAGAGGTCTTTTTGGATTTGTGCGAGTGATTTTTATTGGTTTTATAGTTAATATGGAAGTTTTTTGCAGGCTCAAGTTTTATTCTATTTTTGTGATAGTAATATTTAGATAGAAGGATCAAGCTTTTGTGGTCTAGTCCCTCATTTCATCTTGTTCATGTACAAGTGGGTGAATGTCAACTCTAATCAAGTTATCAGCAAGGGAAAGGGGATTCCATTAGAGAATAGGGGACTCTGGTCCTTGGCTCGGTCTCCCTTTGCAAACCTTCCCACTATCAGTGCATGTTTTAGGTATATGCTCCACAAATTCAGTTTCTTTTCTGTGGTTCTTGTTAACATTGTGTATAATTTATTTTGGTGGGAGCTTCACCTACCTGTGAGTGCTCTTTTTCTTATGTTGATTGGATTTCTCTATGCCTATTGCATCTCTCCTATGGAATGGTTAATTTGGTTGTCTCAAGCCAGAAGCTCGAAGTTGATTCTCTTTACTTTAGTTGTCTCTCCTTTTCAACTCTTTGTTGAGCAAACTTGCTTTCTCATTTTTTTCAATATACTCGAGATGATGATCTAGGGGTTTTGGAGCTCTTAATGGTGACTAAGCCAAGGCCATAGCTCACACATCAAGTGATATATTTTGGGAGCATACACCTCTTGGGCATTCAATAAGAAATTGAGCATATCGAACAAGAAGTTACAGAGGAAAGGGATAATGTCTCTGATTCACAGGTAATGGCTTCAATATCAAACTAGGTCCCTAACCCGGGGACTTCTCATGGCCACCATAACCAATATTTACACACCAATGACCTCTATTGGCATACCAAGAATCTATTGGGGAAAATTTTATTTGATATAAATGAACATAGATATGAGCTTCTTCTCCACATCAAAGAATTGCATGGTGCACATGATCTTATTCTTTGATAGAATCCTCCTTTAAGCAACCTTGATCAATAAGAACCTCCCAACTTTCCTTAGTATTGACATTGCATATGTTGTTGATATTGATCATGTTTTATTTTCTGTTAGGTAGTTTATGTAATAACATGCCCTTACTACTATTATGTTATGGGATGTTATGCCTAATTGTTGTATTCAAATAACCTATAATCATGCCTTTCTTGTTGTGACTGTCACACTTGCTATATATTAACTTTGTTCTTATTTCCTACCAAGCAAGCCAAGACAAGACATATTTTTGATACTCTATATGCTTTGTAAATATTTTCAATATTAATATAGAACAATAAAGTTAAAAAAAAAAAAAAACACTTATTTAGTTTAATTTCAATTTAAATAATGATAATGATAATAATAATTATTAACATATTTAATAATAATAACATATATAATAATAATATTTTTTTTTTATAGTCATAGTGTAACTCATTTAAGTTTTGGCTTTTTTTTTTTTAAATTATATATTTTTTAAATTTTATAATTTAGTAGAGGTTTGTTGAAATCAGAAATTTTAATTGTGTTCTATGTTTTTTTTTTTAAGACATTAAATCTATTTATAAATTCAAAAGACATTTTTAAATTACAATTTTTTTTTAAGGCATTAAATTTATTTATAAATTCAAAAGACATTTTTAAATTATAATTTAATTCAAAACAATCTTATTATATCATTAAAAATAAAAAATAAAATAAACAAAATAAAACTATTTTTAAATTTGAAAAATATTTTAAACAACAAAAATTAAAATTTAATTCAAAATGATTATATATATATATATATATGAAATTTATTAAAATTATTTTTATAATTATTTTCAATCCGCGCCAATCTTTCACATTTTTACACTATTCCAATGAAAGTGTTTTTCAATTTTAGGGATACAAGTTTCATCTTCTTAAGAAAAACTACCTTAAGATGATGAGTTAGCGTTAAGTGGATTGGAGAAAGAAATAATTTAAGTTTTTTTTTAATATTTTTATTATTTTTATTAAGAAGGGTAAAAGTATAATATTTATTTATTTTTATATGAAATTTTAGTTATGTTATTATTTTGAGATAGATTTTTATAATTGTAATTTAATTATTTATTAAGTGAATAATGAGGATTTAGTTTCTAGAAAATATTTAAGAATATACTTAATAATATACATCTCTAAAATAATTATGTTTTTTTTTTTCTTTTTCATTAAATTGATTAATTAAAAAAAATCAGATGAACCACGTTATATAAAGTGAGTTATGGTTTTTTTGGAGATATGGTATTGATTTATGGTATTGTAACAAAGTAACAAAATCTATTTACAAATTAAAAATCTCCATAATAAAATGAGTGTAAATTGTAAATTTCAATAAATAAATATATATATATATATATATATATATATAATTTAAAATATAATTATAATTTAGTTATTTTTTATGATTTTTAAAATTTTAGTTATTTGAAATGTTATGAAGTGTTTGATGCTTATTATGGAATGATGCCTATCAGCATTTACCAATCATTTAATTTATATGGCTAAGTTAGTTTATAATTATGTTGATAGACATATTGGCATATTTATTTTGGAATAAAGTTTCCATAATTTTAATATAATTTTCAACAATTAGTAAATTGATAATAGGGATTTAACTTACATAGATTATTTTAAAATGTTCCTAGTAACAATAGCAAATTAAAGGTCCGTGAAGCGAAGGTCAAACGATGAAAGACATTAGACTTTCATCGGATCCACCCAGGATCAAAACCTCCGTGGAGACATACTCCTGTTGTGTCTTGGCTAGAAGAGTAGGCGACCCCATAGCGGACGTCTTGGCTCTTGTTGAGGCATAAGTTAATTTCTATTGTGTGCGGCTTGCAGGCTGTTGCACCTAGCCTAGGTTTATAGTGGCAGCCAGTTGGATTTGATCTCGGGCCTTGCTCAGGAAACTCTCTCCAGTTACCGATTACCCTAGATTAAAAAAAAAAAAACAATAACAAATTAAAGGTTGAATTTTTTCTCAAAAATAGTTATGTCATTTTAATATAGATTGATTAATTAAAGAATTTTTCATATGAACAAATGTCATATGAAATGAGTTATGGCATTTTGAGCATGTAGTATTGACTCATGATATTGTAACAAAGCCTATTTACAAGTTAAGTTATGGTATCATGGAGAAAGTGTTTTGATGCTTATTATAAATTGATGCCTATCAATATTTATCAACAACTTAATTTATATATTTATATAGCTAGACTAACATATATCATAAAAGTAACAAGTGAATTTAGACAAAATAAATAAATAAATAAATAAAATAAAAATAAAAAATAAAATAAAAATCAAAATAAAAAAATCAAAATAAAACTAAAGAAACCAGTTCCATCCAAGTCATCAACATTTTTTTCAAAAATTCTAAAATAACTCCAAACAATTTACCCCATCAAAGGTAAAAATACAAATAAAAACCCTAAATTACAAATCTTGAGTTTATATCATTTTTTTATTTATAAATCTGTATAACCAATTTATAAAAAATAAATTATACATTCAAAAAAAGTCATAAAAATAATATTTGATTTTTTCCCTTTCTTTCTTAAAAATAATATTTGATTTTTTCTCTTTCATAAGAGTGAAAATTACCAATAAATATAAATATTTCCCTCCTATAACTCTTTAATTCTAACCTTGCTATTATTACTTAATATAAATTAGTTTTTAATTATTTAAAAAATATATATAAAATAAAATAAATTATAATTAGATTAAATTTTAAATTAATTTTACATTTAATTATTAACGCCAAGGCGTTATCTATTGTGAGGCTTTAGCTCACGACACTGTAAAGATTCGTCGTTAAACGACAAAACTCAGCAAATCTCAACAGTGCACGCAACTGTCCAATCTTCCGTTCAGCAATTAATGTGACCTTCCACGTTTTCTTTTGCAGATTCACTTGCAAAATGCTAGTTTTAAATATTTTTATAAATATATATTTCTATTATTATTTCGAATATTATTTTAAGCTATTAAAATAATGTCAATTAACTATATTAATGTTATTCTATCACATCAATCGTTTACAATAAAGAAAAATAATTTTGGCCCTGAGTGCACTTTTATAATGACGCAACATGTCGTATTTCTAAAAATATTTGAACTTTAGTCGACAGTATATCGCGGGGATGAAGATGTTTGCAGTCTATGGTATCTTTGAAGTTAATAGGTTTTTCTAATATGGACCATATAAAGGTTTGGTTATAATATTGGTAGAATAGATTGATGCTGGACGTATTATGGGTCGTTTTATCATGTGTTTGTATATGCATTTATTTACATATAATTTTTTTAGAATAATAATATTAATTTATGGTATAGTCTAATTTTAACGTTATCATCAAATTATATATTAAATTAGTGTATAAGTGTTTTTTCAATTCCGATTTTACTATTAAAATTTATGTAGATGTATTTATTATATTTTTCTAGATTTTAATTTATATTTTTCTTAGAAAAATATATATTTTTATAGATTAAATTATTAATATTTTTAATTTTTAAATTTTTATTTATAATATATATGTTGGAAATGTTTTTATATATAGAGATGTGAAATTTATATAAAATTAATAAATATTCATCAAAGATTTATCAAGAGATGAGAATAATCAAATGCTTTAAGGTGCAAACATTTTTTAAAATTTTGCACTAAGAAAGAAATTTACAATTTGAAAAATTTGATCTTTATAAACACTTGATAGATTCATAATTAGAATAAATCTACACAGATTTAATTTCATGTCATATATTATTTCCTTTTCATTAAAAAACTTGCGCATAAATAAATTTATTTTTCTAAATACTTTGATTCAATTATTAATATTTCTTTTGTTTTGTTTTGTTTATTGCAATATAAATATTATATTTTTCTATCTTAAAATAAACGTTTTATGTATTAATTTAGGTTAGATTACTTAAAAAAAAAAATCAATTTTGAAACTATATATTTTTATTTAAAATACATGTTAAATTGTTTGTGTTGATTTTTTTCAATTATTATTGTTTTTTTTAATTAGGCACTTAGCATTAAGTCAAATTAGGATTACATAGACCTAAATTTTTATGTTACCCGTTTGTCCAAAGGGAAACCACACCAATAACATAAACTAAGAGCCTTGAGGTCGCTAAGACCTCCTCTAACTAGAGCATCTTTTAAATAGAAACTTATAAAAATATGTTTGTTGTCCCAAACTTTGACATACATCTACATGGGAAGACGAAAAATACTACCAATGTTGCAAGCAAAAAACCATTGAGTCATAACAATTATTGGGAAGAATCTCCAAGAATCTTCGTTGGCTGGTCACTACCCTCATCCAAGGAGAAGGAGATGGCGTCTCATCTCTTGGATAGAATAGTCAACTTGCAATCTCTATTCTAAATTTTTTCCTCCAGTTACACTAATCTGATAGAATTCATTTGTTGATTCCTCATGTACTACCCTCATCCAAGGAGAAGGGGATGTCCGCTCATCTTCTGGCTAGAATAATCAACTTGCAGTTTCTATTGTCAATTTTTTCAGCTCTTAGCTAAAATAGTCAACTTGCAGTCTCTATATTCAATTTTTTCATCTCTTAGCTAAAATAATCAACTTACAGTCTCTATTGTCAATTTTTTCCTAGAGTATAATTATTTTTTTCATTCCTCATATACCTCCGTGTACCACCTGTAATATTCAAATGAATGTTTAACCTTATTCCAACTTCCTACCATAATTCGTGACACCAATACATGCAATACATCAAATATAATAGAAACTCACCCCTTTAATATAAGCTGACTATCATATCAAAAATAAAGCCCCCACTCCTAAACACTCTCCTTAAGAATTCATTTTTCAACTATTTAAAAAATATTTAAATTTTATAAAAACACATTTTAAACACGTAATATTATAAAATCATTAAAAATATTACATTTGTTTTAACCTAACCCATTAAACCTAATAAAAAATGAAAATCTTTACTCAATTTCATATTTACCCTCCTCCATGTATTGCCCCACCACTTGACTAATCCATTACATCATCAAAAATATGTTACCCCTTCCCCTAGTTTCCATACATATATATATATATATATATATTATTTTTCAATTTTTTTTTTCCCATCCATAAATATATTATTTTTCAATTTATTTTTTTATAAATACTGACGTGTATAACTCTTTCTTGGAATTTAAGTTGACAACGCAGCAGATAAGGGTGGTTGTGATAATCATAACATAAGAAATGACGTGTGTTTTAGTCATCGTAAACCATAGGCGACGAGTTGCTTCTAAAGCATGTGATATAGAGGGATGACAATTCAAAAGCTTTGGATCACATAAGATTTAACACGTTTACGGAAATCGGAAGGTCGTCTTTCAAAACGATTTCCGCAATTTTTTGTTCGTATATAAGAAGATTTCGAGAAGTTTTATTTTAAAACTATTTATATTAAAAATATATATACTCTAATTGTTTTTATAGTAGCGAGGTGGTTTATAATTCAACGCGGAGAGGGAGAAGTGATTGGCACAAACAAATTTAAAAAAATATAAATCAACCCCATTTTAAATAGCATAATATTAAATTAAATAATGAATAAATAATTACATAAATAATTGTATTTAAAAATATTCATTTTAAATTGGAATTTATAAAGTATTCATCAATATCAAACTTATTCATGTGTAAACTTTTTAATATGTAGGTATTAGGAATTAATACACGACCTGAAATTAAATCAGTATAGATTCATTTTAATTCGGAATTTATGAAGCATTTGGAGGGATCAAATTTCTCAAAAGACAAACTTCTTTTTAAGTGCAAAACTTGAGGAAAGGTTTGCACCTCAAAAGATTTGATTACTTTCATAAATTGTTTGGTTCTTAGTTAAGATGGATCTATGCTAATTCTTAATAATTATTTATATTATATAAATTTCACATGTTTCTCATTTTTAGTTTTATTAATTTAATCTCTATGAAATTTCAATTGAATACTTTTAATAGTAGTGAAGATAAAGGGATTAGATATATCTCAAAAGTAATTTTAACCTTTTTGTTTTTATATTTAATTAAAAAAATGTTATGAGAGCTGGTAGGAGGATGAGGGATTCTCTGCAATCCCGAAGGAATAATAGTTGACAAGTATGCTTGGGGATTAGGAAGAAAGTCCAATAATCAGGCAGAGGTATGTGGTCTCTACATGGGGCTCCTCTTAGCCCAGAAGAGGGGATTTAAAGACATTTTAATCTTTGGAGGCTCTTTTCTTGTCATAAGGAATTTGCGAGCAAGCTCCATCGCTCAGGATAAAAAGCTAAATCAAATCCTTCAATGAGCCCAAGGTATCCTCCTCTCATTTTCTAGCTCTAAGTCCTTTCATATCCTAAGGACCTAAATTTGGAGACCGATCTACTAGCAAACAAGGCTTGCCAAATGAAAGGAGGTAAAACATAAATTAATGGTACTGAAGGTTTCTCCCCTACCCTTTAAGGGTTATCATGAAATTGGCTCTCATTTACAATTCCATTTTTACTCCCATTCCCAAAAGGAAACATAATATTGTTTCCCCATATCTCCCCCATGATCTCCTCATACCCCACCACCTCTCCACTCCACAATTCATCGACATCAAAATGTAGTACCTCTCCACTTAAGCCCATGATTATCCCCTCCCTCTTCATCATGACACGGGGAATTCTCAGTTGTCCCCACGTGACATTCATTTCGTTGAATCTGCATGCAAGCGTGAGCAAATTCTTGTCTTCCTCACCGATCAAGGCTCATCTCAGACGACATCAACTACGCCTCATGCAAATATCCTCAACCGATGAGATGCATTTACTCCCTTTGGGAAAGATTAGACCACTTAACTGATTGTGGTTTAGGATGTGCGGAAAGAGTCCCCTCAATCACCAGGCCGATGATGGAGGTGTATTGCGATCCTGATGGCTCAGATTCCATATTTAATCTCCACACAAGGTATCAACAACGTAAATTCTATAAGAGTTGTCTTTAGTGAGACTTTTTGGAAGCTTTTCCAATGGATTTTTCCATTCTAATTTCTCTAAAATCCGACAGGAATTTATTGAAATCATAAGATTCATGGGTAACCCCTGTATAATCGAAATGCCATAGGAGTTTTTCTAGGTGTTGAATCCATATATACAGTAAAAAAATGAGTTTAAATAACACAAATCAAGATTTCACTTCAAAAATTTCCACCGGATTCTGGCACCAGAAAGTCCAAAAAGTCACACTAAAGACAAGTCCAATTCTATAAATAACCTTGGGGCCATTTAATTTTTTCCATTTTGTTGGTTGTTGACAGGTTTGATTGGAAGTTAATAAGGGTATGGATTTTTAATCTCTTTGTGGTGAAGGTGGGTGCATCTCAACTTAGGGAGACTAACCTGTTTATTCTAGGTTGTGCCTCCCCTTTTAGAAAAATTGGCTCTGTGAAGAGAATTTTGACGAGTGAAGTGAATTTCTCAGACTCTGGATCACCTTGGGGCCATTTAAATTTCTCCATTCTGTTGGTTGTCAACAAGTCTGGCAGGATGGTAGTAAGGGTATGGATTTTTAATTTCTCTGTGGTGAAGGTGGCTATGTCTTAGTCTAGGGAGACTCTCTTGTTTGGTCTAGGTTGTGCCCCTCTTTTAAAAAAAAATGGCTTTGTGAAGAGAATCTCGGCGGGTGAAGAGAATTCCTCCAAATCTATTTAGGGATCAATTAAGGTCATTTGTCTCTCCCTTAGTGTTTTTGTATCTCCTCTATGACATTCTTCCCCATGGCTACTGGTTTCTGGGGTCGCCAGCAAGCACAGTCAGGTCGGGTGGAAAGAAGCAAATTCAAGAAATTGGCTATTGTAAACATTTATCCTAATTATGCATCCTTAGTCCCCTCTGTCTGTGAACAATGTGATATAGAGCATGCTAAATTAAGAGCGGAAATATATGACCTACAGGTATTGTTGCATCAATAAAGTGAATCGACATGCGAGAATTTAGACACCATGGAAAATCAAAGCAAACAAATAGTCTTCTTAGATGATGAGGTCAGGGCATTGTGAAGAATCATAAAGGACCTCCAGCTGCAGATGACAAAACTGAGCACCCCTCTAGAAGCAACAAGCTTAGGCTTTGACTTAAACCACCCAGTTGATCTTTACATCTAATCTGCAATCGTAATGACTCGTTTCTGGTGCATTTCCCTTCTATCACAGTTTTGTCGTGTTTACACTAGTAGAATAACAAGAGAACTATTACTTTTTGTAGTTAGTGATGACAACTGGGCATGGGTAGGGAGTATGAAAATGTCAAAATATATGCCCATTGATGTAGCTCAAATGTAAATTTTCCAAGTATTTGTCTGACCGGGACTTAATATAAAAGGTACTCATTATTGTTAAAAAAAAATTGTTATTAAATTAAATTAAAATAAATTACTTGTAAATAATTTGATTGTGAAATGAGTTATATTTTTTGGACACGTGGTATTGATAACCCATGGTATTGTAACAAAGTCTAATTATAACTTAATAATATCCATGGTAAAGTGAGGGTGAATATCTATAGTTAAGAATCTTGTTCTATTGTAAATTTATTGTAAGTATGAAGTTTTTCTGTCCTTATTAATTAAATTTAAATCTAGTTATGAAATCATTATTTTAATTTATATGGTAAATGGATCTTAATTTATAACCACTATTTATAATTTATATATTTTAATGTGATATGTATAATATGATTTTCTTTTGTCTGAAAAAATTGTTCTTAATTTTATTAGTAAAACCAAAATTACAACAAATTGAATTTTATTATTTTATTTTTAAATTATTAATTATGCTAATATTTAAATGTTTACTCATTTACAGAGACTACATCTCCCCCATACTGGGCTCTATAATACTTTTAAACCTTTATTATTTCTTAATTAAGTCGACATGTAAATGTTTACAAACAAACATTTACACTATTACAAGAGCACCTCTCAACTTAATGATAAAAATATTTAAGCAATGATCTCTCTTTATGCTTAATAGATCTAAGGTTAAAATTAATTTAGGATATTATAAAATTCTCAAATATTATTTTTATTTTATTTAATCATAAATTACTTCAATAAGTTAAAATAATTATATTATAGTTATGAATGGAATAAATAATTACGTTTTTATTTTCCATTTAATTTCTATAAAATCCGGTAGAAATTCATTGAAATCACAAGTTTGATAAGTGAACTCTGCACAATCAAAGTTTCCCAGGGTTTTCAGGGTGTTGAATCCATATATGCAGTCAAAATTTTCTGCCCGATTTCAGCCATAAATCTACAAGAAACTCTAAAAATTTACAGTTAAAAATAGATCCAATCAAAACTTACACTAATAAATAATAGTTATCATCATTATTACGTTATATGTGGCATTTATTTTCCCCAACTATAATAATGTAGGAAATAAATGCTCACTTTCCTTAAAAATAGTAGAAAATAAGCATCTAGTAATAATTGGGAATAAATGAAAATCACTTATAAGAAATGGTTGCTAAGTAAGAGAAGTTAGCTAATTAATTTTTGGTCATTTTCAAGATGGAAAATTGGAAAACTATAAAAGGTTTATGGTTTTGTTATTCCTATTTATTGAGTGATAGGGTTGGAGGAAAAACATGCGCAATGAATCCCCATAATCCCTATGCTACTATTGAAAATTCTTGTTAAGATAACACTGTAAAATATTATATCCATTTAGTTATTAAATAATAAAATGATCTTGCTTTAAAGTGCAGGTTTTTTTCTCATGGAAGAGTTTTCTCTAGGAAATCAATGTCTAATGGTTGTACATTTATATGTTTTGTTTTGTTTTTTGTTTTAATTGTAACTGTGTTTATATATATTTTACACATTTTTATCTCATTGATTAATGTAGGAAGGTTGTTTCACCCCCGTGTTTACTTTAATTTGATATCAATGATTACCTCGTCAAAGATGCTATGGACAAGGTTTTTTTATCTAATATTGTTTTGAGTGGGAGCTTACATAGAAGAAAATCTTGTTTCTAAGAAATGGTGAGCATGTATAGATTAGAAATGGATAAATTTAATGTCTCTAACATTGAGCTATGGAATTTTAAGATGAAGTATCTTCTCATAGATCAATATCTATTAATTGCAGTATCTAGAACTAAATCCACTATTATGAAAGCTGAGAAGTGGGTGGTGTTATAGAAAAACGTGAGAAGTCTTACTAGGCTTTGACTGGTTGATTTGATATTGTTGAATGTTGCTAAAGATAAGATTGTAGCAAATATCTAGGAGAAGTTAGGGGATTGGTACTAGGTTAAATATCCAATTAATAAACATTTTATGTGGAAAAAGTTGTTCACTTTGAGAGTGGGAAATGGAAATTTTGTATCCAAGTACCTTAACGCATTTAATATTATTGTGACTCAGTTAATCTCAATTGGAGTGAAAATGGATGAGGAGGATCACTGCATGACCCATTTCTATTTATTTCTAGATTCATGGGATATCTTCGTAATGGATATTGGAAGCATTGTAAATACTTTAGTTCTTGATAAGGTTGTGGTTTCTTCACTCTAAGAAATGGTGATAAAAAAAACTTATGAATCCACAAATGAGGCCTTGGATATTTGTGGAAGAATGAAGGAGAAAGAAAAGGGAAGAGAAATGGATGATCCAAATCCCATGGGAACATAACTCCTTTGGAAATCCTAAAGAAAAATCGTAAAATTATGGCAATGCCAATAATTTTAGAATAAATTGTTAAGAAGAGAAAAAGAAGAAAAAAAAAAGGAAAAGAATGATTGTGATGATGAGTAGGAAAATTTTTATTAGGAGGATGATGGAGATGGATTTTTTTGTAGCTTTACACAATTTTGTAGCAAACCATCTTGTAAATAGAAAAATTTCAACAAATATCTTTTTTGCAATAGATAAAAAATAATAACTCCAAAAAATATGATAATAAATTAAAAATTTGAAGGTCTAAAACATAAGTAAAATAGAGATTAAACAACAACTAATTTATGTAGCAAAATAAAATTTAACAACACTAAAAACCATAGACACTAATGCTAGAAAATATTGAAAAAATGTTACAAAAATGACACTATATTTTATAGTATAATCCAAGAAAATTTCTAACCTTAGGACTTAGATGCTCAAGTCATTTAATGTTGAAAATGAAATATTTTGTTCTAATTTAACCCTAAAATAGTCTAAAACATAAAAGAGATGAAATTTAATAAAATAAGGATTGTCACAAGGGAGAAGACTAATGCCTTTCTCTACCCAGGGCATAATGAGTCAAGATTCAATACAATCGAAGACGATTGGAGTAGATCTAGGTTCAAACAATTAGGATAAGTAAAATCACCATCCCTAGAAATTTGACCCAAAGCTTCTTAATCTTCAAGGATGAGATAAGGGTAGGATCCCACTTGCTCATTCATCAATACTTCGAAGAAAATTTTATTTAAGAGAGATAATGAAAATAAAATACCATGACCACTCACTGAATTCTTAATTGCCATCATACATAACATAACCAAGAAAAAAAAATCCACTTATATTATCATGCATTCATGAAATATTCAAGAAGATTTATCCAACAAAAGAGTACAATGCACATTAACAAGTCCACCTTAAGAGTCCACTCTACTTATACATCCATATATCACAAGAGAAAATAGATATAAGGTAAGTGAAGAGAAATCTCCACAATGTATAATCATCCAAATGAGGTAGTTCTACCTCCATAATGTTTAAGGGAAAATTTCACTTGTAGTTTCAAGTTACTTTAGACTCAGCAGGATTTTCCCAAGGCCTATGCAGACAATGTGTGTGTATAGAGAAGTAATGCTAAACTAACAAGAAATCCCATGCATTCAAATTCACAAGGAGAAATTGAAGAAGTTACCTCTTATCAAGAGAATCCAGTCTCTATTTTTGAAGCCATATTAGGGAATATATCCTCAAGATATTTTCTCCTAAATCATCCCTATGACTTGGACACAATGAAGAAAATTGTTTGGCTAGGGTCCCCTAGGGTCAAAGTCGAGTCAATTTTGTCTATTTTGTTAAAGTGAAATGTGCAGGTCAAGGGGATTTGGGACGGGTCAAAGCTCCTTATTTTTGTAACATGTTAAAGGGTGAAACATGGGGCTCAAACCATGATTTGAGCCCATGGTCTTTGCACATTTGAATTATATAAATAGGTATGTTGAGTCAAGTCGAATATATCATCATAACTTGAAACTTGATGAATGAATGATCTAGTTTTGTGATTTGGGAAAGATTTTGTGATAAGTCTGAGTAGAGATAGGCTCCTGTGGCTATGTGTGCAGAGATCTAAATCTTGTTATGTGTGTGAGAACTCTGCGGCTGTGTGTGAAAGAGAATGAATTGTAGCCATTGAAGATATGCTAATAAAGAGAAGTTTTTGCGAAAATATTATTTTACTTGCATGATTGATGTTTATGTATTGATGTATTGATTTTCTTATAGATATGTTGCGGTTTACATTATTGATGTGTATATATCTGAATTTATTATATAATTTCGCAAGATATGTATATGTTTCTATTTAAGGGTTTCTATGAGATAATAACTGGATAAACTAGATCTTTGTGATTGCGCAAGTTTGTTTCTGCGTTAAGGGTTTTATCAAAGATAGATCTGAATCAGGCTAAAGGCGCTTGTGCAAAACACTAATAGCTAGATTATATCATAAGGGTTAGATCCACAACATAGTTGTCCCTAGGGGTGTGGAAACCTGGCTCCAACACCCCCCCATATTGCTTCGGGTGAGACTTTGGTCTGCGGAAGCGGATCACTATCGAAAGGGCCAGTAGTTGGAGGGTTTTTTTGGTTGCGCAAAACACTTTGAACCTGGATCAGGATCCCTTAACCAAAAAAATGGTTTCGTTGCCGAGACTGGGATCCGTTTGAGGGAGATTTGATGTTGTAGCATCCGACTAAGCCTGGATTACAATATTGGTTGGATAAAAAGGTGTGTGAATTCGTGATCCAAGAGAATTGGAATCCATGATTATCTTCTGAAGAGTGGGAAAAAATATTTATTTATATAGAGTAGCAAGAAATTTTCTTCCCATCCTTTGCAACAGAACTACACGAGTGGTTATCTTGGATTTTTGAGTTTCAGACCTATGTGAAGGACGACACAGTCACCAAGTGGACTCTTGAGTTGATTTAGCAATTGGAAAACTCCAGCAATAAGATCACCTGTGCAGTATATTACTGGACCAACAACATCCTGGGTAGATTTGTCACTAAATTTTCTATTGATTCCTTTCTGTCATATTCTAAAGCTGAACGAAGGTTTTCAAAGGTCCTCGAGGTAAGGTCCTGCACTCTTTAAAGTTGTGGGTTAAAATTCTCTTATGTGAAAAGGGTACTCTATGCAACCATATTGAGTGAATGTTTAGAAGAGGTTAGCCTAGCTCTACGCGCAGTGGGAAAATTTACAATATAGACCCGAATAGATATTTTTTGTACAATCCCCTCAAAGGAAAATCTGACAGTGACAAAGAGTCTAAAACAAGTAGTTGTGGTGAATCTTTCCACTCTGAAGTAAGGGCTAAAAATACGCTTTAGATCCCATTCACCTCATTCCTAAATCATCCTCACACTCCACTCCATCCCACTCCACCTCCACCTCCACCTCCACCACCAGTATTCGATATGGCTAACTCTATTAAGATGCAAAAATTTAAGGGTGTCAGAAATGATGACATTGAACAGTTCTGGTTCGTTGGAGAGGATATGTGGTGTTAGCCATCAGTAAATTTTCTCATAAGAAAATTATGGCTAAAAACAGGTCTTGAGCCTTCAAAAGATTATTTTCATAGAAAATTACTCATTCTTGAAGTCTGCTGTTCCCTAACAATGTTGTTCCTTAAACAGTGCCGTTCCCTAATAGTGCTATTCCCTAACTATGTTGTTCCTAAGTGTTGTTATCTTCAAAATATTGTTGTTCCCTTAGAAGAAATCCATCACGTTAAGCCTGCTGTTCTCTTTAAAAACTGTTTCCTAAACAACCCCATTTTCATCATTTCATTCACTGATTTTTTTTTCCCCTTATTCACCCTCCATTTTTTTCGCTGAAAAATACCCTTTCCTCCTTCTAATTTACCCTTATTTTCCTCAAAATGCCTTCAAAATACTTTCTAAACTCATAAAAACCCTTTTTTATGGTTCAAACAGCCCTTATTCTACCTATCGGAACTTGAAAAAAAACCCATAAAAACTCCTCTGTTGGCCTAAACATGCCCTTTTTGTAACATAGGCTTTAGCCCCCTTCGGGCTTAGCCCCAGCTCCTTTTTTGTCATATGGTCATGCACCCGTGACCATGATGCAAGCACTTATCGCATTGGAAATCGTATGTCGCATCGGCGTTGACATGATTCTTCACCCCTTCCCCCTGCTGATGCGATAAGCCCCTTTCTCCTCCGCCACTGGTCACATGCCCTGCCATGAAACCATACCTTAGTGCCCACTCCTTAAACCCCCATCCCATCGCACCATCGAAGTCCCTTTGATTTTTCCCCCTTGCCTTGTTTCTTAGCGAACCGTCGATGCGATAAGCCCCGTTCCCTTATGAAGCGCCTTTTACACTATTTCTTCCACGTCGTCCTTACCACTCCACAGAGCAATCATAGCCGTTGATATAGGCTTCAGGCCTTGATCCAACGTTTATAACACCGCCCCTTTTTCCCTTCCTTCCTCTCGACTGTTATATATCCTTTCACCCTCACAAACAAATCTCTGCCGTTGATTTGTTTTAATTCGATGGCTTTCGGTTACACCCGACACCCAATCCCGTCGGTCCTACCATCCATTACACAAAATTCTCCCCTAATCATTTTTTGACACTTGTCTTCCACTATAGCGCCTGCCGTGCAACTTTCTATCGTGCCTTGGTCCGCACTGTTAGATCTATTCCTCCTCAATCCGACGGTTGACATTGCATATCGCGTGATTTTGTTGTCCAGAGTTTAACGTTCCAAAATCAGACGATATCGGAAGTATTGAAAAGGCCACGCAGTGCGATATAATTGGATCGCGTTCCCTCCGGGCAAAACCACTTACCACCCGAGGGTCGTGCGAAAACCACCCATGGTATTTCGAAAACCACTTTTGTCTGGATTCGTGCCAAATACAGTTTTGAACTGGATTTTCACCTATTTTCCTCAATAAAACTCCTCCGCCTACATAATCACCCCCTCTGCACTGCCCCTCCCGCTCTCTATCAGCCTCTGCAAGCAGTTTTCCAATATCGCAGGGTTTATTAAAATGTTTTGTGGTTTTTATAAGGATTTTGGTGGCATTTTTACAGACCAAAGGCTTTCTCCAGATTCATAATGAAATATGGCCAGAAGATAAGGGTCCTCGTGGTCCAAACAGAGGCGAAAATCATGAAAAAGGGAAGTTACAGGGTTTGTTTTCACGGTTTGACCAATACTCCATGAGCGCTGGTTTTTATTAAGAAATCCTCCCGCTTTGATGAAGCCTCCTGCCCACAGCAAAGGGAAAGACAGTAAAGGAACATAGATAAGACATCAAAAGAAAATATTATAGATTTAGAGGGTTTAAATCCCGACAGTAAGGGATAAAGAACAATTTGAAAGATTAAAAGGGTTAAATCCAGTTGTTTTAAGGTTAAAACAGTTTTACGGTGAATACAGTCAGCACGAAAGATTCAAAAGCTCCAAGGATGACTAATCAAGGCATAAAGAATAATCACAGTTACAATAATGTTTTAAAGCCACAAAAGCAGACAAATTAGCAGAAGAGCCTCCGAATGCCATATCATGTAGGCTATTACTCCTCAAAATGCCACCTACCAACTGATTTCACCTAAAAAGCATGCATATTAATTATACAGTTAGAGATATTTCTAAAGACAGCTCAAAATTTATTACCAACCTACCAAAAACCCCCAAAGTCAACAAAAGTGACTGAAGTTGATGAAATTTAATGTAATAATCAATTAGCAGAGTTAAAACATTGGAAAAATTTTCCATTTGGCCCTTCAAAGGCCGAGAAGCACTTACTCTGCATTAATTAAATAAATGAACCCTTCTTTCACTCCACCTCCTCATTCTTCTATAAATACTTCTCTAGAAGACAGTGTACAGGTTGGTCTTTGAATACTCATTGAACGTAAATAGCAATTGAGGCTGCTGAAGCTCTGTTTTGTAATAGAAGAAAGATAGGCTGAGATGAGAAGTCTGAAGCTGTAATGACCCACTGGACTTGAAGATTGTAACTGGTTTGGACATCAAATACAAGCTGATTTATGGGATCCTGGTCTATGTCAATGGTGATTTTTTTCTTATTGTAAATTGTTATTTTCCTCATGTTTTCCATACTGTCCATTTTCTTTGATAAAGAACAACAAATATAGATTAGGATTTACTGTCAGGTACCCTAAATCTCACTGATACATCTTTATCTTTATGTTTTCTGCTAATTGTGTATTTGAGGATAATTCAATAGAGTATAACTAGTGAAGTGTTGGTAAGCCCATGTTTCCTGAGCACAACTTTAGATATTGTCTTTGAATGTTCTTGAAAAGTCTTCTAATTAAAGTTGAACTAGGGAAGTCTATGGTTAGCCCTGTCCTCTAGTTTATCTCCAACAGTAGCTTTGAAAAGTTCCCTAAGAGTATGCCAAAAGCAGGATAGGTTCAAAGTCCTTACTTGATCTTAAGCTCTTCTTTGTTTACCTTTAATGTTTTCTATTGAGAATATGCTGAAAGCAGGCTAAGTTAAAAGTCTTTACTTGATCTTAAGCTATTCTTTGTTTTTAAATGTTTTCCTTTAAAAAGTATATCAAAAGCAGGCTAGTTTAGAAGTACTTCCTTGATCTTAGGTTTCTTTGTGTCTTTCCTTTGAGTATGCTGAAAGCAAGCTAGGTTCAAATTCCTTACTTGATCTTAAGCTGCCCTTTGTTTTCTTATATGTTTGCTTCTTTCACCATTTCTTAATGTTTCATTCCATAAATCAACTTAAAGAGACCTGTTGACATAGATGACTTGCCCCATAGACCACTCTTGAAACTTGTTGTGCAATTAAATCCTTTATGACTCCATAGCCCAATGGATTGACACTGTTTCTTACCTATCTTATCAGCTGAACCATTTTTCAACCTACTCACAACTTTACCCTTCAAAGGACTTCCTTCATTTTAATGATATTCATCCCAACCAAAACAAACACAAAACCCTTGTGCTTTATAGCTAGCCTAATATCATATCATAAGCTTTAAAGATCATATCTTTGAAAACAAATATATAGAGAGATCCCTCTCTGAATCCAGGAGGGCTAGATCCTAGGATTCCAAAGTGGTTTTGATGTTGGCTCTGCAGCGTTTTTTCTTTCCAATATTGCAAACTACAGAGACCCCAACATGTGGAAGGCACAAAAAATTAATGATGATGATGTTAAGAAGGCGCAACTCGCTACTACATTTCAAGAATGCAAGTTGGACTGGTATATGAGGTATGTAGCAAGTAACTGTAATGCGATGATAGATAATCTCAAAGATGCATTGAAGGAACAGTTTTGGAAGCCAAATTTATATGCTCAATGTGTTACCGAATTAAAAGATATTCATCAAGAAGTGAATGAGACCACATGGGAAGCAAATCAATGGTTAAAATGCATCATCATAGAGGGAGGCTTCACTATTATTGATGATCAACATAAGGAATGGTTCATTGAAATCTTATTACCGCATCTACGCCCGCCTTTGTCTCAATAGAAGATCACGTCTTAGGCTGAAGCTATGGAAATCACAATCAAGATGGTGTCTTCTCTGGTCCAGATTGCATAGGCTGGGGTTCAACAGATTTAGAGTCAATTGGCTACCCTACACTTAGAACTACAAATCTTGCGGAAGGAGAATGAAAAGGACGTGCGCGTAGAGATATGGTGTGTGTGCTACAAAGCTGAGGAACACTACAAGGAGAAACGCCCGTATTTGGTGAATATCTGGTAGCTGGGGGACCAAGTCCGATAAAACCTAGTCCAGGGGTTGGAGCACCACCACGTGTGAACCCTCCAATATGGTGCGAAATATGTTAAGTAGTCGGACAACACCCTACAAAATACTGCCCCAGGTTGCAGAAATATATTCCGACGAAGAAGAAACTCTATTGCAAATTTTTTCGATTTATAGGCCATGATGAGAAGCATTGCCACAATTTTTAATTAATGATTGACCAAGTTGTGACCTACATGATGAAATTAGAAAATAGGGGTCCAAATTCACCTGTGTCACCTTTTGGGCGCGAGGGATTTTAGGGTCGAGGGCGTGGAAGTGGAGGAGGAGCTGGTCAAGGAAGAGGCCAAATAATCTATTATAATTGTGGAGAAGTTGACCACTTCATGTGCGACTGCAAAAACCCAACACAACAATCCTATAGGTATTGTCAACAATTTGACCAGGTAATTGAATATTTCCCTGTGTTGTTTACAAAGATGCAGGAGAAGAATACTTCGACACCTACATGATACATTTATATGACGAGGGTAGAGTCGCGCAATGAAGAGCCTAACGTTAATATTGTGACCAGAAGTGGTCTAACAGTTGGTGAAAACAATGTTGAAGGTAAGAAACCTACTACAGATGTCTGGGTTCAGAAAGCTCTCGAGAAGAAGGAAGGATTTAACTTACAGAAGGAAAAGGATACTTTAATGAAGAAAAGAAGGATTTTATGAACCTTGGTGCATCAATATAAAAAGTAGTGATTAAACCTGTTGATATTACAGAGGAGACCGATCCAGCTAAGTTAAAAATGTTCCTGTAGACTTGTATTAAGCTTCTGCGCAATAAGAAGGTGGTTGAAAATATGCAAACACTAATTGACAACTACGGTGAGAAAGAAAAACCCCTAAAGGGACCACCTCAGAGGGAAAAAGGGGATGTCAACAAAATCTTCAAAAGCAAGAGAAGGACTGGACGGGAAATGTGCTTGACTGCTCAAATAGGAGACTTTGAGATGGACCAAGTCATTCTCGATATGGGATTTGATGTAAATGTACTACCTAAGAAAACATGGTGAATAATGGGAGAACCTAAGCTTGAATGGTCCACAGTTCAACTACGCATGGCTAACCAACATAATATTATCCCCATGGGAAGACTCCTTAGGGTAATAGTTGACATTGAAGGAGTTTGTTATGAAACCATCTCAAAAAATAGAAGAAAAGATAGACCAACGCCTTAGAAATTAGCCTCTTCGAGGGGGAAACCTCCTTTACATTACATAAATGAACAATTCTTGGATGATACAAATGACAAAACTTCCTTTCTATATATAGGAGTCCATGGGGCCACAATATAGTCCTAGCCGACCTAACAATAATAATGTAAGGGCACAACAATAATAATAGTGGGCTATTATGGGGCAGAATAATAATAATATGGGGACTACAAGGGTACAACAATAACAATAAGGGGGCTACACTAGCAACAATAAGGGAATAAATTAGTAATATAGGGCCCTAACATGCCCCTCTCCTTCAAAAGAGTGTTGTCCTAAATGCTTGAGTAGTTCTGGATGCTTTTGTATAAAATTCTAATCCTCCCATGTGGAATGTTCAGTGGGTAAGTTCTTCCACTTGATGAGATAATTTCACTCTGAAATTGATTGATTTCGTAGCTGTCGAGTTCTTGTTTTCGTGACTGCTTTAGGTTTCAATATGATTTTTCCTTCCTCATCAAGTTCTGGCAATATTGTTTAAACCAGAATTTTGTCATCTATAATCTTATTTAAGCATGAAACATGGAAAATTGGGTGCACTTGGGAAGATGCAGGAAGCTCCAATTTGTATACCATAGTACCAATCTTTTGCAACACCTTGTAAGGACCATAGTACTTTGGAGATAATTTATTATCCTTCTTAGCTTGCTTGAGAGACATTTTTTTGTATGGTTGTAGCCGTAAAAATACCCAGTCGCCTACATCAAAACTTATCTCGCTGTGATTTGATATGATTGTTGTTTCATTCGATTCTGTACCAAATTTAGGTTATCCATTAAGAGTTGGAGAACTTGTTATTTATGCTCAACGTGATCTTACATTGCTAGAACCTTAGAATTTTCTCTTAAAGATGATGTTATGGATTGTGGATGATATCCATAAAGTGCCATAAATGGGGTCATTTTTGCTGCAGTGTGGAAGGAAATGTTAGACCACCATTCAACTAGAGGTAACCAATTGACCCATTTTTTTTGTTTATCAGATACAAAGAAATGAAGACATTCTTGCAAACATTTGTTCACTATCTCAGTTTTCCCATCAGATTAAGGATGATAAGATGAACTATGAGCTAATTGAGTACCCAAACAAGAAAATAATTTCGTCCAAAAATTTCCTGTGAAAATGGGATCTCTATCGCTTACAATAATCTTTTGGTTTCCATGTAGATTTTAAATTGTTTCCATAAATGCAGTAGAAATTGTACTTGCTTTAAATGGATGAGATAATACAAAAAAGTGTGCATACTTGGTAAGCCTATCAACTGCCACCATGATGGCACTCTTTCCTTCTGGCTTAGGTAAACCTATGATAAAATCCATTGAAACCTCCTCCCAACGTTGATTTGGAATGGATAAAGGTTGTAGAAGACCTGAGGCCTTAATTGTCTCAACTTTATTTTGGTGGCAAACAAAAAATTCCACCAAATACTTTTGAATATCAGATTTAAGACCATCCCAAAAAAATTATTTCTTCACCCCGTGGTAATTTTTTTAAAAATTATGAGTGTCCTCCAAAGCGAGAGGTGTGCAATTCCAAAATAATATTTTGTTTTAGTTGGGAATTCTTACAAAGATATAAGCAATCTTTGTACCATAAGAAATCATTTTTCCAACTAAATGTATTAGATGTACTAGGATCTTGCTGCAACTTTTGAATGAGTGTCCATAATTCTTCGTCATTCTTCCATTCCTCCCTGGCTTCGGTTATCCAATCTAGTTGGATAATAGAAATGGTACAAAGCAATGCTTCCACACCTTCATCCTTTCTTGATAGTGCATCTGCAACAAAATTTAGCTTCCCTTTTTTGTAGATGATTTCAAAGTCATAACCCAACATATTTGTGACCCATTTTTGTTGCCCTTCTGAAGATATTCCTTGTTCTAAAAATTATTTAAGACTATCATGATCAGTTTCTACCTTGAAGTGTCTTCCCATTAGGTAAGGTCTCCATTTCTTTAGTGCATGTAGTATTTCCAAAATTTCCTTCTCATAAATATCTTTCTGTAAATACTTTCCTTTGATTGGACAACTTTAAAAAGAAATGGGTCTTCCTTCTTGCATTAAAGAAACACCAATTCCATTTCCTGAGGCATCACATTCCATAATAAAGGTTTTTGTGAAGTCTGGCATAACTAAGACCGGTGCTTGGCACATTTCCTCTTTAAGATGTTCAAAGGCTTTAGTTGCTTTAGGAGTCCATGAAAATGCATCTTTCTTCAAAAATGTTTTTAGAGGTGCTTCTATTCTCCCAGAATTCTTAAAAAACTTGTGATAATACCCTGTTAACCTGAGAAATCCTTGCAACGACTTTATGGTTGTGGGGACTTTCCATTCCTTAATGGATTTAATTTTGTTAGGGTTTAACTTAACACCCTCCTAAGATAAAATATGACCCATATATTCCACCTCTTGTACTCCAACGAAACATTTGAAGGATTTTTCATATAAATTTGTCTCCAACAATAGTTTGAGCACCATGTCAACATGTTGAACATGGTCTTCCAAGACCCGTTGTAGATTAGTATATCATCAAAAAATACTAACACAAATTTTCTAAGGAAGGGTTTGAAGATGGAATTCATCAAGCCTTGAAATGTAGAAGGTGCATTGGTAAGGCCAAAAGGCATTACCAAAAATTCATAACGACCCTCATGAGTTCGAAATGTTGTTTTTGGAATGTCCTCAGTCTTCATTCTAATTTGATGATATGATGAACGAATATCCAACTTGGTGAAATAATTTGCTCCATGCAATTCATCCAATAATTCATCAATCATAGGAATGGGAAATTTATCTTTAATAGTGAGCTTATTCATCTCCCTATAATCCAAACACATGTGCCATGATCCATCCTTCTTATGCACTAATACTACTAGAGTAGACAAATAACTTTGACTAGGTTGAATTATACCAGCCTCGAGCATTTATGAAATTATACGTTCAATTTCGCTCTTTTGCACATAAGGATATATGTAAGGCTTGATGTTTGGAGGAACACTTCATGGAATCAAATGAATATCATGATCATGATCATGAATAGGTGGGAGTCCTTTGGGAGTTTGAAACACCTTGGAATTATTGTCCAAGACTTTTGGAGATCTGGAGAAATACATGATTTTGATGTTGGAACTTCTAGTGAGCATAATTGTGCAATGATGCCTCGTTGTTATTTCTTCATAATTTTTTTCATAAAATTAGAGCCTATTATCTTTCCCAGCTTCCCTGCGATACCCCGTAATTCAACTTCCTTTCCTTTCGAAAAATAAATTCAAGAAAATTTCTTGAAAATTAAAGCTACCATCCCCAAAGATTGTAACCATTGTACTCCTAGTACAACATCAGCACTACCCATTGGAATATTCAATACATATTCCCCCATGGTTAGCTTGATATTATGGCATTTTCCAGAGCAATTTATAGTTCCTCCATTTTCCACCATCACTTGACACTCTCACGCTCGGTATAGGAAACAATTCAATTCCTTGGCTAACTTACAATGAATAAAATTATGGGTACTACTTGAATAAATAAGAACTATTATATATTCCTTCTTGATATGTCCTTCTATATTGAGATTTTGAGGAGTGGTAAGTCTTGCCAATGCATTGCACGATATGGTCAAATTCATTTCTTCTTCCTCTAGGGTTGGTTCTTTGTGTATATCCTATTCTTTTGAAGTTTCTTGTTCCTTTTATTCCTCCTCTTCACAATCTATGTAAAAAATTTTCTTCTCAGCACGCTTATGACCTTAAGTGTATTTACTATCACAACTATAGCAAAGTCCTTTTGCTCTTTTTTCTTTGAATTTTTGTGGTGTCAACCTTGTATTTTGTGGAAGTCTAGGAATAACAACACTTCCATCTTTATAGTTGTGAGTGGTAGGCTTCCTTGTCGCCATAATATTGCTTTCAATTTTTCTTGCTAACTTGAATGACTTGTCCAATGTATCAGGTTCCCAAAGGCGAACCTCATGTTGGATGTTGTCCTTTAAAGTCCCTATGAAGACATCAATCCTATGTTCCTATGTAATATTATTTACCCTTATATTCAATTTTTGGAAGTCCTCAATGTTGTCCATCATTGAACCCTTTTATTTGAGATTTATCAATTGGATAAAGAAGGTGTTTCTCTTTGTATCCTCATAATGTGATATCATTTCCTCCATAAAAATTGACTAAGTGACCAGCGATTTATGAGAACAAAGCCATAAATACCACAAAAACTGATTTTGTTCTAAATATAAAGTTGCAGTGTGTACCTTTTGTGTGTTATCTCAAAATATTGCTCCATTTGTAGTATCCAAGTTCTCGGATCCTTGCCATCAAACTTCCTCATATATATATTTGGAATATGGTGGGTCTTAAATCCAAAATTAAAGTCTATGAAATCATGATTAACATTTATTTTGTTCTCATCATGAGTTTCCTCTACTACCTTTTCACCATTGGGAAGCTTTTATTATAGCAACTTTGGAAACAATTCCTTCAAACCTTCCATGTATTTCTTCAAATCTTCCATGTTTCCTTCTATACCATCCATCTTAGATTCGACGCCATCCATCTTAACTTTCATGCCATTCATCAAACCATCCATCTTAGCTTCCATGCCTTTCTTCAACTATCCATATCAGCTTCCACGCTATCCATCTTATCTTCCATGTCATTCTTCAAACCATCCATCTTAGCTTCCATGCCTTTCTTCAAACCATCCATCTTAGCTTCCATTTCATTTTTTGTTACTCTTTACGAGAGCAAAATTTGTTTCACTTGATCTTGTAATTTTGATATATCATGTTGAACTTATTCCTCTTCATGAGTCATAGTAGATCCTTCTAAGGGCTAAATGGGTGTTGAATTATTTTTAGGGGAATTGTAGAACCAAATACTGATATCTTTGCTTCAATATGCCCTTGGAATCACTTCAAACTTATTTTTCAAACAAGACTTATGCAATTAAGAAAAAAATACACACATTTTTCTTGGTTTTGAGGAACTTGACATTGAAACTAATGTATCTATGTAATTTAGGGTCCCCAAGATTTTATCTTCAGTCCTTAAGTAGCCCTCTGAATAGTCCTTCTAATGCCACAGGTCAGACCTAATTTGGATTCTTCATGACAAAGTTATGCCTGATGTCCCACAATGACCTAATTATGGACTGGTTCAGTAGATCAAACTTGTATGGTGTGCCATGTGTCACTGTTTCCTCCTTCAACTCTTAAATTGATACCTAGGAAACTAAAGTCTGTTTACTTTCAGCCACTTTTTACAGAATTCCAATTTTATGCTCAGAGAGAGAGTTATGATGATTTTCCGAAGTTCATCTCTTTAAGATGAAATTCGGGAGCCTGAAAAAGCCCTAACTTCCACAAATCACATCTCCAAAAATATTGCGAACCAAGATCTAAAATTTTCCCACGAAGTTCCTTCGGATTTTAGCGTAAATGGGTTTTTTTATAGATTCTGAACCTTCATAGAAAAAAATTTATAGTCAAAATGCCATGATGACCTGTTTAAAATAGTAAAACCCTGGAATCCAAAGCTTTGATACCAAATGTTATGAAACCATCTCCCAAAATAGAAGAAAAGATAGATCAACGCCTTAGAAATCAGCCTCTTTGAGGGGGGAACCTCTGTTAAATTACATAAATGAACAATTCTTGGATGATACAAATGAAAAAAAATCCTTTCTATATATAAGAGTCCATGGGGTCATAATATAGTCCTTGCCGACCTAACAATAATAATGTATGGGCACAAAAATAACAATTATGGGCTATTATGGAGCACAATAATAACAATATGGGGACTATAGGGGTACAAAATAAATAAATAAAGGGGCTAGACTAAAAAAAATAAGGGACTAAACAAGTAATATAGGGCCCTAACAGAGTCAAGGTGTTTGCTGACTTTGAAGTCATTGATATTGTTGATGATACCAACCCGTATCCTGCGTTGCTCGACTTAGATTGGGATTTTGATGCACAATTTTATGCACCCGTATCCTGTGTATTTGGTGCACAATTTGATTTTTGCCTCTTGACCTTAGAGATTTTTAAAATTTTCAGATCCTCTAATGTTTCTCAACCCTATAAATCCTTCTGTTTGACATTTAATAATGTCATTTTTTCTTGTCTGATTTTCCAGTAATAACATTTGCCCCATAATGTGTGAGGTCTAGGAAGAACTGTATAGCCGAAATACATTATAGTTTCTTTTATGTGTAACCTATTGTTATCATTGGAAAATCGGACAAGCAAAGATGACATTATTAAATGTCAAGAAGAAGGATTTACAAGGCTGAGGCACATTAGAGGATCTGAAAATTTTAAAAAATATCTAAGGTAAAGAGGAAAAATCAAATTGCGCACCAAGAACATAGGTGAAATGCGCCTTTGCATGTAATTTCCTTCTATAGGCAAGCTAGTGTGCGTGGATTTCCCTCAAAAAGTCGCGCAATCCTGGTAGTGGCAGAAGTCACTTTCTGGGACCACTTAACACACTTCAGGAAATGATCCTACACTTGAGGCCACCCAAGGACAACTGCCTAAGCCACCTTGGGACCTCAAGGGAGCACACAAAGGAATCACGTGGCACATAAAGGAATCAAACCTCTCTCTTGGGTCACCATCCACCAATGTACCAAGAGAGGGAAGAAGAATTTGAATTCACATATAAATGGCCACCAAGAGATGAACAAAATGAGAGAATATTGTTATGCTGGCCAAATTGCCCATGAGAAATCCAACAGTGTGAAATCTAGAGCAGCAATAGAGAGGGGATTTAGTTGTTGGCCATTTAACAACTTCAATCCTTTGGAGTAGAGACAGAGAGAGACCTTGTGACAACAGCTAAAGGGTAAAAACATCCTTGCACTGGGTCTTAGAAATCCATAGTTCTGAGGGTACTTTGGAAAGTGCGTAACATTGCATATTTCTTCCTAATAGTGAAAAATAAGAGGGGACTTCGATTCCACCGTTTGCACTATTTTTACGTTTGACTCTTTATGAGCTTTTATTTTTGTGTTTATTTTAGTTGTGTTTTCTCTCTATATGAGCATACTATACCATAATTTAGTGTGTTCTATATTTTATAGCATGTATTCACTAACCTACTGACCATCTTTTTTCTGCCTGTAACGATAGCTTGGAGGTAGCCACCACTCCTCCTAAGCACCAATGGATTGGTACACTTTTGCACCAAAACCACAACCACAATATTGGTGAATCCACTAGCTTTAATTTCTTAGTTAAGTGGTTGCACTTGTTTTAGGGACCTTCTCTCTACTCTGGAGTGTTTCCAGGACAACTCCCCTTCTTTTCTCCTTTGCTCATTCACCCATAGTGAAAATTTGAAGTTCAGGAGTTGCATTGCCGGCATTGTTGGAATACCAGTCATAGATCCTCGAGGTGGTCTAATCACTTCTTGGATCAGACGGTGAGGTTGTCCAAGTAGGAGAGGATAAGGTGTGCCAAGTCATGAAAGATATAATTCATGGCCCTCTGGAAGGTGGCTCCAGCGTTCTTTAGACCGAATGACATTACCCTGTATGTGAATGTGCCCTAGGGGGGTACTGAATGCGGTCTTGTACTAGTCAGTATGGCAGATTTGAATTTTATTGTACCCATAGTCACCATTCTTAGCATCGTTGAACTTACCCGATCTAACCAAGTTAACGAATGACCCTATTGCACACAACCCAACATGGCCCCCCATGCCCATGAAGCTCCCTTCAGACATCCAAAAATTTGAGGGGAAGGAAGCAGAAGACCCTAGAAATCATGTAATAACTTTCCACTTGTGGTGTTTGTCGAACAACATCATTGATGATACTATTCGGCTGAGACTTTTCTAGCACACCTTAACTAGAATAGCTGCAAAATGGTACCTTTACCTTTAGCAACACATGGAACCTTTAGTGCCTTCACTACTGCGTTCGTTACCTATTTTCAATTACCCATCCACCATGATTCAGGGATGGAATTACTGACCCATTTTAGGCAGAAACCAGTCGTCCACATCTCGGACCATCTCCATGAATGGCGATGACGTCGTAGTTTGTGTAAAGCCAAACTTGACGATCGAGTTCTATTGGACCTATCCCTGAAAAATCTCAATGTAGAGATTTCAAAGGATGTAGCAACCCAAAATCCCACATCCAAAGAGGATGCCATTAGTAAAGCCCATGAGCTCGAGCTGATATACACGCAGTCAGGATATATTTACAATATCCTGCCTAATGCCCCGCGTTTGAAAAATTGCAAAGAATTTCTAGGCGCGTCAAACACCGCAGACGGATTGATTGGTTCACTAACCCAAAATCACCTAAGCATCGGTGTCCAGTACCCCAGTTACGCATATGATTCTAACCAAAACATCTCGCAACCCGGCTACCAAACTCATCATGCACCTTTTCATAACATGAACAATAGGGCACATTCTTACCATCACTAGTAAGGAGGACCATACCCTCCTGCACAAGGGACCCAGTACATGGTTAGAAATTATGATAGAAGAACTCCCCCCCAGAAATCATTCACAAATCAGGGCTCGGGACCATAATATTCCCAATCCCTAGCACAAAACTCACCAATGCAGAATAATGCACAGATGAACTTTATGCAACCTTCCCAGGCACAACTGCGCCAATTATATAATCAAGAGAATCCTAGTTATCATTCGAACGTGGCAAGGAAAAAATAAAAAAACAAACAAAAGGGAAATCCTAGACAAGGGGGAAACAACCAACAACACCCTCCATGATCTCAGACCAAGGGAAACTCCAACTGAAATAAAAACCAAGAGCCAAATAACTCCTAAGGGTAGAAAAAGAGGGAAAATATTCAAAACAACCACTCTTGCGCCATCTATGGTGAATATGGACATTACACTCACCACTATCCTGATCTCCCTAAGATGAAGAAGCTTCAGGGTAACCGAGGACAAGGGGGATCCTCACAACAGACAACCGTCATGCAGGAACCCTTCCCCCTCCAAGGGATAGTTAGCACCCAACATCAACAAACAACTCCCGACGATTACGAAAAAAATAACCACGAAATATACATGACTGGCGAAGAAATATTTTTTTAGACATGGAATCGAAATTACGATACCCCACCAAAAACCAATTCGTCAGGGGCTAGCACGAGTGCACCAACAACACTGTTGACTATATCAAAGATACCTATCAAACCCTTTCCAGATGGTTAAGGGGCTGTGTAGACACATCTTTTGAGACGATTACATGGTATAAAGAATATGACCCTGGCCAACTCAAACCGTCGTCTATCCTAGGCTCATTCCTAGGAGATCCCCCTGTCATACCAGAATCACCTACTTATATCATAGAGGCTCCAGTGTTCATGATGTCTACATCAAGCGCTGACACCAGCCAAGAGAAAGAGACAAGCAATAATGACACCGAGGCGACTGCCACAACAGCCTCTCTTTCGTACGTCGTCTCCCAAACTCCTTTCCTATACCCCCCACTTGGTTTTATGTCACAACAGGTCTTAGCAACATTGGTGTTGCAAAATATATTTTTCGCAATACGAGTTTGGTACTTAGTACCACTTACCTCGACCAAATCCACAGGCATCACCTCTATAGGGTTAATCCCCCTCACTCCCGAGGAGACCCCACCTATTAAAACGGTGGTCGCCACCAGACCACCCAAGGAAACTCTCGTCACAAAACCAGTTGTCACAACCAGGAAAACCGATAAAAAGGGGAAGAAGGTAGAAAATCCCATCATACAATGATAATTACAACCATGTGACATATGCGACATAGTAGGACACCCTGCGCATATCTTCCGAGAGCTGGATGAATTAAAACCTCTCCTTCGCTCCGAAGTAAATATCGCAGCAACAAAGTCCCGTAAAAGGGATCCAGCCACAAAAAGCAAGGCAAGGCATTTCCTACCAACCAGGCATGTGCCATTTGTGGAAATTATGGGCATTAAACCCATCACTTCCCAGAAATTCCACAATACAGGGATGCCCTACATGCCATCGAGCAACCATACCAAGAGGATCCTTCCGTGCAGTCACATGGAGAAGAACCACACATGATATTATGCATACAGGAAGCACGACAGTCACCAGAACGTCTCTCATTCATCCCCCCTCCCCCCTATCAAATGCCGTGTTCTCTATGATGCACGAGATCACTTCATCATTGAATGCGCAGCCCTAGAATTGTTTCAGCGGTGATATCCAGTTAATGTAGTATACCGCAATGAACCTCTAGCCATCCAAAATTCTTGTTAGGTATACGATGGCGACAACCCATTGCGCCAATGCCACGACATCCCATGATTTTAATTATCACTAACCAGTCTACGCACTGTCATTGTTAGCCTCTCACTCAAAGACGACTCTGACACAAAATCCATGGAAAAATTGACAACGCAGGAAGTTGAGACAAGTAGGTCCATTCTCTTCTTGTCATCTGAAATGCGACATGTCCAGGAATCCTTAGTTACCCTACCTCACCCTCCATAGAGAAGACCAACATGTGATTTGTGTAATCAATGCAACCATGTGGTTGCCACTTTCCATGACCTAGAAGCTCTACGCTGCTGGTACCCGATCACGTCGCCAAACGAACAGGATGGGAGCACCCATGTAAGGCTTTTTTTTCCTATTATGTCAGGGAAACCACCATGAGTAGTGCTGTACATATATCCTTTAAGTGCGCTCTCTAATTGACATGATATGTTTATTAGAGACGAACCGCCAGGATATCATCAATCCAGAGCTCAAAATCCCTAATGAAAGGTAGATCATCCACAAACAATCTACTCCATACCCATTCCAGCACATTGGGAAAGTTAAGAAGATGCATCAACCTAGTACGACCCATGTCCAACCTAGGCCAACATGCGGGCTATGCGACATAGTCGACCACTAGGTCAATCAGTGCAAAGAACTGAAGTACCTCATGAACAATTTTTTCATAGTCTCTTCCCTACCGCAACTACATCTCTCTAACCAAGAGAATATCATGCATTGCTATTGCCGGATTTTATCACAATTTCATCATACAATAAAATGTGATCATCTCCCAAAACTTACAGCAGCAAGAGTAGCATTAAGTCTACACTCCCCTAGAGATCTAGACTTGCCCAAGCCAAAAATTTGGAAATGGCAGCAAAGAACTATCTCCCGCACGACTGATCCTTTCCTAGCGTCCACTTCAGGGACAAAGAGCAGTGTTGGTTCCCACAAAATCTACTCAATTGGCACAGTGGTACCATGCACCATTTTCACCGGCCATAACCACGAAACAAAGGCATTCCCATTAATGGGCACATTCAGACACCTCTGCACCAAACACAACTTCCAAATTATGGAAAGTGCCCAACCCAAGGAGGAACCTAGCCTCACTCTCACACAAGATGCAAGGATGGAGATCCCTCCCCCACCAAATGCTAATGACACGATACATCACATATGATTCATATCATAATGTATCAGAACCATGACTCAGGTTGTCTCCTCATCAGTCATAGGTGTCAAGTCAACTTTAACTATGAGAGTAACTATACCAATGAGTGTGCAAACCCAATCCGTTTGCAGTCTATTGATTGTGTTCGGTTCCACCACATTGACGATGGAATAATTTTCATGTCTGTCAACCAGCTTTGTTAGGACTAATCCTCTTCCTCATGGCCCTGCACAGACGAAATCCCCATTAGGATTCTTATTTCATTCAGATGAGGACATCCTTGAAGCCATGACATAACTCGATTATCCATGGGATGCAATGCATCACTTCTCTTTATTTCTCCCTGAAAGAATGTTCATCCCTAACAAAACATGAAGCTAAGAGATTTATTAAAGTGAGTCAAAATATTTCCTTCCATTAGGGAAAGTCGATTGGTTCAAAAACCCCATTCTAGCACCCAACGCGTTTGAAGAAGGGAACATGTCGAAAATTTCACCTACCATCAAAGTGAATATCTCCAAGAACCCTGAAAAAGTCAAAGAAATCACACTGGAGGCAGCATGTTCACTAGAAGAGATAAACTCTTACACCCAGTTGTTGCAAGAGTATCGAGATATCTTCACATGGTATTACTCGAAAATTCCCAAGATTAGTCCCACCATTGTGGAGCACCATATTGAAACCTGGCCTGACGTACCACTAGTACATCAGAAACAACGTCAACTCTACCCATCCAAGGCATAAGAATTTAAATGAGAAAGCGATAAGCTTCATAAAGCCAAGTTAATTTATCGCATCGCTTATACATCATGGGTTTCCAACCCTGTTCCCGTCATGAAAAAACAAGGCACCATACGCATTTGTACAGACTTTTGTGATTTGAACAAAGCTTGTTTGAAGGAAAAATACCCTACCCCATTCATCGACCAAGTCATCGATGCTTGTGTGGGACATGAGGCCCTCTCCTTCATGGACGGTTTCTCTAGGTAAAATCAAATTCAAATCTGCCATACTAACTGGTACAAGACCGCGTTCACTACCCCCTGGGGCACACTCACATACAAGGTAATGCCATTCAGCCTAAAGAACATTGAAGCCACCTTCTAGAGGGCCATGAATTATATATTTCATGACTTGGCACACCTTATCCTCGCCTACTTGGACGACCTCACCGTCCGATCCAAGAAGTGATCAGACCACCTTGAGGATCTGTGACTGGTATTCCAATGATGCCGACAATACAACCTATGCTTGAACCCCCTCAAGTGTGTTTTCTGTGTCACAACAGTAAGAATTTTAGGTTTTTTCGTATCCCAGCAAGGAATTAGAGTGTACTACCTCAAGGTCCAAGCCATCAAAGAGGTACCTCCACCTCTAATCCTTAGGAAACTACAAAGCTTATAGTGAAGGGCCAACTTTATGAGATGCTTCATCCCAGATTACGCCACTTGCACTCAAAAATTACTGCGTCTCCTCCATCAGGACATCCCATTCAAATGGGATGACCAAGCCCAACAACCATTCGATGCCCTGAAAGATACCTTGTCTTTAGCACCGCTGATCAGTCCCCCAGACTACTGCAAGGACTACATCCTGTATCTATGAACATCTAAGACCTCTTTTGCAATAGTATTGATCCAAGAGGGCCCAGATGGGAAGGAGCACGTAATATATTATGTTAGAAAAACCTTATCAGGCCCAACATTAAGATATGAGCCCAAATAAAATACTGCCTTAGCGCTAATTCACGCAATCCAAAAAATTCACCACTACATCATCTTAAGGACCACAAAAATGATCACAGATATTAATCCCATAAATATCTGCTCATGAGTCGTTTAATGAACCAAAAATATGCCCGCTGGATAGTCATTTTGTAAGAATACGACTTACAGTTTCGCTCTCCCAAGAGAAAAAAAGCATTAATCTTAGCAGAGTTCATTACGGACCTCCCAAGTCATACCAAAGGATCACCAGTCAACGATTCGATACTGGATGAACATCTCTTCCTCATAGCAACCAATGACCCTTGGTATAGAGATATCCTCCTCTTTTTACGAACCCAAAAGTGCAGACCCCATCGTACTCGTGACGACCATCGATGCATTCGCCACCAGGTCCCTCAATACCTCCTTATGGGAGATGTCTTATACCGAAGGGGCATCGACACCATCTTACATTGATTCCTCACCCACGACCAAGCTGAGAAAGCCCTTAATGACTTCCATAGTGGAGCTTGTGGTGACCACCTCTCCAGAATGGCCACTGCCCAAAAAGTCCTATGGGTAGGATATTTTTGGCCCACTTTATTTCGCGATTTCATTTTTGCAGTCAAGATATGTGAGCGATGCCAATTATTCACTCACAAGGCAAGAGTCCCTCCAGCTCCCTTGCACCCTGTCATAGTCGCCGGTCCCTTCTACAAATGGGGGATTGACTTCATGACTAGAAACCCAACATCATCGGGTAATCACAAATACATTATTGTAGGTGTTGATTATTTCACCAAGTGGGTAGAAGTTATGCCCACATACGACAACACCGCAGAAACCATTGCACCATTTCTATTTAGCCATGTCATTGCTCGGTTCGATGTACCCAAGGAGTTAGTGTTTCGGGGAATATCACCCTAGAGGTTCGTTGGGTTACAACCTCCACAGAGCAGGGGCATGCTACTTAAGAAGGGCTCACACAACCATGCATGTTCAGAAAAACTAAATAGAGTAGAATGAGGAAGTTACCCGTAGGTCCTACGGTTGAAGTAGATCCCGCAAGGTTCAAACCCCCAACAACCGTCCTTCCTTCTTAACCTGAAAGACAAGAAGAAACAAGCACGAAGAACTGGTTGTACAGTATATATCTACTCTAAATGTTAGTGAGATTCATATAAAACATTAAATAAATCATAATGAATGCTTAAATAACAATTTTCTCATATATGTAAGCAGACACTAACACGTTTATTTCGGGAACAAGATGGTACTTCTGTATTATAAATAGCATTTACAAAATTAACGAGTGGAGAGATCACCTGAATCCTTCCACGATCTTCGAGCAGACCGTCGTCCGGATCCGTCCTGCCCTTGCCTCTCTAAGACTCCTTCTAAACTGGTGCATACGAGATGACATATAGGGAGATGAGCATCTCAAGGAAACAAGGGTTTCCTGTAATGAACTGGGAAAGTGCAGGAGGCACGGGGAATCAGACTTGGATAGGGAATACCAACAGAGTATAATATCAATAATTCTCTCTCCCTTAGGCCATACACATGAGGGGTTTTTATACTCCCTCCAAGTAGTTTCAACAGTTGGAAACAGTTGGCCACGTGCTGGGGTGGTTGAACTACCTGAGTAACCATCAACCCAGCCCGAAAATAGGGAATTTTTATATATTTTTTCATAATTTTAATGGCATACGCGGAAAAGTGCAGTTGGACTCGCGTATACACGCGGAAAAGTACGGGAATAGTCGCGTATGGGGATTTTTACACTGTTTTTAAGTGAATTTGTCCAAGTCTGTAGGAATGGGTGCCCAAAACCATCAAAGAAATCATGAATCATGTAAAGGTGAGAAATGATGCTATAACAGATGCTCCCTAATATATGAGGTCAGAAGGGGTACATGATGGCCGAAATGTATTATGCACATAGAAAGAACTTCGCAAGGACAAGAGAGGACTTCACCAGATTTCAGCCTGCCAAAAACCAATGAAAGAAAATAGAGAGTCAACTCATGCTGAGGTGGCATACCCATGCTCAGTCCAAAAATACATCATATAGAAAGTAGTGAATAGATCCAACATGTATACAAGTATAGCTGAACTGAAAGTACACAATGAATCATCTGAGCATGGCCCGGAAGTGTAAGTCTGAATCAATGTCCAAGTATCACATATAGAAAGCTGATCAAATATGGTGCAACTGGATGTCTGATCATACAAGTAACTAAATCTCCAAGTACCGAATCATAAGAGGTGGAACAAACGGTACAATCACGCAACTCGGGAGCCAACATATAAGATGCTGCTGTACTGAACTGCAACATATAAGGGCGGACGACATCACTGGCAGAAACTGAATGGACTGTCAAAAGTGAACCGAAGAATGCTGATGCAACCTGAGGTCTTCACCGATCACTATGGCACAATTCTACACAATGGGAATAAATGAGCTGAAGTCGACCATGTGAGAAATCGTTGGATTACCGGTCAATGATGTATACCATTAACCAACGCGAGACAACCCACCGATAATGAAAATGAGTGTCAAGGTGCCCCAGTACAATCTAGCAAGTGTGAATGAATGAGTTGAAGTCGAACACTTGAAAGAATCTACCAATCAGGAGGCAATGATGAATCCCCACTGTCGATAGCGAAGAGTCTGCCACTGATGACCGCAAACCCTAAGGTACTGACAAAAAGACTCTAGACCTTATTCCCAGAGCAATGAGTCGGAGTCGATGGGAAAAGATCTACTGGAAGGAAGGCATTAAGGCATCCCACATCAGTCCAGCGCGAGTGTAACCTGCAGGCCAAGATTTGGAAGGAATCGTACGAAGTAGAGTGATGGAACCAAAACCGAAGTACGTTTCTGACATGCACAAGATGAAGCTAGCGCACGGAAGAAACCCTCTGAACCAACCAATAATGAAAGCTGACACAGAGGCGAGAAATCCACCGATAGGGTCAAATGGAAATCAAGGTACTGCACGAATCCCAAGTGTGACAATGTGTGCTGACGTCGAACACAGGGGAAACCACTCAGTCAAAGACCCATGATGATGATCAAATGCTGAGCACGAGGTCACCTATCAATGATGGAAATAGGCCCAAGGTGGGGCTCTAGGCTTGCTCTCAGAGCAATGTGTCGTAGTCGATAAGAGACAAACCCCCCGGCAAGAAGTCAATGGGGACCTTCTCAAACCGGCACGAGCAGAAGATCAAAACATCTGATGTGATAGAACATGATACTGACAAGACCGGGAAGGCCGACTAAATAATGAGTCAAGAGACACCGCAGAATGGCCGACTCAGGTTAGACTTCCCTTGAACAAAAGCACAACTCGTGATGACCATGGCAATAAAAAGTGACACTGTATAAGTCTGTTATGCAGGAGGCAGAACAAACTCTCCATATGATTGGAAGAGATAACCAACCGGGGGAGAACTGACAAGTGAAACATGGTAAAGGCTGAACCTAGGTCAAAACTAAAACCATCCCAAATGAAGGAGATATATATAAGTAAATGTGCTTTGTGCAAGGGCGACAAACTGACTCTGTACTACCATCAAAATAATGAAGATACATCCCGTTCCCACTCTTTTTGTTATATTTGATTTTTTTGTCTTTTTCATATAATAAGCCTGAAAAAGAATAAAATAATGCTATGGTACAATGGATAGAACGAGTATCAAAAAATCAGATGCACTAGTTCCTGGGATTGGAACAATCCTATGCTCAATGCAAGGTGGTGAAAACTGGTAAGTGATACTCAGAGGAACGTTCCATCTATGGGTAAAAAGGTGTCAAGTCGTGATAGCTAAGTGCATGCAATGGTTAACTTGTACAGAGATTCAAGGTCAAAAGTTGGCTTAAACATCGAGTCCAAATGAAGTCGGCTAAAGGCCAGGATAAACAAGTAGCTAATATGCAATGCAGTAATACAACTTAATGACACCAGGGAGCCTCTAGGGTAAAAGCCAGAAAAATGATAGTGATGAAGAAGAAGAATGAAGCTTCAACACATAAGACATGGCGGGACTAAAGAGGACTCCCGAGCCTACATAAAACGCAGCATGGGCAACAAGTGATAGCGAGGAACTAACTAGGAAGCCCATGTAAAGGAAGGCTCTTCCATCAAGTCATGATTAAATAATCGGCGAGTGAAATAGGTGTAATACTCATGACCTGATGGGATCGACCCTAAGGCAAGTGATCAGTATGGAGGCTAGTATGCAAGATGCAACGGAGAGTGATTTCCCTAACCGATATGCCAGTGAAGATCATATACCTGCCGTGAAGAGTCGGAAATCATGGATCAAAAACCGGGAAAAATCTCAAAATCGTCAAAATGTACCTGAAAACATACCAAACTGGGCACTTCCAAGCATTCGAGTTATGTAGCTTAAGATAGATCGAAAAAATGAGCATAATGAATTTTTGCGAAAATTTTCAACTTTTTAGGCATAAATAGACAAATTACCTCATATTTGGTTCATTATTGCATTGCTGATTTGGAAAAAAGTGCTCTGGAGCAAAAAACTTCTTTCTTCAAATTAGGAACAACCGACCGTCGAATCGCGCCGAAATTTCAGGTAGGCTCCTAAATCATCCTTGCAAATCATTTTGTCCATTTGGAATTTAAAATTAAGGGAACTTTAGCCTTAAAACCCTTGCTAAAAAATGCGGACTTGCGCATACGCGGGTTCAGTAAAGGAAACTCATGTATACACGCGACTGTGCAAAGAACAAGTCGCGTATGCACAGGTCCGAATCCAAAAAAGCGTGGCTAATGCATGATTTGATGAAATTTGACAGGATGACAATCTCCTGGAGGGAACGTGAGCATAGCGCAATTGACCAAGAGGTCATGCAAGATCGAGCAGCTCAAAATATCCTTCGGAATTGCGGATTGTTCAAATTCTTTAAAATACCAAATATGAAAAGCAATCCTCGGTTGCTAGAAATGCTCGTCAATTACTGGGAACCAGATCAAGACTGTTTCGTGATAGATCAGATGCCACTACGCATTGAAGTGGAAGACATATACTTTATTACTGGACTTTCCCGGAGGGGAGAACCAGTAGACTTGCACGGGAAGCCCCTGGGAGGGTTAACCGTGGAAGACTATGTCCACGTGTATTGCGTAGGGGGTTCCAAAAAGGTTGGAACTCAGATTGAAATTAAAGATGTGAGGGATTTGCACATGAAAATCCTCCTTTTCACCATCGGCAGAGTGGCAGGATCTGCCTCTCTACATCAGGCGTTCAGGACGCAAATGAGCATAGCAGTAGAATGTTTGACTCATGTGTATGATTGGTGCACAACCCTGTTACTGAACATTAAACAATAGTTGACCTCAATCCGCCAAGCAAAGACTAAACACTTTGGGTACGGTACAATTTTTACAACATTCTTCATTGAGAAGATTCCAGCATTGAGACCCAGAGTCATCTCTACCATCAGTAGCCCGCGGGACCCAAGAATTGCCCGTTGGGCGGACATGATGAAGAGACTGGGGGGAAGTGAGGTACCCCGGACCACATGGGATGATGAGTTCTTCCGCTGGTGGGGAGAACAAATCATCGTAGTGGACGACTATCCCTATGCCGGGATGGACTTCCATGGAGATCCAGATCTAGTTCTTCCACCAGGCACAACATGGGGTACAGTCGGTAAGTTTGCAAATTTTTTTTGACTTATATGATTTTTTTGGATTTTTCAAATATGTATGAAAAAATGAAAAACAAACATGTTTTTGATTGGATTCATAATGACTGACAATTAAAATGATCATGTTTCAGATGTTGGACCAGTTCGTCCTGAGGGCCTACCGCGCCATAAGCGCCGCAGAGGCGAAGCGGATACTGTGGATTCAGATAGGACTCTCTAGGCCGTGCAGAGGAATTTGGAGGGACTGACCCGCCAAATACCTATGGCTGCTGTGGAGGATCTACCGGAAGCCATCCAGAGACGGGTGGTAGGAGTGCCCCGAGACTGGGTTAGACTATTCCGCCGAGTTGCCACTGCGGTCATGTTCTATAGGAACATGACTTCTGGGCAGGGACCTCAGGAGTAGATAGATATTATGTATTAGATGACTGTATATTCTTTTTTGAGACTGAACATGATGGGGGCATAAGCCTAAGTTTTGTACGAGATTATGGATCCAAATTTTGTAAAGTTTTTTGACACTCCGATGATATATATACAACGATATTTGATGTGATGTGATAAATGTATCAAATGTATGATGTTTTTGATGATTAAAAATTTATTGTATGGAATGATTAATGTGCCAATCTAATGCTTGATTAGCTAATGAGTCAGCAAACCAATTTTCAGCTCGAGGAATATAAATGAAAGTTAAAAATTGAAATGACCTTTGTAACAAACGTACCCTCAAGAACAATCGTAATAAAAAGGGATCTCGTACCCGATAAGTATTGTTCAACTGCGACACCACCAGCTGAGAGCCCAAGAAAACTACCAACGAATCAACACCCAAAGATATTGCCTCCGAGAGTAGATGAATAACTGCAGTGTATTCTGCTATATTGTTGGAAGCAAGACCAATGCAGACCCCTCTTGATACTAACAGCTGACCGGATGGATAATGAAGCACCCAAGCCGTGGAAGCTAAGTTCCGGGTGTGTCTACTAGCACCATCGGCGAAACCAAAATGACTCATGACATCCAACACAACCTGCCAAAGCAGATCAAAAACATCACCAACTCATCAAAGATAAAAAATCAATCAGATATGTACAAAGCAAAAAACTACTATATACAAAAGCAACATGCCAGGCCGAAGCCTAGGCATAATACTTCTTCAAATAGAGCCCATTTCGGGGCTCCGGCAACTCGTTCCCTTCGAAATCAACCAAGGTATACGCTCCTTTTTTAAGGAATTTTTTAACGATATATTGGCCATACCACATGTACTTAAACTTTCCTCGCTTCCCAGGGCATCCTTTTCGGGCATAGACCAAAACAAGGTCACCTTCCGAAAAGACCCTATGCTTGACCGCTCTTATCGTACTGAACTTTGACTCGGTTTTTATGCGCTTCATTCATCGTGGCAGCATCCCGACGCTGCTCATCGAGATGTTCCAGATGAAGAAGCCGTTCTGCCAGACTAGAAGTGTCAAGAAGAAGTTCAACAGCTAATTTAAGAGAAGGAATCTCGCATTCAATAGGAAATACGGATTCCACCCCGTGCACTAGCTGAAACGGAGTAAAGCCAGTTGCAGTTTTCACTGACGTCTTGTATGCCCAAAGTGCAGGATATAGCATAATATGCCAGTTGGATCTAGCTTTATCAATTGTCCTTTGAAGAATTGTCTTCAAGGATTTATTCACGGCTTCCACTTGCCCATTGGCTTGAGGATAATATGGAGATGAATGCTCCTGCCCGAAACCCAATTTGAGAGCCAACTCAGCCATCATACTATTCTGAAAATGACTGCCATGATCAGTGACAATCTCTCTAGGAATACCAAAACGAGCGATAACCTGGTTGAAAAGAAAAAGAGCTGCAGTCTCACCATCATTCCCAAAATTAGGCATAGCCTCGACCCACTTCGTAAAGTAGTCTACTGCTACAATAATGTACTTGTGACCTTTAGCCAAAGGCGGGTTACAAGTAGTATAATCAATACCCCACTTTGTAAAGGGTCCGACAAGAATAACCGGAAAAAGTTAATGGGATGAGCCATTTTCGAGTATAAACCCCGACACTCGATGACACTTCGACCGATTCAATACACTCTTTGGAAAATCGAGGCCAAAAGTATCCTGCCAAAAGTATCCAAGACGCAAAATCTTGCCGTAGCAAGCTCAGAGAGTCGACCCCCACAAGCTCCACCGTGAGAATCATCGAGCACTTGGAACCTGCCTTGAAAGGCTAAATGCCTGGAACATGTGAGTAATACTGATCTGCACAGCATCACCAATAATCAAATACCTCAAGCAAGTGACTCGAACTTTACGTAGTGCCTCATGGTGCTCATCTTTCGAAAAGTAGAGGGAAACTTCGCAGTCTGGAGATACACAATGATATCCCCATACCAAGGATCCTGTGGAGAGATAAGAAACAAGTGTTCGTCCGAAAAGGACTCATCATAGATCATCTCCTCTCCACAGGGCAGCTCGGAGATCAATTCCGCAAAAACTAATGATTTCTTGGATTTGGCAGACATGAATTCAAGATCAAATTCCTGTAAAATCACAATCCATCTATTGTATTTGCCCCCAATCACTACCGAGGACAAACTGAAGCCGGATTGGCAAATGCCAAGACATAAGGTTTGCGAAGAATAATGTAATTGCCGGAGTCGTTGCATAACATGAACTGCTTAAGGCTAATTTTTCATCTGGGAGTGTACCAAAGTTCGTGTCCTACCAAATTCTACTAAGGTAGTAAATAACATGCTCCTCGCGCAGCATCATCATCTTTGAGCGTTCCGTAATCCATACCAATGGGGGGTTCCCGTCAGTCGCGTATTACAAAAGAAAAATCCCTGCTATAATCAGTGGACTCAGTAAAGGAGCAGAGGTCAATGCCTTTTTCAAAGCATCGAATGAGCGTTGAGCGTAGTCGTCCCAAAGAAAAGGAACTCCTTTCTTCAACAGTCTCATATATCCTTTTGTAATCTCAGCATAATTGACGATAAATCTCCGAAGAAAATTAGACTTCCCTTGAAGACTTTGAAGCTGAGGAATTGAAGACGAGGGAGGCAACCGAAGTATTGCCTCAACCTTGAAGGGATCTACCCTTATCCCTTCCCTAGACACAATGAATCCTAATAGCCGACCGGATGTAACCGCGAAAACGCACTTGTTCGGATTTAATCGAATTTTATAAAAACGACATCTTTCAAATATTTTCCGGAGGTGACCAGGATGATCCCTCCTCTTTCGAGAATGAGCAGCTAGATCATCTAAGTATGCCTCGATAATCTTCTTGATGTCGTGGAAGGCGTAAGACATGGCCCGCTGAAAGGTAGCCCCAGCGTTTTTAAGACCAAAAGGCATCTTCTTGTATGCAAACGTACCCCAGGGACAAATAAAGGCAGTCTTATGTTGATCTTCGGGAAGGATAGTAATTTGATTATATCCGGAGAAACCGTCCATGAAGAAGAAAATCTCATTACCGGCACACTCGTCAATGATATGATTGATAAATGGTGTGGGGTAATTGTCTTTAGGACATGCTTTATTTAGGTCTCTGAAATCGATGCACACTCGAATCGTTCCTTGATTTTTATCTACAGGAACGAGATTTGAAACCCATTCAGTCAGAGGAACAGGGAAAATGAATCCCGCCTTAAGCAGCTTCTCAACTTTAGCTTTGATAGTTGTTGCCTTCCTAGGATTGACCGGACGAAGTTTTTGCCTCACCGGCTTAGCGTTTTCATACGTCTTGATCTCATGCTGGACGATAGATGGGTCTATGCCAGACATTTCCTCATAAGACCAAGCGAATACATCCCTATACTCTTTGAAGAGCTCGGTATAAATTTTAACCTCCTCACGGGAACATTCAGCTCCAATGAAGACATTCTCGATAATATTGGGATCCCTGGAAATGTTCACCAAGATAGTAGGAGAGATCACAACCATGTTCCCTTCAGCATAAACCTGTGTTGGTGCCAAAGGGTTCAAGACTGGGTGAACAGGACTAGGAGACGGAGGACTCGGAAAACTTGTTTCAACTTCGTTCAAATCAGGTATAAAGTAAGACCGATGATGCAAATCATCCCACGGTCTATCTATACCTGTCATGGCTTCCAGGATGGCCTCTTCAGATGGAAGAGTGGTATCAAGGAAATCCTAGGCTGAAGAAGAACTAAGCGTCCAAGCCGGAGCCACATCACCATCCAACTCTTCTGGTGAAAGAGGAGCTGGGATAGATTCCCAGCTGTCAACAATAGACCTGACATATCCAATCTCACCAAGTAGAACTGGAAATGCCATTCCACCCACTTGACCTTCTGCTAATGTGGCAGTAGGGGAAGGTAAGGTCCAAGGGTCCGAAACATAATGAGTTCTGAAGAACTCTCTTTGAAGGGGAGCCTTGGAGGATGAAATAGCATTAATATGTACCGTAGGAGGAGGAAGATCGAAAGCACCCATCAAGGAAGAATACATTCCAACTCCTAGATTCTCAACAGGTGCCTTAGTATTATCCAACTTTCGTAATGCATGAGTCGAAGGCTGATCAGCCCACAGAGGACCCGCTGATCCACCCAGAATGATCCTCCCTTCGTGGGGGAAACATACACCTCACTAATGAGGATGCAACAGCATCCATCTCATAAATCCGCTCCTCCCCAAATCGTAAGGTTGTAGTCCAAGGTCGCATCTCTACCTCAACCTCTATATTGACAGTTTTTCCCCCAACACAGATGGGCAAAGCCGGGACAATACCATGGGGTCTGTGAGAATGACCATCGAACGCAGTAAGAACAGTGCTGGATGGAACAGCTTTGGGAGATCCAAGTGTCTTCCAGCATGCGAGAGACATCACGCATGTGGAAGCACCCTCATCAACAACCGTTCGAAAGATATTGCACTTCCGATACGACGATTAATATGAAAAGCCATGTGATGAGGAAGTCTCTTCTTAAAATTATTCATATCAAAAGTAATCAGAAGAGAATTTTTTGGATCAATAGCCCCAATGGCAGTGAGCAAAGAACTGCGCTGAGCCGGACAAGACTGGAGTACCTCTAAAGCTGACATAGCACAAGGACTCTGCGCCAGATCTTCCACAATCGAGTAGTTCTGGGTAGCCCTAGCGTTTGGATTAATCGTTGACCGCTTAGAAGATGCTTTGGGCATCCGAGGCATAGACTCAACTGTAGGCTTCATAATGTGAAGCGGCTCAGTAGCATCAGGAACTTCCTTAGCTTTCGAAGACTCTTCTCCACCATAATCATGGGATCTCGTAGCGATATCCGCGTGAGCACTCATCATAAAAATGTTCGATGGAATTTCCCCTTCCTGGGTGCCCCCAGAGGAAGCCCCAGGATTTTGGTTCGTGCCAGCAACTAATTGCTACCCTTGGGGAAAAGGGTTTGTTAACACATCCTGGGAACTAGAAGAACCCTGCTGAGCTAACAAGCGCTGAGCATCCTAAATTTTAGGGCAAAGGTGTGTGAGATGGTCTCTAGCGCAAAGCTTGCATGGAAACTTCACTTTCTTCTTCTCCTTTTAACCCTCACCAACACGCTCGTTGGTTTTATTTGCATTACCCTTCCCGTTCTTGCCCTTCTTCTTTTTATTTCATCCCTTCTTCTTCCCATCGGATTGTTGATTTCCTTTGGGATCAGAAGCTTGGACAACATTTATGGACAAAGACTGGGAAGGCGGTGACTTGGCAGGCACAGCCTGACTAGAAGGAGCAGATTGTAAAGACAACTGCTGCAGTTGAGAAAGCAGGCTGGCTGCACCACTATTGATCGATCCGACAAGCCCATCACCATGCGGACCGGGCTTAGTTTTCGATAAATCCAGTTTGGAGCGAGGAGCATTGGGCAAATATTTATAAAGGACCCCAGACTGAGAATAGATCAGTTCCAGCTACTGGGCCCTAAAAATGGCCTGCTCCTCAGAAAATACCCCAGATAGGGATACATCCTTTGAAATATATGACATGCAGGGATTTGAGAAACCATTCGAGAAGGAATTCACCAGGAATATGAGCTTTGATAAGCCTCTTCCTTCTCCTCCATTCCTGAATGTGATCAGAAATGTGAGTTGCCTCATCCTGCTTAAAATTAGCCAGGAGTTCGGTCCCGGCCTCATATCTGACAGGCAACTGAAAATGGTTTAGAAATGTGACAGCCAGTTCTCCAAATGTGGCAAAACTGCCCCCAGTGAGCTCGATATACCATTTGGCAGCATTTCCAGTTAGGGTGCGTTGAAATAATCTCAACCTAATCGAATCATCGATCAGGGAGTTCGAAGAACACCATAAGTGGAAAGTGGTGATGTGGTCAGCCGGATCCTCCCCATTCTTACCTTCATATAAAACATTAAATAAATCATAATGAATGCTTAAATAACAATTTTCTCATATATGTAAGCAGACACTAACACGTTTATTTCGGGAACAAGATGGTACTTCTGTATTATAAATAGCATGTACAAAATTAACGAGTGGAGAGATCACCTGAATCCTTCCACGATCTTCGAGCAGACCGTCGTCCGGATCCGTCTCGCCCTTGCCTCGCTAAGAATCCTTCCAAACTGGTGCATACGAGATGACATATAGGGAGATGAGCATCTCAAGGAAACAAGGGTTTCCTGTAATGAATTGGGAAAGTGCAGGAGGCACGGGGAATCAGACTTGGATAGGGAATACCAACAGAGTATAATATCAATAATTCTCTCTCTCCCTTAGGCCATACACATGAGCGGTTTTTATACTCCCTCCAAGTAGTTTCAACAGTTGGAAACAGTTGGCCACGTGCTGGGGTGGTTGAACTACCTGAGTAACCATCAACCTAGCCCGAAAATAGGGAATTTTTATATATTTTTTCATAATTTTAATGGCATACGCGGAAAAGTGCAGCTGGACTCGCGTATACACGTGGAAAAGTATGGGAATAGTCGCGTATGGGGATTTTTACACTGTTTTTAAGTGAATTTGTCCAAGTCTGTAGGAATGGGTGCCCAAAACCATCAAAGAAATCATGAATCATGTGAAGGTGAGAAATGATGCTATAACAGTTAGTCTCCGACCATGGGAAATACTTCGAAAACGAAGTTTTTCAGGAGCTATCTCACCATCTCGGATTCACACATGAATTCGTATCGCCATAATACCCCCAATCCAATGGGCAGGTATAATTTGTGAACAAAGTACTCAAAAAAATGTTACAACGTATGGTGAATAACCACAAAACAAACTGGCACCACATTATTTTCTCCACTCTGTGGGCATACCGCACAGCAGTGAAAACATCAACAAGGTTCACACCCTTCCACCTGGTGTATGGGGTCGAAGCCATGATTCCCATATAACGTGAAATATTGAATTTACATGCCTCCATCGAACTCCTCGAAGACACTCAACCTCTAGAGCAATGCTTATTACAACTAGACACTAGTACATTTGGTCAAAATTCCAACACTTTAGTTCCGACACTTTTGACGTATTGTCAGAAATTTCCCCAATTTTTCACAAATTTTTAAATCCCGCCAACAAACGTCGCTATACCGACATATAGAGACATTTTCGGTATTGTGATGTTTAGGAACTTCGTCGGTACACCGACGGTTCAGGACACAACGTCGGAAATGCGATGTTTCTAAGACATGAGTCGGTATTGCGACAGTTTGGGGATAAACATCGCAATAACGACGTTTAGAGACACTTGTCGGTAGTGCGATAGAATTTGGGACAAACGTCGGTATTGTGATGGTTTGTGGACAACCGTCGGTATTGCGAAGGTTTGGGGATAAACGTCGGAAGAGAGACATGTAGAGACTTTGGTCAGTATTGCGACGGTTTGGGGATAAATGTCAGTATTACGACGGTTGTGACGTGTTGATTCTCAAAATTAATTTACAAATTAAAAAAAAATATTATAATAAAAAAATTACTATTATTACACCATTTTTAAATAGATACCAATCAAGATTTATCTCTTTAAATGATATTGATGGTAAAATATGAAAATATATAATTTTTTCCATTAAATATGTTATGATCTAAACACACAATTAAAATTTTCACCAAAGTTCAATAATGGTCATGGAAACTATATCAATAAATGAATTAATATCTAGAAAATTATCAAAACACATCATTAAAATTTTAGTAATAGATGAATTAATATGTGGAAAATTATTAAAACACACCATTAAACTTTTGACCAAAGTTTAATAATGACATATAGTAAACTTTTGACCAAAGTTCAATAATAGCATATAGATTGCACATGTGATAAACCAAAATCCATATGTACAAATATGAACTAATATGACGAAACCAATGCAAATAGATGAAACATTGTCATGGAAACTATAGCAATAAATGAACTTATATTTGGAAAATTATAGAAATTTTGGTCAACATTTCTTTTTTTTGTAAACCATTGAAAGCAAAAATTAAATCATTAAATGGTAAACTTTCTTATTCCATTATGATTTTCATTTTTTTTTGTATTTTATTACTTTCTCTTTCCCATTTTCTATGCTTTTCAAGTCTTTGAAAGGAAAAATGAAATTAGAAAATGGTAAACGTCGGTTATTCCAATACCTTTTTTCATTTTCTTTTCTATTTTTTTACTTTACCTTTCCCATTTTCTAAGCTTTTTTCTATTTCCCATTTTCTGAGTTTTTTAATTATTTGGAAGCAAAAATGAAATTAGAAAATGGTAAAATTTCTTATTCCATTATGATTTTTCATTTTATTTTCTATCTTTTTTACTTTTCCTTTCTCATTTTCTAAGCTTTTTTTAAACCAAAACTGAAATTAAAAAATGGTAAATTTTCTTATTCCATTATAATTTTCCATTTTATTTTGTATTTTCTTACCTTTCATGTGTAAATATTTCCATTAATATCATCTATTATTGAATATTTCTAATCCTCTCAGCAATATTATGCATTTCAATACTTTCATGTGCTTTAATTACCATGACCATGCAAAGTTATTTAAGATCAACATCCCTTTTAGCTATAAAAGCATATCATTCGGTGCAGGTTGCAATATGTGTCATAAACTTTGTGATTCAGCTTCTCAGCGAAGGCCTCTTGACCTTAAGGACTTGGCCTTCTAGCCATTCTTTGCCTTCAATAGCTCTCCCTCTCTAGCCTTCTGCTCGAACTTTCTATTACCCTCGCATATATTCATGCATGTCATCCATTTAGCCTTTTTGAAAGCTTCAAAGAATAGAAGTGGAGACAGTGTTCTTCGAAGAAAACATTAGAGGTGGAAAAAAAATTAAATAGGGTGAAAGGGGTGATGGTAAAGTTTATTGCCCTTGCAAAAATGTTGTATGAAAAATAATGTTAGAGTTTTAATAGCAACAACAATAATGCATTGTAGGAAATATGGGCACATTGATGGTGGATCGAATGATTATCGTCTCGTGGTAATTAATTATCTATCTTCAATTTGATTATATCGTGAAATTTTATATTATTTTAATATTTTTTATATACGCACTAATGTTTAATGATTGTTTGTAATTTTCATAAAGGCATAGTTGCCGCCCAACTTTTTGCAAAACCAGCTTCCACATCTAAATATTAGTAGATTAGATGATGTTGAACCAGTACAACAGAATATTGCAGCAAATATTAGTATTGGAAATGATGTTGTACAAGGTGAAGAACATGAAGCGAATGATGAATATGATTTTAATTATCCCATGGAGGCAGATGATGACAATAATGAGACAGTTCACATTAATGATGGGACAAATCAAATGCTCCAAGACTTGTATGGTGAGTTAGATGATGATGGTGGAGATAGTGAGATTATTTATGATGTACCTCTGATTGAAACTTCAAATGAACGACTTTTTGAACACTCAAATGCAACTCTTCTCTCTGCTACATTGTTGCTGGTGAACTTAAAGGTTATGAATAATTTGTCGAATAGATGTGTGACACAGATCCTAACGTATGCAATATGTATATATGATAACATATATGTAAATGTTGATTATTTTCCCTTTTTTTAGTTGTAATAAATGTGTAAAATAATAATTCAATACTTATATATGATTAATAATCTTTACATTAACTAGTTTTTGTTTATGTTGTAAATTGTTGGGTGAATTTTTGTTACCATTGCCAAATACTTTACCTTGAACATATCGATATCTACGTGCTATTATGAAAGACTTTGGAATGGAATATAACACTATAGATGCATTTCCTAAAGATGATATTATATATTATGGAGAACATGCGTCAAAAACAGAATGTCCGAAATGTGGTACCAGTAGATATCGAACAGATCAACTAACAGAAAAGGTGTCTCAAAAGGTTCTTTGTCATATTCCCATTGTTACACCATTTTTTGGTCATCTAACCTATTATCATTAGATGGACCCAAGTACATCATGTAAGACCAATTTTACTCCAAGTAAAATTTCTTTCACTATGAAAATAACTTAGTAAACCACATTTATTAAGTTGTTTATGGTCTAAACAGGAAACCCCATAAGGAAATATTAAATAAATATACATTTGTTTGATTTTCCTCAAGAAATAATTAGTTAAACAATAGTTTAATTAATATTTCTGGTTATATTTAATCCAAAACAAGGAAATTAATTAGATAAATCATTATTTATCGTATTATTTTCTAAGAATAATTGTTTAAATCTTATTTAAATAATATTATTTGTTAAATATGACTAATTCACCCTTAAATAATTAAATAAATCATTATTTATTTGATTATTACTCAACCATATCCTTAAAATAATTAAATAAATCATTATTTATTTGATTACTACTCAACCATATTCTTAAAATAATAAATAAATCATTTATTTGTTTATGATTACTTAATCACATCCTTAAAATGATAAATAAATCATTTATTTATTTATTATTTACAAATAAGGGGATTTGACTCAAGTCAAATTCCTTTTCCCTCCAACAAATATAATAAAATATTCCATAAAAGTTGGATCTAGATTTGGTTAATAATATTCTAATTATGCACCAATCTCTAGACTAACTCAATATTTTTTTATAAATAGAAGGATTTTCCCATTCATTTGTCACCTTTTGTTGCCTAAAGGTCACTCTGGATCTCAACACTTGGTTTGGCTATTGATCCATAATCATAGCCATACTTTTCCATTTTTTGTCTGGGTTTTCTACACCATCAAGAGAGAGAAGTTCTAAATCTGAAGTGCTGAGGACTTACAAGAACTCATCCCATTGAGGAGAACAGGGAACGCCCTCTTGTGTTTTCCTCCTAGGTGCCATTAATAAAATTATTCATTGTATATATTCTTGTCTTGTCTATTGGATCTATGGAGTAAATCTTATTTTTCTACTGTTTAATGTCTTCTAATGCATAGATCTAGATTTTTGTAGCATTTGTCTTGATCATATAATTGCATATCTAAAGATATTAACAGTCATTTCTACTGTTAGGGCTATAAGTTATGCATAGCTAAAGTGGTATTTTTTCGTACACTTCGAATAAAGATTCATACTAACAACTGGCGACTCCACACGGGTTTACCATTACGACCGCTGTCGTTTTTCTAATCCTTGCATATCTGGCTGCTTCAGGCCCTAGGATTTCTCTTCAGCCCCTTGTTTTTCTTATTCATGATGTTTTTTTTAATCCATAAAATCCTAAAACGATAAAAATTCTAACTTCCGCATGTTTTTGGACCCATTGCGGAGGTGAACGACATTAGCCGCAATTGAGACGACAAATTTTTCTGAAACCTGCTGCTGAGAGTGCCGGAAGTACAGGTCGCACTTTTATGCCCAAAACCTACAACCTGGACCTCCAAGGTGCACTTAACTAACCAAAAAGTGTGACCTCTGCTGAAAACAGGCCAAAAACTGCGACCTGGACTTTCTACAGGGATTTTTCTGAAAGTTTTCTAGGTTTTGTTGAGCCTCTGTTCAGGGTTGTCTGACCTCCGTCTCCGCCGGTTTTGGACCTGTACCTATTCTTTTTCTCTCAACTAAGTGGGAACCTAGCCCCCTAGAGCTTCAGTACCCTCAACTTTTTGTGGAAGAGTGTTTGTTGTTGCAGGTTGTCTGAAATTTCAGAGTCTTCAGCCATTTTTTCAGATCTGATACCTCATCTTCAGATCCACTTCAAATCAGCTTGTTATCCATCCAAATCTTCCCATTTAGCTTTTTTTGGGTTTTGCATTAGGGGGCACTTCGCTTACCTCCTGGAGATAGCCTTTCGCCACCTCTTTTTACAACAATTTTCCTTTGATTTGTTGTTATTTTCTGCACCACTTTCCAACAGATTTTGTCTTTTAATCTCTGTCCCTATTGACCCAAGATCTATTAGCCTTTTCTTTAGTATGTTTAAATTAGTTTTTTGCTCACCTATAGACTAATTGTTGAGAGACCCGCCTCCTTGGGCTTAGATTACTGCATTGTTCGCTGTTTATTTGCTGTTTTGTAGGCCTATATACCGCCATTTGCAGGTTTATTGATAGCTCTACAACACATTTTTTATTTTCTCTACAAATTTTTCGGTTTAAAAATTTAAATTTACACACTTTTGCACACACACCCTAAGTGAAAAAGGGCTTGGTTAACACCGCCAAGCAAATACTCTAAACCATTGAAATAATTTGATCCTGCGCCTCTTTTCCCTTGTTTCGACATTGTAATCACTTGATTTTGCACCTCCCTGCCCTTGTCGGTCTCTTTTTCCTTGGTGCCGTGTGTGTGTCATCATTGCTTAACCTCCCATGGGCTCTGATTTTCCTCAGGAGAAGGCCGGCACCCCCTACACATATTCCCCTCTTGGTAACACATCTTTAGGGTACAACATGCCTCCTTTCTTTGCCCAACCTCCTTTATACCACACTGTTACCCAACCTTTACCATCTAGTACCCCCGATGACCAGATTCTCATGATGAAATCCGATTAACCTTCAACCGTAGACATCAATCTTCAGACTTGGTCCCGTCAGTACAACGGAGAAGCCTCCTCTTTGCGTACGGCTCACAGGAGCCACCTCCCTTCAGGTTCTACGGAGGCTCTTTCGACACCGAATGGCCCTGAAGATCCCTCGGCCTAGGGCGAGAGGTTCATGACCAAGATCCCTAAGGGTCCACTATGCCAAAATGTTTCTTCTAGCAAAGCTGCCCACTCGTATAGCATAGTCGATGATTTGGCACAATCCCCTGCTACCATTTCAATGTTGGAACTCCTCCAGTTGTGCCCTTCAAAATAAAAAGCTCTTCTGTCTGCCATGGGTGCTGTAGACCCTTACGAAGATTGATGGATTGTCTTTGATGTTGATCGGTCAGAGCATCCTCCTCTCCCTGCTTCCATCCTTTCCAAATCCCAGTCAAGATCCAGAACGCCAACATTTCTCGGTGCATTATTGATAAGGGGGCATCCACTTGTGTGACGTCCGCTTTGGTTTGGAAAAAGCTCGGATCTCCTGAGTTGGCCCCTTCCACGATCACTGTCCAAGCATGGGATGGCCACGCCTCCAAGCCCATTGGCTTAATCCGCAATTGTCCTATCACTCTTGCGGGCAAGACGGTTTGCATTGACGTAGAAGTCATAGACGCTCCGTTAGATTACAACATTATTTTTGATCGTAGATACACTTATGCGATGTCAAATGTCCCTTCTACGGTTCACCATTAGATTTCCTTCCCCCATAACAGAAATATAGTCACCATTGACCAGTTGACATATTACGAGCCAAAGGCTCAGACCTCCCCTGAGTCCATTATCTCTTCGGTAGCCAACAAGCAAACCGTCGACCCTTTGACCAGTGTCTCACCTGGCATCTACAAGGACTCCTCCTTGCTTGGTACTTTCCCTGGTCTTTCTCCTCCTATCTGTGATCCCATCTCATCGAATGTTTGCATGATGCAATCGTCTCGAGCTTCTCTCAAGAGGCCTGCCTCGGCTAGTCAGCAACACCCTTGCCCTCCACAGCTGTCTCCTAGCCCTTCGATGCAGCCTCTTGGACCTCCTCCTCCTAGCCCTTCAGCTGGTACTCATGAGTATTTTTATCCTCCTGGGTTGGTTCCTTCAGGCCTTAACCATTTAGGAGCCATCCCACCTAGCCATTACCCCTACGGTCAGATACCGTTCCTAGTCCCTCCACCAGGCATCTATACGGCACCTGTCATGGCCACCCTCTCTCTGCCTAACTTGACCATTGGGCTCCTGGTTTGGTACCTTGATCCTCCAACCTCCACCTCGCCAGGTCAACCTAAACCTTATCTTGCTTTGACCCCGGTTCAACCGGTCCCCCTGACTTCCCCCGTTGTCACAGTGCCTCAACCACCTCAACAGGAACTGCCTCCTGCTGCGACCGCTTCAGGTAAGAAGGGAAAAGCTCGTAAAAGGGCCTCAAAGGACAAAGTGGCCCCGACTGACCCTTCACCTCCTCCGCCTCCAAAGCCCTGCGCTTTGTGTGATTTCATCGGTCATGCCACCCATAATTGTCTTGAGTTGCCCCACATCAAGCCCATGGTTAATGTTGCGTTCCTTGAGTCGACGATCCTCGAAACCTCTACTTCGTCATCGACTGTGTTAGACACCTATAAATTTGTTATAGAAAAAGGTGGCTAAAACTTTTTTGAGCCTTCAAGGAACAAATTTTATTGCTAAAAAGTGTTGGCTCTTGAAGACTCTTGAAGGCCTCATGCCTCTGTCCATAATCTTCACTACTGTGCCTATTCTACATTCAGAAATCCTGCAAATTTCCAAGACAGATTACTGTTGCAAGCACCATTTTCATTTTTTTCCCTTCTTCCAAAACTGACCTCATTTTAACCCCTTCACCCTCCATGAAAAGCCCTCACTTTCACATTTCTCCCTTTTCCCTTATTCAAAATCAATTGATAAGGTTTAAAGACTTCTTCTTTGCCTTATCAGAACCCTTCTAAACCTTTGAAAACCATTGAAAATCCATGAAAAACCCACATTTGGACACATATGGGTCTTAGCCCCCTTCAGCCAGCTCCCTCGACCTTTTCCCCATGTGACCCGAGCGCCGAAACCAGGCGCTAGCCTGAAAAGCGCTTAGCGCGTTTGGTTACCAAGAGCATTCCTCACCGTTGATTTCCCCACAGATCCGACGGTCTTCACAATCCCATCGCGCCCGCGGTCCCCGCCACGGCTACTATGCATAAACTGGCGGTATCCATCGCACCGCCTCTGAGCGCAAGGCGGTTTTCTCCCTATCGGCAGTGATTCCACTCACCGATTGACGCATGGCCTGGGCACTGTTCACCAAACCACTGTCTATCATGCGTTAAACATCGGATGTAGACACCGTGCGATATTGACATGCACCATCGGATATGAGGCCGCTCATCGGACAGTGGTCGCTCACTCGAGATGCACACGTGATAACGCAGGGTCCGGTGCAGCGGTAACAACATCTCCGCCGTCAATCTGATCTGCAGATCGACGACCCAAAATTCATCGCCCGTTCTCTCCATTTTGACTTTCCACCTGTGCTCCCGATCATTGATCTCTGCGCGATCGACGAATCTGATTTAATTTTCTTTTCCGCCTTGCCTTTGAATCCTCTCGATCAATCTGGACCGTTGGATGATGCCATCCAACGGCCATGCTCTCCCCACATGTCCTCCAGCAGCAATAAACCTATATATGCAGGATTTTATAATGTTTTTTGTATTTTGAAGGGTTTTTAATGGTTTTTCTTCCATGTCTGAAGAAAATTCAGAAGCAGAGGGTGACAATCCTCTCTCCTCTGATCCATCAAATAAAATCAATCGCAGGGTTTAAACTTCACGTTTCATCGATGTTTCATGAGGCATTGACGCCATATCGCCCTTGCACGGCCCTGCACATTAGAAAAACAGAGCAAGTCAATCAAAAATCAAAGAGTATCAATGTCGACAACAAAAACATACCAGAGAAAAGGATTGAAGACAGGTTTTGTGGGGATTATGGCTAAGAATGATTATCAAAAGCCTAACCCCTGATTAAAAACACAGTTAAAGATGAAAATCTTAAGTGTTTTATCGACAGAAAGCCTCCACCGCCACCTCTAAGGCAAATTGATTCCTCCCAGTTGCCGAAATTCCATCGATGCCTCAAAGTATTCAATCAGAGGCCGAAGTTATTGATCAAATGAAGATATTCGCCTCAGCGCCTCCAGAGAGTTACTTCTGCAAGGAAAATTAATGCAAACAATATCTGCGGAGTAACCCCGATATCACACAGAACCTCCAAGGTCAACAAAAGCTCCCACCGAGCTTAAAAATTTATGTAAATAATTTAATATAGAAGACACCTATTGTAAGTTTCTTCATTGAGCCCCCTAAAGGGCAAGAAGCCATTAAATCTTTATTAATTGTAATTGGAGATCTTTTATCAGATCTCACCTCCTCATTCTTCTATATATACTTCTGCAAAAGATGAGAGAGGGGTTGGTTGAGTTAGTTGCAGAACTTTGAAATACATGTGAGCTTAAGCTTCTGATTGTAGATAGTGTTCACTGGCCCTTGAAGCTCTGTTTGTGTTAAACTTGTTAGGCTGGATAGTGAAGATGATTGCTGAACTGAAATATTGGACCTGAGTACTGTAACTGGTTTGACATCAATAACAAGCTATTTCTTGGGATCCTGGTCTATATCATTGGTGAAGTGCCTCTTTATTTATTATTGTTTTCTTTCTATGTATGTCATATTGTTCACTATTCTCTGATAAAGAGAAGCATTTATAGAGTTAGGATTTACTGTTTACCAGTACCCTTCTCTTACTACTAAGCTTTATCTCAATGTTTTCTTCCAATTTGTTTATTTAAGAATGATTTAATACAGTCTAAACAGTTAGGAATGCTAGAGTTCCCTCGTCCTACTGTTTGCTTTAAACATTGTTCTTGAAAGTTATTTTCCTTATTTGCTTATTAAAAGTTAGACTAGAAAAGTGATGGTTTGCCCTGTTTCTAGTTTCTATTCTCCAAAGGTAGATTCTGAAGGTATCCCTTGGTGTTGGCTGAAAGCAGACAAGGTTTAGAAGTACCTTATCTAATCTTAGGTTACACTTTGTCTTCTCTTATATGTTCTCATACTTTTGGAAGGTAATTATGTGGATTACTGGATTGTTTGTCACTTAAGCTGCTTTAATAAAAACTTTCCCAAGAAGTCAATGGTTAGCCCTGTCCTTGGTTGGTTTTAAAAAATTACTTAGGAGGCTTTTCTTGTTTGGACTGACTATAGATCCTTTGTGAAATTATTATCAGTTTCCACCCCTCCAACACTTTATTGTTTCCATTCCATCACTCTAATATCAATAATCTTGTGATAGAGATGACTTGCCCCTTGGATCACTCTTGATGTTGTTGCTCAATTAAATCCCTGTTATGAATCCATAGCCCAATGGATTAAAAACCAGTGTTATATCTATCTTTTTAGCCAAAGTTGTTCTATTCGCTTGCAACTTCTCACCTTTGAAACTTTTTGCGCTGAGAACTTTCCCCTCAAGTAATTTTCATGCTCACATCCAAAAAATAAACAAAACCCTTGGCCTTCATAACTAGCCTAATATCATCACCCAAAAATCCAAAGACAAATCCATCTTTGCACTTATTGGAGAGATCCCTCTCCAGATTCAGGAAGGCTAGATCCTAGAATCCCAAAGTGGTTGAAATAATGTTGCTTCTACAGTTTTAGTCTCACCAATCTGCTAAAATTACAGATTACTAACATTTCTGGCGATTCCGCTGGGGATCGAACCTAGAATCATTTTCATTTGAGGGTAACCATAGGATATCAGGGATTTGGTTCAAGAACATTTTCTATATTCACCAGCTGAGCCACCAGCAACTAAAATTTCTAGCGACTCCACTGGGGATCGAACCCAGAATCATTTTCATTTGAGGGTAACCATAGGATATCAGGGATTTGGTTCAAGAATATTTGCTATATTAACCAGCTGAGCCACTAGCAACTAACATTTCTAGCGACTCCGCTGGGGAACAAACCCAGTTTTAATCTCTGGTTCCCTTTAAAAGTTCATTACAAATCTTGTCAGTAAAAGCAGCCTTTTCAAGCACTACCAATAAATGGTAATCATGATAAAACTTGCTTGAATCAGTGACAAACTAGGCAAACCCTAGGATTCTCATAAGTCTTTATCTAACCTTGAAAAATCAGTTGGCTTAGCCATAAGAGTAGACTGTATTTGTCTCATAACTGTAGCTAAGTTTTGAAACAGAGTCAGGACATTCTTAGAAACCACACAATAGAAAAAATAACTTAGAAAACCTAAAAATATTTCAGATTGGTATCAGATAAACATGGTGGTGGACCATAAAACCTTTTACCTCTGAAAAGAGCTGAAAACTTCCACTTGGCGACTCCACAATCCTGAACAGACCTTAAGACTCCACTGGGAAGAACCCTTATCATCATAACATTAGTCAAACTCAGTTATAGGACTGTAGGATTGAAATTTCTGTAAACAGATTAGTTAACCTCTCAAAGATCTTCATACCTGGTTGAAATTTTCTTGTTTATTTGGGTCTGAAAAGCACATCATAGTGGCTCCTAGAAAGATTAAAACTAGAGCCTATCCTGACCCTGATCCACCTGAGTAAGTTGATAACCCAGAAAGTATCCTTAGGAAGTCTCCTAAGATTAAATTATCAACTATTTTCAGATCACCCTTGAGAGCTGATTCAGTTCCTAAAAATATTTCAGCTCTGCAACAATCACAAGTTGACTTAGTGAATCCTTTTAGAACTAGGTCTCTTGGTGATTTAGATTAGTTAGATTCTGAGTCTTCACTTTCTTCTCCTGAAACAAGTGAACATATTGGCAGCATAGAAACAACACCTCCTGATTTACATTTCCTTCACAACCTATGTGTCTCTCATCCAAGATCAGCTCAGCAATCTATTTCTGGTCCATCCACTTTTGCCCACCCTACATCCACTGTTCAAACCACTCCACTTCAGCCCACTTTCCCTCTTGTTAATCCACCCCCATCACATATCATGGCGACATGGTATGCTCCCTTAGTCCTTCCTGCACCATCAGTTAATATTCCACAGGACTATCAGTCCAAGGTTCCATTATATGATGCTAGCAATGCTACAACTGCATCACAACATGTGGATAAGATGAATGACTACTTTGACAGAAATGATGATTTTGTCAAAATTAGATTATTTTCTCAAAGTTTAGGGGGGGAAGTAAGAAAATGGTTTAAAGGCTTAACCCCCCATAGTATCAATGATCTCCAAGCCTTCCATCAAACTTTCTTAAACAAATGGGAAGTAAAGAAGAATCCTCTCCAAGTCCTTTCTGATTACAAGAACCTCCACAGAAACACTGGGAAAGTGTGCAAGCTTATTGTACCAGATTTAATAGTGTATATAATGAACTTTCCCTAGATCTAAAACCTCCACAAGGCTCAGCTTTAAACAATTTTCCTGAAGGGTTTGACCTCGAGATGGCCTATCAGCTAAGGGAAAGAGATTTTGCAACTCTTGAAGAGATGAAAAAGGGTGCTCTTTCTGTGGAAGTCAAATTGATGGAGAAAAGAGCAAGAATGAAAACCGAGAAGAGAGTGTCCTTCAGAGAGGAATTTTCACCTTCTACTTCCAACTCAAAAATGGAGAAAATGATGGAAGAGATGATGAAAGAGATGAGCATAATTAAGAGAGCACAAGCAAGCCAAAATCAAACTACTCCTCAAAATAGAAACCAGAACCAAAACCAGAATTTTAGAAGGAATCAACCTCCAAATAGACCTAGGAAAGATGATCAACAGATCACTCCTCCTTTTCATCAAAAATATGTAAGCGAGGTTGAGGAAACGGATGAAATAATAGAGGAAGATGATATCAACATGTTTGGGGTAGAGGATGATGAATTTGAAGCTCATTATGATAGAAAACAAGGTCTTTATACACCTTATGATGATAGAAGAGATGATGATGAAAATTATTATCAAGACATGGAAAATGTCATCATAGAATCTCAAAGATAATATGACCTTAGAAGCAAAACTAGTCAACAAACTCCCAACAATAAAACCTCTGACACATCTTCACAAAACAGCACTGCAACCAAGCCTAAAGCTATCAAACAAAACGATAAAACATTGGCTGTAAATTATGATAATGGTAAAGAGAAATGCACTCAAAACAATGAAAAACATAGTGCAGGCATTAGTAGCAATAACACTTTAGCTAGTACTCCTGTGAAATTTTTTTTGTCAAGTATAAATAGAACAAATCAGCAAACCCATGTTGCTGATAGAATGACAGCTAATAAGGCTAAAACTAGCACTTTAAAGAGTCAAATTCCTTTCATCCTGGAGCAGGAAATTTCAAAGATCAAAATCTCTGTTTCCTTGACTGAGTTAGCTTCCCAACATGTATATAAGACCCAAATTTTAAAGGCTTTAAAAATAGAAGAAAATGAGGACACAGTCAATCTTAATGATGACCAAACAGAGCTGATTTTTGGTCCTAATATTGAAGGTAGATATCAAGAGGGACCTGTTCCTCCCTTTTATGTGAGTTTAAACGTTCATGACAAGATTTTGCACAACGCTATGCATGATTCGAGGGCTTCTCATAATTTAATACCAAAATTTGTAATGGAGAGCCTGGGTCTAGAAATCACCACACCTTACAAAGACCTTTACTCCTTTGATTCCAGCAGAGTAAAATGTTTAGGATTAATCAAAGACCTCTGTGTTAACTTAGCCCAAATTCCAGCCAAATGTTTAGTCATGGATATTGTTGTGGCTGATGTGCCCCCAAAGTATAGAATCTTATTATCAAGATCTTGGGGGGCTAAGTTACAAGGGACTATGCAAATGGACATGACCTATGCGACTATCCCTCTTTTCAATCAGAATAGAAGACTTTACAGGGATTCCCATATGAAATTCAAAGTTACAAGTCAAGACAAACCACAAAAATCTCCTCTGTATTCTGTAAATACAGGCCTTGATTATTTTATTATGTTTAATGATGAAACACTTGGTGAACAAGTCACTTTAACAGGATTAATGGCCGATAGGGAGGAAGAGGAACACAACGCAGAAGTGTCAAAATAGTTTGCTGCATTTAAAGACAGTAGCAAACCAAACAAAGGTCTTGAGCTACAAGGCAGGTGTCCATTTCTTTTAAACATTCACAATCAAGAAAACAACCCTCAAATGAACGAAAAACTTGGGGAATAAAAAAAAAATACAACTAAGTGCTGAGATTCCACAACCCTCGAGCACATTAGTTAAAGAGGACACTAACCAAGGAGAAACCAAAAATAGTCCTCTGTGGAGTATGTATTTTGATGGGTCATGCACTAAGAACAATTATGATGCAGGTGTCTGGATTACTAACACTGAAAACAACCACATAGAAAGCATTTCCTGCAAACTAAACTTTCAGTGTTCCAATAACATAGCAGAATATGAATCCATTCTCTTAGGCTTACATTTATTGAAAAATTTAGGAGCCACAAGAATCAATGTGTATGGGGATTCAGAGTTAGTCATTAGGCAGGTCAATGGGGAGTATAACGCAAATCATCCCAGACTTAGGGCCTACCGAAATGATGTCATGGACCTTTTGAAAACATTCAAGGAGTCCAAATTGTTTTTTGTCCCAAGAAAAAGAAATATTGCGGCCCAAAATTTAGCCTTTGCAGCTAGAACATGATTAACGCCATATGAAACCAAATACTGCACTACTCAGATAAAATTTAGACCAGCTGTGCCTGATAATGAGAAGTATTGACAGGTGTTTGACAATGAAAAATAAATAGAAGACTTCATGCAATTCAGAAATGAATTCGAACTAAACAGTTCGGACTCAGAATATGAAATAGACTGCAAGGAAGAAAATTTTCTTGGTGAAGAAGAGCTGTCTCCTGAGCTTGTCAATTTTAATTTTCTGACAAGCAAACTTGAAAACAAAAAGGAAATGACTGCAGAGTTAGAAACAGAGGGGTTAGAAACTCTGCACTGTAAAGATGAAAGTTTGCCAAGCAGTCTGGCCCCTTTAGAAGAGTTGTTCGATCTTAACGATGTGGCCAAGAAGCCAAAACTAGAGCCTGTAGAGACTAAAGTGGAAGAGTGCAATATAGGCAGTGAGGAAAAACCGAAAATGATTAAACTGTCTAAGACTTTACCAGCTCACATTAAACTCAAATACATAGAGCTGTTTAAATAATTTTCTGATGTTTTTGCATGGAGTTACGAAGATCTTAAATCCTATGACATTGAAATAATACAACACAAAATTCCCCTCAAAGAAAACCAAAAGCCATTAAAAAAAAAACTGCGCAGAATAAACCCTGTTCAGTTGCCTTTAGTTCAGAAGGAGATCATGAAAATGTATGAAGCTGGTATTATTGTCCCTATTAGATACTTTGAGTGGGTGTCTAATCTGGTGTCTGTTAGGAATAAAACTGGAGAGATCAGGCTTTGTATAGACTTTAGAGACCTAAACAAAGCTTCATTGAAAGATAACTACCCTTTACCCAAGATAGATCATATTTTACAAAGGGTGGTAGGGTCTAGAAGAATTTCTTTGCTGGATGGCTATTCAGGGTACAATCAGATCTTAGTTCACCCTGCTGATCAATTAAAGACAACCTTTACTACACCATGGGGCACTTTCATGTATGTGAAAATGCCCTTTGGTCTAATGAATGCTGGAGAAAATTTTCAAAGAGCCATGGAAATAGCATTCTCGGAAGAATTGGGCTACTTCATCATTATATACCTTGATGATGTCACTGTGTTTTAAAAAACAGATGAAGAGCACTTAGAACATTTGAGAAATTTTTTCGAGAAATGCAGGAAGTTTGGGATATCTTTAAACCCTAAGAAGACGCTATTCGGTCTCCAAGAAGGTAAACTTCTTGGGCACATCATTTCAGAAGAGGGTATTAAGATAGATCCAAAGAGGATTGAGGCCATATTGCAAATCTCTCATCCTCGGAACATCAAGGAGTTGCAATCTTTCATTGGGAAGATTAACTTTTTGAGAAGGTTCATTCCCAACTTGACCGAGCTCCTTAGGAATATCACAAACATGTTGAAGAAGGAGCAAGGGGTAAAATGGACCTTGGAAGCAAAGAAGTCTTTTGAGCTGGTGAAACAATTGTTAACCAAAACACCGGTTCTAATAAGTCCTGATTTTTCAAAAGATTTTTATATTTTTTCATTTGCATCAGAACATACCATAGCGGCTGTCCTTTTACAGAAAAATCCACAAGGACAAGAGCAGCCTATTGCATTCTTTAGCAAGGCATTGAGGGATGCCCCTCTGAAGTATAACATTATGGAGAAGCAAGATTTTGCTTTGGTTAAAGCTTTGAAAGACTTCAGGGTATACATTCTTCACTCACACATCATTGCCTTCATCCCAAATTCAGTTGTGAAAGACATTATAACACAGGACCCAGATGGTAAGAGAGGTAAGTGGATTGTTGCTATCCTTGAATATGATTTATAGATAAAACCCACTAAACTCATCAAAGGCCAAGGTCTAGCTAGATTAATGGCTGAATACAATTTTGAAGTTCTTGATATTAATATGATTAATGCTTTAGATGATAAAGAGGAAATCTCAACTCCCATTGTTTAAGACCATTTTATGAAGTCCTCTTGGTATGCTGATATTATTTATGTTTTTCTTAATTTGAATACACCTCCTGGTTTGACAGAAAAAAGGGAAAGATTCCTCAAATTGAAAGCTATAAACTATTGCATTTGTAGATAAATGTCTTCATTGGAAAAATGCAAGTGGTGTATTGCTTAAATTTTTTCCTGATTTTGATGGAGAGAGGGTTAAATACCAGTTCCATGAAGGAGAGTGTGGAGGTCATTTGTACTGGAAGACAACAACCAACAAAATTTTGAGGGCTAGTTTCTATTGGCCTACTCTTTTCCATGATGTGCACAAGATGATCATAGCCTGTCATAAATGTCAACTTTTTGAAGGCAAAAGAAAACTGCTACCCCTACCTCTGCATCCAATCACTGTTGAAGCTCCTTTTCAACAGTGGGGACTTGACTTCATAGGAGAAATCCATCCACCATCTTCTGCTCAGCATAGATGGATTCTCACTACCACAGACTATTTCACTAAGTGGATAGAAGCCATACCTTGTAGGCAGGCCAATGATTCTGTTATTATAAAATTCATGGAGACTAACATTCTCTCCAGATTTGGTTGTCCTACCAAGATCATCACTGATAATGCAGCAGCATTTAGATCAAAGAAGATGGTTGAATTATGTCATAGGTATCAAATAACATTGGGGCATTCCATGGCCTATTACCCTCAAGGTAATGGACTTGAAGAATCCTCAAACAAAATTTTAGTGAACATAATCAAGAAAATGTTGAAGGACAACAAAAATTCTTGGCACACAAGGATAGTTCATGCACTGTGGGCTAACAGATTGACTTTGAAGAAATCTATTGGCATGTCACCTTTCCAGCTAGTGTATGGTACTGATGCAATTTTTCCAAACAACCTTGGTGTACCAGTAATGAATTTGATTCAAGATTTCCAAACTGAAGATAATTACATGATCAGAAGAATAAATCAGACCATCCATCTTCAACAAACCAGAGGGGAAGTTTATAACAAAGCATTGCAAAAAAAAGACAGCATTAAAAAGCTTTTTGACAGAAGAACAAAGGCTAGAAATGTCAAAATTGGGGACAAAGTTTTAAAGTGGGACTCAAGGAGGGAAGAAAAGGGCAAGCATGGAAAATTTGACAACTTATGGCTTGGCCCTTACTCTATTCATTCAGCTGCTGGTAACAATGCATTTTTCTTGCAGGAGTTGAATGGAGCAGAATTGTTTGGGGGTCCTGTCAATGGCAGGATGCTCAAGCATTACTTCTCTTGATCCATGTTATGCTTCGAAAGCCTTTTTATCTTTTTCTCATTATAAATACTTCACCCACCATTGCATTCAAAGTTATAAAAATCAAAAAATACAAAAACAGTGAAAGAAAGAAAAGAGGGCAGATTGTGAAAAAAAGAAAGGTATAGCCCCATACCAAAAAAGAGAAACAAATCTGAAAGTGTGCAAGCTCAAATGCCACTCCTGAATAACACACTTCTAGTTAGTCAAACTGTCTAATCTTGACTAATTAGCTTTAAATTTTTTGCTAATAGGATAGTGAATTCGATTTGCCAAAATGTTTAATCTTGGTTTATCAGTAGATAGTTTAGGATAGAAATTAAAGGTTCAAACAAGATCAAAATCTGAACCTAAGGTTTCAAAAAATAAAATGACTCAAATCTGCTTCAAATTCTGAGTCAAGAGATGTAAAAATCCAGTTCCAATCATCTCAAAATCTGAACCAGTTGATAAAGAAAAAACAACTCAAACAAATTCAAAATAGAGCTGTAAAGAAAAGAGAAGGCCATGATGAGAAACTTTCAGATCTTAAGCCTTCCATTTTTTATTTAATTTTCTGCAAAATAATATCTATGTGCAGCTTGTTTTTATGCCATAGACCAGCATCAAGTTAGACTGTTTAATCCTGACTTGTATGCTTTTAAATTTTTGTTGTAGAATTTAGAGAATAAAAATCTGTTAGACTATTTAATCCTAACAGATTAGTATATTAGGTAGAGAATCATATGGGTTCAACTGTTTAATCTGAGTCCATGGAGAAATAAGGAGTAGAAATAGATTAGTTTTCCTGCTTTCAAAAGAATAAATGTTGTAAAATATTTTTCCAATCCAAGTGCACTCTAATGAAGAAAAAATGTTAGATCTGTAGGATTGGGAAGGTAGAAAGCTTGTTGATGAAAGAACCATTGTTTTTATGGCTACTAATATGTTTTCAAAAGAACATCATATACAGAAAGAAAGGCAGCCAATGGATGAGGCACAGATCAACCTCCCAGAGAACATAATGGATGTGGCACTGGTCAGCCTCCTAAAGAATGCAAGTCTGAAGTTCTTGATGCCTTCAAGAAGGCACCATCCCCAAGTGGAGCCACTGTTAGCCACCTATAAATTTGTTATAGCAAAAGGTGGCTAAAATTTTTTTTAGCCTTCAAGGAACAAATTTTATTGCTAAAAAGTGTTGGCTCTTGAAGACTCTTGAAGGCCTCATGCCTTTTTCCATAATCTTCACTACTGTGCCTATTCTACATTCAGAAATCCTGCAGATTTCCAAGACATATTACTGCTGCAAGCACCATTTTCCTTTTTTTCCCTTCTTCCAAAACTGACCTCATTTTAACCCCTTCATCCTCCATGAAAAGCCCTCACTTTCACGTTTCTCCCTTTTCCCTTATTCAAAATCCATTGATAAGGTTTAAATATTTCTTCTTTGCCTTATCGGAACCCTTCTAAACCTTTGAAAACCATTGAAAATCCATGAAAAACCCACATTTGGACACATATGGGTTTTAGCAGCCTTCGGCCAGCTCCCTCGACCTTTTCCCCATGTGACCCGAGCGCCGAAACCAGGCGCTAGCCCGAAAAGTGCTTAGCGCGTTTGGTTATCGAGAGCATTCCTCACCGTTGATTTCCTCGTAGATTTGATGGTCTTTGCAATCCCATCGCGCCTGTGGTCCCTGCCACGGCTACTATTCAGAAACCAGCGGTATCCATTGCACCGCCTCCGAGCGCAGGGCGGTTTTCTCCCTATCGGCAGCGATTCCACTCACCGATTGACGCGTGGCCTGGGCACTATTCACCAAACCACCGTCTATCGCACGTTAAACATCGGACGTAGACCCCGGGCGATATTGACGTGCACCGTTCGATCTGAGGCCGCTCATCAGATGGTGGTCGCTCACTGGAGATGCACATGCTATAACGCAGGGTTCAGCGCAGCGGTAACAACATCTCCACCGTCGATCTAATCTGCAGATCGACGACCCAAAATTCATTGCCTGTTTTCTCCATTTTGACTTTCCACTTGGGCTCCCGACCGTTGATCTCTGCGCGATCGACGGCTCTGATTTAATTTTCTTTTCCGCCTTGCCTTTGACTCCTCTCGATCAATCTCGACCATTGGATGATGCCATCCAACAACCATGCTCTCCCCACATGTCCTCCAACAGCAATAAACCTATATATGCAGGATTTTATAAGGTATTTTGTATTTTGCAGGGTTTTTAATGGTTTTTCCGCCATGTCTGAAGAAAATTCAGAAGCAAAGGGTGACGATCCTCCCTCCTCTAATCCATCAAAGAAAATAAATCGCAGGGTTTAAACTTCACGTTTCATTGATGTTTCATGAGGCATTGACGCCATATCGCCCCTGCGTGGCCCTGCACATTAGAAAAACAGAGCAAGTTAATCAAAAATCAAAGAGTATCAATGTCGACATCAAAAACATACCAGAGCAAAGGATTGAAGACAGGTTTTGTGGGGATTATGGCTAAGAATGATTATCAAAGGCCTCACCCCCGATTAAAAACAAATTTAAAGAAGAAAATCTTAAGTGTTTTATCGACATTAAGCCTCCACCGCCACCTCTAAGGAAAATTGGTTCCTCCCAGCTGCTGAAATGCCACCTGTGCCTCAAAGTATTCAATCAGAGGCCGAAATTATTGATCAAATGAAGATATTCGCCTCAGCGCCGCCAGAGAGTTACTTCTACAGGGAAAATTAATGTAAACAATATCTGCGGAGTAACCCCGACATCACATAGAACCTCCAAGGTCAACAAAAGCTCCCACCGAGCTTAAAAATTTATGTAAATCATTTAATATAGAATACACCTATTGTAAGTTTCTTCATTGAGCCCCCCAAAGGCCAAGAAGCCATTAAATCTGTATTAATTGTAATTGGAGATCTTTTATCAGATCTCACCTCCTCATTCTTCTATATATACTTCTGCAAAAGATGAGAGAGGGGTTGGTTGAGTTAGTTGCAGAACTTTGAAATACATTTGAGCTTAAGATTCTGATTGTAGATAGTGTTCACTGGCCCTTGAAGCTCTGTTTGTGTTAGACTTGTTAGGCTGGATAGTGAAGATGATTGTTGAACTGAAACATTGGACCTGAGTACTGTAACTGGTTTGACATCAATAACAAGATGTTTCTTGGGATCCTGGTCTATATCATTGGTGAAGTGCCTCTTTCTTTGTTATTGTTTTCTTTCTATGTATGTCATATTGTTCAATATTCTCTGATAAAGAGCAGCATTTATAGAGTTAGGATATTGTTTACCAGTACCCTTCTCTTACTGATAAGCTTTATCTCAATGTTTTCCTCCAATTTGTTTATTTAAGAATGATTTAATATAGTCTAAACAATTAGGAATGTTGGAGTTCCCTCGTCCTACTGTTTGCTTTAAACATTATTCTTGAAAGTTATTTTCCTTATTTTCTTATTAAAAGTTAGACTAGAAAAGTGATGGTTTGCCCTGTTTCTAGTTTCTGTTCTCCAAAGGCAGATTCTGAAGGTATCCCTTGGTGTTGGCTGAAAGCAGACAAGGTTTAGAAGTACCTTATCTGATCTTAGGTTACACTTTGTCTTCTCTTATATGTTCTCATACTTTTTGAAGGTAATTATGTGGATTACTGGATTGTTTGTCAATTAAGCTGCTTTAATACAAACTTGCCCAAGAATTCAATGGTTAGCCCTGTCCTTGGTTGGTTTTAAACAGTTACTTAAGAGGCTTTTCTTGTTTGGACTGACTATAAATCCTTGGTGAAATTATTATCAGTTTCCACCCCTCCAACACTTTATTGTATCCATTCCATCACTCTAATCTCAATAATCTTGTGATATAGATGACTTGCCCCTTGGATCACTCTTGATGTTGTTGCTCAATTAAAGCCCTGTTATGAATCCATAGCCCAATGGATTAAAAACTAGCGTTATATCTATCTTTTTAGCGAAAGCTGTTCTATTCGCTTGCAACTTCTCACCTTTGAAACTTTTTGCGCTTAGAACTTTCCCCTCAAGTAATTTTCATGCTCAACCATCCAAAAAACAAAAAAAACCCTTGGCCTTCATAACTAGCCTAATATCATCACCCAAAACTCCAAAGAAAAATCCATCTTTGCACTTATTGGAGAGATCCCTCTCCGGATTCAAGAGGGCTAGATCCTAGAATCCCAAAGTGGTTGAAATAATGTTTATGCTATGATTTTTAGTCTCACCCGATATTGCTAAGGTATGAATTACTAACGGTACATTGCAAGAACAACAAGAATATTCACACCAAACACCCTTGTGATTTGTGTGGTCTCCATGGCCATTACTCCCATCATTGTCCCGGCCTGATGCATTACCGTGCCTCTTTAGAGGTAGTTCGGGAATACGAGATTGAATAGAACCAATCCGCTTCTCCCATAATTGTACAGTATGCTGCAGGCCAGACCGAGGATTTACCCGCTCCTATTGACATTCCCCCCCTGATGTCAACATGATGGAGCATGCAGCCACCATCCTCTACCTTTCATCATCCTTGAGACCCTCGACAGAAGTTCCCTATGAATCTTCTCCTATTGTTTCGCTTGAGCCCCTTTTAGCAAACACCTCAGGCTCAACATCAGTAGATATTTTATCTGCTTATTCTTACGTCATCTCCCACGATGATGCGCATGTGAGTCTTTCTTCTCATGATGATGAGTCAGGTAGCCTCGCCGCATCATGTGGTCTCCCTTCCTCCTGTCTTTCCACCTCCTGTTGTGACAACGACATCATGGAAGCTACGTCCACCCCTGACTTCATCTTTCCTGCCCATAAACAGGATGCCATCATCCATACCATTGGTGACTTATGCAGCCTGAGCTCAAGCTATGTCTCCTGCAGCTCCCGCATTTCCCCTCATCAACAGCATGTGGGAAGTAGACATCCTACCCAGATCACTCCCTTCCGCAGATTACATTCGATTTCTACTATGCGCTTAGGTTGCCAGCATTTTTCTTTACCCTTCCATTTATTATCTTGTGGCACCTTTCAGAGGGACCCCTCGTGAACACCTTATATCGGTTTTGCCGATGGTGCAAGTCGCTACTCCTGGAATTTAGCCTCGGCAGGTTGGGCCATTTTTACCCCTTTGTAGGCACTTTTTCTTTCAAATGATGTATGCATTGGTACTGCTAGCAATAATCAGGCTGAATATGATGCTGTGCAAGGTTTATTAGCCGATGCCCTTTCACACCACATCCTCCACCTTCATGTTCATTTATATTCCTTTCTTCTTGTCATGCAATTGAATGGTGTATATTGTGTGAAAAATCCTATCCTTTTCAGAAGATATTTACGAGTGAAGCTTTTGATGCATGAATTTGAAATCATTACTTTTAGTCATGTACCTAGAGCACAAAACCACTACGTAGATAGCATTGCAAACCATATTCTGGATTGGAATTTAACACACACATTTAACATAAGACAATAGCATAAGAATATCAAAATGATGCATATCCATAGTATGTGTCGTATAAAATGTTGTAGAGTTCATCAACTCTGATACATATGACATTCCCATAGCATGTTACCAAAAAATAAAAAATGGGGGCACCATACACCCCTACACACTAATAACTCTCTGGAGGATCCCAAGCCAATGGCTTTGCCCCCACAGCTCGTAGATCATGAACACTCTGTCTGACCATCGCCATGCATTGCATGACCCCTTGCCATTCCGAAGGTAAGCCAATACATGGCTCTATGTACTGGTCATCTAAGTATTTCCATCCGCGCTCCAAAACACTGGTCAGAAGCCTCTCACATCTATGATGGATGTCCTCCAAAAGGGCTGCTGCATCCTCATTTTTCTGCGCCCTTGGTCCACTAGATCCTGTGGCCCCTGATACTGCAGGACGCCCCATGTACCCGGTTGGTTTTATCGGTGCTGTATCTACATACCAAAAGTAAAAGAATCAGTACTACATACAATATTCTAAAAACTTTACATGCACGTAAAAGATCAGCAATGTGGCACTTACCATCTGGTCCCCATATACGACCAGGCAGAAGTGGCAGATCTGGGTCCCCACAATAACTCATCCCACTATAGGGATAGTTGTATATATACAGTGGCATCTGATCCCAATGAATAAAGAAATCAGGACGAAACACTCTTCCAACTGCTCCACCTCCTCCTCTGCACAGTAGTCGCCCCCACCGACGCATCCTAGGCTCTCTCGAGCCCCCATCTGGGAGCTATATGTGAGGTCGAAGTGTCAGGATCTTCTCAAAGAAGAAAGAGCACAAAACTGTACCATACACACAGTCATGGTTCAATTGCTGCTTACATAGCGACAACTGTCATTTCAATCACGACAGCATCATCTGGGCCCACCCATAGTAGGTCCCACTCAAAACACTCTCCACCAACATCATCTGTCCCCCCGTAATATGATGGAGTGCCTGGTTGCCCAGGATCTACATCACCGCTGCAGCCATAGCACGGGTCTCTAACCTCTCCAAATCCCCAATGGGTATCCGAGTCCCCCTTGACTTGGAGACCTTGACGATAATGGCGCTCTACAAACTCTATGATATTCCGCCCACGCAGTAATACTGGCTGAGTATTCCCTACCATACCAAGTGGTGGGAGACCAGTCAAAAAATATATATATCCTGGACCATCAACTCGATCCAGTGCCCCTGCACTATAAAGAACTCATGGTCCAGGTTATAGTAGCTGACAATCTAGGCCAATAAGGGCTCCCCATCTCTCATCAAAGGGTTCTCCACAAACTTCAGAACCCCAAACCTGGCCAAAGCACTGCGGACACCCTGATCCTCCTGGATCTCCGAACGCAATGTGCCCATGTATCTCTCTCTCTAGTTGATCTGTAATTCTTCCATACCTACACAAAACCATCATATCAATCAGTATGTAGATAGGAAAGACTGTTTCTCATCAAAAAACCCTAGTTCTTAGCCAAAAAAAGCATCGAAACACCCCTCTCGGATAGGTCGCACTTTTCAGGCCCTAACCTAGGACAGGTCACACTTATCTGGCCAAAACCTGCTACCCAGGTTGCAGTTTTTGCCCCAAAAAGTGCGACCCAGCCGTGAGGAGGAGTAGAGGGCTTTTACTAAGCATTAGGGACCTAATCTAAACTTTTATTCTACTAAAAAGAAAGAGTAGGGTTAGGCCTCTTACTTGAAACTTACATCTCCTGATTCCATCGGTCGGTTTGTCTACTACAATCACTGCAAGATTTAGGGCCTTCTCTCCTCTCCACATTCACCACAGCTCCAGATGCAAATGAATGAATTTGGAGGGAAAATGCCTTATTAAAAGAGAAACCTATGTTTCTTGTTTCGCTCACTGCGATCCAACTGTAGCTCCGTTTACTAAACTGTCTGCACCATTGGAAAGCTCTCATTGAGCCCTCAGATGGGTATCTGTCAGTTTTTAGTGATTTGATACTTCACCAGGACGCATTTTCCCAAGAAGCATCACTTCACCCTTCCTCAAAAATCGAATTTCTTCACTTGCAACACTCGTACAGGGGGCACCATGTTTCCTCCATACTTTTCCATGCTTGTGTTGACTTTCATCATGAGTTACCATCTGGTATTCCTTCTTTTAATGTCCCCATTGGACCCTTTACATCTGTGGTAGCACCATCGAGTCACCCTTGTTTAGAGAATCCGAGTTGAGTCATCATTGCATTCATGGAGTCTATCCCCCTTTTCATCCCACTATAGTCCTCCATCATTCACTGCTTGGTCCCTCTCTCATGTCACATCTTATGGCCTTTAGTCCCACTGTCCCCTATCTCTCATGACGTTGTGTCAGTCGCTGCCAGGTCATCCGTGCCCTTTATGCTCTAACAAGGGAAGTCGTCCATTCATTACACATTTCCTCCCATTTCATTATCATCATTGGTGTCAATCTGTTAGTCACTCTACTATTTTCTCTCGTGCCTAGTTGAGGGCCCCTTATTACCTCACCTATGGTGGACCTCCTTCTGTAGACATCAACTCATTCATTCCAGAAGAGAGGTCTAGAGGGCGATGTACCTTGGTTCCAGCTTACACTTTGGTTTGGTGCCTCGTATCAGGCAAAGGGACTCCTTATTTCCCTTTGAATTGATTGTTTCTCATGTCCAGCTCCTTTCAGCATGATCGAGATCCGTATACTCGATGGTTCAGTGATACAGCAGCTGACATTGATGATTCCCGAGTGTGTGTGAGATGTCTCAGCCCTCATGAGGGGGTGGTCATACAGGTATCCCTCCACACACTCGGATGACCTCTTCATCACAAATTTCGATGCATCTGCATACATTTGATGATGTCGGCATCAGCCGCTTGCAACACCATTTTGTTTGCATGTACCCATTAGATTTTTAGAGCCCTTTCCTATTTTTAGGGGCATCTGGGTTGTATCTATATCTCATGTACTCAAATATTATTGTACAAATTCTTAGATGTTATCCTAGGCACAATATGTATGTGGGACCCATTATCATGTTATTTATTCCGCTCAGGATTAGGCCAGCATATGCTTTATTATTGCGTTCCGTGGTTTTTCAGGTGCCTTATTATTTGTACTATTTCCTCGGCGGGCATAGGTATGCCTCCCCCGCTGCCTATAGCAGGTACTCACTCATCAAAAAGACTTGTCGCACCTGCAAGTCACCTCCTCACGGTCTATTTCTTTCAGCACTTTGGTTTACCTTATACTTCTCTCTCTTTGACTTCCCCTTCGATGTCTAGTGATTGAGTTCTTACAATGTACTTCCGTCATACGATTAGCTCCTAACACTCACACGCTGGGGGGCAATCTGTTACACCATTTTTTGGTCATCTAACCCATTATCATTAGATGGACCCAAGTACATCATGTAAGACCAATTTTACTCCAAGTAAAATTGCTTTCACTATGAAAATAACTTAGTAAACCACATTTATTAAGTTGTTTATGGTCTAAACAGGAAACCCCATAAGGAAATATTAAATAAATATACATTTGTTTGATTTTCCTCAAGAAATAATTAGTTAAACAATAGTTTAATTAATATTTTTGGTTATATTTAACCCAAAACAAGGAAATTAACTAGATAGATCATTATTTATCTTATTATTTTCTAAGAATAATTGTTTAAATCTTATTTAAATAATATTCTTTGTTAAATATGACTAATTCACCCTTAAATAATTAAATAAATCATTATTTATTTGATTATTACTCAGCCATATCCTTAAAATAATTAAATAAATCATTATTTATTTGATTATTTCTCAACTATATCCTTAAAATAATAAATAAATCATTTATTTATTTATTATTGCTTAATCACATCCTTAAAATGATAAATAAATCATTTATTTATTTATTATTTACAAATAAGGGGATTTGACTCAAGTCAAATTCCTTTTCCCTCCAACAAATATAATAAAATATTCCATAAAAGTTGGATCTAGATTTGGTTAATAATATTCTAATTATGCACCAATCTCTAGACTAACTTAATATTTTGTTATAAATAGAAGGGTTTTCCCATTCATTTGTCACCTTTTGTTGCCTAAAGATCACTCTGGATCTCAACACTTGGTCTGGCTACTGATCCATAATCATAGCCATACTTTTCCATTTTTTGTCTGGGTTTTCAACACTTACAAGAAACCATCCCATTGAGGAGAACATGGAACACCCTCTTGTGTTTTGCTCCCAGGAGCCATTAATAAAATTATTCATTGGATATATCCTTGTCTTGTCTATTGGATCTATGGAGTAAATCTTATTTTTCTACTATTTAATGTCTTCTAATGCATATATCTAGAATTTTGCAGCATTTGTCTTGATCATCTAATTGCAGATCTGAAGATATTAGCAGTCATTTATGCTATTAGGGCTATAACTTATGCGTAGCTAAAGTGGTATTTTTTCGTACACTTCGAATAAAGATTCATACTAACACCCATAATTCCATGTTTGTAGTGAATGTTAAGGTGTAAAAGCATAGCACAGTTTATGGATTACCATTCAAAGAATAGAAATGGAGATGGTGTTCTTATAATGCCTGCAGATGGTTCTGCATTTAGAGAAATTGAGGAAAAATATGTAGATTTTAAAAATGAACCTCATAATGTCAGGCTTTCATTGGAAGCTGATGGTGCTAATCCATTCGGAGAGCTTAGATCTACTTACTCAGTGTGGCCTATTTTCGTTATCAACAATAACATTCCTCCTTGGATGTCAATAAAGAGGGAGCACATAATGTTGACTATGATTATTCTAGGTATTTGATACATTATTTTTTTCGAATGTAACATTTTCATTTCTCTCATTGTTTGCACAATATCTTTTATTTCTTTACTTACTTATATATACATACATCATGGTAGTAATTATGTACCGTAATTTTGAACAATTAGGTAAGTACCAGGTCAAAGATATGAATGTATATATTGAGCCTCTTATCGATGAGCTAATAAAGTTATGGCATGACATCACTAAACCAATCAAGCAGAAGAGATTTCAATGTTGTGGAATGCTTGTATGGACAATTCATGATGCCCCAGGACTAACACATTTTTGTGGTATGTAATATTTTGTTGCACTTTAATATAATATATAATTATCTAAATTATATATACCATATTGCATGTTTTAAAAATGATCTTATAGTATAATTGTTATTGATACATCAATTTCAGGTCTTCAAACAAAGGGTAGATTTGCATGTCCAGTTTGTGGCCCTCAAATGAAGTATCGTCATTCGCCAGACTTAGGAAAGATGGTGTTTGATGAGTTTAGGCACTTCCTCTCTAGGAACCATAAGTATCGTACTACTGAAAAACATATTTTCAATGATAAAGAAGAAACTAGATTAAAGCCATGAAGAATGACACCTCGGTTGTGGAAGTTGGAATATAACAAAATTAATAATCGTCAAGTAGCTGGTACGTAATTTGTCTATATATATATAATTTTTTTATGTAATGTTTGGAATTTGTGTTTTAATTAATGAATTTATTTTATTGTATTTGATAATTATTGTTCTGATTTATTTTATTCTTTGATATCAAGGTCGTCGTCGTGAAGGTACTAATATTGTACTTCCACCTGGAATGAAATGTTATCCTTCTCAATTCGCGAGGTTTCCCTACTATGAGGACCTAAAAATAGCTCATTTGTTTGATACAATGCATATCAGGAAGGATGTGATAGAAACGTTATGGCGAATCATGGATGGTGCACATGATAGAGATAAAATTGACAAAATTTGTGCTGACATTGAGAAATCGAATCATGCAATGATAAGTGTGATCGACAGATCAAAGAACAATGGAGGTAGAAATTATAATATTAATACATGGTTATTAACAAAACAACAAAGCGATGATGTAAAAGAGGTCGTTAGAAGAATTAAATTTCCAACAGGTTTTGCTTCAAACATAAATAATATCTTAACGAAGAAAGGTGACTTCAGTGGGGTGAAAACACATGATTGGCATACCTTTGTTAAGGTAAATTTTTTTGGTATACATTTTTGTATATTATTGCTTGAATACATCTTTTAAATTTTCCTTTTTTCTGTTTAATTTGGAAACCAATAACGATTCATTTTTTTATTGTTATAGTATGTTCTACCTATATCTCTCCCAAACGACTTCGACAACAATGTCAAACAAGTTATATATGGTCTTAGTAAATACATGAGGTAAGTAGTTTTGATTTATAAAAAAAATATTGCTACAATTTATTTTTGTACTTAATGACATGATGTGTTAATTTACTTGTAATGTAATATATATTATGTTTCATTGAAATAACATTGTGTAATGATTTCAGATGGTTTTTATTGAAATAAATCCATCAAGATGAAATAAAGTATTGGAAGAGAGAAATTCCTCGGCTAATGTGTGAAAAGAAAAAGTATCTACCTCCAACATTGTTCAATGCACAAGAACATTACTTGATACACCAAGTTGAGGAGATTGAAATGTGTGGACTAGTACACACAAGGTCAATGTGGATGGTGGAGAGGCACCTGAAATCCTTGAAGGCTTTGGTTAGACAAAGAGCACGACCTGAGGGTTCTATGGTGGAGGGATATGTGGTATATGAATCCATGGTGTATATTAGTCATTATCTTCCTATATTAGTTGTGCCAACTATGGATGTTGTGGATTGCATTTGGGATGTGAACTCCATCAAAAAATTTGAAGTGGAGCACCTGTTGGGAAAAGGTAGAATGAAGAAAGTGAGAGGTAAAAGATTTATTATATATAGTATATATATTGTTTCATTTTTTACATTATGTATATGACCATATTCATTTAAGTCTTATTCTTTCATCATTTATTAATTAATATAATTTACCATGGTTATAAGTTATATTTAATATTGGTGAATTATTGTTTTTTATTCAGGTGCTCAAGATTATGAGGCACTACTTTTATACATTGCAAACAATATTGAGTGGATGAGTGAATGGATTGAAAGATGTAAAGAAAGTAACGACGATAGGTTATCATGGCAACTATTTTCTGAATTGGTTAGAGAACATTATCGTAGTGGAGATGGAAATGTTACAGACAGGGAAATTGATTTAGCATATGGTTTGAAAGATAGAAAGGTAAGCACTTAATTCACCTATTTTATTCATTACTTATTTTATATTATATTTATAATGTGACAACAAGTTTTATTTTTCAGATAATTTTCAAGCTGTGTAAATTATATGATTAATTATTAATTGAGAATTAATGCATATTTTTCATGTTTTGTATATTGCAGTTGAAACACCACAAGGCTATGTGGTGCAATGGTCGTAAATTTCGCATTAGGGGAAATTTGAGGTCTAAAATGGGCCTCCTAAGGAAATTATAAAATAATAGTGGAAATAATAAAATAATATAAAATTACATCATCAAATTTTAGAGGGAAAAAAAACTACTTTTTCAACTCGTATTTTCAACTTATCCCCCAAAGTTTTTACTCAAATTTTGAGCCAGAGTACTCGTTAGATGAAAAATTTAATTCCTCATCCAAAGAGTACCCATGTTTCATACTTTTTATGGAACCTACTACATGAAAAATTAGAAATATAGAAAAAACGTTATTGCAACCACGTGCTTTCATGTATTTCTCATTTTTCATGTAGCAGGGTCCATCGAAAGTATGCAACATGGGTAGTCCTTGGATGAGGAATTAAATTTTGCATCCAACAAGTACTCTCGCTCGAAATTTGAGTAAAATTTTTCGGAGATAAGTTGAAAATATGGGTTGAAAAATTAGTTTTATTATTTTATTATTTTTTAATCTTTTTAAGTTTTTTCTTAAAAAATGGTGAATCACCCCCCATGGTTGACATTATCATATTGAATCTTATTAGTTCTTATAAATTTTATTTTGGTTGTACATTTTTCTTAGGAGGCCCATTTTAGACCTCAAAATTCCCCTAATGCATTAAACAGTTGGATGATAACAGGAAAACTTCTGATAGTCTGATAACTGTAGTATTCTAGGTCACTAATGCTTCCTCCAGGAGCGACAGACATCCTCGAGAATCTAAAAATAGATATTATGGGTTTTTAGATGATATAGGTGAGTGTGACTTTAATTCATTCAAATTAGTTTTGTTCGACGTCAAATGGTATAGGCTACGAATGAATGTACGTGATGATGACATAACTCTTATTCAACATGACAATGAATTTCCAATGGTTAAAACATCACAGTTTGAAGCAGGAAAATATCGCTATGTTTTTCCAAGCCAATGTGAAAAAGTCTTTTAATCAGAGGTTCCAGGTGAGAATGGATGGTCATTTTCTATTAGATATGATCCAAGAGGAAGGCCAGTAGAGTATATTGCAGAGGAAGAATATGATTTGATCAAGAAGAAGATGATGCAGTGGTAGATGAGCAGGAAGATGCATTGACAGATGAAGAAGATATAGAAGATGAACCAAGCGTAGGAGACGAGGCAACAATTATTGATGACGATGTCGAAGAGGATATTATTGAAAATGACATAATTGATGATGATGAAGATGACATGGTCAATCATTTCAACACCGTTTCTAAATCAGATGTTGGTATAGATGTCAATGATTTAGATGAATATCAAGAAGATACAGAAGAAGAATATTGATACAAATTTCCTGTTCGAGTATGAGCTGGTATGCTATAACTTTATATTTTAATATGTAGGAATTATTGTCTTTAAATAATTTATTAATTATGTGGGTTTATTGCATGTTGTTTATTATTTCAAACCAATAAATAATGGCCATACTAGTGTACAGGCTAAACTAAAATTATGTATTTATACAAACACATGAAAATTTTGTTTACGACCTTAATTAATTTTTGGTTTGTTCGTATTCTATTTCATAGATTGGGTATTGGGAAAATGAGAGTGATGTGAGGGGGATATTATTGATGATGATGTCGATGAGGATATTACAGAATAATAATATTGATACAAATGTTCTAATCGAGTATGAGCTGGTATGTTATAACTTTATATTTTAATCATTATAGAAATATTTTTTATGCACAATGGCTCATTTACTAGGGGCCTAGAAGGACCGGGCAATTGAATAACATTTAATAACAGATAAAGAGTATCATGAATAGAAGGAAGGGATTGAGTGACAGTACCCACCAAGTCTAGTGCAAGTTCCAGTGGAGCCTGAGTGTCCTGTGCTTGGTTCAATATCTCACTGACAAGAGGGATCTACAATTGTTCAATCTGTTCCTTCAACCCTTCCATCGAGATAAGCCCCTCTTCCTACTAGTGCACCACCTCTTCCATCTGTTCCTTCTCACCACCTTATGATTGATCAGCTAGATGAGCCCGATAATCAATCCCGTAGACTACCCTTTGACGACGCCTCCTCATAATTCCTAGAGGGAAGTCTTTGACCAAATGATCACCATACTTATGAAATCTATGGCACCGAAAAACTATCCATGTTGAGGGTTGGTGTGGCCTAGGATAGCTATGAATCTCAAATGCTTTTGATATCTTATATTCCCATGAGTCATGTTTTATTAGTCAGCTAAAAGCTAGTCATGCAAATCTCAAATAACTTTGATAGCATATCCCCTGGGTTGTAGTTTATTATACAACAAGATAGTCTCGCAAGTAAGTGATAGCTAGTAAACCAAAAAATATATATAAAATAATGTTGCAAGTCCCACAAGTCTCGAATAGCTAACAAATAAAAATAAAATAAAAAATAATGTCATAAGAGAAGCTTTTATTGGCAAGTATTAGGATCAAATATGTGGATTGGTGGTAACAAAAAATAAATTTAATGAAGAATTCAAGTTATATTATTTGTAAACATAACAATATAAAGAAATAAATAACATATTCTTGAGAAAATAACCATTCATTGTCAACCACATCAATTGTAGGAGTAGGTTGATCTGGTCATCTCACAAGACCTTCAATTTTAAACTCGTGACATAACACATGCATTCATGGGATTTTAAATAATACCCTCAATTTCCATAGATATTGATAAAGATCTCCCAAAATCATTTTCTTGAATCCCCCTCCTAATACATTTTTCCTATTAATGTCCCTATTTTTATTAAATAACTAATTGTATACTTCCTAATACCTCTAAACCATCTCCCCACCCCCTCCACCGATACACCCAATTATCATTTTCCCATACCTAACCAATGAGAGCACAAGAACACCTATTTCTATAAAAGAACCTATAAATTCTCTTACTTTATTTTCATTTTCCCATACCTAACCAATGAGAACACACGAACACCTATTTCTATAAAAGCACCTATAATACTTTTGTGGGTTTCACTAATATCCCTTTAGTTAGTGTGTGTACAGTAGCATAGATCCTAAAGTGATTCCCCTACAATGATAATCCACTAGGTGTATTTTTTCTTAAAAAAATATGCATGGACAGATGTCCCATGTATGGCCATGTTCCACCAAAATGGTTCCCCTATCTACCTAGTAACTACATTACATTTATTTCATGACAAGACTACCCTACAACCCACCAAATTTCTATCATATCCTTGAAGTGAACAACAATTTGTTGTTCAAGATATAGCTAAGTTGGAACAAACTTAGCTCTAGAGCTTAGGATATTTTTCCACCTCTAATGTTTATAAAACAATAGATATAAAATTTATAAAGCATGTGGGAGCCCTTTAAGTATCACCTTTCCTATATTGACTCTATCTTAAACATCATGGAAAATGTCCATAGATGAGTTATCCTTATTAAACCAAACATTTCATTGAAAATAATCATTCACACCATAACATTACTACTTCCCTTTTAACCACATAAAACTTATTTTTAAGTTACCATAATTCATCTTTAATATCACATAATTAGATTAACAAATTCAACCAAAATCCTCTCAAATAATAATTTATGAAATAGAAATTCAACAATTTTATATAATTAATAATTTAAATAAATGTCTTAGATCTAACCTGATTAATAATCATTTATAATCAATAATACCACTTATTTACCCAAACCGCTTATTAACCCAAAGAAAAATACTTACACATTTCATTTAATGGAATTTGAGTGGCCTTAAAAAAACACACGTATTTCATTTCAAAATGTCAAAAATTTTCAAATATCAAAATTTTTAATTCTCTCGTTCATTTCCCTCCGGTTGCATGGATTGTCTAGGGAAGGAAGAAGGATGCAGCCATACTATCGCAGGTTTGGAGGAAGGATGCGGCCATACTATCGCAAGTTTGGAGTAAGGATGTGGGGAGTCAAGAAATTGATCCCAAGTGCCTGTTGCAGGTATGCTCTGATACATTTGGTTGAAGTCCGGAGATTTATTTCATTCTACAGAAAGAATCTGCTCTGATACATTGGATCCGATTGCCTCTGGTTTGGTGATTTATTTCCTTCTATAGAAATAATCTGCTCAATATTACCCACATTGTTGGGCGACGGCCCATCCCAAGTCCTTGATCTCTCTTCACAACTTCAAAATACATATCTACAAGCACAACGAGGCACACAAGAGCCTGTATGTTTAGGATTCCATGGAGGTAGACAAAGCCAAAGGTGTGGGCGATAATGGCTACACCAATGAAGACAACAAGTTCCTTTTTGACCCCAAAATCAATGAATAAAATAAGCGAAAAAGAGAGAAGAAATGATTTGAATTCCACAAGAAAATCAAATTTCCTAAAACCATAGGATGTCACCAGCCAAATTCTCTGGCACAGATGGATTGTGCTGATCCAGTTTTCCCTAAAAATGCCAAAAAGCCTTAAAAAAGACTTCGGATTGACATGGAATCCAAGCTTCTGAGAGTCCCAAAGTAAGGAAATTGGATGCAAAGGAAATTGACGTGGACTCATACCAGTAGGATTAAGGCTCCGTGCCAAAGAATAAGCTTCCAGAGGCTACTAAGCCCACTCAAGGCTCTGTGCCAGAGGAGAAGCTTCTAGAGGCTACTAAACCCACTCAAGAGGTAGCTAACTGCATTTCATTTTTATTGTTTAATTATATATTTATTAGTTAATAATAAGAATCACTGCAAAAAACATGCCAATGAGGGACTTCCATTGGTTTAGGTGCCAGGTCTGAATGACAAATATAGATAATGTTTTCTCGGTAAGGATTTTATTTCTAATGCGAGTTAGACCATAGGACTAATCTTTCTCTTTTAATGTGAGTTAGATTGTTTGCAATACTCTGTAGCCATGCTTGTTTGCAGTCCAAAGGTTCTAACAAAGCTATAAATAACTTCTTGTTGAGTATTATTCTATCCTCTTCATGAATGATGTATCTCGCATCTACATGGCTCACTTCTATTTTGCATGCATGCCTTGATGTAGCATAGACCAAAAACATGTTCCCTATGAACACATCATTGCATGATAACTGTGCTGGCAATTTATTAAAGAAAGCTTAGTTGACAGGGATCTAAGTTATTTTTAAATATCTTGTCGATTGTTTCAGAGGCTATATTACTGTCATCAGCCCTCAAGAATGCACCAACAAGAGTATTGTAACTCACAATGCTTGGCTAGTACCTTTAACTGTTTATTCTGAATAATGTAAATGAGTGACTGTTAATTTTCCATGAATTCAAAATTATAGAAATCAGTCTCTAAAACAAGAACTCTCATTTTTAGAAGCCTCAACTCAATACATTTTACCTCCTTAGACTCATTTTCAGAAGCCTAAACTCAATAAATTTTACCTCAGAAATTATCTTATCATTTTGTTGTGTTTTCTGTTGTACCCTCTTTAAAATTTTAAACAGTTGATAAAGCATTATTTGAATAAGGTTTGATCTGTAGAAAACCCACATTGAAGAAGTCTCTATTCTAGGAAAGCACAATAAATTAGGGTAAAATTATAGAGTAGAAAAAAGTCATGAATGTGTGAATCTATTTCTCTTTCATTAGGGTAGTAGAAAAAATTGGAAAGGGAGCTTGCCAAGTCATGAATAGGTGAATCCATCTCTTGAGATTGGGCATTGAAAGATGGGATGATCTATCAATGGCATAAGTGGAAAATCTTGTTTTGCTGCAGGATGTGGTGATTTGTGTCAATCCAGAGTCTTTGAGAGCCAACTTGAAACCAAGGTCATGTATCTAGTCCTTGTGTATGGAGGTTGGATCATAATGCTATCTTTCAACTCCAGAAAGTGATTAGAGGGGAAGTTCTTTGCTAGGTTTATTTTCATTGAAATACCCCTGTGCCTTTCTTTTTCTGTGTATGGTTTCCTGCACTATTTTAGAAATTTGGCTTCCATGTACATCCACCCTTGATATTTTGACATGAGAAGGTTCAACAGAGACCAAAGTCTGGTAGTAATGACTTTGACTATGATTTCGTAAACAAAGTTTCACAACTAGATTGGTCAACAAGATACAAATTTACTGACATTATCTTTTTTAGAATGAGAATGAGGAGAGTAGCCTTTAAAGATCTTACTAGACTACCTTGATTTTTTTATCTCATAAAAAATATTTTTTATGTTGCCGTATTTTTTGGAAGAGAACCACTGGAAAACCATCCTGTTTTTGTGTGTTGTTCCTTTTATGGAGAATGCAACTTCATTTAGCTCTTCTCATGAGGCTAAATTTCCAAGGCCTCTCCAAATATTTGTTGCATGCCTCTTTCCTTTTTTCCTTTTTGCATCTCTATATCACGATTTCAGATGTCTTATTGGGAAAAACAACTAGATTGTTGTCAGAAAGTGCAGCCACATAGTAAACAAGCTGGTTTATACCCCCAGATTAATTGTCATTGTATCATTCACATCTTACCCAAGAAACCTCTAAATTTATCCCATATTTCCAACGGTGTCTAAGATTTTTTGATAATGGGTTTGAAGCAAATTTCAAGCCTTAACCAAACTAACCTAGAAATTCAAAGATGGGAATTTGAGGGAAAAAAAATGTGAAATCTTATGTATCAAAATGCAGTCCCAATTTTTTTCGGACATTCTGATTATAGTAACTTATAGATGTTTTTGAGCTAAGTGGCCATGCTATGAGGGGCATCCCTATTCCATCAAAACCAATCAGGAGTTGCACCTGGCCTCATCTACACCCACTCAAGAGGTTTTGAATGTGGATCTATGTGTTAATACAAGCCTAATCACCTCACTATTAGCTGCTACGCACCATAGCCATGGGTGGTAACCTCTATTTTTCCTGTTATACCCATCAAAACCCATTCTAAATGCCTTCAAATGGTTCAATGTTGGTTCTAGATGGCTCCATGGCACTCCCAAGACACCCAAGCACTTGAAGAAAATATCATAAGATAAATAAATTTAAGAAAATAAGAACTGTTAGTTGACTGAATCTTTTTCTAGCTAAAAATCACCTTAAGGCCAAAAGATTACAACTAGCCTGTTAAATCACTTGAAATTCTCCTTAAAACCCTGAAAATCTGCTTGCAAATGGCCTTGAAAAAATTATAACAAATGATTTTGTGTTCAAGTCAAGGGGTTTCAAAGGAAAAGACAAGGTGAAAAACTCCCTCTTATCCCCAAAACCGCCAGCAACATCAAATTGGGATTCCGAGGCTATATGCTAATTGGGAATATTACATTCCCCTTGACCATGATGTTGTACAACACCATCAAGCGTGAGCATCATATCCAAAAAAGGAATGAAGGTGTGTGTAACCACAATCTAGCGAAAAATCCATATATAGCATACTGCAACCAATCCATTGTATCAAAAATCACAAGTGGAATCTCATGCCATATGTGGTGACTGGTGATAATAGATCCTACTAGTATCATAGTGTTTTATCTGTGAAATCCACTTATTTCCACAATATGAGAGGAACACTCTTAACAACTTTGTGCCATTTTTCTACTTTATCAATAAATTTTTGACTAAAAACATTTGATTAAAGTCATTTAGTTTCCCTAGCTAATCGTATGCTTGCTCGATATTCTCCATATTTCCATGGATTGTGTTAATCAAGAATTTTGACATGAATCACAACTTATTAAAGTAATTTAGTTTTCCTAAATTGATGTCGAAACAAAATTCACCCCAACTTGAAACTTGCTTTGCTAAAATTCAAACACAAAGTGTGTACTACTCACCATTACCACCAATTTAGCAGCCTTGACAAGGTATTCTTGAGGCAGTAAGGCAGTACCATATGGGATAAGTGCCAAATGTCACCTTGGCACAAATCCCACTCTTTAAGCCAACTCTTACTAAATGCTATGGAATACTTCAATAATATACACACAAAAAAATTCACCCAAGATATAAGTAGACTAGTGCTAAGTATTTATATCTAAGATGAAGATAGGAGATAATTACTAATTTTACTGATCTAAAGTAATAAAATGAGCGGCAGAAAAACGTAGACCAAAAAGAAAAAAATAAGTCGAGCCTCTAAAATTTTAGCTATTATAACACCAAAGGAGAGTGATAGACACCAAGAATTCCTTGAATTACCCTTTGATAAGTGGTTGTAAGTAGATGAGTATGTTGATGTACTGATTTTTAGACCTGTAAAAGTGGCAAAAATGCAAAAAATTTCCCTAGGGAGATCTCACTAGGGACTCCACAAAGAGAGATCTGACCTTTGCAATATGACATACAATATGACTCCCATGTCTAAAGTACTTGACGAGTAGGAAGTGGGTTCGATAATATGATGGACAAAGTTCTCTTCAATCAGAGAATTAAAATTCTTGAAAGCAACCATAACTTAGGTGAACATGAATATTTTGATTATGATGTGCCCCTTAAAATAGAGCAGAAACAATAGACCTTCCCCTGTAAGTAAATCCCAATGTTGTCATATAAAAATACTCATCCACTCATCCCAATACAAGGGATGTCCAACTCCTCAAATATAGTAATGATGCTACATTTTTCAATAGCTAGCACATACTTTTGAAGAAGAGTACTTTGAAGTTGTTGATTGTAATGAACATCTTCTAGGTTTTGTAAACATTTGAAGTGTTTTTGAAAATTTGGTATGTAATGCTAATTTGTGAGCTAATAACAATAAAGATTGTTCGACTGCGCTATTGTTCTGTAGTCTTCACAGTTTTCCCAAGCTCTAAAAATCCATTTCTAATGCTATATTGTAGTCCCTTGAGAAGACTCACCTTTCCCCTTCTTGAATCTCAATAAATTGTTTATAATAGAAGCATTAAACTTGATTTTGAAGTCTTTCTGGTTTGATTTATTAAAAGAATCATGGGTTCAAATTTTTTTGTTTTAGATATTAGTCTACAAAGGAATTGAGAGAGAATATTTGTTATGTGTGTGCATGACTAAGAGAAGTCCCTTATGATAAGCTAATTTTTTTGTTTTAGGCAGTTGCTGGTACAATCTTAGATGCGTTTTCTCATTCTCTTGATTGTGATAGAGATTCAAGAATTAACCATTGTACAATTAGTTTTAACCAATTAATATTAAATCTAAATTAATGTTAACCTGGGGATGTGGTTGATTATCAAAGTACTTCATTTAGGTTTCCAAAGGTTTTGTAAGAACTAGAATGAGAAATAGAACTAGAAATTAAATCAGGTTTAACCCTTAATTAGACTATGTGTTTAAGCTAAGAAAGCGAAAGGAGAAGGAGAAAGGAAAGAAAGATGCCACATAGGCTAAGAATATTAAAATCACTTGTATGAGGAGCCATAAAATTTGAGCCTCCCACAATGCCCCAAAATGTAGCTCTTCTTACATAAATCTTGGAAATTGCATTATGAAATGAAGCATTTTATACTCTATAAGTCCAACCATGCAATTAACCAAAAGTGGTAATACCAAAAATGTAATATCAAGTGTGCTTTGAGTCATGATGTTGTGTTGGTAACTTCCCTTTAGGTGTGATTGAATAAAACCCAAGGGAACACTAGGTATGGGGCCAGGAAATCCTAGATACAAAGAAATTGATACAACAAAGGATAGAAACCAAACACATAGACTCTAGAGAGAGCTGGTGAGGAAAAATTCTAGATGGTAGAGGGTTGTAACATGGAAGGGATAGTGGGCCTAAGCAACCCAAGAGCTTGAGAAGGAGATTAGGGATATTTATTGCACAAATCTCAACCTAGATTCAACACTTCAGAGAGATTGAGAAGTTGTCGACAACAACCCGAATGAAGGGTGCTTATAGAAAAGGGAATGACATAGGGTTGTCAAGGAAAGTACAAGCTAACTATTGGGAAAATTTCTTGTATAATGGGAACTATTTTGTAGGTTTGATTGGAGAAATGTTGTTTGATTAGGGAAACCATAGTTTTTTCGCTAGTTTAAAGGTTTGCTTCCATGGGCTAGGTTGATATGTGGGAGAGAGTCATCTCTGCCAATTAAGTGGGAGATTAAATTTGAACAAGCCATTGTGCCTGCCTTCAAATATATTTTATAGCTTTGGAGACCTCTTAAAGGAATATCTAACTAACCAACGAATCAAATGCTTCACATCTAAGCATGCATTCAAAGGTTGATCCAACAAGGAATAAAATGTCAAAGGGAAAAACCCAAGAAAACTTCTTCCAACTAGTCAATCGCTCTTTCTAGTTGTGGACAGGAGTAATTCCTCTTTCCACGATGTGAGATTTAATTTTTTGATTTGATAGTCATTATTTATGCACTACAGAACAATTCCTTATCTAATTTCAAAGGGATTTTGGAAGGGATAACACAATATTTTGAAAAGTGGGTAATACTGATCAACTTTGTTAAAGAAAACTCAAGGCTAGCTCTAACCAAGTCCTTTTTGTTGTTCTTATCCTGTGTGATCTATGATGGGTCAGGGGCAATAGAGAAGCATGCTGTTTTCCTTGAAGAATCAATGAAATTTTTGATGCTGCTAAGAGCTTTAAAGACATTATGCTTTCTAATTTGGGTCCATCCTTACGAGATTGTTACTAGTTTAATTCATAATATCTCTTCTCTCTAGTATCATATGCTGCTCAGTTAGTTAATTAGGCATGACTTCTGCACCTTAACATATGTTGATTATGTATTCTATTATGTTGTTCAAGTGAAATGATGCAATAGAGGCAGAGGGAAAAGTCCTATTTTTTTTTAAGAATAAGAGTACGAGAGAGTTCATTGAGGACTAGTATATGAGATTATTGCAAAAAAATTAGAGATTAACAGGAACAATCTACAGGGACCTTAATTGTCATCTTATTGCTTCCATTAATGAATTGATTGTTAGTTGTTGCCATTTATATTACATCACTTTCATTATCAATTTCTACTGTCTTTCAACTGTAAATCATTGATTTTATTTTTTATGGTAATATTTCTCTCCTTATCCTTGTATTCAATGTATTATTTAGTATCATGTCTCGAAAAAACCACCATAAGCTTTATCCATGTTTTCTATTGGTTTATTGTAGGAAAGATATTTTGGGTTTACCAATGTACGATTATTTCCTTCCTTGATGATGTGCGGAGATACTGTTTGGAATGTTTGAAAAAACAAAATATACAATGTTTTTCTAAGTCCAAAAGCACAATGGTTAAAAATAATTGTACCATTTTTTAAACCAAATTTTAGAATCAAATTCGCAAATGGTCCTAAATTATCCCTCTCGAGTGTGAGAGATCTGGATTTCCCTTCGAAACACCATGAAAAAACAAATTGAATTGACTATTGGAATTAAAAGAAGGGGAGATGCTCAGATATCATTGGTATTCCTTGAGATGGAAGACTGCACCCATTTGACTAGAATCAAATAGGTGTATTGCATCGATTTTTCTGAGTCATATATCTAGAAATCCCCAGGAATATTTTATAAACACTATCTTGGGTACAACTAGTGCACTCCAAAGTAATTGTTAATGTTATATCTCCGCTCTTGGCCATAAACTTACTCTGAATATTGGGTCTACGTTGATTTTTTTCTATATATGTTTTTTTCTGTCGGTATTATGACACTTTCTATCCACTTACAACCATCGGACTTGCAAAAAAGTTTGCAAGACGTCGGACTTCTGACGAATTCTGAAAACTGTTGATAGAGAGACTAACAGTCAAAAACATCGGACTTATGACGTACTTTTCAAAACGTCATACACGTCAGAATAGCGACAAAGAGTTTCCATGTTGGAAGAGCGAAGAAAATAGATGAAGTCTGCATACCGTTTGACGTGCGACGAAGTCTGCAAGATGTCGGACTTTCGACGAATTCTACAAGCCATCGGTAGAGCGACTAAAAGTCACAAACGTTGGACTTACGACGTACTTTTAAAAGCCTCCTAAACATCATAATAGTGACGGTTATGGAACGTCTGTATAGCGACGATAGGGTATCATCGGAATAGCGATGCTCTTTCTAACGTCGGCATGGCGACGTTCAGTAGGTAACGTTGGAAGAGAGACAAACATCTGGAAACATTGGAAAATGTGTTGCTCTTATGACACTCAACTGAAGTGTCGGAATTGCGAGATTAAGTGAAACCACATTTTTCCCTGCCTCAAGGTGTCGCTCTTGGGATGCCTATGTGTCACAAGAGCGACATTTCGACCATTGGAAATTGGGCCAAATGTGCTAGTGAGAGTTCATCGATAAAAGTCGACAACCGCCGCTCCAACACAATGAGGCCCATAAAAAGCAGGTAAAAGCATCATTCAATCGTAACATCAACCCTCGTTCATTTATCGAGGAAGAGTTAGTCCTCTGCTACAATGTCGAAAAATAAGTCGTACGGCCAGGAAAGTTTAAAACCTTGTGGAAAGAACCCTACATCATAAAAAAATGTCTCCTAAATAGGTCATACATTGTTAGGTCCCTATATTACTAGTATAGTCCCTTATTGTTGTTAGTGTAACCCCCTTATTGTTATTATTGTACCGCTATAACCCCCATATTGTTATTATTGTGCCCTTAAATTATTATTGTTAGGTTGGCTAGGATTACATTGTGGTCCCACTAAGATTACATTGTGGCCCTATGGACTCCTATATATAGAAAGGAGGTTTTTTAATTTAGATCATCCAAGAATTTTTAATTCATGTAATGTATTGGAGGCTTCTCCCTCAAAGTGGCTTATTTCTAAGGCATTGATATCTCTTTTCTTCTCTTTTTAGAGCTGGTTTCACAACATTTGGTTTCAGAGCTTTGGATTCTAGGGTTTTCCCTACTCCAAACTAGTCATTGTGGAATTTGTGCTATAAATTTTTTCCTAAGAAGGTTCAAAAGTTGAAATTTTTAGAGTGCGAAGGTGAATTCCTAAGGAACATCGTCAAAAAATTTTAGAGCTTGTTTCGCAATATGTTTAGAGATATGATCTGTGGAAGTTAGGGAATTTTGCAGGCTCCTGAATTTAACCTAAACAGGTCAGTGCGGAATTTTCGCTATAAATTTTCTTCTACGAAGATTCAGAAGCTGAAATTTTTGGAGAGTGAAGCCAAAATCTTGAGGAACATCTTCGCAAAATTTTAGAGCTGGTTTCACAATAGTGTCAGAGAAATTATTTGTGGAATTTAGGTCTTTTGCAGGCTTCCGAATTTCATCTCAAAGAGGGTATAGTGGGAAAATCTTCATAACTCTCTCTCTGAGCATCGGATTGGAATGACGTAAAAACTGGCTGCAATTACACAGACTATATTTTCTTATCTATCAATTTCAGAGCCAAAGGAGGAAACAGGAATACGTGGCAAGTCGTACAAGTTTTCTCTACTGAACCAGTCCATAATTAGGTCATTGTGGCAGAATGGACATATATTTGTCTTTAAGAATCCAAATTAGGTCAGAACTTTGACATTTGAAAGAAGCTTCAGAGGTCTACTACAAGGCCGAATTTTAGATATTGAGGATCCGCAATTATATATATATTTCAATTACAATATGGAGCTCCTGAAAAGCAAGTAAAAGGTGTGTATTTTTTTCCCGAATTGCATAAGTCTTGTTTGAAGAATCAAGTTGAATTGATTCCAAGGCATATTTTCGAATAGATATCAGTATTGGATTCTAAAATGGCCCCTAAAAATAATTCAACACCCATTAAGCCTTTAGAAGGCTCTACTATGACTCATGAAGATGAAGAATGACAACATGACATATCCAAATTACAAGAGCAAGTGCAACAAATTTCTCTCTCACAAAGAGCAATAAAAAATGACATGGAAGTTTTGAAGAAAGGCTTGGAAACTAAGATGGATGGTTTGAAGAAAGGCATGGAATCTAAGATGGATGGTTTGAAGAATGGCATGAAATCTAAGATAGATGGCATGGAATCTAGCATGGAATCTAAGATGGCTGGCATGGAATCTAAGATGGATGACATGGAAGATAAGATCGATGAGAAAATGGAAAACATGAAGAATGATATAAAAGCAGACATGGAAGGTTTGAAAAGGTTGATACAAGAAATGTTTCCTAATGGTGAAAATATAGTAGAGGAAACTCATGATGAGAACAAAATAAATGTTAATTGTGATTTCATAAAATCTAATGTTGGCGGGAAGAACCACCATATTCCAAAAATGGATATGAGGAAGTTTGACGGAAAGGATCCTGTAACATGGATACTACAGATGGAGCAATATTTTGATCTCCATAATGTGCAAAACACACAAAAGGTACACATTGAAACTTTACATTTAGAAAAAAATACATTTGTATGGTATCGATGGCTTTGCTCCCGTAAAAAAATTGTCACTTGGTCAATTTTTACAGAGGAAATGATAGCACATTATGAGGATACAAAGAGCAACACCTTCTTTAGCCAATTGATAAATCTCAAACAAAAGGGTTTAGTGGGGGAGAACATTGAGGACTTCCAAAAATTGAATATAAGGGTAACTGATATTCCAGAGGAACACATGATTGATCTCTTCATAGGTACTTTAAAGGATAACATCCAACATGAAGTTCGCGTTTTGGAACCTGATTCATTGGAGAAGGCATTGAGGTTGGCAAGAAAAATTGAATGTAAAATTATGGCGACAAGGAAGCCTACCACTCACTTCTATAAAGAAGGAAGTGTTGCTACGCCTAGATTTCCACAACCTACAAGGTTGACACCACAAAAATTAGAAGAAAAAAGAGCAAAAGGGCTTTGCTACAGTTGTGATAGAAAATACACTAAAGGTCATAAGTGTGCTAAGAAGAAATTATTTTACATAGATTGTGAAGAGGAAGAAGAAAATGAACAAGAAGAGGATATACACCAAGAACCAACCCAAGAAGAGGAAGAAATGAGTCCGACCATATCGTGTAATGCATTGACAGGAATTACCACTCCTCAAACTCTCAAGATAGAAGGACATATCAAGAAGAAAAAGGTAATAGTGTTGATTGATTCAGGTAGTACCCATAATTTTATTCATTGTAAGGTAGCCAAGGAATTGAATTGTTTCCTATACCCAACACTAGAATGTCAAGTGATGGTTGCAAATGGAGGAACTATAAATTACTCTAGAAAATGCCATAATATCGGGCTAACCATGGGGGAATATGTATTGAATAGTCCAATGCTTTCCATTCCTATGGGAGGTGCTGATGTTCTACTAGGAGTACAATGGTTACAATCTTTGGGGATGGTAGCTTTTAATTTTCAAGAACTTTTCTTGAAATTTTTTTCAAAAGGAAAGGAAGTCGAATTATGGGGTATTACAGGGAAGTCGGGAAAGATAATAAGCTCTAATGTCATGAAAAAGCTTCTAAAGAAAGAATAATGAGGCGTAATTGCACAATTATGTTGACTAGAAGTTCCAACATCAAAATCATCTATTTCCACAGATCTCCAAAAAGTCTTGGACAATCATTCCAAGGTTTTTGAAACTCCCAAAGGACTCCCAATTATTCGTGATCATGATCATGCTATTCATTTGATTCCAGGAAGTGTTCCTCAAAACATCAGGCCTTATAGATATCCTTATGTCAAAAAGAGCGAAATTGAACGTATGATTGCAGAAATGTTAGAGGCTAGTATAACTCAACCTAGTAAAAGTCCTTTTTCCACTCCTGTAGTATTGGTACACAAGAAGGATTGATCATGGTGCATGTTTCTGGATTATAGGGAGCTCAATAAGCTCACCATTAAAGATAAATTTCCCATTCCTGTGATTGATGAATTATTGGATAAATTACATGGAGCAATTTATTTTACCAAGTTGGATCTTCGTTCAGGATATCATCAAATTAGAATGAAGACTGAAGATATTTCAAAAAAAACATTTCGAACTCATGAGGGTCATTATGAATTTTTGGTCATGCCTTTTGGCCTTACCAATGCACCTTCTACATTTCAAGGGTTGATGAATTCCATTTTCAAACCCTTAGAAAATTTGTGCTAGTATTTTTTGATGATATACTAATCTACAAGAGGTCTTGGAAGGATCATGTTCAACATGTTGACAGGGTGCTCAAACTATTGCAGGAGAAACAATTATATGCAAAAACATCCAAATGTTTCTTTGGAGTACAAGAGGTGGAATATCTGGGTCATATTGTATCTCACGAGGGTGTTACAGTAGACCCTAACAAAATTAAATCCATTAAAGAATGGAAATTCCCCACAACCATAAAGCAGTTGAGAGGATTTCTCGGGTTAACAGGGTATTATCGCAAGTTTGTTAAGAATTATGGGAGAATAGCAGCACCTCTAACAACATTATTGAAGAAAGATGCATTTTCATGGACTCCTGAAGCAACTAAGGCCTTTGAACATCTTAAAGAGTCAATGTGCCTAGCACTGGTCTTAGCTACGCCAGACTTCACAAAAACCTTTATTGTGGAATGTGATGCCTCAGGAAATGGAATTGGTGCAGTTTTAATGCAGGAAGGAAGACCCATTGCTTTTGAAAGTCGTCCAATCAAAGGAAAGCATTTACAGAAACCTATTTATGAGAAGGAAATGTTAGCAATACTGCATGCACTAAAGAAATGGCGAACTTACCTAATGGGAAGACAATTCAAGGTAAAAAATGATCATGATAGTCTTAAACACTTTTTGGAACAAAGACTATCTTCAGAAGAGCAGCAAAAATGGGTCACAAAGATGTTGGGTTATGACTTTGAAATAATCTACAAAAAAGGAAGCTTAATGTTGTTGCAGATGCACTCTCAAGAAAGAATGAAGAGGTGGAAGCATTGCTTTGTGCCATTTCTATTATCCAACCAGATTGGATAACCGAAGCAATGGATGAATGGAAGAAGGACGAAGAAGTGTGGACACTCATTCAAAAGTTGCAGCAAGATCCTAGTACATCTGATACATTTAGTTGGAAAAATGATTCCTTATGGTACAAAGATCGCTTATATCTTTGTAAAAATTCCCAACTAAAACAAAAGATTCTTTTGGAATTGCACACTTCTCCTTTAGGAGGACACTCAGGATTTTTAAAAACTTACCACAGGGTGAAGAAAGAATTTTTTTGGGATGGCTTTAAATCTGATATTCAAAAGTTTGTGGTGGAATGTTTGGTTTGCCAGCAGAATAAAGTTGAGACAATTAAGACCCTGGGACTTCTACAACCTTTATCCATTCCAAGTCAACGTTGGGAGGAGATTTCAATGGATTTGATCATAGGTTTACCTAAGTCCGAAGGAAAGAGTGTCATTATGGTGGTAGTTGATAGACTTACCAAGTATGCACACTTTTGTGCATTATCTCATCCATTTAAAGAAAGTACAATTGCTACTACATTTATGGACACAATTCAAAAGCTACATGGAAACCAAAGGGTTATTGCGAGCAAAAGAGATCCTATTTTTACTGGAAATTTTTCGACGGAGTTATTTTCTTGTTTGGGTACTCAATTAGCTCATAGCTCATCTTATCATCCTCAATCCGATGGTCAAACTAAGATAGTAAATAAATGTTTGGAAGGATATCTTAGTTGTTTTTATCGGATAAACAAACACAATGGGTCAAGTGGTTACCTCTCGCTGAATGGTGGTATAACACTTCCTTCCATACTGCAGCAAAAATGACCCCATTTATGGCACTTTATGGATATCATCCACCATCCATCACATCATCTTTAAGAAAAAATTCAAAGGTTCAAGCAGTGGAACATCACATAAAGCATTAAAAATAATTTCTCCATCTCTTAAAGGATAACTTGAATTTGGCACAAAATCGAATGAAACAACAGGTAGATCAACATCGCAGGGAGAGAAGTTTTGATGTAGGAGACTGGGTATTTTTACATCTACAAACATACAAAAAAATGTCCCTCAAGCAAGATAAGAAGGATAATAAATTATTGCCAAAGTACTATGGTCCTTACAAGGTGTTGCAAAATATTGGTACTATGGCATATAAATTGGAGCTTCCTGCTTCTTCACGAGTGCATCCAATTTTCCATGTTTCATGCTTAAAGAAGGTTATAGGTGAAAATATTCTAGTTTAAACAATATTGCCAGAACTTGACAAGGAAGGAAAAATCATATTGGAACTTGAAGCGGTCACAGAAATAAGAACTTGACAACTACAAAATCGATCAATTTCAGAGTATCTCATCAAGTGGAAGAACTTACCCACTGAAGATTCTACATGTGAGGATGAGAATTTTATAGAGAAGCACCCAGAGTTACTCAAGCATTGAGGAAAACACTTTTTTGAAGGAGAGGAGCATGTTAGGTCCCTATATTACTAGTATAGTCCCTTATTGTTGTTAGTGTAACCCCTTTATTGTTATTATTGTACCCATGTAACCCCCATATTGTTATTATTGTGCCCTTAAATTATTATTGTTAGGTCGGCTAGGATTACATTGTGGCCCCATGGACTCCTATATATAGAAAGGAGGTTTTGTAATTTAGATCCTCCAAGAATTGTTCATTCATGTAATGTATATGAGGTTGCCCCCTCGAAATGGCTTATTTATAAGGCGTTGATATCTCTTTTCTTCTCTTTTTAGATCTGGTTTCACAACATACATATTGACAGAGCCAGACAAAACATCCCTGAGAAACTCCATCAACGGTATTTACCTCAAGAAATTATACCCATAAAGGTCAAGAGGGATCAACCCTAGAGTCAAAGTACGCAAAACAAAATTTATTTTGGACCAAAATACTTGCCACAAAAAGTGCTCTAGAGTCACAATGGATTTTCAACCCAACGATTACTTTGGATTCGTTGATGGAGCATCGCGTTGGTCTCAAAGTTTAGCAGCAGCTGCCTGGGTCATCTATCACCCTGACTGATCATCATTGTTCACCGACGGAGTATACATCAGTTCAGTGACAAAAAATCAGGCAAAATATGAAGCCGTCATTGGGCTCATGTGTGACGCCTTCAATCAAAGCATTCACCACTTGCATATATACCTAAATTCCTAGTTGGTGGTGTCACAGTTAAACCAAGAATTTGAGGTACAAGATTCACGTCTGTTTAGAAAATATTTGCATGCAAAAATATTAAGCTATCAATTTGATCACATTACATTCACACATGTACCAAGAAATCAAAACCAAAAAACAGATCGCAAAGCTAACTATATCCTAAACTAGAATGCATCTCGGATAAACCATCATACATAAAAAAAAAAAAACATAAAAAACATAGATATCCATCAGCACAACATATAATCCTTAAACACATATCGGTAGGGGACACACCATATAGATTCATAAAAAATATCTCTCTAATATATATATATATATATATATATATATATATATATCAAAAAATATATGTCTGAGTACAAAAAATAGATCATGTCTCTGACTCATAATTCAACCAAAAAATACACATGTGCAAGTCGAAAAAATAAGGGAAGCATCCTCATAATAGGTGCTTTCCATGTGTACAAAAAGCCTCTATGGATGTGCCCTCCAAGTTGTGAATCTGGACCCACGACTTCTTCTGGTTCCAACACTGGGGATTCTTTCAATACTAAGACTGCCACCCAGTGCAAAGTCGACCTTTAGCCCCTCTCTTGGGCCATCAATTTCTCTAACCATATATCATCAAGGTCATCCACAAACCCACGAGTGGGCATCCCCTAGGTCAAGCGGTCCACCCGACCCCACACATCCTCTAGACCGCGTGCCCTGACCTCTAGAGTAGCCATCTGCTCCATCACCACTACAAAATGAGCCTCTGCCACCTCGGTGTAAGTGATCACCGTAGCACACTCAAAATCAGCTAAGATGCTACCCTTTTTGATCAGTGGGTGTCATTGATGCAACCTATAAAGCTCCAGGGGTTACCTTGATCTTGCATGGGAATTTTGACCTACCAAATTAATATATTCCATGTCAAATATTTTTTTTATGGTTTCTAATTTTTGAGATGTTTCCATTGATATATGGCATGCCACGTAATTCTTCATGGTTTCAGATATATTCATGTTTGAAGTTAGTAACCCTAGTCAATGGGCTAAAAACCCATGGGCTTGTGGCATGACACTAATAATTGGTTGTGGTCACTGAACAATCAATAATTAATAATTTTTTAGCTCCTAAAATCCCTCCCATGTTCACTTGTTGAATTCTCTCTCAACCTAAGCATTTATATAAATTTTGATCCTCATATCCTCCTCATGTAGGGATTTCGCTACTTGAAATAGGTCATCGTGGAATTTTCACTAAAAATATTTTTGTACAAAGTTTTAGAATCTGAATTTTTTATGAGGCAAAGCCAAAATCCTACAGAAAATCCTCTAAAACGTTTAGATCATGGTGCACAATATTTTTGGAGATATGATCTGTGGAAGTTAAGGTTTTTGCAGGCTCCTGAACTTCATCTCAAAAAGGTGATCTTGGGAAAAACTTCATAACTATCTCTCTAAGTATCAGATTAGAATTCTATAAAAAGTGATGGATTTTGAATGGAATTTAGTTTACTTTTTATCAATTTTAGATCGCATGCCATACAAGTTCGATCTACAGAACCAATCCATAATTAGGTCATTGTGAGAGATTGCGCATAACTTTGACTTGAAGAATCCAAAATGGGTCAGACTTGTGGCATTGGAAAGAAGTCTCAAAGGACTACTACATGACCAAAAATCACATATTGGGGATCTAAAATAACAAAGATATAGAAGATTCAATATCGAGCTCCTAGAAGGCAAGAAAAAGCTAGATTATGTGCTACCAAGGGCTGCAAAGGACCGGCATTTCTAGGGAAGCAAAGAAAAGCAAGGTGCAACAGAGGTAAGATCCAGGTAAGTATATTCTCTATATGCATGTTCATCTCTTAATTGCATTATGTTATTTTTATTATAATTTGTTTTGTTTTGTTTAGCACTGACATATGCTCTGCAGAATGAGGTAAGTTTTTCTATTATCATGTCATGGGTATTTCCTTGAAGTATTTTTGCAGGTATTATATATTCATCAAGATAAGACTAAATTCATGATCTAATGTTCTGACGAGTGAAAAAGGGTAGCATGGCAAGAGAAACAATCAAGGTGCAGAACAAAAACAAGAAGTTCACCACATAAAGTCTTCATGTGGGCAACACTGCATATAGTCATTGTAAAGGTATTATTGTACTGAGTCATTGCAAAAGCATCATTGTAAAATTTTTACAAGTGTCTATCTACAAAGAATTGAAGAGGCAGTGTCAGTAGGTCTAGGATCATCTTCAGGTATTTGTGTCATAGTTGGGGTTATGGTCTAGTGTGTCTTCTTCTTCTACATCATTCTATACCATTGTAAAGTGGACCATTTTCCTTGATGCGGGAGTCAATCCTTCTTTTATTCTTCTATAGTGTGGTAGGGTGGTGCTAGGTTGGTGCATGAAGTCACCAATAGGTTCAAGCCTATGAAAAATTTAGGGTGGTAGGGTGGTGCTAGGGTGAGTTGTAGGTCATTAGGTGTTGGGGCATCCGTTCAGTTGACTACTAAAGAATCTCGGCCATTGGAGTGTCCATATAGTGGGAGCTAGAGAAGAATTATTTTCTACATTCTAGGAAGTTGGAGATTTATTTTCAATTGGAGTTGAATATTAAAGAATTATTAGAAAGGCATTCAGGTGGTTTTTGTCCCAGAGGGGGTTTCCACCTTAAAAAATGTGTGCATTTGTGTTCCTTTTTTTTACTGCTATCATTTTACAAATACTAAAAATAATTGAAGATTAACTAATTCTATAAAATATTAATAATAATACTAATTTAAAGGAATATTGATTCACCCCCCTCTTAGTATTTCTAACAATTAGAATCAGAGCTTGGTTCCTTCAATAGCAGTTTAACAGCTGGAAGGAGGTCATGGAGCATACCAAGAATGGCGTGCCTCTGTTCAATGAAAATAATTATGCACTCTCGAAAGACAGAATGGAGGTCTATCTCTTGGCACAAGGTTATGAAGTATGGGATACTATTCAAAATGGCTTTACACCAACCACGGATGAACAAGGTAAGAAGAATTTGGTAAATGATGCAAAAGTAAAGAATATTATGGTCAGTGGAGTTATTGAATCTACTTATCATAAGGTGTTGGGTTGTAAAAATTACAAAAATGCATGGGAGAAGCTTGAGAATATATATGTAGGTGAATCAAATGTCAAAGAAGCAAAGCTTCAAATCTACAGAGAAATATTTGAGCAACTTAGAATGAAAGAAGATGGAAAAATTGATACATATTTCCAACACATTGATGAAATAAACAACACTCTGGAAGGATTGGGAGAGCCCGTTGATGAGAAGACTATTATATGAAAGATTATTAGAACGTTACCAGGGAGATTCAACCCAAAGGTATCGTTCTTAGAATATAGTGCAAATTTGGAAAAACTCAACAAAGAGGAATTACATGGAGTTCTCATAGAATATAAAATGAGACTTGACGAAGAACATGGTACTTCACATCTAGAAACTGCGTTCGTTGCATATAAGAAAACCAATAAGGATAAACAACCTTCAAAGGAAAATACCTGCACTTGCATGTGTGAAGAAAAGGATGATGATGAAGAAGGTATTTCAGATGGAGAATATGCTTACTTTATGAGAAAACTAAAAATTAGTAAGGGAAAATTTAAAGGTAAAATTCCATTGATATGTTTCGGTTGTGGTGAGGTTCGGAATTTCGCAGCAAAATGTTCAAACAAAAGTGATGGAAAATCAAAAGGAAAGAAAGGCTTTAAGAAATTCAACAAGAGAGACAAAAATAAAGGATTCAAATGGAACTTTCTCTCTAAAGAAGATAGCTCACCATATGATGAAGACAGTGACAATGAAGAAGAATCCAATGAGAGAGTATTTATTATGGCCAAGCATAATAAACAAGAGGTATCAAACAAAGAAGAAGAAGGGTTGACCATAGAAGAATTTTCTAAGGAGGTAATCAGGCTTATAAAAGAGCTCAAGGTTGAGAAGATCCATTCCAATACTCTTGAAGAACAAGTTCAAGGTCTCAAAATTGAAGTTGAAGAACAAAAATGTATTGAAGAGTCACTTCATAAGAAGTTGGAAGAAAGAAACCAAGAATGGGAAGAATTAGAAGCTGAAGTAGTCTCACTGCATAAGGAAGTGAATAAGGGAAAAACTATCCAAAAATATGCCAACATCTCAAGGGAATTAGAAGAACTAATAAAAAATCAACAATCCTACAATGACCAAACTGGCCTTAGTTACAAAGAAGAATAATCAGGACCTTCTACAAAAAAATACAATGAACCTATGAGATTTGACATGCATGTAGGCTTCATTGGACACGATTTGCAAGAACAACCTTGGAAGACAATTCCTCGACGAATATTTCCATCCAGGTACCAACATATTTTTCATGGCTATTGTTATTCAAGAGGAAAATTTGGTCATAAAGCTGTATAATGTCGCACGTACCCTAGGAACCAATACAATTCCAAGAGATCTGTGAAATATGAACCTCCTAGGGCTCAAAAAAACATCAATAGATTTTAACATTTAAGAAATCATTTGGAATGTTACAAATGTCGAAACTTTGGACACATAGCCAGAGACTGCAGACTTGAAAATCCCCCAGAAGAATCTTCAAAGCCACAGAACGAACGAACATGGAAGAAGAAGAAGACTGATAATTGTGCTCTCACTCTCAAGGCTCAAAACAACAAAGATGTGTGGTATGTTGATAGTGGTTGCTCAATGCATATGACTGGAGATAGAAATAAATTTGTATCTCTGAAAGGGAAGAAGGATGAAACCGTATCCTTTGGAAATGATGGATCTTCAAATGTTATAGGATCAAGTACCGTCACTCTCGAAAGCAAAGATGTTCTAGCCAAGAATGTTCTATTTGTTGATATGAATCACAATCTACTTAGTATTGGACACATCTGTGATCAAAGACACACAATGCTATTCAACTCCACAAAATGTGAAATCAGGAAAGACATGTATGGTAAAATTGTGGCTACACCAAGTCGAGCTCCAAATGACATATATGTTCTAGATGAAGCAACTAAAGCATGTCTACTAGCTAAAGAAGATTAAAGATGGTTACGGCACAAATGAATGGGTCACATAAACTTTGACAATCTTGTCAGGATAAGAAAGAAATAAGCAATATGAGAAATGTTGAAAATCTCAAAACCTTCCAACACACTATGTGAGGCTTGTTGGAATAGCAAGAAGACAAAAGTCGAATTTAAAAAAAAAGAAAAATTTGCATCACATCCATTGGAATTGACACATACTGATCTATGTGGTCCCGTGAGAACAAAAGTCTTAGATGGAGAATTATATTTCATGTTAATGATAGATGACTATACCAGGATGACAACTGTCAGTTTCCTAAAGAAAAAATCTAAAGGATTTGAGTTCTTTAAGATCAACAAGGAGTTGGTCGAAAATGAAACTGATTTGAAAATAAAGTGTCTAAGATTAGATAATGGTGGAGAATTCACTTCCAAACTATTTCAGCAATACTGTGACGAAAATGGAATAAAAAGAAAATTTTCAACAACACGAACACCTCAAAAAAATGGATTTGTTGAAAGAAAGAACATAACCATACGGGAAATGGGTAGAACAATGTTGAAGGACTCAAAATTGGATGAAAAATTTTGTAGTATTCCAAAATGGGAATGCAACAATACATGAACAAAAAATTGGAAATAACAGTGAATAACATCATACCAAATTGTATGGAAACCATGGAGCCATTTTATTATGTAAATCAATAGCAATAAGTAAAATAGAAGTGTGTACAACTCAAATAATCAAGGCAAACAAGCCTCCCATGAATACATATGCCAAAAGTGAAATGCTGCTATATTGCAGAATGCTCATGAACAAGTACAACGTAGTCATAGATGGTACACTGCTACTGGAAATGTGAAATAACATAAATATTCAAATATATGGCTCATAAAATGATGGGAGTGAAGATCTAGACTCCCAAGCACAATTTCAAGACAATCCGGAAAGGATTTCCTGAAATATGCAAAAAGTAAAAAATCCTGGAGTGCAGCCCTAGGGCTTAGTAGCAGCTACAACTCGAGATCTGGATGGAGATGGATGAAGATGAAACGTGTTGAATATGTCTCCCCCAATAGATCCTTCAAGTGAAAAGCTGATCCAATCACTGAAGATATCACCCTCCAAACAAACACTGCAACCCCTCATTGCAAATGGTCACATAAATAATGCGGTCACTGAGGGATACTACGCTGTAGGTGAACGAAAAAATATTGGCCAAGTTCCAAGATGTGAAATAAGCTCCAGAACCTTCCTCACTAATCTCCCAAAGGGAAGGATGCTTCCTCCTTTGAAAAACTAGCTCCAGAAGTGCCGTTCTCAACCCTCCACTGCAACACCCTGCAACACAACCCAAATCTAAACAAAAACTACGCTATAGCTGAAGGAGGTAGCTTGGTCTCAAGCCTGAATGTGGAGAAATGAAGTGCAAAGCTCCCCCAAGAGGCCTCTCAAGAAAGGAGAAGGAATTCCTAAATAGGAATGCCTTGTGCTAAGCAGCACAACAATATCAACTAAACAGCTGAAGAATGCACCAAAGCCATACAAACCATAAAATCAGTAATCAATAACATCCTTGCTATGGCTGCCTTGACCTCCTTATATACAAGTGGAAGCATTCTCACCTTGGGTCCCACTCATTACGGTTTCCTCCACCAAGGAATCTTCCTCCCACTATCACTGCGTTGTCTCCATAGATGATCTCCACCTTCCATTCCAATGTTGTTGACTTGGTCAAACTTGACCTTGTCCACATGTAATTGCCCCTGTTCACACATGAGGGTGTGAAATCCAGGTATTATAATGATCCCTTTTCACGTCATAAGGGATTTTATTCCTATTTTATAGATGTATGGGCCTCCTTACCCATTTATTCATCTCCTAGGTGACAAAAGAAAAAATCAATATTCCTATTAGCTGCATGCTAATTTAGGAATATTACAGTCCTGCCCTCCCAAATGTTGCTTTTCCTCAAGAAAATGCAAGGATAGAACTGAGAAGTCTCCCCTCATCCTCCTGTAGCATCCACATATGATAAAACCCCCCAAGGAATGAGATGCTGTCTCATTAATAAATCTCCATATTGCCCCTCCCAAGCATGCAAACTAGCTAAATCGCTATCATCATGAAGAAGTAAAATAATCAAGGAGGAAATAAGGTGTTTTATAGAGGTCTCTTTGAGGCATGGGATCTGAAATTCATTAGGAACCATCATTCCCATGTGGATCCTCCATCCCTAAGCTATCATCCATGCAAAATGAGTTACCTCCCAACATGGCAACTCCTGAAAATTATCCTCCACCTTTGGCTCCTGCAATGTAGGTGGGATAAATAACTGAACATGGTAGAAAAAATAGCATACCCCATACTTTCGTCCTCTCCACTTATGATAAGTGTAGAGTATCTGCTGATCTTGGGCTACAATAATGTTGCCCTCAAGTGATAAGAAGAAGACTAGATCTCCAAAGATCTTCTCCCCAACGTTATGAAATATGCTGGCCCAAACCATCCCATATATGATGAATAGGACATGATCACCATATGGAATCCAAATGAGAAAAATACTGAAGGTTTCATGTAGTGCTGGAAGGTATCAACAATTTCCCAAGTGGTCACAGCGCAATTTTCCTAACTGCTATTTCGGAAAATAACATGGCAAGTTGTTTCTTGAAAAATTGCTAGTTGTGTATGTCATCACATCTACTAGTGAATAGTAAATGGCTTGGTGTATCAACTGAGCATACATAAAATAATAAAACACTTGCCCAAGGCCACACAAAGGATGGCTCTATCCATCATATAATTTGGCCTAAGATTAACCATGGAACCCAATGAGAAGCTTGCCCTTTTGTGGAGCAATGCACTGAATAGAAATGGTAAGAGTATGCAAATACTGTGTTAGATAATCAATAAATGAAAAAACCAAATTATTACCATGTACGAGAAGTAAGATGATATATGGATCCATGACTAAGTCCTCCATAGTAGTATGACATACTCCCATGAAGAGGAATGAATCATATGCTGCATGAAGATCTCCCTTCTCACGCTTGGAAATCCAAGTTAAGAAGATTATATCACTGTAATAGATTTCTCCATCCACTGGTCCATCACTCTCACCTCCTCCTTTTCCACCAAGTGCATCATATGTGAAGTGATCCTGGGGACACTCAATCAATAAACCAAAGTTCCCAAGTGACAACGTTGTAGGCCTATGAAAATAGGCACCTACCAACTCATAGCTCCATTCTTTGACATATCCATTGTCAAAGACATCTACCATAATGCTGCTATATATGGGAAATTCCTTCCAAAGTGGAAGTACCTCCTGATCATCCAAGGCTAAGGAGTATCACCTTTGCACCATGATAGTGCCATCTCCTACTCCTGCAACATTATGCAAAGTATGGGAGAAAATCTATAATATTCCCAATTGGGACTGCTTAGCAAGGCATGCCTGAAAAACACATTTTTCAGAAATGTATGCTACAGGATTGGAAACCAACCCTTGGATCCCTTAGATATGAAAATATAAGACCTAAATCCAAGAGGAAATTAGAAACAAATCCTTCTAGGTGAGGTAAACATACCTCCCACACCTAGTACAACTGGAAAATGCCCAAAAATGGGACTGCAACACTATTTGACAATACTGCTAAGAAAATAACGTAGTTCAGAAAAGCAGCAATAGGAGGTAAATATGGAGGCTCAATATGATTATTTAGAATATAAAATCAGAGTTATATTGAAGCCCTTTAATTATAGAACAGAAATAAGAAGACATTACATGAAGAAATGCTCAAAATAAGAGGCTGCAACCATAAGATATGACTGTATAAGCTTCACAACGTTATTTTATTAGCTGAAAAGAGCTGTAGATTACACTTCAGACCTAGAGCAGATTTGTGTACAAAAATATAGATCTATATCAGATATGTACACTATAGAGTCTCCTCTTCAAATGCCCCTTGGGGTTTTCACCAGAAAATGAAGTACATGGAGTAGATCTGAGATCTAATGCAGCTGATCTGTAGAATGATTGAGGATTTTTGAAGCAAATACATCAGTATTTAGATCATATTTGAATGGAACATGGATTAGATCTATAATCCACGGATCACCACAGTGAAGGGCAGATTCCCAACATTAGAGATCTCTCCTCCTTGAAGTGCCAAAAGACCCTGCAAATTTCTCCTTGCAAATAACGCAGATCTGGAAGGTGGAATATGTTGTTGGCTCTAGAACATGATGCAGACTCAAGCCAAGATCTGAAAATGGGCTCTCCTCATCCAATACTCTCTTTACAGAGGGATAGAAGGTTCTCCCACTGAAAAGAGGCACTAGAATAGCCTAGATCTGAGTATATCTAGCCTCCACTTGCTGCATCTTACAAAGAAAACCTAACCCTCAATAGGATCTGTGTTGTAGTTGGAAGAAGAGCTTGGCCAAATTCCTGATAGTGGTCAAGAAATGCAAGAATCCTCCTTGAGCTACTCAATGGAAGAGGTGGGATCCTTGATCAGGAACACCCTTGTGCTAAAAAACACTATTCTCTGCTAAACAACCAAGAGAATAAGAAATGTCTAAACAAACAAAATCTTTAGAAATAATATGGTCTTCAACAACCCTCTCATGTTGTCCTTCTCTTCCTTTTATAAGATAGGATCCTTGCCAAACCCTAAACCATCTCAATGATTTAGCTGCTTTCACATGTGTAGCCTCCAACTAAAACTGTGATCTGCATCTAGGAGGTGCATTGTATCTAGATAGCGATGTTGATTTGGTCCTGTTGACCCAGTCAAATGTCTTGATCCCTTTCACACATAAGGGTGTTTTATTAAGGCAACCCAGATTTAGCTGTATTCACATGGGCATTGATTTATTTTGCTGCTTTAGGAGTTTAATTGTTCATCCTTTTCAATTTTATTCATGCCATAAGAAAATGAAAAAAAAATTGTTTATTCCCATTAGCTTGGTCTAATTGGGAATATTACAGTCCTCCCCTCCAAAATGTTGCTTGTCCTCAAGCAACTGATAGGGTGAGTGTTGCAACACTTCTCCTCCTCCATTGGTGACACCATCAAGGATCAAGCTCTCTTCACAAGCTAAGTGTTCACCAATCCAACCCTCCATGAATTGTTCCTCCAAAGTCATTATGAGATGCATATAATGCATCCCACAAGGAGTCAAGAACTCACATGGAAAAAGCATGGCTGAACCAATACTCTCCCTAAAACATGTAGCATAAGGTACATGGAGAGTTTCCATCCCATGAGGTACATACATGCTCCCCATCCTCCCTCCATATAACCCTATAAATAAAAGAAGTATATCGTCAATGTATGGAAGTAAAACAACATATAAGAAAACATAAATCTGAGCATGAGGAGGTGGGTCATAGTCCCACATATGGTACCAGCGTAGTGCATCTCCTGCCTGCATTAGATCAAGGTATGGTAAGTGGTTTCCCCACCACTTACTTGCTGCACATGTCATCTCACCATGGCTGAAAATGTGAGATATGTTTGGTGCCTTTGGAAAGCACCCATTATGGAAGAAAATCTCCCTTTGCACATCAAGGGAGTGGCCAAGTTAAGAAATTTTAGTGGCCCAACACTTTCCATGAGATTCACATGATATATTACTCCTTTTAGGAGTCATGGCCTGCATAAAAATGGTAAAAGGACATGTACACTCAGAAAAATAAACTTGTGTTACATGATCAGATCCTTTACCAACAACTTCCCTCATACACATGGAGTTGTGCATGGATCTTCCTCCTCTCTCCAAAGAAGCAAGAGATGGCTGAAATGACTCTTGCATAGAGTCCCTTGGCTGCCCCAACTCCACATAGCTCATGCATTCTTGAAAATGCTAATGTAGTTCCTCTTCCAAGCCTTCCCAATCAAAGCTTCTCATGATGATGTTGTAGATATTCATGGAATGCATATGGCTGAAACAGAACTCCTTGTATGCCCCTTGTAGAATCTTTTGCTTGAACTTAGAAGCTCTAGACAAAAATATTCTACCATGATGATAGATGTCTCCTACTTGGACTAAGTAGCCCTCTTCATGCAACTGGTCATAAAGTATCATACATGTGTGGAGATCTTTGGAATAATCCACTAGCAGTTGGGATTTCCAATATAGATCTACACTGCTCAAAAATGACAGCGCTGATGATACATCTACAGGAATTTATGTCATGATGCTGATCCTCTCCTTGACATCTCCTATGCTAAAGGTGTGTGTTGGAAAGCTGATTCTTCCATTCTTCTCCTCCCACAGTGCAGATCCAGAATTGAGAGTGGGTGATGATGATAAGGGAAGAAGATATCCCTCCTTCTTGAGCTTACCCAAGCCTCCCAGTGCTGTAGCTTTTTCTTCAAGTGCTCCAATCCTTCCTGGATCTAAGTTTGGAGCAGAAAGTTGTGACTTCTTCCCCACAAAATATGAATCAGGTGGCCTCCCAGGTGGTTTGCCACTAGATAGCAATGTCCCATGCAGAAATATCATGAACATGATGGATGGGACTATAAAGTCCTTGCTTCCACTGCGCAAATCCATGTCTGTCTTCTATGTGGAAGTTTTGTGTGAGGGGTAAGAATGTATTCCTCTGATCATTTTAGGTGAACCACTCTTCTTGTCCACCCATTCTATTTGTAAAGCCTCCCAATCAATGGTGACTTTCCCCAATGTAATCAGCCATTGAACACCCAAAATAACATTGGTGTCCGGTATGTCAACTATAAAGAAGTGATCCACCAAAGTGTAGGATCCCATGGTGACTGAAAGTGATGGGAGATAATGCATGCATTGCATTTTTCTATCTCCTGGGACCAAAACAGAGAATCCCTCAAAAGTATCAGTGGGTATTGCCCTCCTCTGCCAATAAGAACATATACCCTCTGATTCATGATTGAACCATGAAATCTTAAGGTCAAGTACTTAGGTACTCCTCTCAAAGATGCAAGAGTTCCTCCAATAGGAGCAAAAGCTCCATTCCCATCTCCTGATGGTTTTGGATCTCCCTCAACATTTTCAGCGCTATGACCTCTTCTTGGTTCATCATCTTGTTCTTCCTCCTCAAAATCGGAGAAGACCTCTATGTAGTGTGCTTTTCCAGCAACACATCTATGTCAAGGTGCCCATGGTTCTTGGCAAGTGAAACATAGCCTCTTCTTCCTTAGCTCCCTCCAAACTTCAATATCAAGAGGCTTCTTGAATGAGCTCTCCTTGGAAGGAGCAAATTTCTCTTCCTTCCGTTTAGAAAGGTAAGAGGGTTTGTTCTGAAAGTTTTCCTTTGCTTTTGGCAAGGCATCTTGAAGGTCTCTAGCCCTCTCGATGGCATCATGCAAGGTAATGGGCTTGGTAGAATTTAAAAACCCATGAAGAGGTTCATCCAGAACATCGATGAACATGTACACCCTCCTTGCTGTAGAGAGATCAAGAACCATAACAGATAATCTCAAAAATTCAGAGATGTAAGACTATGTGTTACCTGATTTCTTCAACTTTGCAAGGCTCATGAAAGGTGCCTCTGGATCTCTTCTGTCAAATATTTCCACCACTCTTCTAGTGAACTTAGAATAAGCAGTCACATTGGCATGACCCAATGTAGACAAGCCATGGAACCACCAGTCATGTGCTTCACCTTCAAAGTGCAGTGCTGCAATCTTGATAGCTTCCATTTTAGGGAATTTTTCAGCTGGAAGTAGATGTCAAGCTTTTCTACCCATGCTTTGGCAGAAGTTTTGGATGACCCATAAAAATTGGGTAGGAAGAATCTACCCATAGAGTGATGTTGATCATGATTCTGAGTGAATCCACCATCTCTATGCTGATGCCTTGGTCTTATCTTATCTTTTAGGTGACAAAACTCTTGAAAACTCAACTGATCTTTGAATCTCTAATTTTGAGACTCATATTCTTCAAAGTAGTCTTCAAGGGATGCTTGTTCTTGTGGCCCTTCATTTCCCATAGCCAAAAAGGTAGGCATTGTGGAGTGTTGGGAAACTTGTGGCTAATTCACTAGTTAATCATTCCAGTGGTGAGATATGCCAGAGTTTTCTCCAAGATGAAATCTATTAGGAGATTCTTTGATTTTGTTTAGTCTCATCTCTTTAATCTCTCTATAAATATCTTGCATATCTTTCAAAAGATTTTTTTCAAAGTCCTCTCCTTCTTTATCACTTACAGTTTCAGGGGCTTTACCCTTGTCTTGATCATCATTCGTGTAATCAAATTTCTTCTGTCTTCTATTTAGATACCTCTTCTCTCTGTCAGTCAGAGGATCATATTCTTCTGTAGACATATTGTCTCTTTATGAAAAGAACAGGCTGTGCCAAGATGGTTTCTCTGATATCACTGTAATATTCCCAATTGGGACTGCTTAGCAAGGCATGCCTGAAAAATGCATTTTTCAGGAATGTATGCTATAGGATTGGAAACCAACCCTTGGATCCCTTAGATTTGAAAATCTGAGACATGAATCCAAGATGAAATTAGAAAAAAATCCTTCTAGGTGAAGTAAACAGGCCTCCCACACCTAGTACAGCTAGAAAATGCCCAAAAATGGGACTGCAACACTATTTGACAATACTTCTCAGAAAATAACACAGCTAAACAAAGAAGTAGCAGGAGATCAATATGGAGGCTCATTATGATTATTTAGAATAGAAACTCACATTTATATTGAATCCCTTTCATGATAAAACAAAAAGAATAAGATATTACATGAAGAAATGCTCAAAATAAGAGGCTGCAACCATAAGATATGACTGTATAAGCTTGACGACGTTATTTTATTAGCTGAAAAGAGCTATAGATTACACTTTAGATCTACATCAGATATGTGTAGAAAAAGATAGATCTATATTAGATTAGTACACTATAGAGTCTCCTCTTCAAATGCCCCTTGGGGTTTTCAGCAGAAAATGAAGTACATGGAGTAGATATGAGATCTAATGCAGCTGATCTATATAATGATTGAGGATTTCTGAAGAAAATACATCAGTTTTTAGATCATATCTGAATGGAACATGTATTAGATCTATAATCCACGGATCACCACAGTGAAGGGAAGATTCCCAACACTAGAGATCTCTCCTCCTTGAAGTGCCAAAAGACCCTGCAAATTTCTCCTTGCAAATAACGCAGATCTGGAAGGTGGAATATGTTGTTGGCTCTAGAACATGATGCAGACTCAAGCCAAGATCTGAAAATGGGCTCTCCTCATCCAATACTCTCTTGCCAGGGGGATAGAAGGTTCTCCCACTGAAAAGAGGCACTAGAATAGCCTAGATCTGAATAGATCTAGCCTCCACTTGCTGCAACTTACAAATACAACCAAACCCTCAATAGGATCTGTGTTGTAGTTGGAAGAAGAGATTGGCCAAATTCCTGATAATGGTCAAGAAATGCAAGACTCCTCCTTGAGCTACTCAATGGAAGAGGTGGGATCCCCGATCAGGAACACCCTTGTGCTAAACAACACTATTCTCTACTAAACAGCCAAGAGAATAAGAAATGTCTAAACAGACAAAATCTTCAGAAATAATATGGTCTTCAACAACCCTCTCATGCTATCCTTCTCTTCCTTTTATAAGATAGGATCCTTGCCAAACCCTAAACCATCTCAATGATTTAGCTGCTTTCACATGTGTAGCCTCCAACTAAAACTGTGTCGTGCATCTAGGAGGTGCATTGTATCTATACAACGCTATTGATTCGGTCCTATTGGCCCAGTCAAATGTCTTGATCCCTTTCACACATAAGGGTTTTTTATTAAGGTAGCCCAGATTTAGCCTTGTTCACATGGGCATTGATTTATTTTGTTGCTTTAGGAGTTTAATTGTTCCTCCTTTACAATTTTATTCATGCCATAAGAAAATGAAAACAAAATTTTTTATTCCCATTAGCTTGGGCTAATTGGGAATATTACAAAATCTGCCCATGCTCTCCCAAGAGCAACCCAAGCAACAACAGTTCTTGCTGCCTCCTGACACCTCCATCATACAAATCATGTGGTGAAAACATAATGATTGATATGAAGAATTTCATATCAACACAATCCATCCATAATCCTTGCTTCCATATGATGCAAGTGCCCTGCCAAACTTCCTCCACCCACATACCCTTTTAAAGAGGATATGTCACACGATGGTCAAACTTGTTCAAGAGTAGCCAATGCAGCCAAGCCTCTTGCTTCCCAGTGTCATAGATTTGCAAGTAGCTTTCCATCCTCTTGCTCACCATCCACACCCATTCATCCAGATGTGGGTACCTCCCATTATGATCTACCTTGGTACTCTTCCAATGAAGACTACCATCCTCCCAAATCAGATTTCTCCTCTTGCATTTCATGGGATGTTGAAATGAAACTCCTTGGATATCTCCTAGATAAGATCTCACACCAATGACCATCTTGAATCCATAAGGATCCAAGTGTGCTAGAGGAAAAACCTCTTCACTGCTACTTAATGATAGCACTGCTAGTCTCTTCAATGGTGTGTCTGCTACCTCATGCTCCAACTCAAGGATGAACATATAGTTATGCATAGGATTGTTTGGGAAAAAGTTCATCCTATCCCCCAAAAATTCACACCCCAACCCCAAGTGTTGTGTGCAGCTCAACAAGGGCACATTAGGATGATGGTTCATCCCTTCCTTGAACAATTCAAGGTTTCACAGTGTAGTGCAATTCTGTTGTTCCACATTAGCAGTATGCAATGGTATACATCCCTCCATAAGATTTTATGAAATAATAGGAAATGGAAACTTAGGCATACCTTGGTGAATTTTGGGAACATATTGTAAGGCTGCAAGAGTTCCTTCCTCTAATGTGATGGTTTCTCCAATTGCTGGTGTTGCTAGCTACTTCTCCATAGTTGCATCAATTTTGGTACAATTCTCCTCAAGTGGTGGTGAGGGCTTCCCCTCCTCTGATTTCTCCTTGACAAATTTTTTAATCAACCTTTGAGTAAATTTTGCAAAAGTAGTCACTCTTACATGACTCAAATGGATGAACCACAAAATATTTGCTTCACCTTCAAGGTCCATCACTGCAATCTCTACAGCCACTCTTTCTACCACTAGATGTAGTAGGAAGAATGCATCTAGTTTCCTTTCCCAAGCCCTTGCTGTAGATGACCCAGCAAAAGTAGACAATAAAAACCTATTGCTCTTGATTCTCCCTTTGCTGCAAGGTCTCCTTTCTTCCTCTAGTTGAATGAACTGTGGGAAATCTAGAGTCTCCTTGAAGGCTTTAGGTTGAGATATGTACTCAACAAGGTATTCACTTAGAATCTTGTGATCCAAGTGTCCTCTATCTTTCTGAAATTTGTCTCCTTTTTCAAAAGGAAGGGGTATAGTCCTACTACTTCTTTCTTATCTTCTTTGCTTGACCTCCTTATTGAGGTCCTTTCTAGATTTGAAAAGAGATGAGATAAAACTCACTGTTTCCATCATTATGATCTTCCTCTTTGTCTTCTTATTTTTCTGAGAGCATAATGGTTGAGATCCACAGGTTGAGCCAAGATTATGCTTCGATACCACTATAGCATTCCAAAATGGGAATGCAGTAATACATGAACAAAAAATAGGAAATAGCAGTGAATAAAATCATACCAAAATGTATGGAAACCATGGAACCATTTTATTATGTAGATCAGAAACAATAAATAAAATAGAAGTGGGCACAACTCAAATAATCAAGGCAAACAAGCCTCCTGTGAATACATATGCCAAAAGTCAAATGCTGCTATATTGCAGAATGATCATGAACAAGCACAATGCAGTCATAGATGGTACACTACTACTAGAAATGTGAAATAACATAAATCTGAAAATATATGGCTCATACAATGATGGGAGTGAAGATCTAGAATCCCAAACACAATTTCAAGGCAATTCGGAAAGGATTTCCTAAAATATGCAAAAAGTACAAAATCCCAGAGTGCAGCCCTAGGGCTGAGTAGCAGCTGCAAATCAAGATCTGGATGGAGATGGCTGAAGATGAAACATGTGTTGAATAGACCTCCCCCAATAGATCCTTCAGGTGAAAGGTTGATCCAATCACTGAAGATCTCACCCTCCAAACAAACACTGCAACCCCTCACTAAAAATGGTCACAGAAATAATGAAGTCACTGAGGGATACTGTGTTGTAGGTGAAAGAAAATGTCTTGGATAGGTGCCAAGATGTGAAATAAGCTCCAGAATCTTCCTTACTAATCTCCCAAAGGGAAGGATGCCTCCTCCTTTGAAAAACTAGCTCCAGAAGTGGTGTTCTCAACCCTCCACTCCAACACCCTACAACACAACCTAGCTCTAAACAGAAACTGCGTTGTAGCTGAAGGAGGTAGCTTGGCCTCAAGCCTGAATTTGGAGAAATGAAGTGAAAAGCTCCCCCAAGAGGCCTCTCAAGAAAGGAAAAGGAATTCCTAAATAGGAATGCCTTGTGCTAAGCAGCACAACAATCTCAACTAAACAGCTGAAGAATGCAACAAAGTCATACAGACCATTGAATCAATAATCAATAACATCCTTGCTATGGCTGCCTTGCCCTCCTTATATACAAGTGGAACCCTTCTCACCTTGGGTCCCACTCATTAGGGTTTCCTCCACCAAGTAATATTCCTCCCACTATCACTGCGTTGTCTCCATAGATGATCTCCACCTGCCATTCCAACGATGTTGACTTGGTCAAACTTGACCTTGTCCACATGTAATTGCCCCTGTTCACACATGAGGGTGTGAAATCCAGCTATTATAATGATACATTTTCACATCATAAGTGATTTCATTCCTATTTTAGAGATGTATGGGCCTCCTTACCCATTTATTCATCTCCTAGGCGACAAAAGAAAAAATCAATATTCCTATTAGTTTCATGCTAATTTAGGAATATTAAAAATTCTTGGTTCAAGAAATTGATATGACAGTCTTCATTATCAACCAAATTCTTCTCAGAAATAATTGCAACGAGACCCATATTAATTATGGAAAGGAAATCTGGCTAATGTAAAATATTTCAAAATCTTCGGAAGAAAATGTTATATCAAAAGAGAAGATTAAAAGTTGGGTAAGTTTGAATGACATGTTGGTGTAGGATATTTGTTGGTTACTCAGGAAAAATAAATGCCTATAAATGCTATAATATAAGACGAAAATAGATAGTGGAGAGCATAAATGTTACATTTTACGAATATGGTGTTTGTTGGAACAGGGTCCTCTAAAGGCTGTGAATTGGGACAATTTTGGATATTTTTGTATAGTTTTTTCATATTTCCGTCTAGCGCAGGGGTTTTGGGATGGTTCAAAGCCCCGAAAGCATTTTAATGGGTCAAAGGGTAGACCTAGGGTCATAGGAAATATTAGGCTAGATTGTTATAAATAGAAGGACATTTTGAGCCAAAAGTAAGGATTAAGATTGATGTGAATTGCGAATTAGTTGAGATGTTTGGGTTATTGGGGAAGGAATCCTTCTCACTGTGTGCACAGAGATCCTTAGTCCTACTGTGTGTGGACCCTGCTACTATGTGCGCAAGTTGTGTTTCGGGTATTGTAAAAGGATCCGAAGGATTAATGAAAGCGGAAGATTGTCGGAATTTTTGAATTTTCTTTATGATATCGTTATTGCGCACGTGGATGCGAAGGGATCTCTAAATCTGGGTTCAGGGATATCTGATCTGGTAATAAAAAGGTTGAACGTATCTCTTCTTGACTTACCTACCCTCTCCCAGGGTGCGGAAACCTGGTTCTAGCACCCTCCCATACTGCTTCGGGTGAGACTTTGGCCTGTGCAAGCAGGTCACTGCCGAAAGGGCCAATAGTATAGGGGTTTGTTGGAAAACCTTAACCTCTGAGCCTGGGTCAGGACCCCTTGAGCCAACAAATGGTTCCATTGCTGGGACCGAGAGAATTTTGAGAGAGGGATCACGTAATGCCAAGGCTGTATTGGAAACTTGAGGGAAAAGAAATTGATGAGTGATTTGGACAGAAATTTCAGGAGTTTGCAGTAAAATAAAACCGCAGTAAGAAGTTGACCACCAAAGAGTGGAAGAATAAGTATATTTTCATGGATATATATGAGATATTATTTGTAACAATTGTGATCGAGCTCCAGGAGTGGCTCACAAGGTTGGTCAAATTTCAGAAGTGTTGGAAGGATGAGCGAGTTGCGCAGTGGACGCCTGAGTTGATCCAGCAGTTAGAGAAGACTGATAACACCATCACTCGCACGGTGGACCACTGGGTGGACAGTGTGCTAGGAGGGTTCGTAATAGAATTTGCTATCGACTAGTTCGTCTCTTACTCCAAAGTGGAACGAAGATTCTTCAAGGGTTTCTGTGGTAAGCTTCTGAATACCTTACCACTGCTGATTAAGATATTACTGTGTGAAAAGAGTATTCTCTGCAGCCACACCGAATGAATGACCTTTTATCTAGACGGGAATACGACACGAAGCGGTAAGTAATATCGGACCAAATAAGAAGGATACAGATCTGTCTACAGTCTGGTAAGAGAAGCAGTTGTGAAGAGTCCTCTAGCCACGCCACTCTCATAAGGGAGCGTTCCAGGAATGGGAGGCGTTGGGACTCCGTAGTTTGCAAGATTGGAAAGTAAAAACGATGCAGAGCCTACATCAAAACCACTTTGGAATCTGAGGACCTAGCCATCCTAGATTCAGAGAGGGATCTCTCTATATATGAGTTCAAAGATATGATCTTTAAGTTTTGTGATATGATATTAGGCTAGTTATGAAGAACAAATATTTTGTTTGTTTTGGTTGGGCAAGGATATTATGAAGATGAAGGAAGTCTATATGAAGGGTGAAGGTGTAAGTAGGTGAAAGAGTGGTTCAGCTGACAAGATAGGCAAGGAGCAGCATCAGTCCATTGGGCTATGGAGTCATAGTAGGGTTTAATTGAAATAGAAAGGTTCAAGAGTGGTCCATGGGGCAAGTCATCTATGTCGAAGGATCTCTTTAAGTTGATTTTATGGGATAAAACAATAAGAAATGAAGTGAAAGAAATAAAACACATGAAGAAACAAAGAACAACCTAAGATCAAGTAACTACTTTGAAACTATCCTGCTTTTGGCATGCACTTAAGGGAAGACACGAAAATAATCTAAGATCAGGTAAGTACTTTTAAACTAGCCTGATTTTGGTGTACTTTCAAGAGAAAACATTTAAAAACATAGAATAGCTTAAGATCAAGTAAAGAATTTTAACTTAGCCTGCTTTCAGCATATTCAAAGGGAAAACATTCGTGATAAAAACAAAAAGTAGTCTAAGATCAGTTAAGTACTTTGAAAATAGCCTGCTTTCAACATACTCTTAAGGGAACTTTTCAAAGTAACTATTGGAGAAGAAAACTAGAGGACAGGGCTAACGATAGACTTCTCTAGTTCCATCTTTAATTAGCAAACTTATCAAGAACATTCAAAGATAAAATCTCAAGTTTTACTCAGGAAATATGGGCTTACCAACACTTCACTAGTTATACTCTATTGAATTACCTCCAAATTAACAATTAGCAGAAAACATAAAGGATAAATATTTTCAGTGAGATTTAGGGTAATTCAGAAGTAAATCCTAATCTATATTTGTTGTTCTTTATCAGAGAAAAGTGGATAGAAGGGAAACAAAAAGAAAATAACAATTTACAGTGGGAAACACATCACCATTGACATAGACCAGGATCCCATAAATTAGCTATTTGTATTTGATGTTCAAACCAGTTACAATATTCAAGTCTAGTGGGTCTCTATAACTTCAAACTTCCCATCTCAGCTTATGTGTCTTCAATTACAAACAGAGCTACAACAGCTTTAGAAAAATATTTACATGCAACAGATATCCAGAGACCAACCTCTATACTGTCTTCTACAGAAGTATTTATAGAAGAATGAGGAGGTGGAGTGTAAGAAGGGTTCATTAGTTAAATTAATATAGAGTAATCGTGCCTTGACCTTTGGCAGGCCTAAGGGAGAAGATTTTGAGTGCTCATCTTTGTTTTAATGATTTTACATTAAATTTCATCAACCTTAGTTACTTTTGTTGACTTTGGGGGCTTTAGTAGGTTGATCATAAATTCTGAGCTGTCTTTGGCAAAAGATCTCTGACTGTGCATTCATTCTGTATTCTTTTGTGGGAATAGATCTGCAGGTGGATTTTGAGGAGTGATAGCCTTGATGATGTGGCATTCAGAGGCTTCTTTGTTGATCTGTCTTCTTTTGTGGCTTTAACTTCATCTAACGGGTTAAGCTCTTTTGATCTTCGGTCTTTATGCATTAACCCTTTAATTTTATTGGCTCACAGATACTCCTTAGTCCTTCATCCCTACATTTTCTGGTGTACAGGTGTATGTGCGAGTTGAGGGTTTCATGGTATAACCAATGCTCATGAGGCACGGGTCAAGCCCTCATTTTGAACCCTATGGATTCCCTTTTGTACTTGAATACTGGCCCGAGGATCATCATCCTTGGCCCTTGGTCACCTTATCATGACTGTGGGATGGATTTACAACTCATTTTCCATGAAACCTGCAACATAAAACAAATGTTTAGATAAATCCTACGTTTAGAGGTTAGACTGCTTTTTAGAGGCTAGGCGGAGCGGAGAAGCGATGCAGAGGAGGGGTGATTATGCAGGCAGAGGAGTCTTATGGAGAAAAAAAGGTGAAAATGTAGTTTAAACTATATTTGGCGCGATTCGGGAAAAAAGTGGTTTTGGGAATACCATGGGTGGTTATCACACGATGAAAAGGCAGTAAGTGGTTTTGCCCGGAGGCAATGCGATTCAATTCATCACTCGCCACATGGATTTTGGAAAACTGCTGGTATTGTATTATTTTGGAGTTTTAAACTCCGGGCACAAAAATTATGCGATATGCATCTTCAACCGTTGGATCAGAGGCTCCAGATCCAACGATACATAATGAGTGCGATGAAAGAGTTGCACGACGAGTCGTTTAAGTGGAGGCCAGGTGTCATAGTAATATTGGACGAGAATTTGCATATGGTGGATAGTAGGCCCCACCGGAACTGGGTCATCAGGTTAGATGAGGACCATCAGATGTCAAGGATGGACGACTCCGATTGGATCAGGGAATCAAAGATCGGAGGTTGCGAAGGATGGGGGAACTTGGACACAGAGGATGCGATGGTGGAAGGGCCGTCGGATCTGGGCAAACGGATGGTCGAGATGAAATCGAGGATTGATGAGGAGGGGCGCAAGGGTATAAGGCGCCGGGGAATTTCCGATGCGATAAGTGATGGGGGTTTGGTGCTGGCCGTCCTATCATTGAGAGGGACGACTGAGATGTGATCAGACTCATCACATCAGTGGAAACAAACACAAGGTGAGAAAGTTGATGAAGGGTGCTTCCGATGCAATGAAGCCTTTAAGCGCTTGGTCATAGCACGTGGTTTCATGAAGAACGAAGGGGCTAGGGCTAAGCCGAAAGGCGCTTAAGCCCTGTTTGTTTGAAGAATGGGGTTTTAGCCTAAAAAGTTGGGTTTTTAGGATTTTTAAGGGTTCTGATAGGAGGGAAAGGAGGGTTTCAAAACTGATAAAGGAAATTTACTAGTTTTGAAAGGGAAAAACAGAGGGTAAAAGGGGTTTTTCAGAGGTATATGGAGGAAAAAGGTTTAAAATGAGTGAATGAAATGGTGAAAGAGGGGTGGTTCAGGGAGTAATTTTGAAGGGGGTAGCAGGTTTTAACTTGGCTTTCTTTTAATGAAACAACAGTGAATATTACTTGCAAAGTTCAATAGCACAAGAAGACTTCAATAATGAGCATTTTTTTCATGAAAACAATCTCTTGAAGGCTTAGGAATTATTTTTAGCCATCATTTTCTTAGTCAAAAATTTAATGATGGCTAACAGGAGGATTGTCGAGACGTGATGCTCCTACGATTTGAGACTCCGACGAAGGTACGGGGCAAGGTGTTCCTTAGCCCAGGAGATCTGTGTGAACACGTGACCACATGGATAAAGGCATGGGGTGACCAAACTACAAAAGAGGGGGTTCATTTATTCATTCATGTGCTGGGTCCAATCCCTACTACATGGTACCTGGATGTGGAGCTCCATCAGCGCACCCAATGGTGTGAAACTCCGACGAGTGACTTCATAAGAAATTTTAGATTGATAGGGGGCTTTGAGGCACTTGATGAAGCTCTCTAGGACATAGATAAATTTGTGTTTGGCAGACCTGGATCCTCTGTAGCATTCGAAGCACTGACATGGGAAGCGCAGATGTAGGATATTATCAATTGTCGCAGCTTGGCAAGGGAGGATGGTGAAGATGATCTGCGGTTTGTCGATATCCTGGAGTCAGAAGGGGAGCGTGCCGTTGAAGGACCTCCACTACAAGAAATAAATTTCACTAAGCCTCTTAAGTTGCATGAGGTAAACATTGGAACGAAATCAAACCCTAATATGGCTAATATTTGGGACTACTGGGATGAGGAGACAGTAGGAAAAGTGGTTGAATTACTCACAGAATACCAATATCTATTCCAAACAAAGTTCTCCGAGCTGAAGGGGATCACGAGGGACTTGGGAATCATGCATATCACTCTCAAACCCGATGCACGGCCCGTAAAACAATGACCATATAGGTTGAACCCCAAGTATAAGTAGAAGGTTAAGGATGAACTTGATAAAATGATGGCTGCAGGTATCATCGAACCTGTTGAAAAATTAGACTGGTTCAGTCTGATGGTGGTTTAGGAGAAGAAAACTAAGGGGGAGATTCGGATTTGTGTGGACCTACGCAAGCTAAATGATGCCAGCGTTCATGATCCATTTCGGACACCATTTTCAGATGAAATTATAGACACCGTGGGAGGACAGGAAGCATACTCCTTCACGGATGGGTTCTTAGGATACCATCAGATCAGAATCGCACCAGAGGACCGCAGCAAAATCACTTTCGCCACTGAGTGGGATCTTTTCAGTATACTGTCATGCCGTTTGGACTCAAGAATGCTCCTACTATATTCTCAAGGGTTGTTGTCACAATATTCAAGGAATTCATCCACAAGTTACTCGAAGTGTATTTTGATGATTGGACTATCTTCGGCCTGGTAAAGGCACACGTATCAAACTGCACATGATGTTGGATGCCTGCCGAAAACACCAGATTTCCCTAAATATCAAAAAGTGTATCTTCTGCATACCTTTCAGAATCTTTCTCGGCCACATAGTCTGTCGACAGGGACTAATGGTAGATCTTGCTAAAATCGCAGTTATCGTAAATTTTCTAGTACCAACCACAGAAAAAAAACTACACTCAATCCTTGGACACATAGGCTACTACAGGAAATTCATTCAAGGCTATGCACTGATTACCGCCCCCATGGAAAAATTTCTCAAGAAGGATGTGTCATTCTTTCGGAATGACGAATGCCAAAAGAGCTTCGAGTTACTCAAGGAAAAAATGTTCTCAGCCTCTATTCTCATCTTTCCTGATTGGGAGAAGGTATTCCATGTTCATGTCAATGTGTCAGGCATTTCCCTTAGTGCTATCCTTACACAGCCGGGAGAAGGAGATATTGACCATCTGGTTGCCTTTGCAAGTAGGAAAATCTCTAGTGTGGAGTGCAACTACTCCACCACAGAGCGGGAAGGATTGGCCATGGTCTACGCTTTGCAGAAATATCGGCATTACATGCTAGGAGGACACTTCAAAATGTTCACCGACCATTCAACTTTAAAGTAATTAGTAAATAATCCTGTGTTTGGGGGAAAAATATGCTGATGGCTACTGCTATTTCAGGAATATGAGTTTGAAATCATTGTCAAGCTAGGAAAGTTGAATGCTGGGCCAGATCACCTGTCCCGAATAGAGAGTGGCGAGGAGCCAACCGATCTAGAAGATGGATTTCCTGATGCACCACTATTCTCTATTAAGGTAGTATATGCACGCTTTGCTGATATCATTTGGTTCTTGACTACTGGGACAACACCTCCAAAGTAATCTGTACAACAAAAGAAAGAGCTACTCACCCAGGCAACATATTTTACTATCATTACAAGTCAATTGTATAAGATGGGAGCAGAGGAAGTACTATGGCGTTATGTTTTGGAGCATGAAAGGCACGCTATCTTGACATAAGCCCATGACGGGGTGGCAGGAGGTCAGTACACAGGGAAATAAATGACGCACAAGATCTTGAGAGCTGGGTTATGGTGGCCAACCCTGCATAGTGACACACATGATTATTGTAAAGCATGCGATAAATGCCAACGAATAGGGAGGTCGTCCCACAAATATGAAATGCCCCTTCAGCCACAAATGGCTCTACAAACATTTGATAAAGGGGCTATTGATTTCATAGGGCGATCAACCCCCCAAGGAAGAAGACGGGTGCGTGCTACATTATTACCGCCACCGACTATGTCACCAAGTGGGCTGAAGCACAAGCCGTAAAAGATTGTACTGTAGATACTGTCACGCATTTCATCTTTGAAAAAATCCTGACCGGATTTGGATGTCCGAAGATCCTCATGAGCGAAAGAGGTACGCGCTTTATTAATGAAACAATCTAAGCTTTGATAAAGGAGTTCCAGATCCATCATTCAAAGAGCACACCATATCACCCATAGGCCAACGACATGGTTGAGGCTTTTAATATAATCTTGGAGCATGAACTAACGAAGGTATGCAATTCTGATTGCAGTGATTGGGCTGTGTGCATCCCATCGGTCCTCTGGGCCTATCGAAAGACCTGCAAGAAACTAATAGGGAAACCCCATTCAGGATGGTTTATGCAAAAGAAGCTGTTATGCCCATGGAGTATATTGTTTCTAGTCTGTGTATCACAACATTTACGAACATGGCAGAACCTGACATCATGGAGGAACGGTTGGCGTAGCTTATGGCTTTGGAGGAAGATTGGTTTCTTGCAAATTTCCACCAGCAAGTCTAGAAGGCCCACGATAAAGCCTGGCATGATCGACATATTTGCCAAAAAACACTCGTGGAGGGTGAGCTAGTCCTCTTATATGATAGCTAGTTTTCAAAGCATCCCGGCAAGTTCTGACATCATTGGTTTGGTCCTTACATAGTTAAGGAGATCACGGATGGTGGCACTGTTAGGCTAGCTACCCTACGCGGTGATATGCTACCAGGATATGTCAATGGTAGTCGGCTCAAACCATATTGAATCAGATGAAAATATGACCAGAGTAGCCCTACAGGCACAGGTAGAGGCCCCGCCACCACAGTGACTCAGGACGAGTCACAATATTGTGTTGGGGGATTGTTGGAACAGGGTCCTCCAAAGGCTGCGAATTGGGACAGTTTTGGATATTTTTGTATAGTTCTTGCATATTTCAGTCTAGCGTAGGGGTTTTGGGGTGGGTTAAAGCCTCGAAAGCATTGTAATGGGTCAAAGGGTAGACCTAGGGTTTTCAAACCATAATTTGTAGACCACAAGAAAGATTAGGCTAGATTGTTATAAATAGAAGGACATTTTGAGTCAAAATTAAGGATTAAGATTGATGTGAATTGCGAATTAGTTGAGTTGTTTGGGTTATTGGGGAAGGACTCCTACTAGCTATGTGCACGAAGATCCTTAGTCCTGCTATGTGTGGACCCTACTGCTGTGTGCATAGCTTGGGTTTTGGGTATTGTAAAAGGATCCGAAGGATTAATGAAAGTGGAAGATTGTCAGAATATCTGAATTTGCTTTATGATATCGTTATTGCGCATGTGGATGTGAAGGGATCTCTAAATCTGGGTTCAGGGATATCTAATCTAGTAATTGCAAGGTCGAACGTAGCTTTACTTGACTTACCTACCCTCTCCAAAGGTGCAGAAACCTGGTTCTAGCACCCTCCCATACTGCTTCGGGTGAGACTTTGGCATGCGCAAGCAGGTCACTGCCGAAAGGGCCAGTAGTATAGGGGTTTGTTGGAAAACCTTAACCTCCGAAACTAGGTCAGGACCCCTCGAGCCAACAGTGTTCTAACGAATAATGATAAGGATCTAGAATATTTGAAACTTGAGGCAAAGGCTGAAAAAGACACAAAGAAATTTCTAGAACAAGAAGAAATTAGAGACTAGGAAGAAGTAAATAATGATCATCAATATATACCAGAACAACAACAAGAAGCTCCTCCAAAGAGAACAAAAGAATGGATTCAAAAGAGCCATCCATCAAATCAAATCATTGGTGACATAAATGAAGGTCGAAAACTTCGTTCATCACAACAAGCTCACATTGCTTTTCTAGCAACCTTTGAGCTTAGTAATTTTGAAGAAGCTAGCCAGAATGAACATTGGGTAGTAGCTATGAATGAAGAATTGGATCAAATCGAGAATACTAACACATGGGAATTAGTTCCATGACCAAAAGATAAAAATGTCATTAGGACTGAATGGGTGTTCAGGAACAAATTGAATGAAGATGGTCAGGTTACTAGAAATAAAGAAAGATTGGTTTGTAAAGGCTATGCACAAGTGGAAGGAATTGATTTCGACGAAACATTTGCACCAATTGCCAGAATGGAATCCATATGAATGTTTCTCGCCTATGCATGTTCAAGAAAAATCAAAGTCTACCAAATGGATGTTAAGTCAGCATTTCTGAATGGCGAATTAGAAGATGTAATATTCCCAATTGGGGAATGCAACAATATTAAACAGTTATGCAGAGAAATAACACACATAATCTAAGTAAGAGAAGGAGGCCAATATGGAGGCTCTTTATTTACATTTACATCAGCAAAATATATGCACAAGATAGCCCATGAGATGTACAACAGGAAATAGAAGACTTTAATGGAAGAAAATCCTCAAAAAGAGGTGCTGCAACCATGCATTAACAACATTATTTTATTGGCTACAACAGCTGTAGATTACACTTCAGATCTAGAGAAAATTTTTGTATAAAAATTTACATCTATATCAGATCCATACACTAGATAGGCTCTTCTTCAAATTCCCCTTGGGGTTTTCAGCAAAACATGAAGTACAAAGAGTAGATCTGAGATCTAATGCTGCAGATCTGCAAAAATATTCAGGAATTCTTGAATATTCAGATTTGATCTGATTTACACAATATGGTGATCTTCTCCAATTGATCTCAAATGTGAAGGGTAGATCCCCAACACATGGAAACCACTCCTCCAAAAAGTGTGCCAAAATACCCTGCAACAGTACCCACAAAAATAACACATTTCTGGAAGCTCGACTGTGCTGTAGGCTTTAGAATAAGTTTGGCCACCTGCCAAGATCTAAAAATGGTTCTCAAGATGTTCAATACTCTCTTTCCAATGGAATAGAGGACTTCTCCACTGAAAAGGAGCATTGAAATGGTCTAGATCTAAGTAGATCTAGCCTCCACTTGCTACAAATTGCAAAGACAACCAAACCCTCAACAAGATCTACATTGTAGTTGGAAGAAGAAGCTTGGCCTTCAGCCAGATAGTGGACAAGAAATGAAAACTCTTCCAAGAGGCCTCTCAAGGAAAGAGGTGGGATTCCCGATCAGGAACACCCAGTGCTAAACAACACTATTCTCAACTAAACAACAAGAGAATGATATTTGTCTAAACAGATAGTATATTCAGAAAATATCATCACATCAACAACCTTCTCATGCTACCATCCTCTTCCTTTTATGAGTTGAGAGGTTGCAAACCCTAAACCACCTTCAATGAAATAGCTCCTTTCACATGAGCCATCTCCATCTAAAACTGTGTTGTGCCTCATTGATGGCCACTCCTCCAAGACAGTGTTGTAGATTTGGTCATGGTTGACCCAGTCAAAAATTTCAGTCCCTTTCACACCTAAGGGTGAATTCTTACCTAGCCAAGTTACAACCTTTTTCACATTTGGAATTGATTTATTTAATGTTTAGGAGTTTTATGATCCTCCTTTAAAATTTTATTCATGAAACAGAAAAATAAAACAAAAATGAATATTCCCATTAGCTTATGACTAATTGGGAATATTACAGTCCTCCCCTCCAAAATGTTGCTTGTCCTCAAGCAACTGATAAGGTGAGTGACGCAACTCTTCTCCTCCTCCATTGGTGACACCATCATGTGTTAATATTTCTTCATAAGCTAAGTGTTCACCAATCCAACCCTCCATGAATTGTTCCTCTAAATTTCTCATGAGATGTAAATAATCCACCCCACAAGGAGACAATAATTCAAATGAAACAAACATGGCTTGCCCAATGTCGTCCCTGAAGCATGTATCATAAGATACATGGAGGATCTCCATCCCATTAGGCACATGCATACCTCCCATCCTCCCTCCATACATTCCCATAAAAGGTACAAGTATATCATCAATGTATGGGAGAAAAACTACATACATACAAATAGAAATTTGAGCATGTGGAGGTGGGTCATAGTCCCACATATGGAACCAGCGTAGTGCATCTCCTGCCTGCATCAGATCAAGATGTGGTAAGTGGGTTTTCCACCACTTACTTGCTACCCATGTTATCTGAATATGGCTGAAAGTGTGAGATATGTTTGGTGCCTTAGGAAAGCACCCATCATAATGGAAAATATCCCTTTGTTCATCAAGGGAGTGGCCAAATTCAGAAATTTTTGTGGCCCAATGTTGGCCATGAGATTTACAAGATGTATTACTCCTCCTTGGAGACATGGCCTGCATAAACATGGTAAAATAATGCATATAATCAGAAAATAAAACATGTCTCACATGATCATATTCTCCACCAACAATACTCCTCATACAAATGGAGTGGTGCATAGATCTATCTCCTCTCTCAAAAGAAGGAAGAGATGGATGGAATAACTCTTTCATAGAGTCATATTGTTGCCCCAACTCCACATAGCTCATGCATTCTTGAAAATTTTGATGTAGTTCTCTTTTCAAGCCTTCCCAATCAAATCTTCTCATGATGATGATGTAGATATTCATGGAATACATGTGGTTGAAACATAACTCTTCATAAGCTCTTTGTAGCAACTTCTGATTGAGCTTGGAGGCTCTAGACAAGAAGATCCTACCATGATGATAGATGACTCCTCCTTAGACTAAATAGCCCTCCTCATGCAGCTGGTCATCAAGTATCATACAAGAGTGAATATCCTTGGAATAATCCACCAGTAGTTGGGATTTCCAATATAGATCTAAATTGCTCAACAATGACAACGCTGACGATGTCTCAATAGAAATGTCTATCATGTCATTGCTATTCTCCTTGGCATATCTCATGCCAAAAGTATGTGTTGGAAGGCCAATCCTTCCAGTCTTCTTCTCCCACAACGTAGAATCAGAAATGAGAGTGGGTGATGATGAGAAGGGAGGAAGATCCCCCTCCTCCTTGAGCTTACCCAAGACTCCCAGTGTTGTAGCTTTGTATTATAGTGCTCCAATCCCTCCTAGATCCAAGCTTGGAGCATCATGTTGTGAGGTATTACCCACAAAATTTGAATCATGTGGCCTCCCAGGTGGTTTTCCATTAAATAAGAGTGTCCCATGTAGAAATCTCATGAACATGATAGATGGGATTGTAAAGTCCTTGCTTCCACTGTGCAAATCCATCTCTGATTTCTGTGTGGAAGTGGTATGTGAGGGGTATGTATGCATGCCTTTTCTCATTTGAGATTCACCACTCTTCTTGTCCACCCATTCCATTTCCAAACCCTCCCAATCAGTGGTGACTTTCCCCAATGTAATCAACCATTGAACACCCAAAATCACATTGGTGTCCAGTATGTCAACCACAAAGAAGTGATCAACCAAATTATAAGTTCCCATGGTGACTGAAAGTGATGGGACATAATGCATGCATTGCATTGTTCTATCTCCTAGAGAATCCCTCAAAAGTATCAGTGGGTATTTCCCTCCTTTTCACTAGATGGGCATCAATGAAATTGTGGGTGGCCCGACTATCAATCAATACAGAAACCCTCTGATTTAAGATGGAACCTTGAAATATTAAGGCCAAGTACTTAGGTACTCCTCTCAAAGATGAAAGAGCCCCTACAATAGGAGCAAATTCTCCCTCCCCATCTCCTAATGAAGTTGGCTCTCCTCCTGTAGTGTCAGCGCTATGACCTCTTCTTGGTTCATCTTCTTCTTCCTCCTCAATATCTGAGAAGACCTCTATGTAATGTGCTTTTCCAGTAGCACATCTATGTCCAGGTGCCCATAATTCTTGGAAAGTGAAGCATAGCTTCCTTTTTATCAGATCTCTCTAGAATTCATCATCAAGAGGCTTCTTGTATGAGCTCTCCTTGGAAGAAGCAACTTTTTCATCCTTTCCCTTTGAAGGGAAAGAGGGCTTATGCTGAAAACTTGCCTTTTCTTTTGGCAAGGCATCTTGAAGGTCTCTAGCCCTCTAAATAACATCATGCAAGGTAGTAGTCTTGGTAGATTTAACAAACCCATGAAGAGGTTCATCTAAACCATCAATGAACATGTACACCCTTCTAGCTGCAGACAAGTTAGGAACCATAATAGATAATCTAAAAAATTTAGAAATGTAAGACTCTGTATTGCCTGATTATTTCAAGTTTGCAAAGCTCATGAATGGTGCTTCTGGATGTCTTCTATCAAACCTTTCCACCAGCCTTCTACTGAACTCTGAATAAGCAGTCACATTGGCATGACCCAATGTAGAAAAGCCATGGAAACACCAGTCATGTGCTTCACCATCAAAGTGCAGTGCTGTAATATTGATAGCCTCCATCTATGGAACCTTGTTCAACTTGAAGTAGATGTCAAGTTTTTCTACCCATGCTTTGGCAGAACACTTGTCTAACCCATCAAATTTGGGTAAAAATAATCTTCGCATAGAGTGATGTCGATCATGATTATGAGTGAATCCACCATCTCTATGTTGATGCCTTGGTCTTCTTTTGTCCTTGAGGTGAAAAAGCTCTCGAAAACTAAAGTGATCTTTGAATCTATGATTTTGAGACTCTTATTATTCAAAATATTCTTCAAGGGATGATTGCTCTTGAAACCATTCATTTCCTGCAACCGAAAATGTAGGCATTGTAGAGAGTTGGGAAATTTGTGGCTGATACACTGGTTGATCATTCCAGTGATGAGACATGCCAAAACTTTCTCCAAGATGAAATATCTTAGGATATTCTTTGATTCTTTTCAATCTCATCTCTTTGATCTCTCTAGCAAGATCTTACATGTCTCTCAAAAGGATCTTAGCAAAGTCCTTTCCTTCTTCATCTTCACTTCCAGATGTAGGGGCTTTCCCCATGTATTCATTGTCATTGGTGTAATCAAATTTCTTGTCTTCTCTTTAGATACTTCTTCTCTCTATCAGTGAGGGGTTCTTCATCTTCAGAATACATATTGGCTTCTTAGAAAGCACAGGCTGTGCCAAGATGATGCTCTGATACCACTGTAATATTCCCAATTGGGAATGCAGCGATATTAAACAGTTATGTAGAGAAATAACACAGATCATATAAGTAAGATCAGGAGGCCAATATGGAGGATCTTTATTTACATTTACATCAACAAAACATATGCACAAGATAGCCCATGAGATGTACAACAGGAAATAGAAGACTTTAATGGAAGAAAATCCTCAAAAGAGGTGTTGCAACCATGCCTTAAGACTCAAAAAGAGATTAACAACATTATTTTATTGGTTGCAATAGCTGTATATTACACTTCAGATCTAGAGCAGATATGTGTAAAAAAATTTAGATCTATATTATATTCATACACTAGATAGGCTCTTCTTCAAATTCCCCTTGGGGTTTTTAGAAAAACTTGAAGTACAAAGAGTATATCTGAGATCTAATGATGCAGATCTACAAAAATATTCAAGAATTCCTAAACATTCAGATATGATTTGATTTACACAATATGGTGATCTTCTCCAATGGATCTCAAATGTGAAGGGAAGATCCCCAACACATGGAAACCACTCCTCCAAAAAGTGTGCCAAAAGACCCTGCAACAGTACCCACACAAATAACGCAGTTCTCGAAGCTAGACTGCATTGTAAGCTTTATAATAAGTTTGGCCACCTGCCAAGATCTAAAAATGGTGCTTAAGATGTTCAATACTCTCTTGCCAATGGAATATAGGACTTCTCCATTGAAAAGGAGCACTGAAATGGTCTAGATCTGAGTAGATCTAGCCTCCACTTGCTGCATCTTTCAAAGAAAACCAAACCCTCAGCAAGATCTGCATTGTAGTTGGAAGAAGAAGCTTGGCCTTCAGCCAGATAGTGGACAAGAAATGAAAAATATTCAAAGAGGCCTCTCAAGGAAAGAGGTGGGATTCCCGATTAGGAACACCGAGTGCTAAACAAAACTGTTCTCATCTAAACAACAAGAGAATGATATATGTCTAAACAGACAGTATATTTAGAAAATATCATCACATCAACAACCTTCTCATGCCGCCATCCTCTTCCTTTTATAAGTTGAGCACTTGCAAACCTTAAACCACCTTCGATGAAATAGCTCCTTTCACATGAGCCATCTCCATCTAAAACTACGCTGTGCCTCATTAATGGCCACTCCTTCGAGACAACGCTATAGATTTGGTCATGGTTGACCCAGTCAAAATGTTCAGTCCCTTTCACACCTAAGGGTGCCTTCTTACTTATCCAAGATACAACCTTTTTCACATTTGGCATTGATTTATTTACTGTTTAGGATTTTTATGATCCTCCTTTACAGGTTTATTCATGAAACAGAAAAATAAAACAAAAATGAATATTCCCATTAGCTTATGACTAATTGGGAATATTACAAAAGGAGAAGTTTCCATTGAACAAACTGAAGGTTTTCTACTATCAGAAAAAGAAGACTATGTTTGCAAGTTAAAGAAGGATCTATATGGTCTCGAGTAGGATCCCAGAGTATGGTATGCTCATATTGATGGATATCTACGTCAACAAGGGTTCAAGAAAGGTACTGCTGATAGCAATATTTATGTACAAATTGATAAAGATAATTTAACAATTTTTAAGGTATATGTGGATGATATAATATTTGGTAGCAATGATGATCGAATGAGTAAGAAATTTTCTAAAAATATGCAAAGTAAGTTCGAGAGGTTTTTACTTGGTGAGATGACATACTTATTAGGGCTTCAAATATCTCACCAAGAGAAAGGGATATTTATATGTCAAGACAAGTACATCAAGGAAATTCTCAAGAAATTCAAAATGGAAGATTACAAACCCGTCCTTACTCCGATGGTAAGAGGTTGCAAATTGAGCATAGACGACTCATCTAAGGATGTCGATTAGATGTTGTACAAATATATGATTGGTAGTATTCTATATGTAATAGCCTCCCAACTAGATTTTATGCAAGCAGTTGGACAAGTAGCAAGATTCCAAGCAGCACAAAAAGAATCACATATTATTGCCGTCAAAAGAATTCTTTTATATCTAAAGGGCACAAAATAATATGTCTTATGGTATCCCAATGGTAACAATCTCATTATTCAAGCCTTCATAGATGCATATTAGGAAAGAAGCGTTGATTATCGTAAGAGTACTAATGTAGAAACATTCTATCTAGGTGGTTGTCTTGTATCATGGTTGAGCAAAAAGAAAACCCCAATCTCCCTCGTTATCTATAGTGGAAGCATAATACATTGCAGTGACAACTTGTTATACTCAAGTCCTTTGAATGAAATAAACTTTGCAAGATCTTCAAGTACAATTTAGTGAGCCTATTCCCATATTCTATGATAACACCAGTGCCATCAGCATCTCTAAGAATCCTATCATGCATTCAAAAACAAAAATGATTCTGATCAAATATTATTTTGTTAGAGAACAAGTTGCTGAAAAGAATATCAAACTTGAATATTTTGGTACAAAAGAAAAAATCGTTGATATATTCAGTAAACCTTTACCTTGTGAAGCATTTGAATATCTTCGCCAGAAGCTTGGGATTCTCCCAAGTTCTCATTATATTTTCCTTATTCATAATTTAAAGGGGGAGTTGAAGTGTGTATAGGTCTGCAGGATGGTTGTGTGTCAGGGGGAGTTACCCTTTGCCATTGATGTCAAAGGGGGAGATAATGTTGCAGGAAGATGTTCCATGATCGTAGGGGTAGTACTTGTGTTTCCATCAATGCCAAAGGGGGAGATTTTTGATCAGTGGTTTTCATTGATGACAACACAAGTGCTACAATCTCCCATCTTGGCATTGATGGTAATACAAGTACTACAAGTAACTCCAGGGGCTACCCCGATCTTGCATGGGAATTTTGACCTACCAAATTACTATATTACGTTCAAGGATATTTTTTATGGTTTCTACTTATCAATACATTTCCATTGGTATATGGCACGCCACGTATTTCTTCACGGTTTCAGAGATATTCATGTTTGAAGTTAGTAACCGCATTTAGTGGGATAAACCCCCATGGGGTTGTGGCATGAAAATAATAATTGGTTGTGGTCATTGAATAGTCAATAATTAATAATTTTAAGCTCCTAAAATCCCTCCGACGTTCACTTGTTGAATTCCCTCTCAACCTAAGCATTTATATAAATTGTGATCATCATATCATCCTCATGTGGGGATTTCGCTACTTGAAACACGTCATCGTGGAATTTTCGATATAACTATTTTTATACAAAGGGTCAGAAGATGAAATTTTTATGAGGCAAATCTGAAGTGATGATGAAGCTCCTGTAAAAATTTTAGATCATGGTATGCAATATTTTCGAAGATATAATCTATGGAAGTTAGGGTTTTTGCAGGCTCTTGAACTTCATATCAAAAATGTTACCTTGGGAAAATCATCATAAATCTCTCTCTGAGTATTAGTTTGTAATTCTGTAACAAGAAATGGAGAGTGAATGGAATTTGTTTTTCTGTGTATAAATTTCAGAGCCAAATGAAGAAAAAGCGAAACGTAGCATGCCGTACAAGTTCGCTCTACTGAACCCATCCATAATTAGGTCTTTGTGAGAGATTGGGCATAACTTTTCCTTGAAGAATAAAAATTTAGTCAGGCATGTGGCATTGGAAAGAAGACTTATAGAACTACTATAGGACCAAAAATCACATATTTGCGATTTGAAATAACAGAGATATACCAAATTCAATATTGAGTTCATAGAAGGCAAGAAAAAGCTCAATCATGTGCTGTCAAGGGCTACAAAGGACCAGACTTTCTAGGTCAGAAAAGAAAATCAAGGTGCAACAGAGGTAAGCTCTAGGTAAGTATATTATGTATATGCATGTTCATCTCTTAATTGCATTCGATTCTTTGTATTCCAATTTGTTTTGTTTCATTTAGCACTGACATATGCTCTACAGGATGAGGTAAGTTTTTCTATTGTCATGTCATGGGTATTTCCTTGAATACTTTTTGCAAGTATGATATATTCATCAAGATAAGACTAAATGAATGATCTAATGTTCTGAAGAGTGAAAAAGGGTAGTATGACAAGAGCAGCAATCAAGGTGAAGAATAGCAGCAAGAAGTTCACCACATGAAGTCTTCACGTGGGAAACACTGCATACAGTCATTGTAAAGGTATCATTGTACTTAGTCATTGTAAAAGCATCATTTTAAAAGTTGTACAAGTGTCTATCTACCAAGAATTGAAGAGGTAGTGTTGGGAGGTCTAGGATCATCTTTAGGTATTTGTGTCATATTTGGGGTTATGGTCTAGTGTGTCTTCTTCTTCTACATCATTCTATATCATTACAAAGTGGACCATTTTCCTTGGTATAGGAGACCATTCTTATTTTATTCTTCTGTAGGGTGGTAGGTTGGTGCATGAAGTCACCAATAGGTTCAAGCCTAAGAAAACTTTAGGATGGTAGGGTGGTGCTAGGGTGAGTTGTAGCTCATTGGGTGTTGGGGCATCTGTTCAATTGACTACTGAAGAATGTCGGGCATTGGAGCGTCCATCCATTGGGAGCTAGAGAAGAGTGCTTTTATACATTCTAGGAAGTTGGAGCTTTGTTTTCAATTGGAGTTGAATATTGAAGAATTATTAGAAAATAATTCAGGTGGCTTTTGTCCTGGAGGGGGTTTCCACCTTAAAAACTGTGTGCATTTGTGTTCATTTTTTTTACTGCTCTCATTGTAAAAACACTAATAATAATTGAAGATTAATTAATGCTTTGAAATATTAATAATAATACTAATTGAAATGAATAATATTTCACCCCCCTCTTAGTATTTATAACAACCATCGCTCGAGGGGCTAGCCTCATCACTGGGTTCACCACCCTGAGGCTGCGCCGGAGCCCCTCCCTGTCCCCCGGCTGGGAGTGGAGCACCTCGAAGCCTCCGTATCGGATGGTGCCCCACCAACCGAGCCATAGGACACCCAACCTCAAGTACATCTGAAAGAGTAACAAAACTATATTAGTTTCATCAAAATAGACATATAAATCATAAATACTCAAATAAATGAAAAATAAAACATAAAAAGATACCTGTGGGCCCCCATACACATCCTGTAGGAAGAGCCATGTCTGGGTCTCCATGGAAGTCCATCCCAGCATAGGGGTAACACAGGAACATCTGAGGATTAGTCTCAAACCAAGCCTCTATAATGGAATTCCAGTAATGCCCCACCCAACCTTCTCCACAGTGAGGCATCATGGGGTCCCAACTCCTCACGCGAGGCTCTCGAGGACCCCGAATAGGTACGACCACCCTCTCGTTGTAATATTCCAAAATTTGCATGCAGAAAATTGGAATATTAAATTTTGCTAATGTCACTTAGGAGATGAATAAAAGGGTAAGGAGGCCCATGCATTTCAGAAATAAGGATAAAATCCGTCATAGTGTGTAAAGGGATCATAATGCCTGCTGGATTTTACACTCTCATGTGTGAACAAGGACATTTTGCATGTGGACAAGGCCAAGTTTGACCATGTCAGCAGCATAAATGTAGGAGGAGTGGATTAGAAAATAAAAGAGCTCAATGTGAATGTGGTTCAACCTGGATAGCTATATGTGAGCTGGATTGAGGACCCTTAGATGTGAAAAGGGCTAAAGCAAGTTGAAGAGGTCAACCTTGACCAAATCAAACAACGCAGTTTAGAGGAGTGGCTCTAATGAAGGCACAATGCAATTTTGGAGGGAGATTGTTTGTGTGATGGTGGAAACCCTATTGAGTGGGACCCAAGGTGAGAAGTCTCACTTAGTTTATAAGGAAGAGGATGGAAGCCATTTGGAGGTTATCTTATGAATTGTATTTTGATGTCTGCTTAGACTTTGCTTTCTTTAGCTGTTTAGGTAAGATTGTCGGCGCTGTTCAGCACTAAGGTATTCCTGTTCAGGAATTCCTTCTCTTCCCTTTGAGTAGCTCTTGGGAGAGACCTGATCCATCATTCCTCACATCTAGCATTGGTGCCAAGCTTCAGTCTTAAGTTTCAGCGCATTTTCTGTAGGAGGTTGTGTTGAGTTGCAGGGTGTTGCAGGGGAGGGTTGAGAAACCCATTTTCTGAGTAGGTTTTGCATCGGGGAGGAGTTTCCTTCCATTGGAGGATAAATTTGGAGAATTATTGGGCTGATATCAGACCTTTGGCAGCATGAAAACACATTACTTTCACTTACAGTGTTATTCCATTCAGGAATTGCATTATTTCTGTAAGGCAGTTTCAGTAGTATCTTTTGCGGCTCTTTTGGGGACTTTTCCGGTGATTGGAGAGTGGATTCTTCCATGAGGGTAGAACTTTGATCAGATATGAATTAGATATAAATTATTACAACCTTAAATACTCATGTGCTTCATTTTGCAGTGATTATTCAGTCATATTGCTGAAGATCACCATTTGTATTCAGGGTGTATTCCTAGAAACCCTTCCCGGGTTCTCTAGTTTTTGTATAAAGGAGACTAGATCTCATTTTTATAAGAATATTGTTTAATATAATATCATATCTATTTGTCTCTTCCATATTATGTGTACATACCCTCATTGTACTGCGCTGTCACTTTTATACAGAAATTCTTGTGTTGCAATGTTTGGGGTTTTAGCTCTTTTTAGCAATCCTTGCTGTGGGAGATCTGTTTAACCCACCTAGTTTGATTTGTTTCAGCTCTATTCTTGGATTTAGGTTGTATATCTACTGATATATAGGATCCAAGAGTTAATTTCATTATTTATAGTGTAAATTTCTGAAAATTCATTTTTTATGCATGCATGGTGGAGCAGTCCCAATCTGGGGATATTATAGTGGTATCAGAGCAAGATCTTTGGCTTAGCCTATGGACTTCAAGCCAAAGTTATATAAAAGGAATATCAAGGCCAGAACGATGGGAAGGATGAGCTTTCTCTCATCACTTTTCAGATCCAGCAAGAACCTCTCCGAGGAGGTTGAACAAGAAGGAGAGAAAAGGAGCAGTGAAACTTCTAGAGAGTTTTAAGAGGAGGAAGAGCCATGCACTTCCTGTGATCAGAAGAGGAAACTAGTGTTGCAGAGAGATCCAAAGCATTTCAACATATCCTTTCCTTTTGAGAGGAAGGACAAATTTCTGGAAGATGGAGGATACTTGGATCACATGATTCTAAGTGAATACCTTGTTGGGTACAAATACCAACCTAGAGCCTTCAAGGAGACTCTAGCTTTCCCTCAGTTCATTCATTTGGAGGAATAAAGAAGACCTTGTGGCCAAGGAAGGATCAAGGGCAATAGCTTTCTATTGTCTACTTTTTATGGGTCATCTACAGCAAGGGTTTGGGCAAGGAAACTTGATCCATTCTTCCTACTACATCCGGTGCTAGAAAGGGAGGCTGTAGAGATTTTAACGGTGTACTTAGAGGGTGAAGAAAATATTTGGTGGTTCAACCATTTGAGCCATGCGAGAGTGGTTACTTTTTCTTAATTTACTCAAAGGTTGATTGGAAAATTTGGTGAAGGAAAATTAGAGGAGAAGAAGCCCTCACCACCAGTGGAGGAGACTTGTACCAGCGCTGTCACAACTATGGGGGAGCAGTCCTCAACATCTTTAGTTGGAGGAGACAACCTATTGGAGGGAGAAGCCCTTATAGCCATACAATATACTTCACATTTTCTTCAAGGTATGCCTTGTTAGCCCCCCTATGGAGATCTTGACAAGCAAGCTGGGGGCTAGATTGTTTTGGAGCCTTCAGGGAATGCCTTTCCCCTGAAAACCCATCCTCCTTGAAGTCTCCGAGTGCTATTCCTAATACAAATCCTATCTACTGATCTATTCCTAAAGGGCCTACTGTTACCCCTTGTACCCCTGCAAAATGTCCCTTTTTCCCCTTTTTCCTCCTTTTGTCAAAGTGCCTTCGTTCCCCTCTTTTCCCCCCTATTAACCCTCTGAACCCTTCCAAAATCCCCTTCGAATTCTTACCCTTACCCTTGTTGCACCAAAACCCCCTTAGTCGTTCTATCGTTACCCCTTCTAGCCTTTAAATCGATTAGAATGGCTTAAAAACCCACTTCTGACCATATAATAGACCCTAGCCCCTCCCGCATAAGCCCTGCGCCTTTTTCCTCCATATAACCCAGTGCCGTGACCGAAGTGCTTACCCCTGCGAAGGCTTTCTCTATCCGTAGGGTCAAACCATGGTGCCCCTGCAGTTGACTCCTCGGGATGTGGGAGGATTTAATCTAACGGCTGTTATTCACTGCGGGGGGTCGCTCCAAGTTCTCATGTCCGTACACCTTGGTCCCCTGCATTACATCTCTGCCGTCCATTTAATCCCGTAGATCAACGGTTCACGGTCCATTCATATCGGGGGTGTTCCTGACCGTTGATCTTTATATATCAGACGGTCCTCGTTAATCCCACAGGCGCTCGTGGTTCTCCGTTCAAAAATTTGACCGCGCCATCGTCGTCCATTCACCGTCAGGTCAACGGCCCAGAGTGTACCCGCCGTTGTGGTCCCCGCCATAAAACTACCTAGTTTATTTCACACTGCTTATGCATGGTGGGTGGTTTTTCCCCGACGGCCAACGATTCCATACACCTTTCAACACCTGTCCTCCTATACGATTTCAAAACCACCAATCCCGCCCGTTAACTCCATCCTTCGCGCGTTATTGATCGGACACAGATGCCCAGCAAAATTGCCATAGACCGTCCGATCTGGAGCGGGCCATCCGACGGCTATCACTCGTCAAAGATGCATGATGTTTAATGCGTTGCACACGCGATAACCCATGTTATGGCCCACCGTTCGTTGTCCTCCATCGTTGATCTCCGCCACGATCAACGGTCTATATTTGTTCGCCCGCCGCTGACTGTTCCACTGTCTCCCATTCCGCCACGTCATCTCCACGTGTACCCTTCGTACCTTCACCTATTCCATCACATATGTTGGTTCATCTTCGTGTTTTTTAATGTTTTTCACGTATATTCACTCTGTATTACGCCAACCATCCACCAGAGAGTTTTTCACCGTTTCCTCTGCAAATTTCTCCTCCACTTCGTTTGCATGGCCTTTTCCTCCATCCACACTGCATCTGCCGCCCCATCCATTTTTTTTCTTCAACGGGTTTCATATTTTTGCAGGGTGTTCAGCAGTAAATTACCATCGTGATGCGTGATCTCTGTTACAGTGACAGAGCATCGAAGAGGACCATGTGTAGAGGCTATATTCAGAGCCTGATGTTACAGGAAACGTCTGGAGGGGTGTTTGCGCCATAAATTCATCAAAGGAAAGAGTTTAAATTCTACCAACCCTCCGGCGCCATTGAAGCTCGAAATTCACAGACAGAGATAGTACGGGAACAAAAGAGAGCTCGAGACAAGAAATGGAAGACTTATGAGCTTCCTCAAGGATTTTTAGAAAGGAAAAGGTACAAATTTGAAGACCCCGAGGATCGAACAGGAGATCTTGTGCACAGTATAGGGTAACATCAGGGTTTTCACATCATCAGAAATGTTTTCTTCATCAGAGGACGAAGCACCCATGGAGTTTTTATTATTATAAACCATGCCCCTGAGAAGATTTCCTACCCTATAAGCAGTCCTACACCATCAAAAGCATTTGTTACACGGTATGGAGGCCCTAGCATCATTATCTCACCAGTTGTCCAGTCATTAGAGAATGGCATAAATACTGCAGCCAGAATGCCAAAGGGTAGATGCACAGATTTAAAGCAGTATGGGTTGCATATTTCCTCCTCTTCGGAGCTTCAATTCTTCATTTAATTCTTCACCTACCATCTTCTGCTCTGTTTTCCCCTATAAGAATCCAGAAGAACATATCGTAAGGGTTGTTGTTGTTCAGTTGTTCGGTTGTTGCTATTAGAGGGATTCAGTTGTTAAAAACGATCTTGGAGGGAGTTACGAAAAGGTAGTTTTGTACGTAAGCAGGGTAGGAGAAAGTCTGTTGTGTGTGTTAGGCTTATTGTACATAAAGCTGGTTTTGCATCGGTGTAATCGAAAGCACATTTCTACAGGATCTGATGTATTACTCAACATGTTTTCCTTACTCTGTTTATTACATTTTCATACTGTTTCATGTTCTTCTGGTAGGCAACAGAAGTATAGCATAGGATTTGCCCTTGTTAGGTGCCCTATGTTCATGCTCTCCCTACCTTTAATGTTTTCTGCTTTATGTGTTATCTAAGAGTGAATTCGTGTGGTTTAACCAGTGTAGTGGATGTTATTGCCTGCTGGCTGATGTATGAACTTGGGGGTTTTCTGCTTGGATGTTTCTTTGTCAAATTTATCTCTGTTTTTTCCCTTGGAGTTGCTAAAGTAGACCTGGAGTTAAATGACATCTGGTCCGATCTATAAGCAACCCCTTTGTCCCTTTTTGAGAGGCGCAACTGGTGTGTCCAAGGTGCGGAGGTTGGCTGACTCGGCTTTGATCTGGGCAGTGGTTGTCTTTCCTTCTTTCACCTTCAGTCCTTAATGTTCCATCCCATCATCTATCTAAAAGATCCTTTGGTATAGATGACTTGCCCTCTAAAAGCCTTGGCTAGCGGTTGCAAGTAATTCTCCTTTCATAACTCCATAGCCCAATGGATGGCACTTTCTTGGCCTATCCCCGTTGCTGAAATATCCTGCTGCCTTGTTCCTTTTCTCCCATTACTTTGTCAGTTCATGATCCCATAACCAACCCAAAAACCAACCAACCAAATCATTTAAAACCCCCCTTTGTGCTTCATAACTAGCCTAACATCTCATTTTGAGCTCTCAAAGACATATCATTCTTTGCTTCATGGAGAGATCCCTCTCCGGGTCCAGGAGGGCTAGATCCTAGGGCCCAAAAGTGGTTCTGATGTTGTCTCATCTTTTGGTCTTGCCAATCTGGCCAAAACATGGGAACCCCAACATAATGGCGACTCCGCTGGGGATGAATCTGAGAGTCCACAACCACTAATATTTGGTCTTTTTCCCATTGTCGTCACCGCCATAATGGTGACTCCACTAGGGACTAGACCGCTTTGCCTTTAGATTGGATTTTCATTGCTGATGGTGGATAGCATCTCGCTCCAAATAGTCAAATTCATCCACCTGGCGACTCGACACTCCAAAAATCCCAAAAGACCAAAAGACTCCACTGGCGGAAGGCTCTGAACTGCTTGAGAAGATGCAGTGGCCTTCTTTGCATAAATATAGCTCCAAACATGGACAGAGATACAAAGTATGATGCTTTGTATGATCGATTAAATGAAATAACAGAAAAATTTGGCAAAGTGCTGGAAATGTACATGGCCAATCTGAATGCAAATGATGAATATTTAGAACAGTCCATGCCTCTTCCAGAACAAGAACAAACTCAAGCCCTGGATGGTGAGCAAGACATATATGATTCTCAAAAGTCTATAGAAGATGAAGAGGAAAGTGATCAAGACCAGCTTGATTTCTTACCTATGTCTTGTGTTACGCTGACCAGAGAATATCAAGACCTGTTGGCAAAGGCTAATAGGGAATGTTTCTTGGAGGAAACAGGAGACCGCATGGAAGATGCAAAATCCGATGTGGAAGAAGAAACCACTCATGAGCCTTGTAGTCTAACCGAGCATCATCAGGTTCATGAGGATTGGTTTGATTCAGAGAGAGACCAAGAAACATCAGAAGATCCCCAAGACTCCCCTGCAAGTACAGCTGAAGATATTCTAGAAGAGGTTCAAGAAGGCATCCTGCCTCCAGATCAGCTAATACAAGAAACACAGGACTGCTGCACTTCTGCTCAAAAAACCACTGCGAAATCTTCCCCTTTGACAGAAGAAGATATTGATCAGATATTAAACCAGCAGTCCACCTCATAAATATTTTATAGAACACACACTCTTTCCCAGTCATCTTATGAGTTTGATGATACAGATCTGGAAGACCCCTCTGTGGATCAGGACGAAGAAAGACCTGCTGGAAATCTAGAGGGTTCGGTGGGTGACATTACTTACAGTTATAATTTTCCTATGTATGATCTGTTTGATGATGAGTGTTTTCAAAGGGAAGCTGAGCTTGTAGGACCATCATCCTTAGACTCATGGGAGGAAGATCAGAGCCTGAAATTTCAGAGAAGTAAAGAAACCAGTCAGCCTATCTATGATACTGATGGAGAGAGCTACGATAGTATAATAGCAGAAGAAGATTCCTTGAATCTTCATTCTTCTTTACCACAGATCATCAATGAGACTGGGAGCCAGCAGCCTTTCCTTTCAGAAGAGGAGGAGGAAAGCAAAGAAGAGATTCTTGAGCAAGCTGAAAACAATGAGCCTTCTTCTGAAAAAGAGGGAGAAATGGAACAAGCCCCTGATCAAGAATACATAGACCTTCTCACAGAGCTCAGCACCTCAGAGTAGAATATATCAGAGCTCCAGGAGGACAAAACTGCCATATATGATGAGTCCTCCAGTTCAGAAAATGAAGAAGATTCTCTTCCTCAAGGGAGTCTTATTCTTGGTCCAGTGGAAGAAGAAGAGATCCTGGTCGAAGCCAGCCTGTCAAATATTCATAGCCAGGTATCTTTTCATGATCCTTATGCACATTTCTTGCATACATTTGAAGAAGGATCAAAGGTCTTGTTGAGTAGCATGTTGTAGACAGAAAGAAATTTTTTCAAGGATGCTGTTATTGAACAAAAAGTGTGGGAGCTGCCCTGCCTATCCAGCATGCTCAAGGAGTTGAGAAAGAAGGACCAGCTATGGGATCATTTGATGGATTGGTTACATTGGAAGAAAATGTTTGTAAGCTACACTTGTAAATATTTCAGTAGAGTAGGGTAGGCAGGAAAAGCTCAATAAAGCTCAGCCTGTGAGCATGTAGTTAGTTGTTTCATTTTCTGTCTTAGAATGTAGAGAAGAAACCTGCTAGACAGTCTAATCCTAGCAGGTAGTAGTGTAGGTAGAGTAACATATGAGACCAATAGTATAATTTGGTCTCACAGAGCAATAAGGGTAGAAGTAGAATAGGTTTATTTTCTTGTTCGTAAATAAAATGATGTAAGGGTCTGCTAGCTCAAGTGCACCCTAATAGGAGAAAAATGCTAGGACTGTAGTTTGGGTAGGTAGTTTGATTGGGAAAAATGTTTCTGCTGATGTAACATATTCATATTGTGGTAGCTGATCAAAGAAAGGGATGTGCCAAGCAGCAGGCATCTGGCCTACTCCAAAGATCATTTCTGGTTTCTTGACTCCAAGAAGAAGCCATCCCCATGTGGAGCCCCTGTTATCCCCCATATGGAATTCTTGACAAGCAAGCTGGGGGCTAGATTGTTTTGGAGCCTTCAAGGAATGCCTTTCCCCTTAAAACCCATCCTCCTTGAAGTCTCTAAGTGCTATGCCTAATACAAATCCTATCTGCTGATCTATTCCTAAAGGGCCTACTGTTACCCCTTGTACCCCTGCAAAATGTCCCTTTTTCCCCTTTTTCCTCCTTCTGTCAAAGTGGCTTTGTTCCCCTCTTTTCCCCCCTATTAACCCTCTGAACCCTTCCAAAATCCCCTTCGAATTCTTACCCTTACCCTTGTTGCACCAAAACCACCTTAGTCCTTCTATAGTTACCCCTTCTAGCCTTTAAATCCATTAAAATGGCTTAAAAACACACTTTCGACCATATAATAGACCCTAGCCCCTCCCGCATAAGCCCTATGCCTTTTTCCTCCATATAACCCAGTGCCGTGACCGAAGCGCTTACCCCTGCAGAGGCTTTCTCTATCCGTAGGGTCAAACCATGGTGCCCCTGCAGTTGACTCCTCGGGATGTGGGAGGATTTAATCTAAGGGCTGTTATTCACTGCGGGGGGTCGCTCCAAGTTCTCATGTCCGTACACCTTGGTCCCCCGCATTACATCTCCGCCATCCATTTAATTCCGCAGATCAACAGTTCACGGTCCATTCATATCGGGGGCATTCCTGATCATCGATCTTTATAGATCGGACGGTCCTCGTTAATCCCGCAGGCGCCCGTGGTTCTCCGTTCAAAACTTTGACTGCGCCATCACTGTCCATTCACCGTCAGATCAACGGCCCAGAGTGTACCTGCCGCTGTGGTCCCGCCATAAAACTACCTGGTTTATTTCACACCGCTTATGTGCGGTGGGTGGTTTTTCCCCGATGGCCAGCGATTCCATACACCTTTCGACACTTGTCCTCTTGTACGATTTCAAAACCACTAATCCCGCCCGTTAACTCCATCCATCGCGCGTTATTGATCGGACACGGATGCCCAGCGAAATTGCCGTAGACCGTTCAATCTGGAGCGGGCCATCCGACGGCTATCGCTCGTCGAAGATGCACGATGTTTAATGCAGTTGCACACACGATAACCCATGTTATGGCCCGCCGTCTGTCGTCCTCCACCGTTGATCTCTGCCACGATCAACGGTTCAGATTTGTTCGCCCACCGCTGACTGTTCCACTGTCTCCCATTCCGCCACGTCATCTCCACATGTACCCTCCGTACCTTCACCTATTCCATCACATATGTTGGTTCATCTTCGTGTTTTTTAATGTTTTTCACGTATATTCGCTCTGTATTCCGCCAACCACCCACCAGAGCGTTTTTCACCGTTTCCTCTGCAAATTTCTCCTCCACTTCGTCTGCATGGCCTTTTCCTCCATCCACACTGCATCCGCCACCCCGTCCAATTTTTTTCTTCAACGGGTTTCATGTTTTTGCAGGGTGTTCAGCAGTAAATGACCACCGTGATGCGCGATCTCTGTTACAGTGACAGAGGATAGAAGAGGACCATGTGTAGAGGCTATATTCGGAGCCTAATGTTACAGGAAATGTCTGGAGGGGTGTTTGCGCCATAAATTCATCAAAGGACAGAGTTTAAATTCTACCAACCCTCCGGCACCATTAAAGCTCGAAATTCACAGACAGAGACAGTACGGGAACATCAGAGAGCTCGAGACAAGAAATGGAAGACTTATGAGCTTCCTTAGGGATTTTTAGAGAGGCAAAGGTAAAAATTTGAAGACCCTGAGGATCGAACAGGAGATCCTGTGCATAGTATAGGGTAACATCAGGGTTTTCACATCATCAGAAATGTTTTCTTCATCAGAGGACGAAGCGCCCATGTAGTTTTTTTATTATAAACCATGCCCCTGAGAAGATTGCCTGCCCTATAAGCAGTCCTACACCATCAAAAGCATTTGTTACATGATATGGAGGCCCTAGCATCATTATCTCACTAGTTGTCCAGTCATCAGAGAATGGCATTAATACTGCAGCCAGAATGCCAAAGGGTAGATGCACAGATTTAAAGTAGTATGGGTTGCAGCTTTCCTCCTCTTCGGAGCTTCAATTATTCATATAATTCTTCACCTACCATCTTCTACTCTGTTTTCCCTTATAAGAATCTAGAAGAACATATTCTAAGGGTTGTTGTTGTTCAGTTGTTCGACTGTTGCTGTTAGAGGGATTCAGTTTGACCGTTAGAACAGTCTTGGGAGGGAGTTATAGAGTAGTTTGTATGTAATAGGCTGGGAGGAGAAAGTCTAGACTGTATTAGCCATTGGGCTTATTGTACATGACTGGTTTTGCATCAATTAATCAAAGCACATTTCACAGGATCCTGGTCTATTACTATTGGTGATGTTTTTCCTAACTCTGTTTATTACATTTTCATACTGTTTCATGTTCTTCTGGTGGGCAACAGAAGTATAACATAGGATTCACCCTTTTTAGGTGCCCTATGTTCCTGCTCTCCCTACCTTTAATATTTTCTTCTTTATGTGTTATCTAAGAGTGAATTCATGTGTTTTAACCAGTGCGGTGGATGTTATTGCTTGCTGGCTGGTGTATGAACTTGGGGGTTTGCTGCTTGGATGTTTCTTTGTCAAATTTATCTCTGTTTTTTCCCTTGGAGTTGCTAGATCAGACCTGGAGTTAAATGACCTCTGGTCCGATCTATAAGCAGCCCCTTTGTCCCTCTTTGAGAGCTGCCTTTGAGTATGTCCAAGCAGGTCTGGAGTTAGATGACCTCTGACCTGATCTATAGATAGAAATTTGGTTGTCTTTCCTTCTTTCACCTTCAGTCCTTAATGTTCCATCCCATCATCTATCTGAAATATCATTTGGTATAGATGAATTTCCCTCTGAAAGCCTTGGCTAGCGGTTGCAAGTAATTCTCCTTTCATGACTCCATAGCCCAATGGATGACACTTTCTTGGCCTATCCCCGTTGCTGAAATATCCTACTGCCTTGTTCCTTTTCTCCCATTACTCTCTCAGTTCATGATCCCATAACCAACCCAGCAACCAACCAACCAAATCATTTAAAACCCCCCTTTGTGCTTCATAACTAGCCTAACATCTCATTTTGAGCTCTTAAAGACATATCATTCTTTGCTTCATGGAGAGATCCCTCTCCGGGTCCAGGAGGGCTAGATCCTAGGGCCCAAAAGTGGTTCTGATGTTGTCTCATCTTTTGGTCTTGCCAATTTGGCCAAAACATGGGAACCCCAACAGATCAGAACCTAATTGGCCTCATGCGAGGCATTCCAGAGTATGCTACATTTGGTGAGATTCCACTACGCTTTCAGAGATAAAGTGTCGGAGTTCTAGGTAGACTACGTCGATTACTTTGGTGAGTCATTTGAGTAGTCACCTGGTACCATGAGCACCATGTGGGTGGATAGAAACCCTATTTATACATTTTGTACTATTGTAGGCTTGAATAGAAATTTTTGTAACAGAACACATTTTTTTAGCTTTATATATATGTGTGTGTGTGTGCATGTTTCTATGGCTACTTGTGTATCATAATGATTTCTTGATTTACATATTGCACAAATTTCTATCTAATACATGGTTTGCTAATGACTCTGTTAATGTATTTAAATGCCTTGGAATGTGTGGATATGTGAGAAAATAAAAATTCCTTTCCAATAATTTAACACGTAAATACATATAAAAAATTTGAGGATTTCACAGAATAATGCCCATTCAGTTCTAACACAACGAGTTGTGAGTCCAACTTAACAACCAAATCTCTAATCTCAAGATCAATGAAATTCGATAATAGTTGGATCACTGCACTATACTCGTAAATATTGTTAGTTGTTTGACGCAAAAAAATTCCTTGTAAATTGATCAACTCGCCATCAGGAGTAAAGAGTGCCCATGTTGTGGAAGATATGTTACGTGTGCTATGAAAAGAACCATAAAAAAAATGACCGTAGTGATCCAAAGACATCTAAAAACCAAGTGGAACACAAGGTAAGCATAGGAAACATGTCTACAAGGAAAACAATCACACCAAAAATCAACTCAAAGCACAGTAATGAATAACACACTAATGTACAAATTATCACACTTAAGATTAAGCATAATATTTTTTCAGGTAGAGCCCGTTTCAGGGCTCAGCCAAAGGATTTTCTTCATAATCAGCTCATAGGCTCCACGCTCCAAAACAAATTGAATGATATAGGGCCCATGCCACATTGGCTTGAGCTTTCCTACTCCTAACTTATCATGGACTTGGTCACAAAGCATCACAAAGTCACCTTCAAAGAAAACACAAGGGTGACAAATTTTTCATATTGAACCTTAACTCGTCATTTCTGTGCTTCAATAACTGTATCAGCAAGCCTTATGGTCTCATCGAGACACTTGAGGTACAACATGCGTTCCTCTTTCAGTGAGTACCAGGAAGGAGTTTGATAGCCAGCTTCAGGGAAGGAATCTCACATTCGATCGAGAGTGTGGCCACTAGACCATACATCAATTGGAATGGTGTGAATCCAGTGGATTTCTTAGTAGAGGTTTGGTATTCCCATAGAGAGAAAAAAAGCATGAGGTGCCAGTCTTTCTTGTGCTTCCCAATGGTGCGTTGAAGAATGGTCACCAAGCATTTGTTGAAAAATTCAACCTGGCCCTTGGCCTATGGATAGTAAGGAGTGGAGTTATCGTGTGATGTAACTCTAACTAAAAAAAGAGCCCTGTCATCATATGATTATGAAAATGAGTGCCATGATCAGTGAGAATCTCTTTTAGGACATCAAACCGAGCTATGACATGATTGAGTAAGAATTGCGCCATAGTGAGACCTTCATTATCGTATGTAGGCATTGCCTCGGCCCATTTACTTAAATAGTCAACAAAAAAGATGACATAGCCATGCCTCCGGACCGAGTGAGGGTTACTGGTCATAAAATTAATGCTCCATTTCACAAAAGGCCTAACGGTCACAAATCAGTGCAAGGTGTTATAAAATTATATATTACAGAGCAATGGAACACATAAAATATGCAAAAACACAAAGACAAAAAACATATAAACAAGAGAGACACAGATATATGTGGTTCACCTAGCTTGGGCTATGTCCACGGAAATAGGTAGTCCTTCCTTAATATTATCTAGAAAAAATGAAGAGACACAACCTACAACAGATCCACTGTAATATCCTTCTCTCTCACATAGTACCCCTTGCTATTTCTCACTCAGATTATACACACAATACATAGACACAATACAATACCCTCATACAACAGAGGAGTTGCCTTCTAGGGAAAAAAACCCTAAATTAAACATAACTTTATATCGTTAGATCATCCACCTAATGAAAAACTGAGATTAACTACAAAATTACAATATTTTACAATTTACATCTGTTTTTAGCTTCAGGGGCACTACCCCCGAAACCCCCCACCAAGGGGGGGCCTCCAAAAGGTCGTTGTCGCTTTCTGATGGCGATCAAACGATGAGCGGAATTTCTGTCTCAGTAAGAACATGAGTCCAATACATAAATACATCTAAATAAGGAAGATAATCAGGCTCCACACCCAACAATCTCCCACTTGGAGACTGATTGTAGCAACTCCACTGCTGCTTGATTTGCTGGACAAATACTCCACTTTGGACCTGTTTGTTTCTCATCTTCATCATCATACTTGAAGATCAATTGAAAATGAGCATAATCTCAGTTTCTCCTTGGTTACAACTTTTTTTAGCATATCTATAGGATTTTGGCTAGTGTGTATCATTTCCATCTTCAACTGTCCATCTTCCAACACTGACCGTATGAAATGGCACTTGAGTTGTATGTGTTTATTGTTGGAATGAAATGCTAAGTTCTTTGCAAGATGAATGGCACTCTGGCTTTCACTATATAACTTTCCCATCTCATGCTTCTTACCCAATTCATCCATGAACCTTTGTAACCAAATCATTTATTTACTAGCCTCTGTAACAACACCATACTCTGCTTCTGTTGTTCAAAGTTCAACAACACTTTTCATTTTTGAAACCAAAATGAAAGTTGTTCCACCTACAGTAAATACATACCTTGTAGTGCTCCTCTTGTTATCACTATCACCTGCCATATCTGCATCAACATATCCCTGTAGAGAAATTTTTGAACCACCAAAGCCTAATTCTTGAATTTTTGTACCTCTCAAATATCGAAGAATTCATTTCACTTCCATCCAATGTTCTTTTCCTGGATTTTTCATATACTTGCTTACAACTCCCACTGCATGTGTAATATCAAGCCTTGTGTAGACCATTACATACATTAAGCTTCCAACCATTGATGCATATGTAACTTTAGACATATAATCCATTTCTTCTTAGGTCTTCGGGAATATATCCTTACTAAGTTTGAAATGGCTAGCCAAAGGTGTACTAACGGTTTTGCATTATGCATATTAAATATTTTCAACACCATTTTTATGTACTCATTCCGAGACAATGTCAATTTGCGATTTTTCCTGTCTCTAGTTATTCTCATACTAAGGATTTGTTTTGTAGCTCCCAAATCCTTCATTGCAAATCAATTCTCAAATGAATTTGCCAATTTTATTTTGAGCACATTTATTTCCTGCATGTTAAACCCTGCAAAAATTATGTCATCTACATACAGTAACAATATAATATAGTTGCCATCATTTTTATTTTTTAGATAAACACAATGATCAGAGTGACATCTATTATAAACTTGTTCATACATAAACCTATCAAATTTTAGATACCACTACCTTGGATCTTGTTTTAAGCCATTCAAGCTCTTCTTTAACCTTCACACTAATTTCTCTTTCCCTTTGAAATCATATCCTTGTGGTTTCTACATATAGATCACTTCCTCCAAATATCCATGGAGAAATGTTGTATTTACATCTAACTGTTCAAGATGCAAATTTTCTGCTGCTACAAGACTTGAAAATAGTTTTGATTTAAGTCATATTAACAACAGGAGAAAATATTTCATCAAATTCAATACCTTTCTTCTGTGAAAACCTCTTCACCACAAGTCTAGCTTTGTACCTTTCTTTTCCTCCATCTTCTTCCTTCAGCCTATAAACCCATTTATTCTGCAATGTTGTTTTACCTGCAGGCAACCTGACTAAGTCCCAAGTCTGGTTATATATTAAGGATTCCATATCTTATTTGATGGATAGCTCCCACTTCTTCCTGGTTTCGACCTACATTTCTTCTTCATAACATTCGGTTTCACTAATATCAGTCAAAAATAAATAACATAATGAAGGAGAGTATCGTTCAGGGGGTCCACTTGTCGTAGTAGATATTCTGACACTACTTTGAGGTGATTGAGGTGCACATTTTTGTTGTAGTAGTTTTTGTTGTTGTGTTTGTTGATTATTATTATTTTCAGGCACCTTTACTTTTTCTGTGATCTCATCAATAATTGTGTATTCTTTGTTTTCTTTTTCCTGTTTATTTTCCTACAACTAATTCTTATACAAGACTTTTTCATTGAATATTACAACTCTGCTCCTAATGATTTTATGATTTTCATAGTCATATAAGAGATAGCCAAAATAATTAACACCATATCCAATAAAGGTACATTTCTTTGATTTTTCGTCAAGATTTGTTCTATTTTATTTATTATTATGGACGAAGGCCTCACAACCAAAAGGATTTAAAAAAGAGTAGTTTACCTTTTTACCTATCCATGCCTCCTCTAGAATAACACCATTTAAGGAACTTGAAGACTCTGTATTTATTATATAAACAACCGTATCTACAACATCTGCCCAAAGTTGTAAAGGAAATCCTGCATGCAATCTCATGCACCTTGCATGCTCCATTATTGTCCTATTCATCCTTTCTGACACACCATTTTCTTGTGGTGTTCTTAGAAGTGTCTTCTCTCTACAAATTCCATTCTCTAAATAGTACCTATGAAACTCTTTGATGTAATATTCACCTCCATTGTCTGATCCCAAACACTTCAACTTCTTTCCTGTCTCAATCTCAACCAAAGCTTTACATTTCTTGAAAGTATCAAATACATTAGATTTATTATGAATACAATAAATCCAAGTTTTTCTAGTTGCATCATCAATAAAAGTTACATAATAACGAGAGCCATCGAGAGATGATACCTAAGCATGTCCCCATACATCTATATGCACAAGCTCTAATTTTTCGCTCTTCTTTTCTTTCCCAACTCTAAGAAATCTAACTCTCTTCTTTTTTCCATAAATACAATTCTCACAGAAGTCCAAATCAATATTCTTCAAACCAGGAAACAAATTTCTTGAGTGAAGAATCTTCATTCCCTTCTCACTCATGTGTTTGAGCCTTTGATGCCATAATGCTGCATTTTCTCCTTTGGATATTAAAGCATTAATAGAGTTAGAAATTCCATTTCATAAATACAATGTACCAACCTTTTCACCTTTTGCTATTACCAGGGCTCCTTTAGTGACCTTCCAAGTTTTATCTGTGAATGTTGTCATGCAACCTTCACCGTCTAACTACCCTATTGAAATCATAATTTTCTTCATATTTGGAACATGCCTTACCTCCTTTAATAGCCGTTGGTTTCCATTATGATGTTTTACAAAAAATTTACCCATTCCAATGATTTTATAGGGTTTATCATCACCTAGATGAACCTTTCCAGAATCTCCTTGAACATAGTCATGAAAATATTTCTTATCAGGTGTGGCATGGAATGAGGTCCCTGAATCTACCACCCATGAATCAGTAAAATTTTCTAAAGAAAGAATCAAATCATCTTGTAACACATCACCTGTCACATTTTACTTCATGATTGTTTTCTTGTTGTGTGTCTCCTTCTTTTCCCTTCCAAGATTTATAGTCTTTCTTCAGGTGTCCTTTCTTTCCATATTTATAGCACACTATCCTCGATCGGGACATGGATCTGCCTTTCCTTTTTTTACTTCGATAACCTGAGCTCTTTCCTCTTTCCATTTTTCTTCCCCTAGTCTCTGCACTCAAAGCATTACCCGATGTCTCACCTAAGCTTTTCCGTCGCATTTCCTCGCTAAGGATAGCACCGATAACATCATCAAAATTTAAAGTACTAGATCTAGAGATAGAGTTACTAATGGTGATAACTAAACCATTCCACCTGGAAATGAGCACAAAAATAACTAAGCCCTAACTTCATCACCAAATTTTATCCCTACATAACTCAACTGACTAGTCACCATATTAAATTCATTTAAATGGTAAGCAATAGATCCACCTCCTAGCATCTTCATATTGAATAAAAGTTTCATAAGAAATACCTTATTTGAGGCCGATGGTTTTGCATATAGTTTCTCCAATGTCTTAATTAAACCCTTTGTTGTTGTCTCCTTCAAAATATTGAAGGCTACCAATGCCGCGAGGCACAACCGTATTGTTCCAAGTTCCTTTCTATCGATAATCTCCCATTCTGCATTTGTCATACTCGACAGATTATTTGTTTTCCACTCAATTGTAGGTACATATCTTTCTGATACAGATAATCTTCCATTTTCATATTCCATAGCTGGTAGTTTTGTCCATTAAATTTCTCGACCCGAAATGTACCATCTTCCGTTGTTGCTCCCAATCGAACCAGGAACCCTTATTTCCTGCTATTTTATCAGCCAAATAGACCTTCAGCTTTGATACCAGTTGTTATAAAATTATATATTACAAAGAAATGGAACACAATAAATATGCAGAAACACAAACACAGGAAACATATAAACAAGAGAGACACATATATATGTGGCTCACCCAACTTGGGCTACATACACAGAAACAACCAGTCCTTCCTTTATACTATCCAACAAAAATGAAGAGACAAAACATGCAATAGATCCGTCGTAATATCCTCTTCTCTCTCACATATTCCCCCTTTCTATTTCTCGCTCAAATTATACACACAATACATAGACACAATACAATACCGTCATACAACAAATGGGTTTCCTTCTAGTGAAGAAAACCGTAAATTAAACATAACTTTTACCGTCAAATCATCCACCTAATGAATGGCCAACATTGACTACGAAATTAAATCATTTTACAAGGAAATTTTACATATGTTCTTAGCTTAAGGGGCGCTGACCCCAAAACCCCCCACTGGGAGGGGCTCCAAAAGGTCACAGTCGCCCCCCCCCCCCCCTCCTGGGCCCCCTTGATGGCAATCAAACTAAGGGCGATGTTTCCGCCCCGTTAAGAACATGGTTCAAACGTGGTGATACATCTAAATAAGGATTATAATCAGGGTCCACACCCAACACAAGGGTGAGGGTGGGGCACACTCTTTTCAAGAGTAAATCTAGAAATCATGGAATTTTCGTACTGTGATAATGAAGTATCTAAAAATAAATAACCAAAAATAACGTGCACAAAGAATCTTTTGTGCGGTAGCATAACCAGACATGTGACCACCACAAGCCCCATAGTGGTAGTGATTGAGAGCTTTCTCAGCTTCCTTGAGAGTCAAACAACATCAGAGGACAAAGTCAATATCAGTGTGATAGAGGGTGTCCTAAATGATGCGATAAGGTTGGGACTGGTAGCGAATCTGTCTTCGCTCAGAGTGTGATAGCTCTAGCCAATAATTTTGGGTTTGGAGATATAGAATGGTGTATCCATACCATGGATCAAGAGTACTAATGATAAAGAGAGTCTCATCGGGGATGGACTCATTGAGAGGAGTGGAATATTTCATGGTGTGAAGATCACAGATCAACTCAGTAAAGACGAGGGATTTCTTCGACTTAGAAAAAGTGAATTCTAAGTCGAAATCTTGAAGGATAATGATCCATTTTTAGTACTTTCCCCCAAGTAATTGATGTGTGAGAATGTTAGTCATGGGTTGCAATCAGAAATCACTAAGGTTTTGTGTAGGAGAATGTAGTGACAGAAATTTAAACAACATGAACAAAAGCTAATGCAAGTTTCTCTACATGAGCATAACGTGTCTTAGTACCAAAGAGATTATAGCTCAATTAGTACACTACCTCTTCCTGACCATCGTCATATTCCTGAACCAACACCATGTCAATAGTGTTGTCGATGGTGGAAAACTACAGGCAGTAGTCGCGGTGATAATTGAGAGGATGCATCAGCAGAGCCATGATGAGGGCTTGTTTCACTACATCGAAAGAGCCCTGAGAAATTTCATCCCATAAGAACGAGATTCCATTTTTCAATAGGCATGTAAAGCCTTTGGAAAGCTCATTGTAATTCAGTATGAAATGATAGAGGAAATTATCTTTCCTCTGCAAACTCTGTAGTTGATGGAAAGAAGAGGGAGGAGGAAAATTGATTATTTACTTGTAATATCCCAATAGGGAGAATGCATCAATACTAAAACACAATAATGAAACTGCATCAAATTAAAAATTTAATCTAAAAGATACCATACAAATGTACAAAATAACTAAGCCATTTTATTATATAGGAGTTCGATAAACTGTACAACAGTGCTCAAAATATGAGACACTCAAGCCAAAGAACAAGGCTAGAATGACCCTAAGGTCCTCCCACAAGAGGGATTGTGTAATTTCTGGACTGTTGGAAGGAAAAATGTGTTGTCCCTATTGCAAATGTCAGGCAAGAAATAGTTGGAAAATATAGAAATGTAGATTAGGTAGTTCCAGAGCTCTGATGATGCTGAAATTTCAGATCTGGGCTCTATGATGGATACCCAAGGTAACTGAGAAAGGGATTTCCAGATCTAGCAATCTAGGAAAATCACCCCCTTAAGGCTTTCACTATACAACTGTTGGGTATGTAGAGATGTTGCATGAACTGAAGAATAAATGGTTTCAATGATATACAATCATCTCTATGCAAGAAGGGTTGATCCCTTCACTAGTTCCTTAAGCTAGAAGCTCAAGATCCAGCTCCTCCTTCCTCCTGATCAATTTGCAGCTACTGCTACACAACTTCTTGACAAAAATTATGCTGTCAAAGATGGAGGCTCTCTAGCCTATTGCTAAATAATGCAATGAAGCTGCTTGATGATGGAAAAAATGAATAGAAAGTGAGGAGATGGTCCCTCACAGAATTTCCAACTGAAATACTGGAAACTTCCTTCCTCCTTTAGATCTACAAGACTGGACTACGCAATCCTTGAGGGGACTGTTGCTGCATGGAGGTGTTAAATGCTAGCCTGAATGTTGGATATGAATTTTCTACTCCTAAAAGGATGAACATGAAGCACAAGGTGAAAGGATGAATCCTCCACCAGTTTCCTAGCTGAAATGCTAGAAACAACCACCACCTCTCAAACCCTATGCACGAATGTGTTATTCCTGTAACTGAATGTGCATATGAGAGTGGCTGAATATGGAACCAATGCCTAATCATGTATGGCATCTAGATATAACCTTCCCATAGTATGAACTCGAAGTCCCCCATGGGTAAGGGTGGAATTTCTGCTCGGAAACACCTGTGTGCTAAATAACACTATAGACTTAGCTAAACAAAATAAGCATGCATAGAAATGTCACATGAAAAATCTAGATCTAAACAGATAAAAAATATAATAATACAAAGACTCCTTCTATTGTGCCTTCATATTCCTTATATAGATTATGAGCCTTCCATATCCGTGGCCCACCTCATAAATGTGCTGTACATGTGGCCACTAGCCTCCATGAAGACTACGTTGTCTCTCCATGATCTCCTGTAATATTCCCAAATAGGCACTGTTAGCAAGGCATGCCTGAAAATTGCATTTTTCAGGAATGTATGCTATAGGATTGGAAACCAACACTTGGATCACTTAGATATAAGTATCTAATACCTTAATCCAAGAGGGAATCAGAAAAAAATCCTCCTAGGTGGGTTAAACTAGTCTCCCACACCTAGTACAGTTGGAAAATGCCCAAGAATGGGACTACAACACTATATAATAATATTGCCCAGAGAATAACGCAATTCAGCAAGGTGACAACAGTAGGCCAATATGGTTACTGAATAAATACATGTACATCAGAAAAATAGATTCACAATGTGGCCCATACAATGTAAAACAGAAGTATGAAGACTCTTATGAAGAAAACCCTCAGAAAGAGGCGCTGCAACAATGTATTACAGTGCAAAAAGACTTGATAGTGTTATTTTAAGGAGTTGTAGCAACTTTATATTACATGTTAGATCTAGGATAGATATTTGTACAAAATATTAGATCTATATCAGATCTGTACACTAGATTATATCTATTTTACATACCCCTTGGGGTTTTCAACAAAGCATGAAGAATATGGAGTAGATTTGAGATCTTATGTAGCAGATCTGCAGATTCGTTTAGAATTTCTGAAGCATATATAGGAGTATTTATATCAGATATAAATATGACATGGAATAGATTAGAAATCCATGGATCACCACAGTGAAAGGCAGATTCCCATCACCAGAGATCACTCCTCAAAGTTTGTCAAAACTCCCCTGAAACTTCCTCTTGCAGATAACGAAGTCCTGGAAGATAAAATGCATTGTAGCCTTTATGAATAGATTGGCCTGATGCCAAGGTATGGATCTAAAGATCCAATGATCCAATACACTCTTGCCAAGGGTATAGAATACTCTCCCATTGAAAATATGCACTAGAATGGCCTAGATTTGAATAGATCTAGCCTCCACTTGCTGCAGCTTACAAAGACAACCAAACCCTCAACAAGATCTGTGTTGTTGTTGGAAGAAGAGCTTGGCCTTAAGCCTAATAGTGGACAAGAAATATAGGACTCCTCCTTGAGCTACTCAATGGAAGAGGTGGGATTCCTGATCAGGAACACCCTAGTGCTAAATAGCACTATTCTCCGCTAAACAGCCAGAGAATGAGAAATGTCTAAGCAGACAAATTCTTTAGAAATAATATCTTCAACAACCTTCTCTTGTTGTCCTCCTCTCCCTTTTATAAGATGAAAGTCTTGCATAACCCTAAACCACCTCAATTATTGAGCTCCTTTCACATGTGTAGCCTTCTTCTATAGCTACGATGTGCATCTAGGAGGTTCAATGCATCTAGACAGTGCTATTGATTTGGTCATGGTTGACCCAGTCAAACAAATCAATCCCTTCCACACATGAGGGTGTTTTATCAGAATAGCCCAGATTTAACCTTGTTCTCATTGGGAATTGATTTATTTACTGTTCTTAGGAGTTTTTATTGTCCTCCTTTACACATTTATTCTTGCAATAAGAAAATGAAAAAAAATTATATATTCCCATTAGCTTGGGCTAATTGGGAATATTACAGTCCTCCCTTGAAAATGTTGCTTGTCCTCAAGCAATGGATAAGGTGAGTGCTGCAACTCTCTTACTCCTCCATTGGTGACACAAGCAAGTGATAAGCCTTCTCCATGAGCTGAGTGTTCACCAAACCAACCCTCCATGAATTGTTTCTCTAATGTCTTTATGAGAGGTAAATATCCCATTCCATAAGGAATCAAAAAATCAAATGAAACAAGCATGGCTGAACCAATACTCTCTCTAAGACAAGTAGCATATGACACAGAGAGTTCCCATACCATGTGGCACATACATGGATTCCCTCCTCATTCCATACATCCTTATGAAAAGTAAAAGTGTATCATCTATGTATGGAAGGAAAACTATGAATATACAAATTGAAGTTTGAGCAGGAGGAGGTGGATCATAATCCCGCACATGATACCAACGTAGTGCATCCCCTGCTTGCCTCAAATCAAGATATAGTAGGTGGTTTTCCAACCACTTACTTGCTGCCCAACTCATCTCACTATTGCTAAAGGTGAGAGATATGTTTGGTGCCTTTGGAAAGCACCCATCATGAAAGAGAATCTCCCTTTTCATATCAAGGGTGTAAGATTCCTACTTAGCCTAAGCTAAGAGGAATATTCATTTTTTTTTTACTTTCTGTTGCATGAATAAATGAATAAAGGAGGACATGTAAATCTCCTTAAAATACTAAATAAATTAATGCCCATGTGAACAAGGGTAAATCAGGGCCATGTAAATAAATCTCTTGCAGGTGTGAAAGGGGTTTGAGCTGTGAGACTGGGTCAACCTTGACCAAATCTACAGCGCTGTCTAGATTCAATGTATCTCATGAAGGGACAACATAGTTCTAGAAGGAGGCCCCTCATGTGAAAGGAGCTAACTCATCAAGGTGGTTTAGGGTTTGCAAAGGCGTTCATCTTATAAAAGGAAGGGGAAGGTAGCAAGAGAAGGTTGTTGATTGATTATATTTCTGAGCATCTTGTCTATTTAGACAAATACTATTCTCTGTTGTTTAGTGGAGAATTGTGCTGCTTAGCACTTAGAGTTCATATGTAGGGATTTCACCTCTTCCCTTGAGGATTATTGGAGGATTTTTTTCTGATCTGATCCACTATCAAGCTTTGGGCCAAGCTCTACTTTTAATTGCAGTGCAGATCCAGTGAGGGTTTGCTTGCCTTTGTAAGCTGTAGCAAGTGGAATTCCAGATCTGCTTAGATCTAGCTTGTATTCGAGCCTCTTCTCATGGAGTGTGTCTTTTAACCTCCTGGAATATTGCATCCATTGTTTGAGCTTCAGATTTGTATATTGGCATAAGGCCATCATTTCTATTCAAGCTACAACGCAGTTTCCATTGAGGAATTGCGTTATTTTCATAAGAGATTCTTCAGGGTGTTTTGATCCCATTTTTGATGAAAGATCTCTGGTGCTGGGCTTTTCCTTTCACTTTGGTGATCCATCGATTAGCTTGATGATCCATGTTCTGTTTAGATCTGATGTATTTTAATGTAAATTCATCTTCAAAAATTTCTTAAGCATTTTGAGATCTGCAACTTAAAACTCAGATCTACTCTTTGTTATGCATGATTTGGTCAAAACCCCAAGGGGATCTTGTAAATAAGACTGTCTAGTTTCCAACTATGAAATGGATCTGATGTTTTTTCCACAGATCTATCCTAGATCTGAGTTTTAATATTCAACTACTGCAGCTCCTCAAAATAATTTTGTTAAGCCATTTGGCAGTTTATGTATGTGAAGCAACCTTCTTTTCTGAAGATTTCTTGCTCTATTATCTCCTGTATTCTACTGTATATTGAAATAGATTCATTGTAATTATGATTTGTTGCTGTATACTCATAATTTAATCATATTTGATGGCCGCCTACTCATAATTTCCAATACTGTGTTATTTCTGAAGCAGTTTGTTGTGCATAGCTGCAGCCCTTCTTGTAGGGTGTTTTTCAACTAGACTAGGTGGTGGGAGATCTGTTTTACCACACCTAGTTTGATTTGTTTTTTCTCCCTTTTTGGATCTAGACTCCAAATACACTGATATAAGGGATCCAAAGGCTTTAAACTCATTTCTATGCATCAATATCCTAAGAGTATGTTATTTCAGTAGGCTTGTTGTGTTATTCCAAATTTGCAATATTGCAGTGGTATTAGAGCTCCTTTCTTGGCACATCCCGTGCTTTCCTTGGAGCACCACAACCATGTTGAATTAAAAATAATATGAACCTCTTACTAAGAAGGAGAAGAGGTATTAGAATAGAATTCACAAGAAGTATGATTACACTACTGATGATCAAGACAAGGGTAAAGCCCCTGAGACTGCAAGTGATAAAGAAGGAGAAGAGTTTGCAAGAACTCTGTTGGTGGCCATGCTAGATATTTCCAAAGAGATAAAGGATATGAGGATGGAAAGAATGAGGGAATATCCTGGGAGATTTCATTTGGAAGAAAGCTCTGACATGTCTCATCATTGGACTGGTCAACCAGTGAACCTACCACAAGCCCCACAAGCTTCACAATGCTCCACTATGCCTACTTTCTTGGTTGTGGAGAATGAAGGACCACAAGAGCAAGCTGTCCTTGAATATTACTTTGCGGAATATGAATCTCAAAATCAGAGATTCAGATACCACTTGATTTTCCAAGAGTTTTGTCACCTCAAGGACAAAAGAAGACCAAGGCAACATCATAGAGATTGTGAGTTCCTTCATAACCAGGATAGACACCACTCTATGGGTAGATTATTTTTGTCCAAGTTTGATGGATCATCCTCCAGTTCTGCCAAGGCATGGGTAGAAAAGCTAGATATTTACCTTCAATTGAACAAAGTCCCTAAGATTGAAGCCATCAAGATTGCAACGCTGCACTTTGAAGGTGAGGCACATAATTGGTGGTTCCATGGATTGTCTACATTGGGACATATCAATGTGACTACCTATTCTGAGTTTACTAGAAGACTGGTGGAGAGGTTTGACAGGAAGGATCCTGAAGCACTCTTCATAAGCCTTAAAAAGCTGAAGCAATTAGGGGATGCAGAAACTTATATCTCTAAGTTTCTGAGATTATCAGTCATGGTTCTTGATCTATCTGTAGCAAGGAGGGTTTACATGTTCATCGATGGCCTGGAGGAACCTTTGCATGGGTTGGTTAAATCTACTGAGCCCATCACTTTGCATGATGCCATTGAGAGGGCTAGAGACCTCCAAGATGCCTTGCCAAAAGCAAAGGCAACTTTCCAGAGCAAGGCACCTCACTTTTCTAAGGGGAAGGAAGGAAAAGTTGCTCCTTCCAAGGAGAGCTCTTTAAAGAAGCCTCTTGATATTGATCTCAGGAGGGATTTAAGGAAGAAGAAACTGTGTTTCACTTTCCAAGAGTCATGGGCACCGGGAAACAGATGTGCTGCTGGGAAAGCACACTACATAGAGGTCTTCTCAGATTTTGAGGAGGAAGATGAAGATGATGAACCAAGGAGGGGTCATAGTGCTGATAATGATGAGGAAGATCCAACGATGTGGATGGAGCTTTTGCTCCAATAAGTGGGACTCTTGCATATTTGAGAGGAGTGCTTAAGTACTTGACCCTAAGAGTATAAGGTTCAGTCATGAATCAGAGGGTATCTATGCTAATTGACAGTGGGGAAACCCACAAATTTATTGATGCTCATCTTGTGAAAAGGAGAGAAATCCACACTGATACTTTTGAAGGATTCTCTATTTTTGTCCCAAGAGATAGGACCATGCAATTCATGCAATATTTCCCCTCACTTTCAGTCACTATGGGATCCTACGCTCCGGTGGATCACTTTTTTGTAGTTGACATACCAGACACCAATATCATTCTGGGTGTTCAATGGTTGATTACATTGGGGAAGGTGAACAATGATTGGAAAGCTTTGCAGATGGAGTGGGTGGACTTGAAGAGTGGGAAACAACAAATGATTCAAGGCATGCACACTTATCCCTCACCTAGTACTTCCACACAAACAACATAGATGGATTTGCGCAGTGGAAGCAAGGATCTCATGGTCCCTTCTCTCATGTTCATGAGAATGCTGCAAGGGACATTCCTATCTAGTGGCAAGCCACCTGGAATTCCATCAGATTCAGATCTTATGGGGGAGACCTCACAAAGTGCTGCTCTAAATATAGATCCAGGAGGGATTGGAGCAATGAGAGACCAAGTTACAGTGCTGGAGGGCTTGGAACAACTCAAGAATGAGGGGGATCCTCTTCCTGCATCACTATCACCCTCTCTCTTTTATGAATTTGCACTGTGGAAGGAGAAGAATGGGAGGATCGGCTTTCCAAAAAACAAATTTGGCATGAGAAATGTCAAAAAGGAGATAAAAAACATGACAAGCACTTCTATGGATGTATCATCAGCGCTGTCATTGTTGAACAGTGTGGATCTGTATTGGAAATCTCAACTGCTTGTAGAGTATTCCAAAGATCTCCACACAGGTATGATACTAGATGACATGCAGTAAGAAGAGGGCTACTTAATCCAAGGGGGGGTCATCTATCATCATGGTAGGGTCTTCTTGGCTAGAGCTTCCAAGCTCAAGCAGAATACACTACATGGGGCACATGAAGAATTCTTTCTCAGCCATGTGCATTCAATGAAGATCTATACCCTAATCATGAGGAGCTTTGATTGGGAAGGCATGAGAGAGGAATGACATCAGCACTTTCAAGAGTGCATTAGATATGGAGGATTGGGGTAGCCAATGGACTCTTTGCAAAATCCATCTCAGCTTGCTCTTCCTTTGCTTGAAAGGAGGAAAATGCTCATGCACAACTCCATGTGTATGAAGGACTATGATGGTAAAGGGACTGATCATGCCAAGCAAATAGTATTTTCTGATTTGTCACATTATTTTACCATGTTTTTGTAGGCTATGACTCCTAAAGGGGGTGAGAGATCATGTGGATCTGATAGCTTTTTTAGGGCCAATAGAAATTTTGAACTTGGCCACTCCCTTGTTGTGCAAAGGGAGATTCCTTTTCATGATGGGTGCTTCCCAAAGGCACCAAAATTATTTAACATCTTTAGCCATGTTAAGGTGACTCATGTAGAAAATGTGTGGTGAGAATGCCACTTTCCACACTTGGATCTAACGAAGACAAGAGGTGCACTGCGCTGGCATCACATGTGGGATTTTGACCCACCTCCTCAAGCTCAGATTTCTGTTTGAATATTTGTAGTTTTTCTTCCATACTTGGATGATATAGTTGTATTTTTTATGGGGATATATGGTGAGAGGATGGGTATTTTGTATGTACCACATGGTTTGGAACTTCTACCTGTACTTCATGATACATGTTTTAGATTGAGCATTGCTCCAGCCATGTTTATTTCTATTGAGTTTTTCACTCCTAGTGGGATGGACTATGCACATCTTATGTTGATCTTGGAGGAAACATTCATGATGTATTGGATTGATGAGAACTTGGCTTATGATGAGGACTTGATCATTGATGGTACCATCAATGGAGGAGGAGAAGTACTATAGCTCTTACCCTATCAGTTGCTTGAGGACAAGCAACATTTTGGAGGGGAGGAATTTAATATTCCTACTTAGCCTAAGCTAAGAGGAATATTCATTTTTGTTTTACTTTCTGTTGCATGAATAAATGAATAAAGGAGAACATGTAAAACTCCTGAAAAGACTGAATAAATCAATGCCCATGTGAACAAGGGTAAATCAGGGCCATGTAAATAAATCTCTTGCAGGTGTGAAAGGGGTTTGAGCTGTAAGACTGGGTCAACCTTGACCAAATCTACAATGTTGTCTAGATTCAATGTATCTCATGAAGGGATAGCACAGTTCTAGAAGGAGGCCCCTCATGTGAAAGGAGCTAACTCATCAAGGTGGTTTAGGGTTTACAAAGGCTTTCATCTTATAAAAGGAAGGGGAAGGCAACAAGAGAAGGTTGTTGATTGATTATATTTCTGAGTATCTTGTCTGTTTAGACAAATACTATTCTCTGTTGTTTAGTGAAGAATTGTGCTACTTAGCACTTGGAGTTCCTATGTAGGGATTTCACCTTTTCCCTTGAGGACTCTTGGAGGAGTTTTTGATGATTTTATCCACTATCAGGCTTTGGTACAAGCTCTACTTCCAATTTCAGCGCATATCCAGTGAGGATTTTCTTGCCTTTGTAAGCTGCAGCAAGTGGAATTCTAGATCTGCTTAGATCTAGCTTGTATTGGAGCCTCTTCTCATGGAGTGTGTCTTTTAACCTCCTGGAAGAGTGCATCCACTGTTTGAGCTTCAGATTTGTATCTTGGCATTAGGCCATCATCTCTATTCAAGCTACAACACAGTTTCCATTGAGGAACTGTGTTATTTTCATAGGATATTTGTCAGGGTGTTTTGATCCCATTTTTTTTGAGAGATCTCTAGTGCTGGGCTTTGCCTTTCACTTTGGTGATCCATGGATTAGCCTGCTGATACATGTTCTATTTAGATCTGATCTATTTTAATATAAATTCATCTTCAGAAATTTCTAAAGAATTTTGCAGATCTACAACTTAAAACTCAGATCTACTCTTTGTTATGGATGATTTGGTCAAAACGCCAAGGGGGTCTTATAAATAAGACTGTTTAGTTTCAAGATATGAAGTGGATCTGATGTTTTGTCCACATATCTGTCCTATATCTAAGTTTTAATATTTATCTGCTACAGCTCCTCAAAATAATGTTGTTAATCCATTTGGCAGTTTATATATGTGTTGCATCCTTCTTTTCTGAAGATTTCTTGCTCTATTGTCTCCTGTATTCTACTGTATATTGAAAGAACTTCATTGTAATTCTGATTTGCTGTTGTATACTAATCATTTAATCATATTTTATGGCCTCATACTCATATTGTCCAAGACTACATTATTTCTGAAGCAGTTTGTTGTGCATAGCTGCAACCCCTCTTGTAGAGTGTTTTTCAGCTAGACTAGGTGGTGGGAGATCCGTTTACCACACCTAGTTTGATTTGTTTTTTCTCCCCTTTTGGATACATACTCCATATCTACTGATATAAGGGATATAAGGGCTGTAAAATAATTTATGTGCATCAATCTCCCAGGAATGCGTTATTTCAGCAGGCTTGCTGTGCTATTCCAGATTTGGAATATTACAAAGAGAGTGGCCAAATTCATAATTTTCAGTGGCCCAAAAATTTCCATGAGATATGCATGATACATTTCTCATTTTAGGAGTCATGGACTGCACAAAAATGGGTGAAGAACATGTAAAATCAGAAAATAAAGCTTTCTTTACATGAACATATCCTTTATCAACAATGCCTCTCACACACATGGAGTTGTGCATGGATCTTTCTCCTCTTTCCGAAAAAGGAAGAGATGACTGAAATGAATCTTGCATAGAGTCCCATGGCTACCCAAAATCCACATATCTCATGAATTCTTTAAAATTCTGATGTAGCTCTCCTCCAAAGCCTTCCCATTCAAAGCATCTCATGATAGTGTTGTAGATCTTCATAGAATAGGTAGGGCTGAAACATAACTCTTTGTAGGATCCTTGTAGGATCCTCTCCTTGAGCTTGGAGGCTCTAGGTGAGAAGACTCTACATGATGATAGATGACTTCTTCATGGACTAGATATCCCTCTTCATGCAGCTGGTCATCAAGCATCATACAAGTGTGGAGATCTTTGGAATAATCCACCAACAGCTGGGATTTCCAATATAGATCTACACTTCCCAACAATGATAGCACTGATGATGCATCAATAGGGTTTTTTTTCATGTTTTTGATCCTCTCTTTGATATATCTTATGCCAAAGGTGTGTGTTGGAAGGATATACCTTCCATTTTCTTCCTCCAACAACACAAAATCAGAAATGAAGGTGGGTGATGATGTCGAGAGAAGAGAATATCCCTCTTTCTTGAAGTTAAAAAAACCTCCCAGTACTATGGATTTGTCTTCTAATGCTCCCATCCCTCCTAGATCTGAAAATAGAGCATTATGTTATGAGATATCTCCCACAAAAACTTAATCAGGTGGCCTCCTAGGTGGTTTGCCACTAGATAAAAGGGTCCCATGCAGAAATATCCTAAACATAAGAGATGGGACTGTAGAGTCTTTGCTTCCACTGTGTTGTTTCAACTTTATTTAATGTGTGGAAGTCTCAATAAATTTGGAGACCACTCTTAGTGATGCAAGAGTGCCTCTGATTGGAGTATCTCCTCCTAGAAATAGTGGATCATCTTCTGCTATGTCAACTTTGTGATCCCTCCTTTGTTGTGTCTCATTGTCTCTTAACATAGACACATGCTGCTCATGTCCTCCACATGGAATATCCTTAGGAACTCCTTGCAAAGATGCAGGAACTCCTCTAGTGGAAGAAATTGCTTCATCTCCATCTCCCAATGACAATAGATCTCCTTCTGCTATCATAGCAGTGGAGGATCTTTTTTGCTCTCTTTCTCCCTTCTCCTCATCAATAGAGAATGCCTCATCATCAAGAGACCATTTTCATTGGTATATTCTTGAAGAAGGAACCCTCATATCTTCTCCTTGAGAAAAGATTTCTTGTTGAAATGGGGCTTTTTCCTTTGGCAAATCATGCAACAGATGTTCAACCCTTTCAACAATGTTTAGAAGTGGAGTTGGCTTGATGGATTCTTCCAACTTATGCAAAGATACAGATTCCTTAGGCTTGATTTTCTCCCTCAAGGAAGTTTCATAATATTCGAATTCAAATATTTTCATTAACCTCGTAGTGAACTTTGCATAAGAAGATATATTTACATTTTTCAAGGAGGAAGACTCAAATATCCACAAGGCATAAGCTTTACCTTGAAGATGCAGTGCTCCTAATCTCATGGCTTCTTCTTCTGAAACTTGGTGCAGCTAAAAAATATGTGTCAAGCTTCCTTACTCAAGACTTGACTGAGCTCTCAGGTGATCCATCAAAAGTAGGTAGAGAGAATCTACCCAAAGTGTGCTGCATGCACCCTCTTCTTCTACTGTAGCTGCTGGATCTCCTTTCTTCTCTAAGTTGACAGAAATTTGGAAAACTGAGATGCTCTTTGAGTCTCTCTAATTGAGATTCATATTCTTGGAGATATTCACCAAGATTTCCCTTCTTTGGTTCTCCTCCTCTTCCTCCTTCCTCCGACAAGAAAGTATGCATGTTACAGCGTTGTAGATCAGGTTGTGTGGCTGAATGATCACACACATAGTAAGAAGTATTGGGGCTTTCTTGATGTGAAAATATTCTTGAGGGATTTTCATGTCTTTCCCTCCTCATTCCCTAGATTTCTTCTTTCAGCTCATGCAAATTTTGAGAAAGAGTGTTGTTACTCATCCCTAATTTTCATACCTGAAGATGACTAAGCATTGTTTCCAGATTTCTAGAAACAAATTTCATGAGCATTGTGAGTTCTAGAAATCTCATAGCCTTCATTACCCTTAGGACAATTTTTCCTATTTTTCCATCACCCTATCTAGCCATCACTAGCCCACCACTCCCAGAAGACCCATACTGTGTTCAAGCCATATTATTTTACCCCAACTACCACTCATTTTTTCACAATGTCTTGCCTTTTGGCCCAAAATCCTCTGTTTTACTGATCTACAAGATTCCTTACTTCTGATCAAACCTACTAATCCAATAGTCTTGATGACTCTTCCATAATATTCCCAGACACTGATTGTTTCTACAAACCCTCTAGATAATCAAAATGCTGGATCCTGTTGGGGTTCCCATGTTTTGGCAAGATTGGCAATACCAAAAGATGAGACAACATAAAACCACTTTCAGACCTTAGGATCTAGCCCTCCTAGGTCCAGAGAGGGATCTCTCTATAATAGTCAAGGCATATGGCTTTGAAGCTCAAGTTTAAGATATTATGCTAGTTATAGGCACAACGTTTGTTTGTTTGATTTAGAGTTTGGTTGTTGAGAATCAGGAAGGAAGGGTTCGTCATAAGACAAGGCCGCGCAACAAAGGATATAGACAGAGGAGAAATAGTCCAGGGAATACCGAGTCCATTGGGAAATGGAGTCAAGAAAGGATTTACTTGCTATTCAACATGCAAGCTTTCAGTTGGGCTAGTCATCTAAAGCCTTGGATCCTAAAGATGATAGTAGGAATGAAACATTAAGGACTGAAGATGAAAAGAGAAGAACCATCCAATTCTATCTATAGATCAGGTTAGAGGTCATTTAACTCCAGACCTTCTTGAACACAATCAGGGGCACCACGAGGGATCTTAGACAGGCTTAATGGAATGGAAAGATCCTAGTGAGGCAGGGACAAAGCTCTAGACCTCCCAGTGTTCTCAACACATTCGATCAAATCCCAAAAAGAACATCTAAACATGGATTTCATTAATTCATACATCAGAGAGCAGGCATTAACATCCACTACACTAGTTAAATCCATTGAAATCAATATTCAGATACACATATAAGTAGAAAACATATAGGGTTGGGAGAGCAGCAACATAAGGCACCTAACATGGGTGAATCTTACGCCAAATTTCTGATGTGAGCCAGAAGAACTGAAATGAAATGAAATAAACACAGAGATAGGAAAAGATCACCGCAGCTTTAGATCAGGATCCAAAGGAATGTGCTCATTATATTAAATATCAACACCAATCAGGTACAACATAGCCAATAATTTGGTCACTTAATCTGAATACATCTCACTCGGCCTACGTTACAATAATACACAGAGTTATTATTTCAGGAGGAACTGCTTACATTTCTCTGATAACTCATCAACCAACTTTACAACAACTTCCTCATAGTTTTTATAGCTGAAAAAGAGCAGAGGAAGTAGGTAGAACACTAAATATAACATTAAATTCAGAAAAGAAGGAAGGGCCGAAGCCCATTCTGTTTGGAACTCTGAGCCTTAATTTTTGGCACTCTTTGGAGAAAAGGAGGGTCTTCGTCAGGCTTCATTAATTCCCGATATGTTTCAGATGCATCCTGGTGTAGTACCTTTGGTGAATAAACAAAATGGTAATGAAAAACGGACTGGTCCGCCGTACTTGAGCAGCAAATGCTCGGATCTCCTTGGACTGCGTGCTGAGCGGAGATCTCCTCTGGAGCACGGCATGTAATCAAGTGGTAGGGGCAATTCAACCTTCTTCAGATGAAGAAATTCTGCCGGTGTGGACACCTGCCCTTCATTAAATTATTTGCCTCTGACAGTGGAAAACTTGCGGTCGCCTCCATACTGTGCAGTTATGGTGGTGTTTCAACCCTTGTACGCTGCAGAAAAAATCACAACTGTGTGAGGAAAATCGATGCAATGGAAGACCGGTGGAGCGGAGGGCGAAAAATATGATAGCGTGGCGACGGAATGGAGGCTTTCACCAAACAATGGTGACAAAATGCAAAGGAATGCGAAGGGAAGGCAGTGACATGTGATGAGGAGGAACCCAGCCGCAGGAGGGTGGCGATTTGCTTCGAGCCGTTGGATCTTAAACCCAACGGTTGGCCAAGGTTTAGGCGGGGAATCGCAGTCGCGATGGACGATGGGGGATCCAAAACTTATAATTTGCGATTGCGATCGAGGAAGGGGAAACGGTTGGGAATGCGATGACGGTTGGGTTCGCACGGGAATCAACGGTGGAGGATTTGCGACACGATCGGATTGCATCGCAAATATTTGCGATGGATCACTCGAACGGACAAGTGAGAATGCGATAATGCGACGGTGCGATTATGCGATCGATCGATGGTCGCATCGCAAATATTTGCGATGCGATCCCATCTCATCGCAAATATTTGTGATGGATCCAATGAACAAGCGAACGAAACTGCGATGCGCGACTTGCGATAGGCGGCAGTTATATAATGTGATATAAACTTTATAATAAAGTTTATAACAAACAAGCGGGGTATGCAAGGGGGAAGGCTATAAACGCATATTTTGTATTAAAATGGTTTATAACGCGATGGAAGTCAGAAAAGAGGGGAAGAGGGGTCCAAGGCCTGTAGTAAGATAGGAAAGTGGGTATTTGTCCCTTTAAAGTGATCTGAAGGTTAGGAAGGGAAGTAACAAGGGAACAAAGGGGAAGATGGCCTACAAAGGGTAGGGGAAAGAATTTAAAGGGGATTTTGAGGGGAAATGAAAGGCAAGTGGGGAAAAAGAAGGGGAGACAAAGGGGATAGAAAACAAAGGCTTAGGGGAATGAAATAAGAGGGAAAAGGGGGCCTTTGGGCATCTCTTCACAAACAGAGAGGCTTTATGATGGGAATCAGCAGAAGGGAATTTATCAGAGGACATAAGGCACAAGGAGGCTTCAAGGATGATGTGTTTTTTGGGGAAATTCATTCCTTGAAGGCTCAGAAACATCTTAGCCCCTTATTTGCTTGTTGAAAATTTATAGGGGGCTAACAGTGGCTCCACATGGGGATGGCTTCTTCTTGAAGGAGTCAAGAATTCAGAAAATAAATCTTTGGTGTAGGCCAGCTGCCGGTTGCTTGGCACATCTCTTTCTCTGATCAGCTGCCACAATGTGAATATGTTACATCAGCAGAAACATTTTCCCCAATCAAACTTCCTACTCGCACTACAATCCTAGCATTTTTCTTCTTTAGGGTGCATTTGAGCTAGCAGACCCTTTACATCATTTTATTTTACAAACAAAAAATAAACCTATTCTAAATCTACCCTTATTGCTCCATGAGACTAGATTAAACAGTTGGTCCCACAGCGTTTCGCTACCTACACTACCACCTGCTAGGATCAGACTGTCTAGCAGGTTTCTCCTCTACATTCTAAGACAGAAAATGAAACAACTAACTACCTGATCATAGACTGAGCTTTATTGATATTTTCCTACCTACCCTATTCTAACTTGACATATTTACAAGACTAGCTTACAAACACTGTCTTCCAATGTAACCAGTCCATCAAGTGATCCCATGGCTTGTCCTTCTTGCTCAACTCCTTGAGCATGCTGGATAGGCAGGGCAGCTCCCACTCTTTTTATTCAATAACAGCAGCTTCGAAAAATTTTCCTTCTGTTTTCAACATGCTGCTCAAGAAGACCTTTGATCCTTCTTCAAATGTATGCAGGAAATGTGCATAAGGATCATGAAAAGATACCTGGTTATGAGTATCTGGCAGGCAGGCTTCAACCAGGATCTCTTCTTCTTCCACTGGATCAAGAATGAGAATCTCCTGAGAAAGAGAATCTCCTTCATCTTCTTCATTTTCTGAACTGGAGGACTTATCATAGACTGCAGCTGTGTCCCCCTGGAGCTCTAACACATTCTGATCTGGTGGGCTGAGCTCTATGAAAAGATTCATGTATTCTTGAGCAGGGGTGTACCCTTTTGCTTCTTTTTTTTTAAGAGAAGGCTCTTTTCTTTCAACCCACTCAAAAAACTCTTCTTTGCTTTTGTCCTCATCTTTTGAAAGGAAAGACTGCTGGTTTCCGACCTTACTGATGATCTGTGGTAGAGCAGAATGAAGATTCCAAGAATCTTCATCTGCTGATATATTGTCGCAGCTCTCCTCATCAGTGTCATAGATAGGCTGACTGGTTTCATACCTCTCTGAAATTGCTGGCTCTGGTTTTCTTCCCATGAATCTAAGGATGATGGTCCTGCAAGCTCGGCTTCTCTTTGAAAGCACTCACCCTCAAATAGATCATGAAAAGGAAAAACATAACTGTAAGTAATATCACGCTTCAAACCTATTGGACTTTCAACAGGTCTTTCTTCATTCCGATCCAAAGAGGAGTTTTCTGAAACTGAATCATCAAACTCATAAGATGAGTGAGCGAGGGAGTGTGTCCTATAGAAGAATTATGGGGTGGACTGCTGGTTTAATATTTGACCAATCTCCTCTTCTGTCAAAAGAGGAGCTTCCCTCTCATTACGGACAGAAAAATAGCAGTCTTCTTTCTCTTGTGTAAGCTGATTTGGAGGCTGGATGTTTCTTTGAGCCTCTTCTTTCACATCAGGCTTTGCCTCTTTTATGTGGTCTCGTGTTTCTTCAAGGCATCTTTCCCTATCAGCCTTTGCTAAAAGGTCCTGATATTCTTTGATCAGCGTAACACAAGGCATAGGTAAGCAATCAGGCAATTCCTGATTACCTTCCTCCTCATCTTCTACAGATTCTTGAGTATCATACGTGTCCTGCTCATTGTCTAGGTCTTGAGTTTGTTCTTGTTCTGGAGAAGGCATAGGCTGTTCTGAATAATCATCATTTGCATTCATATTAGCCATATGCGTTTCCAGCACTTTACCAAACATTTCGGTTATTTCACATAATTTATCATACAAAGAATCATACTTCGTATCTCTGTCCATGTTTGGATCTATATTTATGCAAAGAAGGCTACTGCTTCTTCTCAACCAGTTCAGAGTCTTCTACCAGTGGAGTCATTTGGTCTTTGGATCATAGGGAATGTGGAGTCGCCAGGTGGATGTATATGAATGTTTGACGAGGGTCTTTTATCTTTGTAGACATGTGAAAAGCCAGTAACTAGAATTATAAGGTTTCTAAGGTCCTTGTGATATGGAGACAAAAAATAGTTAGAAATCTCCCCAGCAGAGTACGTAACCATTATGTTGAGGTTCCCATGTTTTTGGAAGAATTGGCAATACCAAAGATGAAGACAACATGAAAACCACTTTCGGACCTTGGATCTAGCCACTCCTAGGTCCGGAGAAAGAGATCTCTGCTATAATAGTCGAAATATGCTTTGAAGCTGGGGTTGGGATATTAGGCCGGAACCTGCGACACGAGTTTGTTTATTTGGTTTGAAGTTAGGTTACAGCTGAAATAAGGAGAAAAGGAGTTCGTCACAGGCAGGCACCGCGAGGATATGTAGGCAGAGAAAATAGTCCGGGGGAATACCGATCATTGAGCAATGGAGTCGAAAAGGATTTACTTGCTATTCAACATGCAAGCTTTCAGTTGGGCTAGTCATCTAAAGCCTTGGATCCTAAATATGACAGTAGGAATGAAACATTAAGGACTGAAGATGAAAGGAGAAGAACCGTCCAATTCTGTCTATAGATCAGGTCAGAGGTCATTTAACTCCAGACCTTCTTGAACACAATCAGGGGCAGCACGAGGGATCTTAGACAGGCTTAATGGAATGGAAAGATCCTAGTGAGGCAGGGACAAAGCTCTAGACCTCCCAGTGTTCTCAACACATTCGATCAAATCCCAACAAGAACATCTAAACATGGATTTCATTAATTCATACATCAGAGAGCAGACAATAACATCCACTACACTAGTTAAATCCATTGAAATCAATATTCAGATACACATATAAGTAGAAAAAATATAGGGCTGGGAGAGCAGCAACATAAGGCACCTAACATGGGTGAATCTTACGCCAAATTTCTGATGCGAGCCAGAAGAACTGAAATGAAATGAAATAAACACAGAGATAGGAAAAGATCACTGCAGCTTTAGATCAGGATCCAAAGGAATGTGCTCATTATATTAAATATCAACACCAATCAGGTACAACATAGCCAATAATTTGGTCACTTTATCTAAATACATCTCACTCGGCCTACGTTAAAATTATACACAGAGTTCTTATTTCAGGAGGAACTGCTTACATTTCTTTGATAACTCATCAACCAACTTTACAACAACTTCCTCATATTTTTTATAGCTGAAAAAGAGCAGAGGAAGTAGGTAGAACACTAAATATAACATTAAATTCAGAAAAGAAGGAAAGGGCCGAAGCCCATTCTGTTTGGAACTCTGAGCCTTAATTTTTGGCACACTTTGGAGAAAGGGAGGGTCTTCGTCAGGCTTCATTAATTCCCGGTATGTTTCAGATGCATACTGGTGTAGTACCTTTGGTGAATAAACAAAATGGTAATGAAAAACGGACTGGTCCGCCATACTTGAGCAGAAAATTCTCGGATCTCCTTGGACTGCGTGCTGAGCGGAGATCTCCTCTGGAGCACGACATGTAATTAAGTGGTAGGGGCAATTCATCCTTCTTCAGACGAAGACATTCTGCCGGTGTGGACACCTGCCCTTCATTAAATTCTTTGGCTCTGACAGTGGAAAACTTGCGGTCGCCTCCATACTGTGCAGTTATGGTGGCGTTTCAACCCTTGTACTCTGCAGAAAAAATCACAACTGTGTGAGGAAAATCAATGCAATGGAAGACCGGTGGAGCGGAGGGTGAAAAATATGATAGCGCGGCGACGGAATGGAGGCTTTCACCAAAAAATGGTGACAAAATGCAAAGGAATGCGAAGGGAAGGCAGTGACATGCGATGAGGAGGAACCCAGCCGTAGGAGGGTGGTGATTTGCTTCGAGCCGTTGGATCTTAAACCCAACGGTTGGCCAAGGTTTAGGCGGGGAATCGCAGTCGCGATGGACGAGGGGGGATCACATACTTATAATTTGCGATTGCGATCGAGGAAGGGGAAACGGTTGGGAATGCGATGACGGTTGGGTTCGCACGGGAATCAACGGTGGAGGATTTGCGACGCGATCGGATTGCATCGCAAATATTTGCGATGGATCACTCGAACGGACAAGTGAGAATGTGATAATGCGACGGTGCGATTATGCGATCGATCGATGGTCGCATCGCAAATATTTGTGATGCGATCCCATCGCATCGCCAATATTTGCGATGGATCCAATGAACAAGCGAACGAAACTGCGATGCGCGACTTGCGATAGGCGGCGGTTATATAATGTGATATAAACTTTATAATAAAGTTTATAACAAACAAGCGGGGTATGCAAGGGGGAAGGCTATAAACGCATATTTTGTATTAAAATGGTTTATAATGCGATGGAAGTCGGAAAAGAGTGGAAGAGGGGTCCAAGGCCTGTAGTAAGATAGGAAAGTGGGTATTTGTCCCTTTAAAGTGATCTGAAGGTTAGGAAGGGAAGTAATAAGGGAACAAAGGGGAAGATGGCCTACAAAGGGTAGGGGAAAGAATTTAAAGGGGATTTTGAGGGGAAATGAAAGGCAAGTAGGGAAAAAGAAGGGGAGACAAAGGGGATAGAAAACAAAGGCTTAGGGGAATGAAATAAGAGGGAAAAGGGGGCCTTTGGGCATCTCTTCACAAACAGAGAGGCTTTATGATGGGAATCAGCAGAAGGGAATTTATCAGAGGACATAAGGCACAAGGAGGCTTCAAGGATGATGTGTTTTCCAGGGAAATGCATTCCTTGAAGGCTCAGAAACATCTTAGCCCCTTATTTGCTTGTCGAAAATTTATAGGGGGCTAACAGATCCTAGGTCTTCAAACACACTAAGCTTATCACAGGTCCTATCTTACACTTGGTAATCCCTAAAATTATAAATGCCTATCCAAAATCCAAATCCAAAGGTCCCCATTAGGTCACCAAAGGTTTCACTGAGTTATAGGATGGATTTGGTGCCTAGCAAGTCATGCCTTCCTGCATAAAGAGGATTGCACTCAAAGGGTCCCCCTTGGCTCAGAGTACAAAAATTACAAGGGACAGCTGCCCTTGTTCACATATTGTTCTTTTTAGCCGAGATGACCTTCAGCAACCAGAGGAGGCAAAGCAATAGAGCATAATCATCACCAAGAAGCAAACCCAAACAAGACAAAAAAAACAAGCATATAGGTAAAAGAGTATCAGAGCTTGCTTTGGAGGATTAACAAAACATTGATGACAAGAGCAGAAGCCTCCTCCTAAAGGTTTTTTCGAAAATAGTACTGCTTCACCTGCACTAGGAGAAGAAAGACAAAGAGTATCAGGTTAAAGAAGACCATTTTTTGCCAAATGATAAAAAAACAGAGTTTTTAAGGTAAAAGGTCAGATTATGAGTTATTGTCAAAGAAAGGGAAAATGTGACCTCGATTTATGCATCTCAACGATAGGCTCCCAAAAAAGGGCCTCCATGCCAAAAAATATTGCTCCCCAAAAGATTGGCAAAAGTAGGAATAAACATGTTTTCCAAGAAATATTTAAAAAGGGTGTTCACAGCAGAATTACAAATTAAAAGATAAGAAACCTCAACCTTACAAAAGTGGGTTTGGGCTTCTTAAATTTTTTAAAAACAAGTATAAAGGCCAAATGAACCTTTCCCATGCATCATTTGTGCTTTACCAAGGAGAAGAAGCCATTGAGAGGAAAGATCTTGAGTTTTCGGGCAAGCTGTAAAAATTTGACATGCGCTACGCACTGAGCACAGTGCTACGCCCTTGGACTCCAGCGCTACGCGCAGAGGTGAGGCACACTATGTAAAACTACACTGTGCTACGTGCTCATGGGGTGGCGCTACGTGTTTGGGTTGGCACTGCGCGCAGGCACATGAGTGACCACTGGAGCCTATTGTTAATGCTCGGTGCTACGCCCAGACGGCCCAAGTGGCCCGACGCTACATGTAGGTGCTACGCCCTGGTAGCACTGATGCCCACGAGTTTCAAAGATCGGTTGCATCAAAAGCCCTGCGAGAAAGTGAAACAGATTTAGTCACTTTCTTTTCCTTCTCCCCAATATGAATTATCAAAAGAGGTCATGTGATTGAAGTGTCCTCCAAACCCTGGGTAAACACAAATTGTGTGCCATTGTCTTTGAACTAGGGTTATAAGAAAGATTGTTTTTTCATACAAAGAGAAGACTGAGTTGCATAAACCTGCCCTCTTCCACCAAGTCCAAGTTTTGGAAGCTGTCCTCACCCTAGTTATCCTCTTTGCAAAAGTTTGACCTACATCACTTATTTTTCTCCAAATACCCTAAAGAAAACTCAGGGTTCCTTCTACTGTTTGGACCAGCCATCATGTCAGAAAGTTATAGTCACACTAGTGGTGATGAGAGTCATAATCCCACCAAGCCAAAACATCATGGAGGAAGAGCTAAAAGGTTTGAGCCCCTAGACACCACTCAAATTACTTCCTCTCCTATGATCCTCTCATACTTCCAGGAAGTAGGATGCTACCATTTTTGTGAGAAGGTCAAGCAAGTTGAAAACCATCCAGACTTAACCAGGTTTTTTTCTTGTAGCCTACAAAACAACCAAGTTAATCTAGCAAGGGTCCAATTTGAGCTTTCATTTGAAATCATTTCCAAAGAAACCGGTATACCAGATGTTGGTGAGCTTTGGTTCAAATGAAAGAAATTGGATTTGAGTTATTATGGGCCTTATTTGAAACCCACCTATCAGCAAGATTGCAAGGCTATTTTTCCTTTTTCTTATCTTCTGGAAAGGTTTGCAACATTAATGAGGCAAATTATCAGTTTCTTCACATGTGAGGGAAGGTATTCCCAGCTCTATTCATATCATATCAGATTGCTGATGCATTTCACCAAAGTCAAAATGATGAACCTACCTTATTACCTTTTTTCGGAGTATTGATAAAATGGCCTCTACTGTCAAGAGGAAAAGTTATGACCACCAAATGCCTAGCCTTTTTCATCACTCTGTGATCAAGATGATTTTACCATACCAGCTAGAGAAACAAGGTATATCTTGGGAGACCTTCATCTCACATGATGTGTTTTCAGACCCCTGGGCCCTCATCCAGCAGAGCTTGCCTTCCACTTCAGAACCATCCACCTCCACACAGCCATCATCTCCCCATGTGCCTTCTCCACAAAGAATTTCACCTATTACTTCCTCCCCTGATTTACCAAGTGAAGAGGTTGACAGTAGCCCTAGCGAAGGGCAAATAGGAGGTAACAGTGAGGAATAATATGAGACAGATAATGATGATGAAGGAGAGGATAGTGAAGAAGAAGTTGATGGAGAGGAAGATGACAAAGAAGAGAATGAAGAAGATGAAAGTGGCCAAGAAGAAAGCAGCAATGGCCAAGGGAAGCAAGATGATCAAGAGGATAGTGAAGAAGAGAATGAAGAAGAGGAAAGTGGCCAAGAAGAAAGTAGCAATGGCCAAGGGCAGAAAGACAGTGAAGAGGAAAACAAAGATAAAACCAGTGATGATAGTCACAAAGATAAAAACAATGAACATGACGATGAAGAGGACAATGACAATGATGATGAAGAGGACAATGAAAATGATGATGAAGAGGAATATGACAGTGAGGAAGAAGAGGAAAACAGTGAAGAAGAAGAACAATCAGATGAGGAAGGAAGCTATCTAAGTGCCCAAAACAGTCCAAGAAAGAGTCATGACATTCATGACAGCTGTCATGAATGTCTTGACAAATATTAGTCCATAAAAGACATACAAAAATCAGAGCATAGTGAAGGACAAATTGATGTCAACATTGACTTTGAGACTCCCATAATTTCCCCTCTCTCATGCACTTATCATAGAGGGAAAAGGAGTGTGTTTGCTGCCTCTAAAAGGCAAAGGGCCACCTCCTCACAAAATATCAAAACATCGGACAAATGCAAAGAAAAAATGAAGAGTGTTGAGCCAAAAGCACCAATCAGGAGGAGTAAAAGGATTAAAAATGTTTATCAAGGCCCTCTCTTTGTTGATCTAGACAGTGACAATGAAGACCAAGGGGTAAACACAAAATTACTCCTCTTAGAAAAATATGCCCAGCTTCAAGAATGGGAAAAGGAATTTTAAAGAGCACAACTGGTCATCCACTATTACAAGCAGGAGCACAAACATTTCAAAGAGGTCAAGAGGGGCCTTTCCTTGCAGAAGAAAATGGTCAAACACTATGCAAGGAAGAGCATGATTTCCTATGCTAAATTGAGGCAAGCCCTCTTAGAGCTAGAAGAGCTAAAGAGGCCCAAAATTCATGACAGCCTTGATATCTTGGCTGATGCTTCTCAATAGGTGTCTAAAATCCCTTGAGGGGACTACCCACCAATTTTGAAGAAAATCCGGACACTTTTTGTTTTTTCCAAATTTTGGCTCCTATAAGCGCAACACCCTAGGCGCTACGCTTTCGTTTGGGGCATCCTCACCTGCTAAATTTTATATTTTTGGGTTTTTCATGTCTCCAGAAGTCTCCACAAAAAATTTCAGATCATTTGGAGCACTTTTCCCCCCTCAAAAGGTCAAAAAACACAAAAATGACCTTTCTGCCTCCTTTTCAGGTCTCGCACTGCGCATAGAGCAGTCTTGGTAGATTTGATTTTTGAGTAGGTAAATGGCATCCATTCAGCACAAACCAAGTATTTATGGAAATTATACTCTCCAATATTTCCAAGGAGCCATCACGGGCCCAAATCTGATGTCAGGAAGGGGTGCAAAGCTTAGCTACAACAGACCCCAAATTTTGCTAATATAAAGCTACGCACAGAGACAACTTTTTGCCAAAAAGTCAACAAAAGCCACAAATTAATGGAAAATTGGTTTTTTAATATTTTCTTGGATAAAAAAATCCTTATTTGATTAGGGAGTTATGTTTTGGTGTGTTTCATTTATTTCCTTATCTTTTATGTGTCTTGGGCCTTGCATGGTCATTAAGCATATTTATGACATTTATGGCTGAATTAGGGTTTCTGGAAGCCTCTTAGGGTTTCCATCTCCTCATATGCTCCATAAATAGAGCATGAGGCTCTTGTATTTTTTGTTGGATTTTGATGACTTATTCTAGAGTAATACATAGCCCTTTGAAGCCTTTGATGAGAAATTGATGTCTTGGAGCTCATGCTTGATCTGATTTGCTTATGGATGGAGAAGCATTGTTTGCAGGATCCATAGTCCTAGTTGATGGTGAAGTTTTCTCTTGTTTATTTTTTCTAGTATTCCATTATGTTTTCCATCTTTCTATGCTGCAATAGGACAAAATATTTAGACTAAGATATGCTTGCTAATGGCACCTTAGATCTGTTTGTTTCCTTCACTACCTTAATGTTTTCTTCTACTAGGATATGTTAGGGAATTCATTTCTTTCTCTCTAAGAAGTTATTAGTTTGTCCATTTCTTGAAATATTTAGATCAGTTAGTATCAATTATGATTTATGGTTAGCCCTGCATATTGTTTCCACTGAAATACTCTATTCTTGGAATCATCTTTTGAAGTAGCTTTGCCTAGGGTTTGTCAAAGAAGTCTGTCTTAACCATGCTCTTTGCCTTCACTTAGCTGAATTTGTTTCAAGGAACCTTCATATCTGTAACTGTGGATGTTAGGGTTTTCTTTCTTTCTATGGTTATAGTTATTCGTGCATCTTAAATGTTTTTCTGCTCTTGATGATAAAATATTTGAAAGATTAGACAAGTTTTTTCCTTTCTATTTTTTATCTGATTGTTGTCTTAGTTGATTATCTATTTTCAGTTTGAAATCAAATGGATTAGGCTTTGCTTATGCTTTTGATTCTCTTGCTGCATTTATAAATCTTCTAACTCTCTCAGTTCACAAAGAACATAAGGATTCAGTTTCCTGCCTTTATTAGTTTTTTTCTTAAACTTAATGTCCATCTCATAATCCTTCACAAAACTTAAAAGATCCACCAATCAAGTAAAATTTCCCTACAAATGCTCTTCACTCCATTTATGAACTTATCTCAACCTTGTTAGACTCCATTGCCCAAAAACTTGACAATCTTCCATGTTTCCTATCTAAAATCTATCTGAGCTTCATACCCAACCAAAAACAATCAAAATACCCTGCACTTAACATCTAGCCTAAAATCAACCCTAATTAGCAAACAAGTTCACATCTTTGCACCTACTAGAGAGATCCCTCTCCGAATCCAGGAAGGCTAGGTCCTAGGATTCCAAAGCTTGGTTTGACGTTACCCTTGTCAATTTGTATCTCAATCAATATAGCAAATTATGGGGAGCTAACATAATGGCGATCACGGTGGGACAGAATTCATAGTAGCCTGAAAAACTCTTGTAGACTCATATCCATCCCCAGTTTGACTTAAAAACCAACCTATAGCTAGAGTAGAAACTAATTACTTCATCATCCTAGCAAGATGATGATTTAGCTAGAGAATACTCATTTACCTTGAGGCTGCATAAAGAAACTAAAAACCTAAAAATAAATACTCCCTAGATTGATTTTTTATCAAGAATTTGGTGGTGGACCATTGTATACATATCCTCAAAATTTCAAAAAAAAAATCCACCTGGCAACTCCACTAAGTCTCCAGTAGGCCTTCCTCAGCCCACTAGTCCCATAGGTTGTTCTAGGATTGTGTAAAATTGGTACAAAACAGTTTTAATGCCTAGTTGTACCTTGTGTGAATAGAGAGATCTGGCTTCACAAAGGATCTATACCAGATCACACCCGAACCCAAATCCTCCTACCGTAGTTGAAAACCCAGAAAAGATTTTGTGGCAAAATCCTAAAGCGGGAAACTCACCCACTGTTAGGACCATCCATAGATCAAGTTCTGCATCGGAACACCTTACAGTTTCACAAGATCCTTAGTTTGATTTGCACCATACCAAGAACCTATTCAGGACCAAATCACAAATTAGGGTCGACCAAGCTGACTTTGAGCCCATATATTTGTAGCAAAGCTCCGGTAGAGAAGCTTCTCCTTCCACTCCACCTGATTTACAGCTTCTCCATCACCTCAGCCCTTTTCATCTCAAATATACTTAGAATCAGTCTTCCGGTCCAAGTACCTTAGCAACACCCATCCATACCATCAGTGTACAAACCTCCTCACTTCAACCTCCTCCACCTCTCACAAATCCTCCCCTTGTAAATCAGCCCCTGTTTCCTTTCCCTCCCATCATGGCAGCCTGGTATGCTCCACTATCTCTACAACAACCACTATTTCCTCTGCCAAATGACTATCAGTCCAAAATCCCTCATTTCTTAGGGACTGAATACATCACTACTCAAAAACATGTAGATATAATTAATGATGCTTTTGACTATATGGAGATAGAAGAAGAAACCATAAAAATGAGGATTTTTGCTCAGAGCTTAGGGGGAGAACCCAAGAAATGGTTTAAAAACTTACCTCCCAACAGCATTCAGGATCTCCCTACTCTATACCAAACCTTTGTGGATAAATGGGAAATCAAGAAGAACCCCCTCCAAATTATGTCCGAGTATAACAATCTTAAAAGAAATCTGAGAGAAAGTGTTCATGACTACTCCACTAGATTTAACAGTTTTTACAATGCTCCCCCACCTCACATAAAACCTTCACAAGGCTTGGCCTTGGTGAAATATCCTGAAGGCTTTGATGCTGATATGGCCTATCAACTAAGGGAGAGAGATTACCTAACTCTAGAAGACATGCAAAAGGGGGTTGTGAGTTTAGAGGCCAATTTGATTGAGAGAAAGGCTAGGGCAAGATCAGAAAAAAGGGTGACTTATAAAGATGACACAACACCTGCACCCTCCTCTTCTGACACCAAACTTGACTCCATATTTAGAACAATGGAGAGGATGATGGAAAAATTCAGTTTGAATGAGAGAACACCTCCTAGGGAAAATTAAGCCAATCTTCAAAACAAGAATACAAATCAAAATTTTAGAAGAGACCCTCCTCCAGTCAGACAAAGAGAGAGTGACCAAAAAATCAGACCCCCCTTCCAAGACAACTATCTAGATGAAGAAGAAAGAGAGCCTGAGCAGTTGGAAGAGGACCATGTAAATGTCATAGGTTCAGATGATGAGGCTAACACATTCCTTACCGAATAAGAACAAATGATGTTTTCCTCAAAACCTCGTGAGAAATCATATGAACATTCCGAGGACTATAAATTAGGATTTGAGAATGCCATAATGGAAGTCCATAGGCAGTATGGCCTTGGGAGTAAAAAGAATCAAGATATTCCTAAAACCAATCAGCCAAACACTGCCGTAAGAAAAACTTCTGAACCTATCCCTAAAAAGACAACAAAAAATGCAAATACTATGGCTAGGAAAACTGAACCAAACATACCAAAGACTAGTCAACCTAACAAAGATTCAAACTGCCCTAGTACTTCAACTAGTGGCCCTAAAAAAATCCTTCTTTCCAAACCATTAAATCAGAATCAACAAATTAAAAATGTAGAAAATTTCATGGCTGATAAAACTGATGTAAATGCAATAAAGACACCTACACCTTTCAGTTTTGAGGGGGAGATTGCCAAGATCAAGATAACCATACCCCTCACTGAGCTGGTAACCCAAAAGGTATATAGATCCTAGATTTTCAAAGTTTTAAATATAGGGAGTAATACTGATACTTTAAACTTAACTGATGATAAACCAGAATTGTTGTTTGGTCCTGAAGTAGAGGGAAAATATCAAGAAGGAGTTGTCCCTCCTTTCTATGTAAGTTTGAACATACATGATAAAATTATGCATAATGCTATGTTAGACTCCGGTGCCTCACACAACCTCATGCCAAAAGTTGTGAAGGAGAGATCGGGCTTAGAGATCACAAAACCCTACAAATATTTGTACTCTTTTGATTCCAGTAGGGTCAAGTGTCTAGGCCTAATCAAGGATCTGTGTGTCAATCTGGCACAAATCCCTGCTAAAAGTCTAGTCATGGATATAGTTGTGGCTGACATCCCCCCAAAATATGGCATGATTTTATCTAGCTCATGGGGGGCCAAACTCCAGGGAAGCCTTCAAATGGACATGACTTATGCCAACATCCCAGTGTTCAATCAAACAAGGAGATTATACCGGGAATCCCACATGAAATACTTGGTGAGTAACATATATAGGCCAAATAACACACTGGTTTATTCCATTCACTCAGACCTTGAATCCTTCATCCTATACAATGAAAATGACATAGATGAACAAATAGATGACAAGTAGAAAGGACTAAGCCCCTCAGAACAACCAAGCCCGTTCTCTGACCAAGAAAATGACACCCCAAATCCAAACAGCCCCAAAGTGCAGAATGTTGACAAAACTGAAATTGACATCCTTTGGCATATAAGATTTGATGGTTCCTATGGTAAGGCTGGTTCAGGAGTAGGGTTTTGGTTCCATAACACAAATAAAGGCCATTCCTATAGGCTAGATTTCCAATGCACCAACAACATTGCAGAATATGAGGCTCTCCTTATTGTTTTACACCTACTCAAAGACTTCAAAGCTAATAAAATATTGGTTCAAGGAGATTCAGAACTGATCATAGATCAAATTAAGGGAGAGTATTCAGCCAAGAACCCTAGGTTAAGGGAATATAGAAATGCTGCCCTAGACCTTCTCAAAACCTTTGAGAAATATGAGCTCACTTTCATCCCTAAGGCCCAAAACTGCCTTGCCAATGAGCTTGCCTTTGCTGCCAGCAATTTCTCTTTACCTTATGAAGAGAACCAATGCCTCATCAAAATAAAGAATAGGCCTACTGTACCGGAAAATCTAAACCATTGGCAAGTGTTTAAAAATGATGACCAAATAGATGATTTTCTGCAATCCAGAAATGATTTTTCCAGCATAAAAAAGAGTTTGAGATTTGAAAGAAATACTTCTGTTGAAAAAGAAACTCCCAAAATAGAGTTTCCCTTTAATGACGATATAAACCACCTTCAAAACACTTGTGGAGCAGAATTATTTGATAAATCTGATCAAAAGGAATTTGAAATTTTGCAGTACAAAAATGACACCTTGCCAAGAGGCCTTACACCACTAGAAGAGTTGTTTGATTTTAATGATGTAGCTAAAAAACACAAGATGGAATCCAATGAAATAAATGTAGAAGAGTGTAACATGGGAGAGATGAAAGAGCCCAAAACTCTCCCACCTCTCACAAAACAGAAATACATTGAGCTTTTTAGAGAATTTAAAGATGTGTTTGCTTGGGGGTATGAAGACTTGAAATCCTATGACACCAAAATGATTCAACATAAAATTCCTCTCAAAGAAAATCAGAAACCATTTAAACAAAATTTGAGAAGAATAAACCCCCTTTTGTTACCCTCAGTTGAGAAAGAAATCAAAAAGATGTGCGATGTAGGGATCATAGTCCCAGTTCGATACTCGGAATGGGTTTCCAACCTTGTGTCAGTTAGGAAGAAGACCGGTGAAATTAGGCTTTGTATTGACTTCAGAAATTTGAACAAAGCCTCCTTGAAAGACAATTACCCTTTGCCTAAAATGGATCACATACTCCAAAAGGTAGTTGGCTCACAAATAATTTCACTATTGGATGGGTTCTCAGGTTACAACCAAGTTCTAGTCTTTCCAAATGACCAACTTAAAACTGCTTTCACTACACCTTGGGGTACATTCATGTATGTCAAAATGCCATTTGGTTTAATGAATGCAGGGGCTACTTTCCAAAGGGAAATGGACATAGGTTTTTTGGAAGACATAGGTTACTTCATAGTCATATACCTTGATGACATCACTGTCTACTCTAAGACTAATGAGGAGCACTTAGTTCACTTGAGAAAAGTTTTCGAAAAATGTAGAAAGTATGGCCTGTCCATCAATCCTAAGAATTTTTTTTTTGGTCTTCAGGAAGGAAAACTCTTGGGTCACATCATCTCTGAGGAGGGAATCAAGATAGCTCCCAAAAGAATAGAAGGCATCTTACAAATCAGCCACCCTAGAAACATTAAAAAGCTGCAATATTTCATTGGAAAGATTAACTTCCTAAGAAGATTCATCCCTAACCTTGCTGACCTCCTAATAAATATCATAAATATGTTGAAAAAGGAAGTGGGAGTGAAGTGGAATATGGAAGCAAAACAATCTTTTGAGCTGGTAAAACAAGCACTCACGCAAACATCAGTCTTAATCAGCCCTGACTTCACAAAGGACTTTTACATTTTCTCCTTTGCCTCTGAACATACTGTGGTAGCAGTATTGTTGCAAAAGAAAATCATGGGACAAGATCAGCCCATAGCTTTATTCAGCAAAGCCTTAAGGGATTCTCCTATGAAATATAACATTATGGAGAAACAAGCCTTTGCCTTAATCAAAGCTTTGAAGGATTTCAGAGTTTATATTTTGCATTCACATATCATAGCCTTTGTCCCAAACGCGGTTGTCAAAGATATACTTAATCAAGACCCTGATGTTAAAAGGGGCAAGTGGATTGCTACCATTTTAGAATATGATTTGGAAATCAGACCCACTAAATTGATTAAGGGACAAGGATTTGCAAAACTTATGGCTGACTCAAATTTCCAAGCTCTAGACATGAATATGGTTGGTATGTTAGAAGAAACTCAAGAAATTACAGCACCATATATTGAAGAAATGTTTCTAAATTCGCCTTGGTATGCTGATATTATTTATGTGCTCCTTTATCTCAATGTTCCCCCTTATTTTTCAAAAACTAAAGCAAGATTCTTAAAACAGAAAACATTAAATTTCTGCATTTTAGATGGAGTATTGTACTGGAAGAATTTTGTTGGTTTACTGCTTAAATGTTTGCTTGAAGATTATGCAAAGAAAATCATGCATGAATTACATGAAGGAGAATCTGGGGGTCACCTCTATTGGAAGACCACAACCAACAAGATCCTTAGGGCTGGCTACTGCTGGCCCACCTTATTTCCTGATACTCACAAACTAGTCACAACTTGCCATAAATGCCAAATCTTTGATGGCAAAAGAAAGCTCCTATCTTTACCCTTGCACCCCATCAATGTTGAAGCCCCTTTTCAGCAGTGGGGTTTGGACTTCATAGGAGAGATCCATCCTACTTCATCTGCCCAACATAAGTGGATCCTCACTACCACCAACTATTTCACCAAATGGATAGAAGCCATCCCTTCTAGAAATGCCACTGATTCAATTATCATCAAATTCCTTGAAACTGACATCCTATCCAGGTTTGGTTGTCCTAAGAAGATCATCACCGATAATGCTGCTTCCTTTACATCTAAGAAAATGGTGTACTTTTGCTACAAATATCACATCACGCTCGATCACTCCACTACTTATTACCCACAAGGGAATGGACTAGCTGAGTCCTCCAAAAAGAGCTTGGTAAACATCATTAAGAAGCTCTCAGAACAAAATCAAAAAGCATGGCATAGAAAACTAGTGCATGCACTATGGGCTGATAGACTAACCGCCAAGAAATCTATTAGTATGTCTCCCTATAAACTAGTGTATGGCATGGATGCAGTATTTCCCACCTCTTTAGGAGTCCCAGTCATGAAGCTTCTTCAAGATCTTAAATCAAAAGAAAATGACATGTAGAGGAAGATGAACCCAACCATTCATTTGCAGCAATCAAGAGAATAAGTTTACAAGAGGACCCAAGCTATCCAGGAAAAAATCAAGAAAATATTTGATATAAGAACCAAAGAAAATGATTTCCAGATTGGAGACAAGGTTCTGAAATGGGATTCAAGAAGGGAGGACAAAGGAAAACATGGTAAGTTTGAAAATCTGTGGAAAGGTCCCTATATCATTGATTCGGTGAGAGGCAACAATGATTTCTTTCTGAAGGAACTTGATGGAACTAAAATGTTTGGAGGTCCTATAAATGGGAGGATGCTTAAACATTACTTTTGTCAAGAAAATTAGTTTAAAACTTTCTCATTCCTTGTACATACCATTGTTTAATGAAAGGATATAAAGACAAAAAACCTAAAAAATAGAAAAGAGAAAAAGAGGGCAGGAATGAAAAGATAGGTACAGCCCCATACCAAAAAATGATGTTGCTGAAAGTGTGCAAGTCTAAATGCCACTACTAGTCTTTGAAAAACAAGTCTTGTTCAGTCATCTAGTCTAATCATGGCTGGACATGTTTTCAATTTAGTTGCTGATAGGTTAGTGAAATAAAAACTTGTCAAAATCATGTAAACTTGACTTATCAAAAGAGAATAGATTAGGAATGAAAAGATACGGGTTCCACATGCTCAAAACAGAACCAAAGAGGAATATGAGGATGCATAACAAATGATAGATCACAGCCCTTATCTTTCTGTTTTACTTCATGCAAAAAAATGTTTGTGTGCAGCTTGTTCTTATGCCACAACTCATGGTAAGTCAGATTGCCTAATCCTGATTTGAACCATGATTTCAATTTCATGTTTATAGCTTAGAGAATGAAGTTTGTCAAATAGCTTAATCTTGACAAATAAGTAGACTAGGTAGAGAATAAAAGAGTTCATTAGCCTAATCTAAACTCTTGGAAGAGATAAGGGTACAATTAGATAGTTTCTTTTTTGTTTTCAAAAAATAAAAATGTCAACGATTTGCCAGTTCAAATGCACCCAAGGAAGAAAAAATGTTACTCAAGTAGGTTGGGTAGGTAGAGATGATGTTGATGTTTATCATGTCTTTTCAGATTACTAAGATCACAACTTCAAGCAAGCATCAGCAAGGGAAAGAGGTAAAAATATGCCCAATGGATGAGGCACTAATATTCAGAAACCAAGAGATCTGGAAATTCTGGACACCTCATGAACGGGAGTTTCCCTCCCCAAGTGGAGCAACTGTTAGTCATCCTTAATTTTCATACATGAATATGACTAAGCATTGTTTCCAGATTTCTAGAAACAAATTTCATGAGCATTGTGAGTTCTAGAAATCTCACAGCCTTCATTACCCTTAGGATAATTTTTCCTAATTTTCCATCACCCTATCTAGCCATCACTAGCCCACCACTCCCGGAAGACCCATCCTATGTTCAAGCCATATTATTTTACCCCAACTACCACTCATTTTTCCACCATGTTTTTCCTTTTGGCCCAAATTCCTCTGTTTTGGTTATCTACAAGATTCCCTACTACTGATCAAACCTACTAATCCAATAGTCTTGATGGCTCTTCCATAATATTCCCAGACACTTATTTTTTCTACAAACCCTCTAGATAATCAAAATGCTGGATCCTAGGTCTTCAAACACACTAAGCTTATCATAGGTCCTATCTTACACTTGGTAATCCCTAAAAGTCTAAATGCCTATCCAAAATCCAAATCCAAAGGTCCCCATTAGGTCAACAAAGGTTTCACTGAGTTACAGGATGGATTTGGTGCCCAGCAAGTCATGCCTTCCTGTATAAAGAGGATTTCAATCAAAGTGGCCCCCTTGACTCAAAGTACAAAAATTGCAAGGGACAGCTTCCCTTGTTCACATATTGTTTTTTTTAGCCAAGATGACCTTCAGCAACCAGAGGAGGCAAAGTAATAGGGCATAATCATCACCAAGAAGCAGACCCAAACAAGACAAAAACAAAAAGCATATAGGTCAAAGAGTATCAGAGCTTGTTTTGGAGGATTAAAAAAACATTGATGACAAGAGAAGAAGCCTCCTCCTAAAGGTTTTTTCCAAAATAACACTGCTTCACCTGCACTACGAGAAGAAATACAAAGAGTATCAGGTTAAAGAAGACCATTTTTTTCCAAATGATAAAAAAACAGGGTTTTTAAAGTAAAAGGTCAGATTATGAGTTATTGTCAAAGAAAGGGAAAATGTGACCTCGATTTATGCATCTCAACGATAGGCTCCCTACAAAGGGCCTCCATGACAAAAAATATTGCTCCCCAAAATATTGACAAAAGCAGGAATAAACGTGTTTTCCAAGAAATATTTAAAAAGGGTGTTTACAGCAGAATTACACATTAAGAGATAAGAAAACTCAGCCTTACAAAAGTGGGTTTGGGCTTCTTAAATTTTTTCAAAACAAGTATAAAGGCCAAATGAACCTTCCCCATGCATCATTTGCGCTTTACCAAGGAGAAGAAGCTATTGAGAGGAAAGATCTTGAGTTTTCGGGCAAGCTGTAAAAATTTGACAGGCACTACGCGCTGAGCACAGTACTATGCCCTTGGACTCTGGCGCTACACGCAGAGGCGAGGCACGCACTGTAAAATTACACTGCGCTATGTGCTCGAGGGGTGGCGCTACGCGTTTGGGTTGGCGTTGCGTGCCGGCATAGAAGCGACCACCAGAGCCTGTTGTTAATGGCCGGCGCTATGCCCAGATGGCCCGACCAGCCTGGCACTACACGCAGGCACTATGCATTGGCGCTGTGCCCTGGCAACACTTCAGAAAATTGTGCTAAAGGTTTCAAGATTGGTTTTTGCCTCCACAAAACCTCTGCAAGTGGAAACAAGGTTATTCAACCTTTCTTTCCTTCTCCCAAATATGGATTATCAAAGAGGTCATCCGTGATTAGAGATTAACCAAAACCCTAGATTATGCACAAACAAATTGTCATTGTCTTTGAACTAGGGTTATAAGAAAGATTGTTTTTTCATACAAAGAGAATTCTGAGTTGCATAAACCTGCCCTCTTCCACCAAGTCCAAGTTTTGAAAGCTGTCCTCACCCTAGTTTCCCTCTTTGCAAAAGTTTGACCTACATCACTTATTTTTCTCTAAATAACCTAAATAAAACTCAGGGTTCCTTCTGCAGTTTGGACCAGCCATCATGTCATAAAGTGATAGTCACACTAGTGGTGATGAGAGTCATACTCCCACCAAGCCAAAACATCATGGAGGAAGAGATAAAAGGTTTGAGCCCCTAGACACCACTCAAATTACTTCCTCTCCTATGATCCTCTCATACTTCTAGGATGTAGGATGCTACCATTTTTTTGAGAAGGTCAAGCAAGTTGAAAACCATCCAAACTTAACCAGGTTGTTTTCTTGTAGCCTACAAAACCACCAAGTTAATCTAGAAGGGGTCCAATTTGAGCTTTCATCTGAAATCATTTCCAAAGAAACTGGTATACCAGATGTTGGTGAGCTTTGGTTCAAACGAAAGAAATTGGATTTGAGTTATTATGGGCCTTATTTGAAACCCACTTGTCAGCAATATTGCAAGGCTATTTTTCCTTTTTTCTTATCTGCTGGAAAGGTATGCAGCATTAATGAGGAAGATTATCAGTTTCTTCACATGTGAGGGAAGGTATTCCCGGCTCTATTTATATCATATCAGATTGCTGATGCATTTCACCAAAGTCAAAATGATGAACCTACCTTATTAAATTTTTCAGAGTATTGATAAAATGGCCTCTACTGTCAAGAGGAAAAGCTATGACCACTACATTCCTAGCCTCTTTCATCACTCCCTGATCAATATGATTGTCCTATACCAGCTAGAGAAACAAGGTATATCTTGGGAGACCTTAATCTCACATGATGTGTTTTCAGACCCCCGGGCCTTCATCTAGTAGAGCTTGCCTTCCACTTCACAACCATCCACCTCCACACAGCCATCATCTCCCCACATGCCTTCTCCACAAAGAATTTCACCTATTACTTCCTCCCGTGATTTACCAAGTGAAGAGGCTGACAGTAGCCCTAGTGAAGGGAAAATAGGAGGTAACAGTGAGGAAGAAGATGAGACAGATAATGATGATGAAGGAGAGGACAGTGAAGAAGAGAATGAAGAAGAGGAAATTTGCCAAGAAGAAAGTAGCAATGGCCAAGGGTAGCAAGACAGTGAATAAGAAAACAAAGATAAAACCAGTGATGATAATCACAAAGATAAAAACAGTGAACATGATGATGAATATGAAAATGACAATGATGATGAAGAGGACAATGAAAATGATGATGAAGAGGAATATCACAGTGAGGAAGAAGAGGAAAACAGTGAAGAAGAAGAACAGTCAGATGAGGAAGGCAGCTATCTAAGTGCCCAAAACAGTCCAAGGAAGAGTCATGACAGTCATGACAGCTATCATGACTGTCTTGAAAAAGATCAGCCCATAAAGGACATAGAAAAATCCGAGCATAGTGAAGGACAAACTGATGTCAGTATTTCCTTTGAGACTCCCATAATTTCTCCTCTCTAATGCACTTATCATAGAGGGAAAAGGAGTGTGTTTGTTGCCTCTAAAAGGCAAAAGGCCACCTCCTCACCAAATATCAAAACATCAGACAAAGGAAAATAAAAAATGAAGAGTGTTGAGCCAAAGGCACCAGTCAGGAGGAGTAAAAGGATTAAAAAGGTTTCTCAAGGCCCTCTCTTTGTTGATCTAGACAATGACAATGAAGACCAAGGGGTAAACACAAAATTACTCCTCTTAGAAAAATATGCCTAGCTTTGAGAATGGGAAAAGGAAATTGAAAGAGCACAAAGGGTCATCCAATATTACAAGCAAGAGCACAAACATTTCAAAGAGTTCAAGAGGGGCCTTGCCTTGCAGAATAAAATGGTCAAACACTATGCAAGGAAGAGCATGATTGGCAATGCTAAATTGAGGCAAGCCCTCCTAGAGCTAGAAGAGCTAAAAAGGCCCGAAATTTATGACAGCCTCGGGATATTGGCTGATTCTTCTTAGCAGGTGTCTAAAACCTCTTTAGGGGTCTACCCACCAATTTTGAAGAAAATCCAGACACTTTTTGTTTTTTCCAAATTTTGGCTCCTATAAGCGTAACACCCTAGGCGCTACGCTTTTGTTTAGGGCATCCTCAGCTTCTAAAGTTTATATTTTTGGGTTTTTCATGTCTCTAGAAGTCTCCGCAAAAAATTTCAGATCATTTGGAGCACTTTTTCCCCCTCAAAAGGTCAAGAAACACCTCAAAAATGACCTTTCTGCCTCCTTTTCATGCCTGGCTCTGCACGTAGAGCAGTCTTGGGAGATTTGATTTTTGAGCAGGTAAATGGCATCCATTCAGCACAAATCAAGTATTTATGGAAGTTATACTCTCCAATATTTCCAATGAGCCATCACGGGCCAGAATCCAATGCCGAGAATGGGTCCAAAACTTAGCTGCAACAGACCCCAAATTTTACTGATATAAAGCTACGCACAGAGACAGCTTTTTGCCAAAAAGTCAACAAAAGACACAAATTAATGGAAAATTAGTTTTTTAATATTTTCTTGGATAAAACACTCCTGATTTTATTAGGGAGTTATTTTTTGGTGTGTTTCATTTATTTCCTTATCTCTTATGTGTCTTGGGCCTTGCATGGTCGTTAAGCACATTTATGACATTTATGGCTGAATTAGGGTTTCTGGAAGCCTCTTAGGGTTTCCACCTCCTCATTTGCTCCATAAATAGAGCATGAGGCTCTTGTATGTTTTGTTGGACTTTTATGACTTATTCTGGAGTAATACGTAGCCTTTTGAAGCCTTTGATGAGAAATTGATGTCTTGGAGCTCATGCTTGATCTGATTTGATTGTGGATGGAGAAGGATTGTTTGCAGGATCCATAGGCCTGGTTGATGGTGAAGTTTTCCCTTGTTTATGTTTTCTAGTTTTCAATCTTTCTATGCTGCAGTAGGACAAAATATTTAGACCAAGATGTGCTTGCTAATGCCACCTTATATCTATTTCTTTCTTTCACTGCCTTAATGTTTTCTTCTACTGAGATATGTTAGGGAATTCATTTCTTTCTCTCTAAGAAGTTCTTAGTTTGTCCATTTCTTGAAAGATTTAGATCAGTTAGTATCAATTATGATTTATGGTTAGCCCTGCATATTTTTGCCACTGAAATACTCTGTTCTTGGAATCATCTTTTGAAGCAGCTTTGCCTAGGGTTTGTCAAAGAAGTCTGTCTTAACCAAGCTCTTTCCCTTCACTTAGCTAAATTTGTTTCAAGGAACCTTCATAGATGTAACTGTGGATGTTAGGGTTTTATCTCTTTTTATGGTTATATTTATTCATGCATCTTAAATGTCATTCTGCTCTTGATGATAAAATATTTGAAAGATTAGACAAGTTTTTTCCTTTCTATGTTTTATCTGATTGTTGTCTTAGTTGATTATCTATTTTCAGTTTGAAATCAAACGGATTAGGCTTTTCTTATGCTTTTTATTCTCTTGTTGCACTTATAAATCTTCTAACTCTCTCAGTTCACAAAGCACATAAGGATTTAGATCCTACCTTTATTAGCTTTGTTCTTAAACTTAATGTCCATCTCATAATCCTTCACAAACCTTAAAAGATCCACCAACCAAGTAAAATTTCCCTACAAATGCTCTTCACTCCATTTATGAACTTATCTGAACCTTGTTAGACTCCATTTCCCAACTACTTGACAATCTTCCATGTTTCCTATCTAAAATCTATATGAGCTTCATACCCAACCAAAAACAATCAAAATACCCTGCACTTAACATCTAGCCTAAAATCAACCCTAATCAACAAACAAGTTCACATCTTTGCACCTACTAGAGAGATCCCTCTCCGAATCTAGGAAGGCTAGGTCCTAGCATTCTAAAGCTTGGTTTGATGTTACCCTTGTCAATTTTCATCTCAATCAATCTATAAAATTACGGGGAGCTAACAAGTGTTAGAAAACTCTTCTCTTTTTAACAGTCCAAATAAAGGGGTTTAACCCTTGTTTTCTTTGTCTTCTACGTAATCACATTTATTCTGTCTTCTTCTTAGATACCTCTCCTCTTTTTCAATAAGAGGCTCATATCCTTTTAAATTCATACTGGCTTCAGCTCTTCAACGAAAGCGGAGGTTGTGCCAAGAAAGATACTCTGATACCATTGTAATATTCCCAAATAGAGACTGTTAGCAAGGCATGCCTAAAAAACACATTTTTCAGGAATGTATGTTATAGGATTGGAACCCAACCCTTGGATCCCTTAGATATAAGCATCTAACACCTGAATCCAATATGGAATTAGAAACAAATCCTCCTAGGTGGGTCAAACAGGTCTCCCACACCTAGTACAACTAGAAAATGCCCAAGAATGGGACTGCAACACTATATAATAATACTGCCCAGAGAATAACACAATTTAGGAAGGTGAAAATAGTAGGCCAATATGGTGGCTGAATAAATACATGTACATCAGTAAAATAGATTCACAATTTGGCCCATACAATAAACAAGAGAAGTATGAAGACTCTTATGAAGAAAACCCTCAGAAAGAGGTGTTGCAACAATGTATTACACTACAAAAAGACTTGACAACATTATTTTAGGGAGTTGTAGCAGCTGTATATTACATGTCAGATATAGGAAATATCTGTGTATAAAATATTAGATATATATCAGATCTATACAGTAGATTGTCTCTATTTTACATACCTCTTGGAGTTTTCAGCAAAGCATGAAGCATATGGAGTAGATCTGAGATCTTATGCAGCATATTTGCAGATTCATTCAGAATTTTTGAAGCATCTATAGGAGTACTCATATCAGATCTGAATATGACATGGAATAGATTGTGAATCCATGGATCACCACAGTGAAAGGCAGATTCCCATCACCAGAGATCACTCCTGAAAGTTTGCCAAAACTCCCTTGCAACTTCCTCTTGTAGATAACGCAGTCCTGGAAGATAAAATACGTTGTAGCCTTGATGAACAGCTTGGCATGAAGCCAAGGTATGGATCTGAAGCTACAATGATCCAATACACTCTTTCCAAGGGAATAGAAGGCTCTCCCACTGAAAAGAGGCACTAGATTGGCCTAGATCTGAATAGATCTAGCCTCCACTTGCTGTAGCTTACAAAGACAGCCAAACCCTCAATAGGATATGTGTTGTAGTTGGAAGAAGAGCTTGGCCTTAAGCCTAATAGTGGAAAATAAATACAAGACTCCTCCTTGAGCTACTCAATGGAAGAGGTGGGATTCCCGATCAGAAACACCCTAGTGTTAAACAACACTATTCTAAGCTAAACAACCAGAGAATGAGAAATGTCTAAGCAGACAAATTATTTAGAAATAATATCTTCAACAACCTTCTCCTATTGTCATCCTCTCTATTTTATAAGATGAAAGTCTTGCATAACCCTAAAACACCTAAATGATTGAGCTCCTTTCACATGTTTAACCTCCTTATAAAACTACACTATGCATCTAGGAGGTTCAATGCATATAGAAAGTGTTGTTGATTTGGTCATGGTTGACCCAGTCAAACAGCTCAATCCCTTCCACACATGAGGGTGTTTTATCAGAATAGTCCAGATTTAACCTTGTTCTCATTGGGAATTGATTTATTTACTGTTCTTAGGAGTTTTTATTGTCCTCCTTTACACATTTATTCTTACAATAAGAAAATGAAACAAAATTGTATATTCCCATTAGCTTGGGCTAATTGGGAATATTACAGTCCTCCCCTCCAAAATGTTGCTTGTCCTCAAGCAATAGATAAGGTGAGTGCTAAAACTCTCTTCCTCCTCCATTGGTGACACAAGCAAGTGATAAGCCTCCTCCATGAGCTGAGTGTTCACCAAACCAACCCTCCATGAATTGTTTCTCTAATGTCTTTATGAGAGGTAAATATCCCATCCCATAAGGAGTCAAAAACTTGAATGAAACAAGCATGGCTGAACCAATACTCTCTCTAGGATAGGTAGCATATGACACATAGAGAGTTCCCATACCATGTGGCACATACATGGCTTCCCTCCTCATTCCATACATCCTTCTGAAAAGTACAAGTGTATCATCTATGTATGGGAGAAAAGCTATGAATATACAAATAGAAGTTCGAGCAGGAGGAGGTGGATCATAATCCCACACATGATACCAAAGCAGTGCATCACCTGCCTGCCTCAAATCAAGATATGGTAAGTGGTTTTCCCACCAATTACTTTCTGCCCAAGTCATCTCACTATTGCTCAAGGTGAGAGATATGTTTGGTGCCTTTGGAAAGAACCCATCATGAAAGAGAATCTCTCTTTGCATATCAAGGCAGTGGCCAAATTCAGAATTTTCAATGGCCCAACAATTGCCATGAGATCTACATGATACATTGCTCCTTTTAGGTGTCATGGCCTGCATACAAATGGGTGGAGAAAATGTACAATCAGAAAATAAAGCTTGCTTTACATGAACATATCCTTTACCAACAATGCCTCTCACACACATGGAGTTGTGCATGGATCTTTCTCTTCTTTCCGAAAAAGGAAGAGATGACTGAAATGACTCTTGCATAGAGTCCCATGGCTACCCTGTAATATTCCTACATAGCCTAAGCTAAGAGGAATATCCATTTTTTTTTTACTTTATGTTGCATTAATAAATTAATAAAGGAGGACATGTAAAACTTCTAAAAAAACTAAATAAATCAATTCCCATGTGAACACAGATAAATCAGGGCCATGTAAATAATCACTTGCAGGTGTGAAAGGGGTTTGAGCTATGAGACTGGGTCAACCTTGACCAAATCTACAGCACTGTCTAGGTTCAATGTATATCCTAAAGGGACAGTGCAGTTTTAGGAGGCCCCTGATGTGAAAAGAGCTAACTCATCAAGGTGGTTTAGGGTTTGCAAAGTCTCTCATCTTATAAAAGGAAAGGGAAGGCAGCAAGAGAAGGTTGTTGATTGATCATATTTCTGAGTATCTTGTCTATTTAGACAAATACTATTCTCTGTTGTTTAGTGGAGGATTGTGCTGCTTAGCACTTGGAGTTCGTATGCAGGGATTTCACCTCTTCCTTTGAGGATTCTTGGAGGAGTATTTGCTGATTTGATCCACTATCAGGCTTGAGGCCAAGCTCTACTTACAATTGCAGCACTGATCCATTGAGGGGTTTGCTACTTTTGCAAGTTGTAGCAAGTGGGATTCTAGATCTGCAGAGATCTAGCTTGTTTTGGGAGCCTCTTCTCATGGAGTGTGTCTTTTAACCTCCCGGAAGAGTGCCTCACCTATTTTCACTTCAGATCTGTAACTTGGAAGTGGGCCATCTATTTCATTTGAGCTACAACGTTGTTTCCATCAAGGAACTGTGTTATTTTGATATGAGATTCTTTATGGTGTTTTGATCACAATTTTGATGAGAGATATTTGGTGTTGGGATTTTCCTTTCACTTTGGTGATCCATGGATTAGCTTGCTAATCCATGTTCTATTTAGATCTGATCTACTGTAATGAAATTTTATATTCAAAAATTACTGCAGCATTTTACAGATCTGTGACTTGAAACTCAGATCTACTCTTTGTTATGCATGATTTTGTCAAAACCCCAAGGGGATCTTGTGAACAAGACTATGTAGTTTCTAGATATGAAATAGATCTGATTTTTTGTCCACAGATCTATCGTAGATCTGAGTTGTAATATGCAGCTACTACAACTCCTGAAAATAACATTTTTGAGCCATTTCTGCTGATATATATGTGTTGTAGCTCCATTTTCTGAGGATTTCTTGCTCTATTGCCTCATGTATTCTACTGTATATTGAAAGAGTGTCATTATAATTCTGATTTGCTGTTGTACATTCATTTTTTAATCGTATTTTATGGCCTCCTTCTCATATTGTCCAAGACTACGTTATTCTTGAAGCAGTTTGTTGTGCATAGCTGCAACCCCTCTTGTAGGGTGTTTTCCAGCTAGACTAGGTGGTGGGAGATCTGTTTACCACATCTAGTTTGATTTGTTTTTTCTCCCCTTTTGGATCTAGACTCTAGATCTGCTGATCTAAGGGATCCAAGGGTTGTAAACTCATTTCTGTACATCAATCTCCCAAGAGTGCGTTATTTAAGCAGGTTTGGTGTGCTATTCCAGATCTGGGATATTACATGCCCCAACTCCACATATCTCATGCATTCTTGAAAATGCTGATGTATCTCTCCTTCAAAGCCTTCCCATTCAAAGCATCTCATGATAGTGTTGTAGATCTTCATAGAATAGGTAGGGCTGAAATAGAACTCTTTGTAGGCTCCTTATAGGATCCTCTCCTTGAGCTTGGAGGCTCTAGGTAAGAAGACTCTACCATGATGACAGATGACTTCTTCATGGATTAGATATCCCTCTTCATGCAGCTGGTCATCAAGCATCATACAAGTGTGGAGATTTTTGGAATAATCTACCAATAGCTGGGATTTCCAATATAGATCTACACTTCCCAACAATGATAGCACTGATGATGCATCAATAGGGATGTATTTCATGTTGTTGATCCTTTATTTGTGATATCTTATGCCAAAGGTGTGTGTTGGAAGTATATACCTTCCATTTTATTCCTCCAACAATGCAGAGTCATAAATGAAGGTGGGTGATGATGTTGAGAGAAGAGAACCTCCCTCTTTCTTGAAGTTACCGAAACCTCCCAGCACTGTGGATTTATCTTATAATGCTCCCATCCCTCCTAGATCTGAACATGGAGCATTATGTTGTGAGAGATCTCCCACAAAAACTGAATCAGGTGGCCTCCCAAGTTGTTTGCCACTAGATAAAAGGGTCCCACGCAGAAATCTCCTAAACATAAGAGATGGGACTGTAGAGTCTTTGCTTCCACTGTGTTGTTTCAACTTTATTTCATGTGTGGAAGTCTCATGAAATTTGGAGACCACTCTTAGTGATGCAAGAGTTCCTATGATTGGAATATCTCCTCCTAGCAATAGTGATCATCTTCTACAATGTCAACTTTGTGATCCCTCCTTTTTTCTGTCTCATTGTCTCTTAGCATAGACACATGCTGCTCATGTCCTCAACATGGAAGATCCTTAGGAACTTCTTGCAAAGATTAAAGAACTCCTTTAGTGGAAGCAATTGCTTCATCTCCATCTCCCAGTGATAATAGATCTCATCCTACTATCACAGCGCTGGATGATCTTTTCTACTCTCTTTCTCCCTTCTCCTCATCAATAGAGAATGCCTCATCATCAAGATACCCCTTTCATTGGTCTCTTCTTGAAGAAGGAACCCTCATCTCTTCTCCTTGAGAAAAGATTTCTTGCGGAAATGGGGCTTTTTCCTTTGGAAAATCATGCAACAGATGTTCAACCCTTTCAACAATGTTTAGAAGTGGAGTTGGCTTGATGGATTATTCCAAATTATGCAAAGATACAAATTCCTTAGGCTTGATTTTCTCCCTCAAGGAAGTTTTAGAATATTCCAATTCAAATATTTTCACTAACCTCCTAGTGAACTTTTCATAATAAGATATATTTAAATTTTTCAAGGAAGAAGACTCAAATAGCCACCAAGCATAAGCTTTACCTTGAAGATGCAGCGCCGCTACTCTCATGGCTTCTTCTTCTTAAACTTGGTGCAACTAAAAATATGTTTCAAGCTTCCTTACCCAAGACTTGACTGAGCTCTTAGGTAATCCATCAAAAGTAGGTAGAGAGAATCTACCCAAAGTTTGCTGCATGCACCCTCTTCTTCTATTATAGATATTGGATCTCCTTTCTTCTCTAAGTTGACAGAAATTTGGAAAACTGAGATGCTCCTTGAATCTCTTTGACTGAGATTCATATTCTTGGAGATATTCACCAAGAGTTTCCTTCTTTGGTGCTCCTCTTCTTCCTCCTTCCTTGGACAAGAAAGTAGGCATGTTACAACGTTGTAGATCAGGTTGTGTTGTTGAATACTCACACACATAGTAAGAAGTACTGGGGCTTTCTTGATGTGAAAATATTCTTGAGGGATTTTCATTTCTTTCCCTCCTCATTCCTCGAATTTCTTCTTTCAGCTCATGCAAATTTTGAGAAAGAGTGTTAGAAAGCTCTTCTCTTTTTAACCTTCCAGATAAAGGGGTTTCACCCTTATTTTCTTTGTCTTCTATGTAATCACATTTATTCTTTCTTATTCTCAGATACCTCTCCTCTTTGTTAGTAAGAGGATCATCTCCTTCTGAAGTCAAACTGGCTTCATCTCTTCAATGAAAGCACAGTTTGTGCCAAGAAATATGCTCTGATACCACTGTAATATTCCCAAATAGGGACTGTTAGCAAGGCATGCCTGAAAAATGAATTTTTAAGGAATGTATGATACAGGATTAGAAACCAACCCTTGGATCCCTTATATTTGAGTATCTAAGACCTAAATCCAAGAGGGAATCAGAAAAAAATCCTCCTAGTTGGGTTAAATAGGTCTCCCACACCTAGTACAATTGGAAAATTCCCAAGAATGGGATTGCAACACTATATAATAATACTGCCCAGAGAAAACACAGTTTAGCAAGGTGACAATAGTAGGAAAATATGGTGGCTCAATAAATACATGTACATCAGCAAAATAGATACAAAATGTGGCCCATACAATGTACAAGAGAAGTATGAATACTCTTATGAAGAAAACCCTCAGAAAGAGGTGTTGCAACAATGTATTGCACTGCAAAAAGACTTGACAACATTATTTTAAGGAGATTTAGTAGTTGTATATTACATGTTAGATCTAGGAAATATTTGTGTATAAAATATTAGATCTATATCAGATCTATACACTAGATTGTCTCTATTTTACATACACCTTGGGGTTTTCATCAAAGCATGAAGCATATGGAGTAGATCTTAGATCTTATGCAGCAGATCTACAGATTCATTCAGAATTTATGAAGCATCTATAGGAGTATTTAGATCAGATCTAAATATGACATGGAATAGATCAGAAATCCATGGATCACCATAGTGAAAGGCATATTCCCATCACCAGAGATCACTCCTCCAAGTTTGCCAAAACTCCCCTGCAACTTCCTCTTGCAGATAACGCAATCCTGGAAGATAAAATGCATTGTAACCTTGATGAAAATTTTGGCCTGATTCCAAGGTATGGATCTGAAGCTCCAATGATCCAATACACTCTTGCCAAGGGGATAGAAGACTCTCCCACTAAAAAGAGGCACTAGATTTTCCTAGATATGAATAGATCTAGCCTCCACTTGCTGCAGCTTACAAATACAACCAAACCCTCAACAGGATCTGTGTTGTAGTTGGAAGAAGAGCTTGGCCTTAAGCCTGATAGTGGATAAGAAATAAAGGACTCCCCCTTGAGCTACTCAACGAAAGAGGTGGGATTCCCGATCAGGAACACCCTAGTGCTAAACAACACTATTCTCAGCTAAACAGCCAAAGAATGAGAAATGTATAAGCAGACAAATTCTTTAGAAATAATATCTTCAACAACCTTCTCCTGTTGTCCTCCTCTCCCTTTTATAAGATGAAAGTCTTGCATAACCATAAACCACCTCAATGATTGAGCTCCTTTCACATGTGTAACCTCCTTCTAAAACTGCGTTGTGCATCTAGGAGGTTCAATGCATCTAGAAAAATTTGTTGATTTGGTCATGGTTGACCTAGTCAAACAACTCAATCCCTTCCACACATGAGGGTGTTTATCAAAATAGCCCATATTTAACCTTGTTCTCATTGGTAATTTATTTATTTACTGTTCTTAGGAGTTTTTATTGTCCTCCTTTACACATTTATTCTTGCAATAAGAAAATGAAACAAAATTGTACATTCCCATTAGCTTGGGCTAATTGGGAATATTACATCTCCATCATGTCTGCATTTAATTCCTGCTCTCTCCGTGATGTGTGCATTAGATGCACCACTTCCTCCACAAATTCATCATAAGTTATTTATGATATTACTTTTAATGCACAATGATCTCAGTTGACTTCCTCCAATATCTCATGATTTTACATTAATAATCCATGATCTCCACTCTTCCTACATTTAAGAAGCTGGTCCACTACTCCATAATGTATATCTAGATCTAAATTATCCACATTCACACATCACAAGTGGATTTTATTCATCCATGGGGTTTATGGGTCCCTCCACCCTCTTATTTACTTAATTAATTATGAAAATTAAGAACCCTAATATTCCAATTAACTTATCGAAAATTGGGAACATTATAGTCCTCCCCACCAAAATGTTGCTTGTCCTCAAGCAACTACAAAAGTGAACGCTAAAAAAAGCATCCTCCCTCCAAATGGCATCCTCATATGGAAGGCCTCCCCATCTACCACAATGTGTAATGCATGCCCATCTCCAAATTTGCCTCTCTAGAATGTCTAGAGTGGCCTCCAACTGAAAATTTAGATGCCTCTCCTCATCAATGAATCTCCAAGTGGCAACCATATGATGTCAAAAGATCTCCTCTATACATGAGATACATGAAATGAAGTGGTTTCTTCCCAAAGTGGGAAGTCCCAACTCATGAACTATCCCACCAACCCATGCTACATAGAGTAGATTGCATCTTTCAATGCTCTCATCATTAGCCCTATTGGCCTTGTGGGATCCAAGCATCACATCAACATAGTGAAAAATAATAAGTAGATACATATGGATGAACATGTACAATGTCAAACCATATTCTCCCAATAAAAACCACTGCAACAAAGCCTTCTGCTGCCATGCTAGATCATCATGATACCAAGAAAAAGAGCCATACTTTCTCAAAATAATCCACCACAGCAATGCTTCTTGCTTCCATGCCACATCAACATCAACCCAAGTAGGAGAGCCATAATCTCTCAAAAGAAGCCACCGCAGCAATGCCTCTTGCTGCCACATCACATCATCATCATAACAAGTATAATGACAAAATTCTTCCAACATAATCCAACGTAGTAAGGTCTCATGTTGCCATCCTCCATCAATTTCATGCAAAGTATGGGGAGAAATCAACCCATACTATCCCAAGAGTAACCAAAGCAACAAGGATTCTTGCTGTCACCTTACATCATCATGATGCAAGTCATGGAGAAACAACATACTAATGGACACGTGGAATGTCTCATCAGGATAATACAAACATGCTCCATGCCACCACATCATGTGAGAGTTATGCCATGTCCCAAACCAAAGTACATACATGAACATAAAATATATCCCAAAGAAAAGTACATTCATGGACATGAGATATATTCCAAACAAAAGTATATACACGGACATAAGATATATCATGAGTTGGAAAAACTCTCTCATCAACAACCAGCATAGCCATGCCTCCTGCTGCTGCATATCATCAGTGATGTACTTGGCATGGACCACACAAATGTGAGATGTTGGGTAGTAACCATACTTAACCAACAACAACCAGTGCAGCCATGCTTCTTGTTTCCTTGTATTATAGATTTGCAAGAAGGTTGGAAACGTCTTTCTCCTCATTCGGATCCATCCATCCCATTGTGAATGATGAAGCATGTCATGATCAAGCTTGGTATCTCTCCAAGGTAAAATACCAATCTCCTCCATCTGAATAGCTTTGCACTCCATGAAATGTTGAAGTGCACCTCCTTTGAGGTCTGTCTATGAGATCCTCTCATCAATGGCCCAATAGAACCCATAAGGCTCCATACATGCTGTAGGTAGATATTCCTCTTTGAGTTGTGAGATGCTCATTAAGAAAAAATCATCTTGATAAAGGGGAATGCTCTCCATCATAATATTTCTACCCTCTTTAATTTTTTCCTCCAGTGCTTCATGAGTGAATCTACCTTCAGAATTCCCCAAGAATAATGGGGCCCTATCATCATCACTACTGCTAAGTAACAATGTTGTAGGTATACATGGTGATACATGTGATGTCTCATGGCCATATACAATGCTAAACTCATGGTATGGCATTGTATTGAGTAGGACTGTGCTCCTACCAAATTTTTAGACTCCACACTTCAACACAAATTTTTGGGTGTAGCTCAACCATGACAAACTGGGATAGAAATACATCTTCTCCTTGTTCAAGTCAAGGGTCCTATGTGCATTGATAATTTTGCTCCAAATCATCAAGGTTCTCTAATCTTGGTTATACAATTGCCCTGATGGCAAGGTCTCACAAATATCAATATGAGGTACTGAAATAATATGAGATGGAAGTGTATGCAAATCTTGGATAAGTTGAATCTCGGGAACTTCTTGCAAATCTACAAGATTTCCTTCCACCAATGCAATGGTCTCACCAACTATTGGTACTAATGATGGATGCTCTTCTATTATACCAACGCTTCTATATGCCCCCTCCTCCTCATTCATCTCATGAATCATGCATGGGGCTCCGAATGTCAAGAGATTAAGACCATGTTGCAAATATGCAAGGGCTCTTCCTCCTGATGCAAGTATTGCTGCAGCTGATGGTGGTGGTAGGGGCTCCTCTTCCAGAGTGATAATGTGGACATCCTCCTTTGGCTCTTCATTTACTCTCTCATCAGTGATGGGAAGTGTCTCAATGTGATATGCCTACAGTTTCCTTCTACCAAACTTATTCTTTACTCTTTGAATGAAATCTGCATAAGCAGACACTTTCATATGTGACAAGTGACTGAAGCACCAATATTTTTCCTCACCCTCTAGTTGCAACGCTAAAATTTCCACAACCTCTCTATTTTCTATAGGATATAGCTGAAATAATTTAGCTAACTCTTCCCTCCAATCCCTCAATGTGCATGTGGGAGATCCATCAAATGTAGGCAAGAAGAATCTATGCCTCTTTCTTCTATTGCTACTGAGAGATCTCCTCTCCTCTTTGAGTTACAAAACTATTGGAGAGTTAGATTCTCCTTGAGATCTCTAGGTTGTGATTTGTACTTAGTTAGATATTTACTTAGGGTCTCATACCCCAAGTATCATTCATATTCATACCATTCACCTTCCTTCTCAAAGAAAGGAGATCTAGTAGAATGTTGTGGAGATCTATGCATTGTCGGTTTCTTCTGCTGCTGATAGGAAGTGTTGGGACCTTCCTCATCAAATCTTCTTGGATACATCCTTTGCCTTTCTCTCTTCATTTATTTGATCTCCTTGTATATATATTGCATGGATCTAAAGAAAAGAGTGGCAAATATCAAACCCTTCGAAATTTTATATCTCTACTATATGTTTCCTCTTTGATGTTAAAGATAGAGTGCCCAGAAGCTGAGCCAAAGATCATGCTTTGATACAACTATAATATCTCAACAGGGAGAATGCAGTAGTACAAAAACCTAATAATGAAACTCCAACAAAGTAAACATTTAATCTAAAAAACACCATACAAATGTATAGAATAATTGAGCCATTTTATTATATATGAGGTGGATAAACAGTGCAATAGTGCTTAAAATATGAGACAATCAAGCCAAAGAACAAGGCTAGAATGACCGTAAGGTCCTCCCACAAGAGGGACTATGTAACTATTCGACTGCTGGAAGGAAAAATGCATTGTCCCTACTGCAAATCTCAGGGCAGAAACTATTGGAAAATATAGCAATTTAGATTTGGCAGTTCGAGAGCTCTGATGATGCTGAAATTTCAGATTTGGGCTCTATGATGGATACCCAAGATAAATCAGAAAGGGATTTCCAGATCTAGCAATATAGTAAAATCATCCTCTTAGGGATTGCACTATACAACTGTTGGGTATGAAAATATGCTACATGAACTAAAGAATATATGGCTGCAATGATATACAATCAGCTCTATGCAAGAAGGGATCATCCCTTCACTAGGTCCTCAAGCTAGAAGTTGAAGATCCAACTCCTCCTTCCTCCTGATCAAGTTGTAGCTGTTGCTACACAATTGCTTGAAAAAAAATGCACTATCAAGGATGGAGGATATTTATCCTACTGCTAAATAATGTAATGAAGCTCTTGGATGATGGAAACAATGAATATAAAGTGAGGAGATGGTCCCGCACATGACTTCCAGCTAAAATACTGGAAACTTCCTTCCTCCTTTAGATCTACAAGACTGGATTGCGCAATCCTTGAGGGGATTGCTGCTAAATGGAGGTGTGAAATGCTGGCCTGAATGTTGGATATGATTATGTTGCTCCTGAAAAATGAACATGAAGCACAAGGTTAAAGGATGAATCCTCCACCAGTTTCTTAACTGAAATGATAGAAACAACCACCACCTCTCAAACCCTAGTGCACGAATTCATTATTCCTATAATTTAATCTTCATATGAGAGTGGCTGAATATGGCACTATTTCCTAATCATATATGGAAGATCAATAGCACCTTCCCAAAGTAGGGACTCGAAGTCCCCTGTGGGAAAGGGTGGGATTTCCGCTCGGAAACACCCGTGTGCTAAACAACACTATAGACTTAGCTAAACAACATAAGCATGCATAGAAATGTCACATGAAAAATCTAGATCTAAACAGATCAAAAATATATTAATACAAATCCTCCTTCTAGTTTTCCTTCATCTTCCTTGTATAGATTATAACTGTTCCATTGCCTTTCCCACCTCATAATTGCATTGTACATGTGGCCACTATCCTCCATGAAGACTGCATTCTCTCTCCATGACCTCCATCATGTGTATATTTAATTCTCACTCTCTCCATCATGTGTGCATTATATGCACCACTTCCTCCACAAATTCATCATAAGTTTTTTATGATCTTACTTTTAATGCACCGTGATCTCAGTTGACTTTCTCTAAGATCTCATGATTTTACATTAATAATCCATGATCTCCACTCTTCCTACATTTAAAAATCTTCTCCACTGCTCCATAATGTATATATACATCTAAATTATCCACATTCACACATCAAAATTGGATTTTATTCATCCATGGGATTTATGGGTCCCTCAACCCTCTTAATTAATTATGAGAATTAAGAACTCTAATATTCCAATTAACTTATGGAAAATTGGAAAGATTACATTCCTCGAATTTCAGAAGGTCTATGTGGATGCCTTTTCTGGAAACCAAAAAACCTAGGAGTCGTCCGCATTCGAAGTTGAAGACAAACTTATGAGGATTCAACCTGATATTATAGTGTCAACAGCGTAGGAATATAACTCTAAGGTGGTCCGGGTGATCTCAATATTTCAAAGAATGAGCAGGAAGGTTGTCAAGATATGGCTATACTATGTGGTTGATGTCATGAAATGCATAAGACATACCATGCTGGAAGGTTTCTTCGGCATTCTTCAAGCTGAAAGGGAGCTTCTTATAGGAAAAATTCCCCCATGGATAGATAAAATCAGTTTTGTGTTGATCAATTGGAGAAATATTAATCTTATTATAACCATTGCCCATAAAGGAAAATATCTCACTCCCAGCACATTCTTTAATGATCTGATCAATAAAAGGAGTGGAGTAATTGTCCTTAGGACAAGCTCGATTGATATCATGATAATCAATGCAAACACGAATGGTACCTTGCTTCTTATTAAAAAGAAAAATATTCGAGACCCAATTTTTCAATGGTATGGGGTAGATAAAACCAACTTTAAGAAGTTTTTCAACTTCAACCTTTATAGCGAAAGCCTTTCTTGGGTTTACAAGATGAAGGTGTTGGCGAACGGGCTTCAAATCCACATAGGTGGGAATTTCATGCACCCCGATACTTGGATCAATGTCAGGCATTTCTTCATATGACCATGCGAAGACATCGTGGAAATCCTGAAAAATTTCATTATAGATCTTGATCTCGTTGGGAGAACAAGATGCATCGATATGCACATTCTCGAAAATCCCTGGTTTAATAGAGATGTCGATCAGAATGGTCGGAGTGATATTTCCCATGTTCCCTTTAGACAACACTTCATGAATCAAAGCCAGATTTTGAAGAGGGTTAGTCGGTACTGGTGAAGCATGGGATCCTAGACAGGTGGAGATGTCACTTGGGATTGGGAGAAACGAGGAAAAATGATGTCCATCATCCCATGGAGTTTCTTTGAGAGACATAACCTCCACCATACTCACTTTAGTGGGGAAATTCTCATTCAAGGGATCATCAGAGTCCCAAGAACCAAACTAGGGAGACTACAAACTTTCCAGGAGATTTAGATCTCCCTCAAGATTTAGATCTCCCACTCGAAACCTTATTCTTGTTTCTATTTTGGACCTTCCTCATACAGATAAGGCATCTCCATTCTGACCCTCCATATTTCTCTGTCTCATTTCCTCCGCTGCACACCCTTTGGGGGGGGTGCAGCGGTTTTGCAACCATGTGTTGTTGTTGTTGCTATGGATTGGGGAAGGGATTCTGAAGGATGGCAGGTGTCCTTCCAGATTCCTTGTTTGTAATAAAATATTTTCATTCCTACAGTGGAGGAAATTTGTATGTCAATTGGTCCTCCGCACAAATATTGCAAGGGAATCTCATTGGATTTTCCTTTCCTTTGTCATTTTTAGCAGCATTTTTCTAATTGGGATTATTTTGAGTACTTGACTGCTCTTCAGAAGGAGAGGAATTTTTCTTATTCTTTTTGTTCCTACCGCTAGGTTTTTGTGTAGACTACACAGAGTTTACCTCATTGGTGGGAAGTGTATTCGATTGGTTAGGGGCGGTGACAGTCGAAGATGGTTGGGAAGTTTTCTCACTGAGCTGTTTTATGGCTACGCTGGAGGTTGCACCAACCAGGCCGTCGGCATGTGCTCTAGTATTTGAGTAGCAAGATGACTCAAGTTACCCGGGGTGTAATATTCCTACTTAGCCTAAGCTAAGAGGAATATCCATTTTTGTTTTACTTTCTGTTGCATGAATAAATGAATAAAGGAGGACATGTAAAACTCCTAAAAAGACTGAATGAATCAATGCCCATGTGAACACAGATAAATCAGGGCCATGTAAATAATCACTTGCAGGTGTGAAATGGGTTTGAGCTGTGAGACTGGGTCAACCTTGACCAAATATACAGCGTTGTTTAGGTTCAATGTATCTCCTAAAGGGACAACATAGTTTTAGAAGGAGACCCCTCATGTGAAAAGAGCTAACTCATAAAGGTGGTTTAGGGTCTGCAAAGTCTCTCATCTTATAAAAGGAAAGGGAAGGCAGAAAGAGAAGGTTATTGATTGATCATATTTCCGAGTATCTTTTTTGTTTAGACAAATACTATTCTCTGCTGTTTAGTGGAGGATTGTGTTGCTTAGCACTTGGATTTCCTATGCAGGGATTTCAACCCTTCCTTTGAGGATTATTGGAGGAGTATTTGCTAATTTGATCCATTATCAGGCTTGAGGCTAAGATCTACTTACAATTTCATCGCTGATCCATTGAGGGTTTTGCTACTTTTGCAAGTTGCAGCAAGTGGGATTCTAGATCTGCAGAGATCTAGCTTGTTTTGGGAGCCTCTTCTCATGGAGTGTGTCTTTTAACCTCCTCGAAGAGTGCCTCACCTATTTGCACTTTAGATCTATAACTTGGCAGTGGGCCATCTATTTCATTTGAGCTACAACACTGTTTCCATCAAGGAACTGCGTTATTTTGATATGAGATTCTTTAAGGTGTTTTGATCACAGTTTTGATGAGAGATCTCTAGTGCTAGACTTTGCCTTTCATTTTGGTGATCCATGGATTAGCTTGCTGGTCCATGTTCTATTTAGATATAATATATTGTAATGAAATGTTATATTCATAATTTACTACAACATTTTACATATCTGCAACTTGAAACTCAGATCTACTCTTTGTTATGCATGATTTTGTCAAAACCCCAAGGGGATCTTGTAAACAAGACTATGTAGTTTCCAGATCTGATTTTTTGTCCACAGATCTATCCTAGATCTGATTTGTAATATTCAGCTACTACGACTCCTGAAAATAATGCTGTTGAACCATTTCTGCTGATATATATGAGTTGTAGCTCTATTTTCTGAGGATTTATTGCTCTATTGCCTCATGTATTCTACTGTATATTGAAAGAGTGTCATTATAATTCTGATTTTCTGATGTAAATTCATTTTTTAATCATATTTGATGGCCTCCTACTCATATTTTCCAAGATTTCGTTATTCTTGAAGTAGTTTGTTGTGCATAGCTGCAGCCCCTCTTGTAGGGTGTTTTCTAGCTAGACTAGATGGTGGGAGATCTGTTTACCACACCTAGTTTGATTTGTTTTGCTCCCCTTTTGGATATATACTCCAGATATGTTGATCTAAGGGATCTGAGGGTTGTAAAATCATTTCTATACATAAATCTCCCAAGAGTGCGTTATTTCAGCAGGCTTGCTGTGCTATTCCAGATCTAGGATATTACAGTGGTATTAGAGCTCCTTTCTTGGCACAGCCTGTGCTTTCCTTGGAGCACCATCCATGTTGCATTAAGAATAATATTATCCTCTTACTGAGAGGGAGAAGAGGTATCAGAACATAAGTCATAAAAATTTTGATTACACTACTGAAGTTCCTGACAAGGGTCAAGACAAGGGGAAAGCCCCTGAAGCTGTAAATGATAAAGAAGCAGAAGATTTTTCAAGAACTCTTTTGGGAGCCATGCAAGATATTTCCAAGGAGATCAAAGAGATGAGGGTGGAAAGAAGAAGGGAATCTCCTGGGAGATTCCATCAGGGAGAAAGCTCTTACATGTTCCATCATGGGATTGGTCAACCAGTGGATTTGCCACAAGTTCCACAATCTACACAACGCTCCACTATGCCTACTTTCTTGTCTGTGGAGAATGAAGGAAAATAAGAGCAAGCTTCCCTTGAATATTAATTTGTGGCGTATGACTCTCAGATTCAGAGATTCAAGGACCACTTGAGTTTCCAAGACTTTTGTCAGCTCAAGGACAGAAGGAGACCAAGGCAGCAGTATAGAGATGGTGAGTTCTTTCATCATTAGGATAGCCACCACTCTATGGGAAGATTATTTTTGCCCAAGTTTGATGGATCATCCTCCAGTTATTCCAAGGCATGGGTAGAAAATATAGATATCTACTTTCAGTTGAACAAAGTCCCTGAGACTAAAGCCATTAAGATTGCAGCGCTGCACTTTGAAGGTGAAGCACACAATTGGTGGCTCCATGGATTGTCTACATTGAGACACATCAATGTGACTACTTATTCTGAGTTAACTAGAATACTGGTGGAGAGGTTTTACAGGAAGGATCCTGAAGCACCCTTCATAAGCCTTGCAAATCTGAAGCAATCAGGAGATGCAGAAGCTTATATCTCTGAGTTTCTGAGACTACCAGTCATGGTCCCTGATCTATCTATAGTGAGGAGAGTCTACATGTTCATCGATGGCTTGGAGGAACCTTTGCATGGGTTGGTCAAATCTACCAAGCCCATCACTTTGCATGATGCCTTTGAGAGGGCTAGAGACCTCCAAGATGCCTTGCCAAAAGCAAAGGAAACTTTCCAAAGCAAGGCCCCTCACTTTTATAAGGGAAAGGAAGGAAAAGCTGCTCCGCCCAAGGAGAGCTCTTTGAAGAAACCTCTTGATATTGATCTACGGAGGGAATTGAGGAAGAAGAGACTGTGCTTCACTTGCCAAGAGTCATGGGCACCGGGACATAGATGTGCTATAGGAAAGGCACACTGCATAGAAGTCTTCTCAGATATTGAAGAGGAAGATGAAGATGATGAACCTAGGAGGGTTCATAGCACTGATGATGATGAGGAATATCAAACACCATCTAGAGATGGGAAGGGAGCCTTTGCTCCAACAAGTGGGACTCTTGCCTCTTTTAGAGGAGTGCCTAATTACTTCACCCTAAGAGTACAAGGCTTAGTCATGAATTAGAGAGTATCTGTCCTGATTGACAGTGGGGCAACCCACAACTTTATTGATGCTCATCTTGTGCAAAGGAGAGGAATCCCCACTGATACTTTTGAGGGATTTTCTATTTTGGTCCCGGGAGATAGGACCATGCAATGCATGCACTTTTTCCATCACTCTTTGTCACTATGTGATCCTACACTTTGGTGGATCACTTCTTTGTAGTTGACATACCAGACACAAACATCATCTTGGGTGTCCAATGGTTGATTACCTTGGGGAAGGTTACCACTGATTGGAAAGCTTTGCAAATGGAGTGGGTGGAGTTGAAGAGTGGGAAACCACAAATGATTCAAGGCATGCATTCTTATCCTTCACCTAATACTTCCACACAAACAACATAGATGGAATTGTGCAGTGGAAGCAGAGATCTGACAGTTCCTTCTCTCATGTTCATGAGGATGTTGTAAGGGACATTCTTATCTCATGGCAAGCCACCTGGAATGCCATCAGATTCAGATCTTGTGGGGAAGGTTCCACAAAGTGCTGCTCCAAATCTAGATCCAGGAAGGATTGGAGCAATGAGAGACCAAGTTGCAGCGCTGGGAGGCTTGGGACAGCCCAAGAATGAGGCAGATCTTCTTCCTGCTTCACTATCACCCTCTCACTTTTATGAGTCTGCGCTGTGGGAGGAGAATAATGGGAGGATCAGCCTTCCAACAAACAATTTTGGCATGTGTAATTTCAAAAGGGAGATCAGCAACATGACAAGCACTTCCATGGATGTATCAGTAGCGCTGTCATTGTTGAGCAGTGTGGATCCTTATTGGAAATCTCAACTGCTTGTAGAGTATTCCAAGGATCTCCACACAGGTATGATACTAGATGGCATGCAGCAAGAAGAGGGATACTTGGTCCAAGGGGGAGTCATCTATTATCATGGTAAGGTCTTCTTGGCTAGAGCCTCCAAGCTCAAGCAGAAGATCCTACAAGGAGCCTATGAAGAATTCTTCCTCATCCATATGTATTCAATGAAGATATATTCCTTGATCATGAAGAGTTTTGATTGGGAAGGCATGATAGAGGACTTACATCAGCACTTTCAAGAGTGTAATAGCTATGGAGGATTGGGGCGGCCAATGGACTCTTTGTAAGGGTCATCTCAGTCAGCTCTTCCCTTGCTTGAGAGGAGGGGAATGCACATGCACAACTCCATGTGTGTGAAGGACTATGATGGTAAAGGATTTGATCATGATAAGAAAATTGTGTTTTTTGATCTATTACATTCCTTTGCCATGTTTTTGTAGGATATGACTCCTAAAGGGAGTGAGGGATCATGTGGATCTCATATTTTTCTGGGGGCCAATGGAAATTCTAAACTTGGCCACTCCCTTGATGTGCAAAGGGAGATTCCTTTTCATGATGGGTGCTTCCCAAAGGCACCAAAATTATGTAACACCTTTATCCATGTTAAGGTGACTCATGCAGCAAAAGTGTGGTGGGAATGCCACTAACCACACCTGGATCTAATGAAGAGAAGAGGTGCACTGTGTTGGCATCACATGTGGGATTTTGAACCACCTCCTCAAGTGCAGATTCCAGTTTGCATATATGTAGTCTTGCTTCCATACATTGATGATATAGTTGTATTGTTTATGGGATTGTATGGACAGAGGATGGGCAGTGTGTATGTACCACATGGGTTGGAACTCCTACCTATACTTCATGATACATGTTTTAGATGTAGCATTGCTCCAATTATGTTTATTTCTTGTGAGAGAATCTTTCGGTAAAAATCACATCAGAATAATTTTGGTCGACGTGTTTCGAACTAGCCAGTGTGGTTCATCATCAGGACAAGATGAAGAATATGATCAGATAACCCAATTAAATAGATAAGAAAATCTTCAACTAGCCGTTTGTAAGATAACAGCTAGTTTGACTAAACCTAGGAAATGAAAACAAAAATACAAATTAATGATTTCTTATTTATTTAATATTAAATGCTTAATGTTTAAAATTGAAATATTATTTATTTTTTTATTTTATTTTATTTTATTATCATTTTTTTTTTAAATTTTATATTTAAGATTAAAATATAAAATATCAACCTAAATAATAAAACTAAATAGAATTGAAAATAAAATTAAAATAACTATAAAAATAAAATACATTAAAATAAAATTAAATAAAATATACAAATAAAAACAAGTAAATAAATAAATATTAATAATTTATTTTAAAAATTATATTCTTAATTTTATTTCTGTTGATTTTTTCACTCTTGAAGGGATGGACTATGCTCATATTATGTTGCCCTTGGAGGAACAATTCATGATGCATTGGCTTGTGGAGCACCTGGCTTATTATGAGGACTTGATCCTTGATGATGCCATCAATGGAGGAGGAGAAGAACTACAAATCTTACCCTATCAGTTGCTTGAGGACAAGCAACATTTTGGAGGGGAGGACTGTAATATTCCTACTTAGCCTAAGCTAAGAGGAATATCCAATTTTTTTTTACTTTCTGTTGCATGAATAAATGAATAAAGGATGACATGTAAAACTCCTAAAAAGACTAAATAAATCAATGCCCATGTGAGCACATATAAATCAGGGCCATGTAAATAATCAATTGCAGGTGTGAAAGGGGTTTGAGCTGTGAGACTGGGTCAACCTTTACCAAATCTACAGCATTGTCTAGGTTCAATGTATATCCTAAAGGGACAGTGCAGTTTTAGAAGGAGGGCCCTAATGTGAAAAGAGCTAACTCATCAAGGTGGTTTAGGGTTTGCAAAGGCTCTCATATTATAAAAGGAAAGGGAATGAAGCAAGAGAAGGTTGTTGATTGATCATATTTCTAATTATCTTGTCTATTTAGACAAATACTATTCTCTGTTGTTTAGTGGAGGATTGTGCTCCTTAGCACTTGGAGTTCCTGTGCAGGGATTTCAACTCTTCCTTTGAGGATTCTTGGAGGAGTATTTTCTGATTTGATCCACTATTAGGCTTGAGGCCAAGCTCTACTTACAATTGCAGTGCTGATCCATTGAGGGTTTTGTTGCTTTTGCAAGCTGCAGCAAGTGGGATTCTAGATCTGCAGAGATTTAGCTTGTTTTGGGAGCCTCTTCTCATGGAGTGTGTCTTTTAACCTCCTCTAAGAGTACCTAACCTATTTTCACTTCAGATATGTAACTTGGTAGTGGGCCATCTATTTCATTTGAGCTGCAGCACTGTTTCCATAAAGGAACTGCATTGTTTTGATATGAGATTCTTTAAGGTGTTTTGATCACAGTTTTTATGAGAGATCTCTAGTGCTGGGATTTGCCTTTCACTTTGGTGATCCATGGATTAGCTTGTTGATCCATGTTATATTTAGATCTAATCTATTGTAATGAAATTTTATATTCAGTAATTACTGCAGCATTTTACAGATCTACAACTTTAAACTCAGATCTACTCTTTGTTATGCATGATTTTGTCAAAACCCCAAGGGGATCTTGTAAACAAGACTATGTAGTTTCTAGATCTGAAATAGATCTGATGTTTTGTCCATAGATCTATCCTAGTTCTGATTTATAATATGCAGCTGCTACCGCTCCTAAAAATAACTTTATTGAGCCATTTCTGCTAATATATATGTGTTGTAGCTCTATTTTTTGAGGATTTCTTGCTCTATTGCCTCATGTATTCTACTTTATATTGAAAAAGTATCAATATAATTCTAATTTTCTGCTGTAAATTCATTTTTTAATCATATTTGATGGCCTCCTGCTCATATTGTCCAATACTGTGTTATTCTTGAAGCAGTTTGTTGTGCATAGTTGCAGCCCCTCTTGTAGGGTGTTTTCCAGCTAGACTAGGTGGTGGGAGGTCTGTTTACCACACCTAGTTTGATTTTTTTTGCTCCCATTTTGGATCTAGACTCTAGATCTACTGATCTAAGGAATCCAAGGGTTGTAAACTCATTTCTATAAATCAATCTCCCAAGAGTGCGTTATTTAAGTTGGCTTGTTGTGCTATTCCAGATCTGGGATATTACAAGGGGCATGGGGGAGTAATTTATACAATGTGCTATATTGTAAATATATGAGATCTATATGTTGTGCATGATGGATGGATTGATCTTCCATGACCGCATGAGACAAGAAAATGTCCTTAGCAAGGGGTGCTAAGAGTGGCTTGCAAAACAAGTTTGATAAGAGATGATATGGGATTGGTGCTTTGACTCACCTCCACCTACATATCCATTCATGAATGTGATCAGAGATGTGGGTGGTGGTGTCTTGGCACAGTGAGGTTAAGAGTTCCATTCCAGTTTTGTATTGAATAGGTAATTGGAATTTCTTAAGAAATTTCGTAGCTAAGGCGCCAAAATTATTGACGGCCCCACGTGGTAACTCAATGTACCATTTGGCAGCGTTGCTTGTGAGAGTGCAGGGGAAAAGTCTGAGCCGGATACTGTCATCCACCATGGAGTTAGAAACAATCCATAGATGAAAGGTGGTGATGTGTGTAGCCAAATACTCCCCTTGTTTCCCTTCGAATTTAGAGATGTCAGACAGAATCTTGTGTGGTACTAGAGGCCAGAGTGGGTTGTGGTTGATGGGATCATTGGTCAATTTGTAGAGGTTGGGGATGTCTAGAGTTTCCAAGAATGGAAATTTCATGTTTTCCCCTGGATCTAGCCAAGGAAGTGTTGGCTGACCATTCGGACCGTAGGGTCCGCCTATCAATGTGTTACCAATGGGATAAGTAGGACTTTGTTGATAAACATTTCCAGTGAGTGGGGGTGTAGGGGTGTATGGTTTTTGTCTGTAGGGTATGTTGTACTTGGGGGGGGGGGGAATGTTGGTTTCCCCCAGTGTAATAGTTTCCCCCTTGCCCAAATTGACTTTGGGGTTGGTTCACCCAAATGGACGCAATAGAGTTAGCCATTAGCATACTGCTATTTTCATATTTAATCATTGGCATAGGCCCTACGCCAGAAGTTTTACCACTCAAAGGAACAATGTTAACAATTGGTGGGCCTGCTTGACCTAGTGAATCTAGGGGTATTGAAGTGTCCCCTAGCAGATATGTATTGGTGACACTCCCCCCTAGCATAAGAGCCAAGGGGTTTGAACTCAACAATGGGTTCCAACTGAAAGGGTTGCTAAAATTAACTCAAGTAGCCTCGCTAGTGGGAGCGGAAACCATGGATCCTAGTGCAGTAAAAATAGGAGAAGATCCCAAAGGATTTGGGGGTCCACTTATAGTTGTGGTGACTGGATTACTTGGACCCAGTATACACTGGCTACTAGGGTTTCTAGTCATTGTTGTAAAGCTGACAATTGACGAGGAATATGGTGGTAGAACTGAGTTGGCTACTAACAGAATTGACCCTATGGGCACCAGTTGTGAAATGGATGTAGGTGCAGCTGAAGACATGATTGGCACTGGTGTAACCTGAACTAACAATGGCCTCGACGAGTCAGTGAGAGGAGGATTGTAAGGAGGTATGACTCCTTCCATAAAAGGATCCTCTGGAAACTCTGTATGATATGGAGCTATATGAAAGTCAAGGGTTGTCACTGGAGACTACTCTTCCAAAGAAGGCACTGGCTCACCGAGACTCGACTCCTACCCCGATGTCAACATAGGGAGACCTTGTTACCATCTTGAAAGATGACGAGGGTCGAAGGATGCCATGGTGACCTATTTAATTTTATCAAATTATTATTGTGCCTCAGTGATAGTAACCACACACCTAAAAAAGAAAAAAGAAAAAAGAAAAAAGGACTCCTAAAATCAATCAATCAAGAAGCTAGAATGGGTATGACCTTGTCTAAGTACTATCGTTTGCTGGAGATGAAACCCACTATCACAATAGCATATAGAGAGATTTGGTCAAATATACGGTTACAGTTACTCTAGAGCTTCGCCTGAACCTTAGACAATAGGTGTAAGCTATCTCATGAAGATGAGTACCCTCCCAAAGACCGAAGATAGAGTAGGTCTGTCTGTTTTAGGTACCAGGGCAGCCCTCCCTAGTCACCTTGTGTAAGTCCCTAAAACATCTGGCAACTAAAGATACCCCAAATCATAGACATTGTTAGGGGGGTCATGGTCATAGACAAAACACTATATGGGCAAAACACCTAGATCCCAAATCTAGTTTCGACATCCCCGAGGGGAACCCTAATATATAGCATGCCCACTGAATGCACTTGAATGTGGGCTACCTTCTCATGCAACCTAGTGTTGTCTCGCGCTTAACTTCAGTAGTAGTGGAGTGGTCCTGACAGTATGAGTATAGTGGGATTTCACTTTTTAATGACTCTAGTTTCAAGTTTTGTGATCTTGGGTGATTTTCTCACTTATCCTACCCCAAGATCCTAGCCTGAACTACTATTGGTGTGATCTCAGAAAAATTTATATGATTAATTTTATTATCACTTGATTCTTAGTGTACTTAATTATTAGTCTTGCGGAGGGGGAGTGGACATATGAAATGTAATGAGACTTTGACCCAAAACCATGTAGAAAAATTCTCTAAGTATTCAATTTAAATAAATAATTTATTCTACAGGGAGAGATCTTTCAAACATCCGTGCACCAAACATTCAAATAACACAGTTCAACCTTAAAATATTCATACATATATCTATCCTCTCTAACAGCTCTTTTAACCAAAAAATTCAGAATGAATTCAACTATCTTCAGAAAATAAAAATAAAAATTCCTTCTTAAAAAAGTAGATGCGACTAACACTAAATTTTTAAACAAGAAAAGTAAAAAATTCCAGCTGGTAACCAAGCATAGGGATCCAACAAAAGAAGCTAATCTGATAGCCAATAGCTCCATAGCCAAAGGGAAACACAATAGGGGTGTAAAAAACATATTTTGGCTGGGTAACGCTGGCAAGTAGAGGCTATAGAGCGTTAATGATAGGAATAATGCACTGTATCTGAGCATAAGAAGCATTATAATGCATTGAAACAATCTCAGGGGGAGCGTTACTCAAGGTAAAGTTGCACAGATGGCTAAGTAGGGTATATTCTAGACTTTGTGAGCTACCAAGATGACTACAAATCATGAAAACTAATCAGAAGGGGATGTGAGAAGAGGGAAAGAGCTAAATTCTAGGAACAAACAATCCAGAAACTTGGGACCAACTCCCCAGTGGAGTCGCCATTTCTGCTAAGGGGTAAAACGCTTGGGTGGAAGTTGATGAATATCCCTCTCAGGGCTTTCCGATGCTTGAGGCAGACTGTCAAATTAGCTATAAAGTTACAAATACATTGCATACATGTTCATACTAATATATAGTTTACAAATAGAGATATTTAAGGATTACCTCCTTGAGGACAGCAAATCCTATGGAGAGCTCTAAGCGGCATGGCAGAAGTCCTTCCTCACTGGCTTCAAATCTAGATCCTGCAACCAAACAAGGCACACGTGTAATCTTCACAGTGGTATCATTTTCTAACAATTAAATAAGTGTATAATCAACATTAAACTATGAAAATATGAGCTATTTATATCATGCTTCATAAAAAATGAACAAAAAATGTGACACTAAAACATCAAATGGAAAAAACAAATTCAGTTCTATTAGTTTATAAAAAGGAGTAATACAATCATTGGTTGTACCAAGCCCTCCTCATTCTTCCAATTCCTCTCTCTTTCCTCTATCTCCGAGTGTGATGATGCTTGGGCTAAGAGTTCTCAATGAACCTTGCCAATCTTCAAGCCTCACACTCAACAATGAAATTCTGCTCTACACGTGATCAAACCTTCGACCATTGACCAAGAGTTCAAACCTCCAATTTATAGGAAATGGAGAGGAAAAAGCTTGCCAATCCTTTCAACCAGCTTGAATTGGGAAAGATCTTGATGTTTCCTAGCTTTTCCTTGTTTTTTCCTTCTATAGGAGTTCAGTTTTTTTTTGGAAATATCTAATAAAAGGTTTATAACGTAATTTTTTTCTTTTGAACTTACTCATTCTGAGAAAAAACAGGAAATGAGAGTCATTTTCCACGGGATATTTCCCTTTTCACATTAAAACATGGATAACACTGCCCCTTAGGCAAGACAGAGCATTATCCTAGGCACGAACGCTCCCTTTGCATGGCTAGAGTGTGTTATAACTCTGCCTAGCTGCTTCTGGGGGTGCGTTACTTTGGAAAAATGGGTCTTTGTCTAGGACATTTTCTTCCTTCCATGTTACCTTCTCCTCTGAGCTGATGAGGAGGTCATTTATCCTCTAACAGTTAACACCAGCGTGGGGTATGTGCCTTGAGAGGTAATGATTATGGTGTCTATAAATCATTTGTATCACCATCATTTTGCTCTGATATTGTGGAGATATAGAGTTTTTATTCAAGGCCTTGATATGTGATAATGTCAATTTTTATGATTCTAAACATATGGGTTACCAATCCAACTCGTATTATGATAATTCTTCATATTAATAATGTCCAAGTACCTTGTATGGATTAAGAATACCTCCCAAGTTAAGAGGGAGTGTTGAAATATGTAACTATGTTTTTTCTTCATAATCAAATATGTAATCATAATTTTATGTATTTGATGTAATAAGAAAAATAAATTTATTATTTTTGTTCTTGAGGCATGGGTTTCAATCTCAAGAGAAAATTATTTTATAGTTCAAGCTCCTATTGAGAGCTTCTAGGGCTTGTCATTGATTCTACAAGTTAAAAGAGTCATTATAATGTATGAAAGACCCTTCTTGGGCATTACATATTGTAAAGAAAATTATTTGAGTCAAAATTAGAGTCAAAAGACCCTCCAAGACCTTGTCATCATGCAATGAACAATTCATCCCACATAAGCAACAAGTTGGCCTAGAGACAATGACAAGTTCACCTAATTTGAAGTGACTAGAAGCCTATATATATAGCACTCAACCTCATTCAAGAGAACAATCAGAACACACATAAGTTCGATCAAGGAAGAGGAGTAGTGAAAAAAATAGGAGGATGAAAGGAATAGAAGAAAACTAAAGTTTCTAGGACTATTCTTAGGTATTCTTCTCACATGCGCAAAGTGGATTAGGGCATCCTTCTACAACAACAAGCACCAAAATTGTAGTCTTCTTCAAGGTTCGAGTTATGGGTCAAGAAAGGCCTCTCTAGTAGGAAAAATTGTCAAAGAAGGGAATTCAAGTCAAGAAAAGAAGAAAGGAGAAAAAATTTTCCATTTTCAAGTGACATGTGTGACCTAGAGTGTATGTAGAAGAAGATGAAATCACAGGTTTGCCACAACAAGCTGATATTCTGAGATAGGGCCAAAATCTGAAGTTGTGAGACAATTTTGACCAGTGTTGACTTGAAGAAACATAATTTCATCAAGTATAATCTTTGACATGGCCTTTTAGTGGTTTTGGTCAAGGTTCTATATCTTGGATTCGTCAATTGAAGATTCTATAAGAAGGATAATTCTGGTGGGTTTTCCTCTCATTCTTGAGAGGTTTTTTCCCTAGTTGATCACCTATATCTTGTTTCATTTGTATTTTTGTTCTTTGTGATTTGGTATTTTTTTAATGAAGAAAACACTAATAATAAACAAGTGCAAGAAAAAGCTAATTAAGTGAAGTAAAAATACACCAAAATCGGTTATCAAAGAAAGAGAAATCACCCTATGTTGTTTCCTACAGATTTCTCAACACATCATAACCAACATATCTAGTCCAATCAATACCCTTCTCGCTGGATTATTCCACCTGATAGGAATATTACAACTCTGCCAATACAGAGCCTCAAATGGACTCATATTCAAGGATTCTTGATACCCATTATTATATGCAAACCGCACTAGTGGAATATACTCCTCCCACTTCTTATGTTGAAGCATGACATACATCCTCAAAATTTCCTCAAGAATCATGTTAAACCTCTTTGTTTTTCCATTTTTTTGTGGATGATAAGTTGTAATAAAATATTACTCCATCCCCAAGCCTATAAAATAATCATTCCAAACCTTGGAATTGAACTTGGAATCCCTATCTAATATAATATTCTTGGGAACGCCATGCAAACTCACTTTCTCCCAGATGAAGATATAGGATACCTCAATAGATGAATTAGTAGACTTTACTGCAATTTAGTGAGCTACCTTTCTCAACCTGTCAACCTTACCATGATGGAATCATGTTTCCTCGATGTCCTCAGAAAAACTGTAATGAATTCCATGGAAATGAACTTCAATTTCCATTTCAGAATCAGAATATGATAAAATAAACCAGTTGGGTTCTTACACTCAGATTTCACCTGTTGACAATCCAAACACCTTACAGCAAAGTCGACCAACGCATTCTTCAAATTCATCCAATGATATAACTTCTCAACAACTTTAAAATTCTTTTGGTATCCTAGGTGGCATGAATATGGATTTACATGAAACTCCCTCAAGATGAGATTCTTTAACTCACTACTATCTAGCACATAAATCATGTTCCCGAATCTTCCAAATCCATCTTTAATGAGATGATACTCCTCATATCTATCACCTTCACCCTATTTTTTTAATATTTTCTTCATCTACTGGTATGTATCATCATGTTTCCCTGCATGTAAGACCTACTACCATAAAAATGTCCCATAAGAGATCACAGGTGAAATATTACTCACCTACACTCTCCTACTAAGAGCATCTGCAACTATGTTTGCCTTACCCTTGATTTTCCTAATATCGAAATCAAACTCACTAAGAGTAGCCAAATTTTTTTCTTTCCTTACATTCATATTTCTTTCATCAGACAAGCACCTCATTCCACTGTGATCACTCATCAAGACGAACCTCCTGCTAAGGAGATAATTCCTCCACATCTTTAATGCATGAATAATCATTATCAGGTCAATATCATGAGTCACATAGTTATGCTCGTGCTAATTTAACTTCCTTGACTCATATAATACCACCTTCCCTTCCTGCATCAAGACTCGACCAAGTACTTTATTCCAATCACCTATAAAAACTACAAACTCCTTATCGGGATCTGCAATCCTCAATACTAGAGCATGTGTAGGAAAATCCTTCAAATTCTCAAAACTATCTACACAATCCTCATTCCATTTAAACTTATTTCCTTTTCTCCACAAAGATGTAATAGGATAGAGAATTCTTGAGAAGTTCCTGATGAACCACCTGTAATAACCTTCTAGTCCCGTGAATGGTATGACCTCATCCACATTCCTAGGATTTGGCCACTTCATGATAGCTTTAATCATTTTTGGATCCACTGTTATTTCCTCCTTGGAAACAACATGTCCCATGTAATGAATCAGAGACTGATCACTTTCTAAGCTTGTTGTACAACTTATGCTCTCTCAACAATCTCAACATCGCTTTGAGGTGCTCTACATTCTCCTCCTCATTCTTGGAGTATATAAATATATCATCAATAACCACTATCACAAACTTATCCAAGTAAGGATGCAACATATTTTTCATCAAACACATGAAAGTGGCTAGAGCATTAGTAAGACCAAAAGGAACCACCACAAACTCATAGTTACCATACCTTGTATGAAGTGTAGTCTTTTATATGTCTTCTTCTTTGATGCACCACCTGAGGACACATCAATCTCATATCAATATTTGAAAACATTATTTCTCCTTTCTGTTGATAAAATAAGCCATCATTATGTGACAATGGATACTTTTTCTTGATTGTTACCTTGCTCAACTTCCTATAATCAATGCACAACATAAGATTATTGTCTTTCTTATTTACAAACAACACTAGTGCAGCCCAAGGAAACACACTTGGCTTTACGTATCCCTTACCAAACATTTCCTTAAGCTGCTGTTAGGTCCCTATATCACTAGTGTAGTCCCTTATTATTGTTAGTGTAACCCCCTTATTGTTATTATTGTACCCTTGTAACCCCCATTTTGTTATTATTGTGCCCTTAAATTATTATTGTTAGGTCGGCTAGGATTACATTGTGGCCCACTAGGATTACATTATGGCCACATGGACTCCTATATATAAAAAGGAGGTTTTGTAAATTGTATCATCCAAGAATTGTTCATTTATGTAATGTATTGGAGGTTTCCCCCTCAAAGTGGCTTATTTCTAAGGCGTTGATATCTCTTTTCTTCTATTTTTGAAGCTGGTTACACAACATCTACAACTTCAATTCTACCAATTTTGGAGTACTCATCCTATAAGGTGCCTTAGATGCTATTGCTACTCCTGATACTAGCCTAATAGAGAAATAAACTTCCCTATGAGGTAGTAACTCTAGAATTTTGACAATAAACACATCCTAAAACTGCTACAAAACAGGATACCTTTTAAGGATTTCACCATACTCAACATCCCTCCCCTTTTCACTCGAAAAATGAACTGCAAACAATACACAATCTTTCCTACAATTGTGCTTAGCTTTCTGTTGAAGCCCCGAAAATCAGGTCTGCAACAAGGGGGATACCCACCCGGTCCGGACCTTAGTTGGCAGCTCCTTTTCCATTTGGTATAGTGGGTCCGACTGGGGATAATGGGACCAATTTCCCAATATGTGTATGTGTGTGTTGAGAATTGATATTTCCTTTCTAAAAATTCCTAAGTGAAATGTTTTTATTCTAATTCTAATCTATAACATGCAATTGTATTATAATTAAACAGAAATATCTAATTCTAAACTAACTCGGGATGTAATCTTTTCCTTACGCGATATAAAATTATTTCAAATAACAATTGGTAATAAAGATCATTCAACTGTTATAAGAAAAGAATTCAATAAAGATAAACCACTTCGTATAAAAAGTTAGATGAAACAGTTGTGAAAAACATATCTCATAATAAGCTATTCATATATTAAGCATAAACAAATAGCTATCACCGTACAAAAGTGCCAAATTATAACTCAAGCATTCAAGAATTAATACATAAACAACTGAACATAAATATCACTTTAACACAAAGGCAGAAATAGTTAAGAGATTAAAGTACCATTTATAACTAGTTCTACTCATGAGCTTCAAGCAATAATGACTTACCTCTTCTTAATCCAACATCCACTAAGAGTACAAAAGTGCAACATCAGTAGCAGATATTAAACTCAGATATCAATAAATCCTGTTCCATTCATTCATCAAAACCTCCTCTGACAGTGCAAAAGTGCATGTTCTAAGAACAAGTTTTTGACAAATTTCATGACCCTTCTCTAAATGCATGAGAACGGTTTAAATACTACTAACTAAATCTAAAAATAATTTATTACAAAAATGTAGGATGCGGTTTAAATGACCATCCTCTTTTTAGGGAAAAAAAATAAAGCAAAACTAATACTAAATCTAAAATTAAAAGTAAACAACTAACTACTTGTGAATTTGTTCTTTGAAATTGCAAGTATTCAACATTGATTTGAGAAGAGTAGGCTAGCCGACTTCAGACTTTAACTGTCCTGTGAAAACGGAATTGGCAAGAGCTGGCACCATCTTTTCGGCAGAATTGATGATACACTTGAGAGTCATGCACTGGCTGTGTGGTTTTACCAGACACGCCCAGTAAGAATCCCAATTTAACTTTGTTAATCTTTTAATCGATTCTGCCTTTTCTTGAGCCTTCTGTCTCCAGTCTGTTCGCAGTTGTTGTGCTTTTGGTAGGTACCCTGGAGTACTTTCTGAGATTAGATTTTCCTTGTGCAAATTTTCATTTATACAATACGGTACACCATTTTTTGGTCATCTAACCTATTATCATTAGATGGACCCAAGTGCACCATGTAAGACCAATTTTACCCTACGTAAAATTTCTTCCACTATGTAAAATAACTTAATAAAACACATTTATTAGGTTGTTTATGGTCTAAATAGGAAACCCGAAAGGGAAATATTAAACAAATCTATATTTGTTTGATTTTCCTCATGGAATAATTAATTAAACAAAAAATTTAATTATTATTCCTAGTCATATTTAACCCAAAACAAGGAAATCAATTAGATAAATTCTTATTTATCTTATTATTTTCTAGGAATAATTATTTAAATCTATTTAAATAATATTCCTTGTTAAATATGACTAAATCATTTATAAATAATTAAATAAACCATTATTTATTTAAATATCATTCAACCACTTCCTTAAAATAATAAATAAATCATTTATTTATTTATTATTAACAAATAAAGGGATTTGACCCAAATCAAATGCTTTTTCCCTCCAACAAATATAATAAAATATTCCATAAAAGGTGGATCTAGATTTGGTTAACATTATTTTAATCATGCACCAAGATCTAGATAGGCCAATATTTTGTTATAATAGGAGGGTTTTTCCTACCATTCTTCACGTTTTGTTACCTATTAGATCACTCTGGATCTATACACTTGGTCACTCTTTTTGCTGTGTGAGCTCCCTTTGAGTTCCATTCTTTGTGTGGGTTTTCTACACCAACAAGAGAGAGAAATCTTAGATTTGAAGTGCTGAGGACTTCCAAGAACCCATCCCACTGAGGAGAGTTGGATACGCCTTCTTGTTTTCCTCCCAAGTTCCCTTAATGCAAAAATTATTTCAAAAATTGTTCTTGTGTTGTCTATTGGATATATGGAGCAAACCCTTCTTTTTCTTGCTTAATGTCTTTCTATGCATAGATTTGGTTTTTTGCGGCTCTTTTCTTGATCAACTAGCTGAGATCTAAAGATGTTGGCAACCACTTTTGATGTTAGGGCTATTAGTTATGCATAGCTAAAGTGGTCTTTTTGTACACTTCGTTTGTACACTACGACAAAGGATTCATACTAACGAATGGCGTCCACACGGGTTTTAAGTCGGCATTTGTCGTTTTCCTTATTCACCCTGCATATCCGGCTACTTGAGACCCTAGGGTTTCTTTTCGGCTTTTTTATTTTCCTATTTTTATGTTGTTTTTCTCACCTTGACCTAAAACATTAAAATTTCTAACTTCCGCGTGTTTCTGGCCCTATTGCGCAGGTGACCGACATCAGCCGCAACTGAGATGGCAAATTTTCTGAAAATCTTCCGCCGAGACACCCGGAGCTTCAGGTCGCACTTTTTGGCCCATAACCTGTGACCTGGACCTCCAGGTCGCACTTTTCAGCCTCTTTTCTGCGACGTGCATTGAAAACAGGTTAGAACCTGTGACCTGCCAAATTTTCAGCTGTTTTTCTGTAATTTTTCTGGGTTTTGCTGAAGCTTCTGTCAGGGTTTTCCAGCCTCTGTCTCAGCCCGTTTTGACCTAGTTCTGATCTGTTTTTTCTCATCTAAGTGGGAACATAGCCCCCTAGGGCTTCAGTACCCTCCACTTTTTGTGGAAGAGTTCTTATTTGTTTTAGGTCTGTCTTTTCAGAGTTTCAGCCCCCTCTTTTCAGATCTGATACCTCCTTTTCAGACCTCTTTTAATCAACTCTTCTCCCTTTCAAATCACCTCCTGAAAATTTGTTTGGATCTACTTTTAGGGCCTCCTCCTTGCCCCTTCTGCTTTTTGCTGATTTCCTCCCTTTTTCCAGCCACCTTGCCTCTGCCTCTTGGCTGTGATCTGCACCTCTTTTCAGCAGCTTTTTCCTTTAGATCCCTGTCCCTTTCGACCCTAGATCTATTGGCCTCTTTTTAATGCATTTTGATTAGATTTTTTCCCTCTGTTAGATTAGTTTTGAGAGACCCGCCTTTTTGGGTTGAATCGACACAATAGTAGCTGTTAATTTTCTGTTATTTCAACATTATATACTGTTCTCTGCAGATTTATTTTCAGTTACGCAACACACTTTTTCTCTTGCTCTCAAAGAGAAAAGGTTTTAAAAATTAAAATTAACGCACGCCACACACTCACCCTAAGCGAAGAAGAGCCTGGTTTACACCACCAGGCAAAGAATTTAAAATCAATTGACACTGCACCTATCTGCCCTTGTTTCGACATTTTAATCACTTGATTTTGCACCTCCTTGCCCTTGTGGTCGTTCTTCTTCCCCTTGTGCCGTGTTTGTGTTGTCATCATTGCACCCCCAAGGCGCACTTCCTGGAGAATTCTTGGCCTTCACCCTCAGTTTCCGGTTGATCGACCTGCTCCGTCCCGCCGTCGTTGAGCCAGTCCTCCTCCGAGTCCGCACTCCGACTCCTCTTCTGATTCTTTGGGTTCTACTTTTCCTTTTGGTTCTCCCCCTGTCACCTTCACTATGTCTAGTCCAGGGCCTAATGCTAGCGGTGCTCCCGGCCCTAATGCCGGAGCTATTACTTTTGGAACCGCCACAGGAACTACCTCGACCACACCCTTGCTGCCGTACATCGCAGGCCTCAGCCTCCCCGATTTCAATCAGTTGATCAATGACCCTATCCACCACGATGTTGGTTGGCCTGCTATGCCAACCAAGCTCCCCTCCAACATCCCTAAGTTCGAAGGCCTTGCTGGAGAAGATCCAACCAACCATGTCCAATCTTTCCACATGTGGTGTTTCTCCAACTCCATTACCGATGATTCCATCCGTCTTCGGTTGTTCCAACGCACGCTTACCGGTGAAGCTTCTAAATGGTATGTTGACCAAGCCACCTCTTCCCATACCACCTTTGCGACCATTTCCCAAGCCTTTTTATCTTACTTCCAGCTCCCTCTCCAATATGATACTGGTACGGAGCTTTTGACCTCTTTTAAGCAAACCTCTTCGACCCGCCTTTCTGCTCATGTCCAGGAATGGCGACGGAGACGAAGCTTATGTCGAGCTCCCCCCTTCGAAGATCGGATCTATATGGACTGGTTCCTTCACTCTCTTTTAGCTCCCATTGGCAAAGATGTCGCCTCCCATTTCCCTCAAACCGAAGAAGCCGCCCTCCAAATAGCCTTGAAATATGACCTGATCTATGCTCAGTCTAGTTATGTTTATACCGTCCTCCCTGACCTCCCCAGGCTCAGTGGCGTTAACGTCCCGGGGGCATCTCATTCCGCCGACGGTATCGTTGGAGACCTTTCTCATCCGTATGCTCAACCTCCTATGGGCTATGGTCTCCCTCAGGGAGGGGCCAACACCTCTAGCACTCTTCCCCCTCCCGGTAGCATGTATCTAGGATACGGCATGCCTCCTCCTTTTTCCCAACCTCCTGCTTACCTCAATGTTTCCCAACCTAACCATTACCTTTATCCGCAGCCTGGTGCGCCAGCTCCTCCAGCATATGCACTTCCATCTCCCTTTCCTCCTCCAAACCCGCAACAACACCTACAACCCCCTCCAGGGCAAGTATTTGCACAGCAGGGCACGACTAATCCCCCTTCTTCTCAAAGAAGGCGGAGAGGCAATCCAAAACAATCTGCCCCTGGTACTCGTGGACCCAATCCTCAAGGTGTTGACCCTAACACTGCTAACCAGCAACAGGGCACTCAGCCCAAGCCGGACAGGCCGCTTCGCACAAATAAGCCTTGTTCGTGTTGCGGTGTTTATGGTCATTACACCTACAATTTTCCCCTATTACCCCAGATGCGGTAGATGTGGGAGTCTCAAGCCACATTGCGCGGAAAAAATGCCTCCCCTCATGCTCCTCCTAATGTGGCCACTACCCAACCAGCTGTTTTTATCGATCCTTTCCCTCAGTAAGGATTCGTGGCTACCCAACCGCCTGACAGCCAGGTCGCCACTCCACCTTCCCTTTCTGGTTCCTCCGATTACCAGATCCTTATGATGAACTCTGATCCTTCCCCAACCGTCGACCTTCACCTTCAAAATCGGTCTCGCCAGTACCCCAAGCCTCCCGCTCAGTCTGCCCCCAAGTCCCCTTCTTCTAGTTCTACAGAGCCTCTTTCGACAACCAATGGTCCCTTACATATCCCTCAACCCAAAGTTGAGGTCCATACCAAGATTCCTAAAGGACCGTTATGTTGAAATGATGCTTTTGGTCGAGCTGCTCATTCGTATAGCATAGTAGATGATTTGGCGCAATATCCTGCTGCCATTTCCACACTGGAACTCCTCCAGTCGTGCCCTTCCAAAAAGAAGGCTCTACTATCTGCCGTGGGCGCTATAGATCCTGTTGATGACCAAATGATTGGGTTCGACGCCCATCAATCAGACCATCCTCCTCTTCCTGCTTCCGTCGCTTTCCAAATCCCAGTCAAAATCCGGAACGCCAACGTTTCTCGGTGTATAATTGATGAGGGGGCATATACCTGTGTGATGTCTGCTTCGGTTTGGAAACAACTCAGATCTCTTGAGCTGGCCCCTTTCACGATCACCCTTCGAGCGTGGGACGACCATGCCTCCCAGCCCATTGGCCTTTTTCGTAATTGTCCTATCACCCTTACCGGTAAGACCGTTTGCGTTGACGTCGAAGTCATTGACGCCCCTCTAGACTACAACATTCTATTGGGGCGAAGCTACACCTATGCCATGTCTGCTGTCCCATCCGCAGTTTTTCACAAGATGTATTTCCCTCACAATGGAAAGATAGTCACCATTGACCAGCTGTCTTACCATGAGTCGTCGTCTCAGACCTCTCCAGAGACGACCATCTCTTCTGTAACCAATAAGCAAACCGTCGATTCCTTGACCAGTGTCTCCCCCGGCATCTACAAAGATTCCTCCCTGCTTGGAACTTTTCCTGGTCTTCCCCCTCCTCACGTCTCTAATACTAGCTTATCGAATGTTTGCATGATGCAATTGTCTCGGGCTGCCCTTAAGTGACCCACTTCGGCTAGTCAGCAACCTCAGACTCAACCTCGCCCACCGCAACCCGCTCCTAGCCCTTCATCTCCACCAGCCGGACCTCCTCCTTCTGGCCCTTCTCCTACAGCTGGTATCCCTGAACCCCTTTATCCCCCTGGATCAGTTCCCCCAAGCCTTAACCACCTCGGAGCCGTTCCTCCTGGTCATTATCCCACTGGTCAGATACTGTTCCTAGCTCCCCCTCCTGGAGTCTGTTCGGTCCCCATCATGGCCACCCTCTCTCTCCCTAACCTGACCCTGGGTATACCCGTCTGGTACCTTGACCCTCCAGCCGCTACCCCTCCTGGTCACCCCAAACCCTATCTTGCTTTGACACCAGTTCAACCGGTCCCCCTTGCTTCCTCTGTTGCTACCATGCCCCCTGCACCTCCCCAGGACCCTACCCCTATGGTGACAGCTCCAGGAAAGAAAGGCAAAGCTCACAAGGGGGCATCCAAAGACAAGGCCACCCCGACTGACCCTGCTCCTCCCCCGCCCGTAAAGCCTTGTGCCTTGTGTGATGTCGTCGGTCACGCCACCCATACTTGTCCCGATTTGCCCCGAATTCAACCCATGGTTAAAGTTGCGTTCCCTGAGTCTATGTTCTCCGAACCTTCTCTTCCATCCTCGTCCGTAACCAAGAACCCAAAAACTATTCGCACTAGCAAACCCTGCGCTTTGTGTGGTATCCATGGCCATTACTCCCACCATTGTCCTCACCTGACACATTACCACACCTCTTTAGAAGTAGTCTGAGAGTATGAAGTTGAAAAAAATAAATCCGCCTCTCCCATACTTACGTAGTATGCTTCAGGCCAGCTTGAGGATCCCCCCGCTCCCATCGACATTCCCCCCCCCCCCCTGATGTTCAGATGATGGAGTCTACTACGACCATTCTTCACCTATCCTCCTCTGTGCGACCTTTGGAGCCCAGTCCCCTTGCATCCTCCCCTGTTGCCTCGCTTGACCCCCCTTTAGCGACCACCCTTGACCCCCTCGTTTCTACCCATGCACGAGCTCACTCCACCCGTATCTCTTTTGACCTCCGCAGCCCGAGTCCTCGCCATACCTCCTATAGCCCTCATATACCACCCTCTAGTTTGTATATGAGTCATAGCCATCCTGCTCATTGCACTCCCTCCCGCAGTTGCCGCTCGATGTCTTCTATACACTCACGCTACCGTCATTGTATCTCCTCCCCCCATTTGTTGTCTTGTAACACCATTCCGCAGGACCTCCCGTCCCCACCCTTTATCGGTTACGCCGATGGTGCAAGTCGTTACTCCCGGAATCTAGCCTCGGCAGGTTGGGCCATTTTCACCCCCTTGCATGCCCTTGTTCTCTCAAACAGGTTCTGCATTGGTACTGCCACCAACAATCAAGCTGAATATGATGCAGTGCATGGTCTCTTAGCCGATGCCCTCTTTCATCGCATCCTCCACCTACATGTTTGTTTGGATTCCTTACTTCTTGTCATGCAACTAAATGGTTTTTATCGTGTGCATAACCTTGTGCTGTTTAGACGATATTTACGAGTGAAACTCTTGATACGTGAATTTAAAACCATAACTTTCAACCATGTACCTGGAGAACAAAATCACTATGTAGATAGTATTGCAAACCATGTTCTAGATTGGCATTTATCACACGCATTTCATACAAGAAAATAACATTCATAATCATTAAAAACGATTCATATCCATAATATGTGTCGCAAAACATGTGTTTAGAGTCCATCTACTCTGATACATATGACATGCCCATAGCATGTTACAAAAAACTCAAAACTGGGGGCACCACCTGCCCCTACATACACACTAGGGGGCACCACATGCCCCACACCTACTCACTATCTGGCGGATCCCGTGCCAATGGCTCTGCCCCTGCAGCCCGTAGATCACGTATGCCTTGACTGGCCATCGCCATGCGCCGCATGACACCTCGCCATTCCGAGGGAAGACCAATGCATGCCTCCACGTACTAGTCGTCTAAGTCTTGCCACCTGCACTCTGAAACTCCGGTCATCAATGTCTCGCATCTACGGTGGATGTCCTCCAGAAGGGAGGCCGCATCCTCATTGCGCGCTGCTCTCGACCCACTCGACCCTGCAGCTCCAGAGGCTGCCGGGCGTCCCATATATCTGGCCAGTTTTACCGGAGCTATATCTGCATACCAAAAGTACATGAATCAGTACCATATCTACTATTCAATAACTTTAACATGCCCATACAAGAATAGTAATCTGTCACTTACCATCGGGCCCCCATACTTGACCAGGCGGAAGTGGCAGGTCCGGATCTCCACAATAACTCATCCCACTATAAGGATAGTCGTCAATGTATAACGACATCTGATCCCAATGGGCAAAGAACTTAGGTCAAAACACTCGCTCGACCACCCCTCCTCCTCCTCTACACAGTAGCCGCCCCCACCGGCACATCCTGGGCTCTCTCGGGCCCCCATCTGGGAGCTGTATACGAGGTCGTAAGGTTGGGATCTTCTCGAAGAAGAAGGCGCACAATAAAGTCCCATACGAGCAATCGTGGTTCACTTGCCTCTTGCAGAGCGACAACTGTCGTTTTAGCGACACCAGCATCATTTGGGCCCACCCATAGTAGGTCCCATTCAACACACTCTCCACAATCATCATCTGCCCCCCAGTGATGTGATGGAGCGCCTAGTTGCCCAGGATATGCAGCACCGCTGCGGCCACTGCACGAGTCTCTAATCTCTCTAGATCCCCGATCGGTATTCGAGTCCCCTTGACTTAGAGACCCGGTTGACAATGTCGCTCCACAAACTCCATGATATGCCGCCCCCGCGGTAATACTGGCTACGTGTTTCCCACCATCCCCAGTGGCGAGAGACCCGTCAGGAAATACACATCCTGGACTGTCCGTTCATTCCTGTGCCTCTGCACTACAAAGACCTCATGCTCTGGATCCCAGTAACTGATAATTCGGGCCAACAAAGGCTCTCCCTCCCTCATCAAAGGGTTCTCCAAAAACTTTAGAACCCCAAACCTGGCCAACACACGACGGACACCCTGATCTGCCTGGATCTATGCCCGTAATGTACCCAGGTCTCTCTCTCTCCAGTTAACCCGTATATCTACCATATCTGCACAAAAACATCATCTTTGTTAGCATACAGATAGGAAATATCATAACCAAACACAAAAATGCAACTCTCAGCCATCAAACAACACCAAAACCCCCTCATCTTCCAGGTCGCACTTTTCTGCCCAATTCTGGGACAGGTTGCAGTTTTTGCCCTGAAACCTGCTTCCCAGGTCGCACTTTTTGGCCCAAAAAGTGCAACCCGGCTGTAGAGATGAAGGAGGGTCTGTTCCTGAGATTTTGAGCCCTAAATTGAACTTTCAATCCATCACATTGAAAGAGTAAGGTTAGGCCTCTTACCTTCCACTCACGGATTTCGATTCCAACGGTCGGTTTGTCCGCTACGCTCACCGCAAGACTTAAGGCCTTCTCTCCTCTCTACATTCACCACAGCAACACTAGAAAATGAGTGAATTTGGAGGGAAAACTGCCTTATTAAAAGAGAACCCTTGTTTCTTCTTTCGCCTGCTGCGACCATACCGTAGCCCCGTTTGACAAACCATCTGCACCGTTGGAAAGCTCTCACCGAGACCTCAAATGGGTATCTGTTAGTTTTTTGTGATCTAATACTTCACCAGGGCACATTTTGTCCAAGAAGGGTCACTTCACCTCTCATTAAAATCACATTTCTTCACTTACGACACTTGTACTCGAGGCACCATTCTGCCTCCTTACTTGTCTTTGTTCATGTCGATTTTCGCCATGAGTTACCATCTTGTACTCATGTTCTCAAGGTCCCCCCTTGGGCCTTTACTATGTGGCAGCACCATCAAGTCGCCCTTGTCTAGAGCATCCAAGTTGAGTCATCATTGCATTCATGGAGTCTATCCCGAGTCCCTTTGTACCCCGCTATAGCCCTCCATCCTTCATTGCTTGGTCCCTCTCTTGTGTCGCACATTATGGTCTTCAGTCCCACTGTCCCCTATCCCTTATGATATTGCGTCAGTCGCTGCCATGTCATTCATGCCCTTTATGCTCTAACAAGGGAATTCGTCCATTCGCTACTCAGTCCTTTCCATTTCACCATCATCATTGGTGTCAGTCTATCCGTCGCTCTACTATTTTCTCTCATGCCTTAGTTGAGGATCTCTCCTTGCCTCACCTATGGCGGACCTCCTTCTGTCGACATCAGCTCCTTCATTCCATAAGACAGGTCTAGAGGGCAGTGTACCTTGGTTCCAGCTTCCACTCTTGTTCGGCGCCTCTAATCAGGCAAAGGGATCTCTCATTTCCCTTTAACTTGATTGTTTCTCTACTCCAGCTCCTTTCAGCATGATCGAGATCCGTATACTTGATGTTTTAGTGATGCAGCAGCAGCTCTTGGTGATTCCCAGGTGTGTGTGAGATGTCTCAGTCCTCATGAGGGGGTGGCCCTGCAGGTAGCCCCCCACATGCCCGGATGACCTCTTCATTTCAGCCTTCGATGCAGCTCCATATATTTGATGATGTCAGCCTTAGCCGCTTGTAGCGCCTCTTTGATTTTCATGTATCAGTCAGATTTTGTGAGCCCTTCCTCGTGTATAGGGGGCATTTGGGTTGTATTTGTATCTCATGTACTCATATATTATTGTATAAGTCCTGGCTATTATCCCAGGCACAACATGTATGTGGGATTCCTCATTGTATTATTATCTGGCTCATGTTTATGCCGGTTGTACTTTATGGTTCGGTCCCTTGTTTACTGGACACACTATTCTTTTGTACTTTGTCTCGGCGGGCATAGGTATGCCTCCCCCGCTACCTTTAGCACAGGTACCCTCTCATAAAAGGAGACTTGTTGCACCTGCGAGTCTCATCTCCTCAGGGTCTAGTTCTTCAACACACTCGTCTACCTTACATTTCTCTCTCTGACTTCCTTCTTGATGTCTGGTGATTGAGTTCTTACAACGTACTTCGGTCATACGATTTTCTCCTAACACTCGCATGCTGGGGGGCAATCTGTTACACCATTTTTTGGTCATCTAACCTATTATCATTAGATGGACCCAAGTACACCATGTAAGACCAATTTTACCCTACGTAAAATTGCTTTCACTATGTAAAATAACTTAATAAACCACATTTATTAGGTTGTTTATGGTCTAAACAGGAAACCCCAAAAGGAAATATTAAACAAACCTATTTTGTTTGATTTTCCTCATGGAATAATTAATTAAACCATAAATTTAACTATTATTCCTAATCATGTTTAACCCAAAACAAATAAATTAATTAGATAAACCTTTATTTATCTTATTATTTTCTAGGAATAATTATTTAAATCTTATTTAGATAATATTCCTTGTTAAATATGACCAAATCACCCACAAATAATTAAATAAATCATTATTTATTTAATTATCCTTCAACCACTTCCTTAAAAAGAAAAATAAATCATTTATTTATTTATTATTAACAAATAAAGGGATTTGACCCAAATCAAATACTTTTTCCCTCCAACAAATATAATAAAATATTCCATAAAAGGTGGATCTAGATTTGGTTAACATTATTTTAATCATGCACCAAGATCTAGAATGACCCAATATTTTGTTATAAATAGGAGGGTTTTTCCTACCATTATTCACCTTTTGTTGCCTATTAGATCACTCTGGATCTAAACTCTTGGTCTGACTTTGAGCCATTATCATTGTCATATTTTCCATTATTTGCTGTGTGAGCTCCCTTTGAGTTCTATCTTTATCTGGGTTTTCTACACCAACAGGAGAGAGAAATGCTAGATCTGAAGTGCTGAGGACTTCCAAGAACCCATCCCATTGAGGAGAATCAGAAAAATCTTCTTGTTTTCCTCCCAAGTGCCCTTAATACAAAAAATTCTTTCAAAAATTGTTCTTGTCTTGTCTATTGGATATATGGAGCAAACCCTTCTTTTTACTGCTTAATGTCTTTCTATGCATAGATTTGGTTTTTTGCAGCTCTTTTCTTGATCAACTAACTGCAGATCTGAAGATATTGGAAGCCACTTTTGATGTTAGGGCTATTAGTTATGCGTAGCTAAAGTGGTAATTTTTCGTACACTTCGACAAAGGATTCATACTAACACAATCAATAATATTGCTTGCTGTTGTGGCTGCTTCTTCAGCCACTTTCTCTGCTTTCCTGATTTGTGCATCCCAATTATTAAAGAGCATTACTTTGTGATTGTCATTGATTATTGGTGCACCTGCTCTTTTCCCCTCCTCTATTTCTTGCCAAGACAAATAGTCAGTAACTCTTTTATCAGTTAAATCATAATCATGTCGTAAGTCGACGACATGATTAGTGATTTTATCACTTTCTTCACAATAAGAGTTCCACTGTAATATTCTTTGGCATAATATTTCATGTTGCTGCAGTAGTTGATAATTTAAGGAAATAGACTCTGTGATAAATTCTGTGAGCTTGGGATCATCTTTGTGCATCTCTTGCATAACCTGTAGCTGTTTTTCTTTTTCAACCAAAATATTTTGATATCCTATCTTCATTTTTTGGAAGTCCTGCTGAGAGCACATTTTCCAATTTCCTTTTCTTCCTTTGTCTTCTTACCACTGCCTTGTGTTGTGGACTATAAAATACATCAAGAGGAGGAATTTCCTCTATTTTTAGCATAAGTTCAGAGGATGGGGTAATGGGAATATGTTCCATTTCTGAGACATTGGTAGTTATTCCTATGACTATATTTTTTGTTGTCTGTACATTACTCACAGGTGTCTATGTGTTCTATCCTTCAATATTAATCATATCATTGAATGTCTCCCATTCCTTATCTAACTCAGTTCTGACTGATGATTGTTGTACAATGAGAGGGGGAAGATTTAGCTGAGGAGAGGTCAAAAATTGTTGCTGTGAAAGCTCCTTTGATTGGGCAGTATCCCTTACTGACCCTTCACTTTTATCATGATCATTATTATACCTCTTAGAGTGTTCAGAGGTTTCTCTTCCAAAATTTGAATTAGACCTGTCTGTACCTGAACTTCCACTGAGACTGATACTGGGAGTTGGTTCCTTTACAGGTTCCAAGCGTAATTTATCCAAAGGGATAGTAGTTAACCTCCTTTCCCTGTATATCTTCAATTCTTGAAATTCTGCTGGAGGAAACTGTATTTGGGCTGAATGTAGAGTCTCTTTAAGTGTGCCTTTTTCTTGGAATATGTCATCAAAAAGATCATCTTCTTTAGAAAACACTCTTATCTTGACTGCAGTAGTGAAATTTTTAACAATATCATAGGGGTCGAATGGTCTTCTTGGAAACTTGAACAAACGTAAACATGTAATGTTGTTTAATTCTTTGAATGCATGGCCAACATCAAATAGTGAAAAGGCTCCACAGGCCACAGGAAATTGTGACCAGATAGCCTTCTTTTTGTCTTTCAAATCTTTAGTCAAACCTCCTTCTCCGCAGGTTTGATAAGCAATTTCTTGTGCCATGAGTTTATCGGGAACATCCAAAGGTAAAACATGAGGGGAAGACAAACTTCCAAATACCCTAACATATGTAAACAATTCTTCTCCAAACCATCTCACAACAGGAAGTATGTCTACCTCTGCTTCAGGAGAAAACCTTGGAGCGTCTTTATCATATAACATTTTGTACAGGGGCAACATGATTCCATGGAAAATATTGTAAAAATAGGGAATGAACTTTGAATCCCACAATTCTTTGTGATAAACATGAATGGGTAGGGGATCTTGAGTTGTCCATTTCCAACCCATTAAAGGAAACTTGGAAATGTAACAGATTGAATCCATTACATAAGCAGATAAGTAAAAAGGGGGATAAATTCTCTGAGAAACAGTTCTTTTAGACCGGTAATTCAAAATAGCCGTGGCTAAGTTGTCAGATAATATCTTAGCCCAATCCACAATAGTAGCATTAACAACAGCATTTAATAATGTTAGCCATTCAGATGAAAACTTATTAATGTATGGCTTTCCAAAAAGCCTACAGAGCATAGCAGCAGCAAAGTAATATGGAGAAGTGAGAGAACTAGTACTATACATACCATGTTTATCCTTCTTTAGTGGTTCATCTCTCCTTGACCAGTCCTTGGTGCATTCTGCCAGGTTTTCATTTTCTTTGGCAAACTTCTCCATGAACTGTTTGTTATAAGTCACCTGTGGCTCCGGTAAATGACACATGAGTCTCAAATCTTGTGGAGTAAATGAGCCAATGAGCTCTTGACCCTGAGTCTTAAACTGTCTGTTTGTAATATCAGTGCTGTCTAGTACCCATTTAACCATATCTGTGTATGGAATAATTTTAGGTCTCGCTGCTATTCGATGCAAGAATGAACAAGCTAGCTCTGTAATGGATGCATCAGAAGACCCATGTGAACCTGCTGTAGCTGTAACCTCCATTACTCTGGGGTTCTCTTCCTCAAGTAGATTATACATGCCCTTACAAGTAGTAATACCAACGTCTTTGTTACAGGCGGTGTCTGTATACAAGGGCGTCATTTATTTATCTTCAGAACTCAAAGCCTTGTCTTTATTTCCCATAATATCCTGAATACTACTTTGTATAATTCTCTATTCTTCGCTCCTGCAGTTTACGAATTAAGTGAGAATAATGATAGGAAAAAGGTGACAAGAAAGTTTTAAATTCTGAAGACGTATAAAATATACCACCTTACGTGAAATATCTCTTCGATCAGAACGAAACCATATTTCATTAATGATTGACAACCAATTCATTGATTAACATTAAAGCGCATAACCAGGTCTTGGTTTATGGAAAGATTTTTTTCGTATAATGAGCCTTAAAGATGTACAATAAGGTGATCTACAATTTTCTTTGCAATATCACATATCGCAATATCACAGATCGCAATCTTGTGGATTTACAATATCATAATAGCGCAATATCGCAAAATAGAAAAATCGCTGGATCGTAAAATCGCTGGATCGCAATATCGCAAACTCGCAAGAACGTAACATATGACAAACATCCGTTAATTTGTTTTTATGTGAAATGTGATTTGCGAAATGCGATTTGCGATTTGCGATGCTTGTTAACATTTGAAGCATGCGATGCGATGAATGTTCTTTTAGTGCATAGTTTTGCATCGCGATCTCACAATCTTAGAATTCGCTTGTAAGGAGGTATTCATTACCTTTTTGCGATGCGATATTCCTGAAAGAATGATTTCTATTCTATCTTATCATAAAACTTAAGTTTTTTAAAATTTTCAAAGAATATTCTCCTAAGTTTATGATAGTAATTTTTATTGAAAAAAGGAAATACAAGCACTAATCAATTTAAATTTTTGACTAAGGGTCCCCACTTATTTAGTATTAGTGATAATACTAAATAAGAAGGGGGGGGGTTGTTGCTAGCCACAACACTTTTATATTTGTAACCATTCTTACAGATGTAGACTTCTTCTTTCCCCATAACATTCTCTTTTCTCCATCATCTTTCATGAACTCAATGGCCTTCTAATAACAATATACCTTAGTCCTGAAAATTAATAATGATTCCATGCTAAAAATAATACTATATGAACCCAGAGGAATCACATTTATATGTGCTAATGTTGGAATTCCATTAAGATAAAATGCACAAGATCTCACCAAGTGATGAACTCTTCTCTTGGTCCCTTTAGCCAACTACACCAACCAAGATTATACATGCACTTTTTTACTCAAACGACATTGATCCACCAAGTTAGGACTAACATAAATATAATTAAATCCATGATCACTCAAAATGGAAATAACTCAATGAAAAATATTACCTTCCATCTCAATAATGGATTCTTGATGATATACTTCCCTGTTATTAAGTGTTGCAGATATCCAAGGAATTATTTGACCAACATCCCCAACTATTTGTGCCTCTTGAGCATTGTAGATATGAGGCCTGCCACCTTGATACAATAACAAATCCTTCTTGTGATGGTCTTTACAAAAAATCCAACACTACAATGGTTCCTTACCATTACCTTTATTTTGTTACTCTCCAGGATGAGCCCATGTCTTTTCTCATCTACATTAAAATTCTTATAAAAATCCACGTTTTATTTCTCACATGCATCTTGAGATCTTCCTCACTTCTTAGGCCACTTTTTTAAGTCTTATCATTCCCTTTCCATCCACGCTTGAACTCAGACTTGTGTTTTGACTGCTCATAACAATGCTTCATCTTCTTCATAGCTTCCTCTATTGACCTGGGCTCCTGAAAATCAATCTCGTCTTTGAATGCTACTGGAAATCCATTGATGAATATTTGAATATGCACTTTTTCATCCTTGATATAAGGCACATACCTCAACATATTCATAAATTTGGTTGTATATTCTTCATACGTCATGGAACCCATTCTAAGCCCATATAATTCCTAGCCTTTACATCATAATTCCTCTTAGATTGGCACTGTATTCTAACTATTCTTTCAAACTTATCCCATGTTATATTTTCTTCTCTAATGCCTTTGATGTTCTTAATATCTTCCCACCATAGATATTTTTTTCCTTTGAGGTTGAAGGTGGCCATCTTAACTTTCATTTTCTCTGAGTAGTCATGTAATTTGAATAAATTCCTCATCCCAAGTAACCATGCTTATGCATCTTCCAATTTATTCATCTCTCCATCAAAAGTAGGAATATTTTCTTTCTTGAACTCTGTTGGAAAGTACTCACTCCCCCTATGGTGTTGGCGGTCATGGAGATGATATCTCCTAGAAGAATAACTAGAATAAAACACATACGTACTAGTCGTATTGTTAGTTGTATCCAAGAATCTACCACTTTTCACTATGTCCTCCCTGTCCAAACTAAGTCTTCTCTAAGACTTACTACCATCTTCCCCATTGGTCTTCTCCTCCTGTCTATCTCTGTGGTTGATCCCCATATATCGATAATTTTGCAACTCTGAAATGATATGTAGATTAATTGCATTGACTTCATCTTGATTTTATTGAGCCCTTGCAGGTCTTTCCTATGCATCAATAAAAAATTTATTATTTTTTTTAAACTTCTAATATATGCCCTCAGACTCAAGTCATCCTCTATATTAGGAGAATACTCTTCTCCTTGATACCCAACTATCCTTTCCCATTCCATAGAATTCACATAATTCTTGTAAGGGGAACCATGTCAACCATAGTCCACCATTATCCTCTTCATCTTTAGTCTTCTATTTCCTGCAAATATGCCATGTTAGATAAAAAAATAGAAGACATAACCAAATGATAACTCAATGTATCTCAGGGGAGGTTATCACATCTGCATAAGTCAGTCCATATTAGCACAATACAATATCAAATGCATACCAGCTCATACATGAATATCAAAACCATAAACATAAAAAATGTTGCATAGTAAACACATAGATCACTTACATGCATGCATAACAATCACATTTACCCTGAGGTCCAATGCTGCAACCTCACACTGATGCCACCTTGTAACACCTCCTCCGGCATTTACTCACATTTACAAGCTCTCCGGGGTAAACATGAGCTAAGTGTCACTATGATATGACCAACCCTACAATTTCTAGTTGTGGAAGTGGGGCTTACTAACTGGAAACAAACTGCCATTCCTCAGGGACCATAGATCACCTAGGTGTTTGAAAACCACCCACAGTGATAAATCCTTGAGCTGGAACTTATTTTTCTCAAGATTGACACCCCAACCACACCCATGACACATTTTGCATGCAGTTACGAGACTCCAACCTCACCCATAAGCCTTATTTCATGCAGTTATGACTGAAATATTCTAGTTTTAAGCATGCAGTTGCGAGATCAGTACCACTTTTTCAGGGCTTCCATGAAGGCCACTGCCTAGAATTACCCGGAACTTTCTATAATCAAGTTTAAGATGATGACAAGTCAAAAAAATAAATACTAGGACTATATCTTTCTCAAAACATGCCTGATACATGATAGACATTTCATCAAACATATAATAAACATAGAAGCTATAGATCATGATTGCATATGTGATCATAAATTTATGAACTTCATCAGAGAATCATCAAGAACGTCCAATTCCCTCTCAAGTAGTTGCAACAACATTTGCTAGCCCATAAATTCATCAACTATTCAATAAATTATATGATGATGAAAAATATCCATAGTAATAGAACATCATATAACCATGCATTTAACCAACATATAACCAGAATAGAAGAATGAAAATCAGCCATAAGATCAACACAATAACCAATATGTATTTTCATTGATCACAATACGAAAAAAACTCATATTAACATATGAAAAATCCCAGCAAGTTAGGGACTTCCACATACCACTTAAGCATATATTGGGCTCAAAAAAATCTCTCTTTCAGCCAAACACCCCCATGCCATATTCCAAGCATGAATGTGGGATCTCATAGGATAAACCAATACATAACCAAATAGGGAATGTAGAATTTAAACTACCTTGATCTCACCTAAATTGGTTATGAGATCCAAAAACCAAAAAATATTGGATGCCTCAAAATTCCTTCACCATACCTAGAGGAATTTTCCTGTCTCCAGCCACCTATCAAGGGCTTCCCGGAGAAAATCATCTCCACCCCCAACAATTCCAGTTTTCCTAAGACCACCTCAACTAGATCGAAAGTCTTCTAAAAATCCAAAGCTCGACCAAAAATGAATCCCATCACACCATGCTTATCTAGGAAATGGGAAGGTAAGGCTCAAATGATTGTCAATATAAGAAAAACCCATTCTAATGATGAAAATAAACCAAATAATAAAATTCATGTACCATGCATTCACATCCCAGTAAGTAAATTACACACACAACCTGTTACAAATATAATCTTCCTATTGTAGCTACTGATCCAAATTTATCCTTGTGGTCCCTTGATTTTCCTTTTCTTGTCCTTTGCTTTCCTTTGCTTATCCTTTTCTTACTTTTTATCTCCTCTTAGATCTCTCTCTCTCTCTCTCTGAAATTGATCGAAATCCAAAAATGAATAATAAAAAAATGTGAATTTCTTCTTTGATGCGTTTTATCATTTATTTGTCATTTTTATTTCATTTTCCTTCATTTCCTCTCCAATTTCCTTTTCATGCATATTTTTTTCTCTTCACCTTCCTTTTCTCCTATTTTCCTTTATTTCCTTAATCAAATTCCATTTATTGCCTCTTTTCATTTACCAATTCCTTTTCCAGTTTCCTTAGCCATTAATAAACCACAAGTGATGCCGACTATAATGTTTTCCAACCATTCAGCTTGGAATACATGTCCCATGACCTTGGTATTATTTTATTTACATGGAAAATCAATCGGGGCTGTTACATATGTGATATGAGACACTTCAACTTATTTCATATTTCATTCTCAACCAAATCTTTCAATTTCTTAAAAGTATCAAAGACATCAAATTTATTTTGAATAAAATAAACCTAGGTTTTTCTAGTTTCATCATCAATAAAAGTAAAATAATAGTGTCTGCCACCAAGAGATGATACCTAAGCATGTACCCATACATATGTATGCACAATATATAATTTTTCACTCTTCTTTTCTTTCCTAACTCTGATAAATGTTACTCTCTTCTATTTTCCATAAACATAATTCTCATATAAATCCAAATAAACATGTTGCAAACCTAGAAACAAATTTCTTGAGTGAAGTATTTTCATCCCCTTCTCACTCATGTTCCCAAGCCTATGATGCCATAATTTCATATATGCTCCTATGTAGATTAAATAATTACTAGAATTAGAAATACCATTTCATAAATATAATGTACCAACATTTTTTCATTTTTTTATTACTAGGGTTCCTTTAGAGAATTTCTAGGTTTTATCTATAAATGTAGTTACACAATATTCCCATCCCAACTGCCCTATTGAAATTATATTTTTCTTTAGATTTCAAACATGTCTTACCTCCTTTAATATCCATTTGTTTCCATTCTCTTTCTTTATAAAAACCTTATGCATTCTAATAATTTTACAGGATTTATCATCACCTAGGTAGATCTATCCAAAATCTCGTTGAACATGGTCATAAAAATGTTTCCTATTAAGCGTGGCATGAAATGAAGCCACTGAATCTACCACCCGAACATTAATAATATTTTCTAATGAAAGAATCAGATCATTTTGCAACACATCACCTGTTACATTCACTTATTTATTGTTGTCTTGAAGTCTATCTCCTTATTTTCCCTTCTGATATTTATAGCTTTCTTCAAGTGTCCTTTCTTCCCACATTTCCAACATACTATCCCTAATCTAGATTTGGATCTACCTTTCCTTCACTTACTGTGATGTCCCAAAATCTTTCATGCCAGTAGTTTTCTTCCCCTAGTCTCTGCAGTAAAATCATTACATGTTGTCTCATCTGAGATTTTCCATTGCATTTCCTTGATAACAATAGCACCAAAAACATCATCAAACTTTAAAGTAATAAATCCAAAGACTAAATTGATGATAGCCATGATTAAGCCATTCAAAATTTCTAGCAATGAGCAAAGAAATAGTTTAGCCCTAACTTCATCATAAAAATTTACCCCTATAGAAATTAACTGACTGATAACCATGCTAAATTAATTTAAATGAATAGCAATAGATCCACCTTATGACATATTCATATTAAACAAGTGCTTCATAAGAAATACCTTGTTTGAAGCCAAGGGTTTTTCATATAGGCTGGCCAATGCTTTTTTTACACCCTCTGTTGTTATTTCCTTTGAAACGTTGAAGGCCACCAGTGCTTCCAAGCACAACTGTATTGTTCCTAGTGCCTTTATATCGAGAATCTCCTATTATTTTTCCATCATAATTGCGGGCTTCTCTTCTTTTCCACTAAATTGTATGTAAATATATTTCTTATACAAATAATCGTCCATTTTCATATACTTCCATAACTAGTAGTTTTTTAAATTGAATTTCTCAACCCTAAACCTACCATATTCTGCCATTGCCCTCACTCGAACTTGGAACCCTTCTTTCCTACAATTTTATTAGCCAAATATACCTTCAACTCTGATACCAGTAGTTAGAAATTAAATAACAGAGAAATGGAGTACATAAAATATTTTGGAAACACAAATGAAGAAAATCATAAAAGAAGAGAGACGCAAATATGTGTGTTTCACACAATTTTGGCTACATCCATGGAGAAACAACCAGTCCTTCCTTTTATATTATCTAACAAAATGAAGGGATAAAACCTACAACAAATTTTTTGTAACTTCCTCTTCGCTCTGACACAATCTGCTCTCTTCTTGTTACACAAAACAATAATATACAAACACAATACACTTCCCTCATATAAACAAAAGGTTTACTTATAGGGAAAATAACCCTAAATTAACATAACTTCTACCGTGAGATCTTCCCCCTAATGAACAACCCATATTGAATACGAAATTACAATAATTTACATGGAAATTTTTTATCTACTTTTTTCTTTAATGGCGCTACCCCCCAAACCCCCACCAGGGGGGTGGCTCCAAAGAATCGTTGTTTTTTTATCAGTGTTTGCCATTGATGTCAACCCAAGCAACACCAGGGGCTACCCCGATCTTTCATGGGAATTTTGACTTGAAAAATAACTCTATTCTGAGTCAAGGATATTTTGAATGGTTTCTACTTATCAAGATGTTTCCGTTGCTATATGGCATGCCATGTAATTATTCACGGTTTGAGAGTTATTTGTGCTTGAAGTTAGTAACCCCGGTTAGTGGGCTAAAACCCCATGGGGTTGTGGCATGAAAGCTCCTAAAATCCCTCCAATGTTCACTTTTTGATGACCCTCTCAACCTAAGAATTTATATAAATTGTGACCCTCATATCCTCCTCATGTAAGGATTTCTCTACTTAAAATAGGTCGTCGTGGCATTTTCACTATAATTTTTTTTCTACGAAGCTTTGGATGTTGAAAAAAAACCATTTGAGCCAAAATCCTGATGAAGTGCGTGTATGAATTTCAGATGTTGGTTCTCTATATTTTTAGAGATATGATATGAGAAATTTATGGTTTTTGCAGGCTCCCGAATTTCATGTCAAATAGGTGACCTTGGGAAAATCATCATAACTTTCTATCTGAGCATTGGATTCAAATTTTTTAAAACATGAAAGAAAGAGAACGGACCGTAGTTTGATGGATATCTTTTTTTGGACCAAAGATTGAAATGATGACATGTGGAACTTCACAAAATTTCGCTCTACTGAACCAGTCTATAATCAGGTCATCGTAGGAAATTGGGCATAACTATTTCTTGAAGAATCCAATATTGATCAGACCTATGGGGTTAGAAAGAGGACTCATAGGGATACAATAGGGTGCAACTTTAGACATTAGATATCAAAAATTACATAGATATAGTAGATTCAATATCAAGCTTATAGAAGGCAAGAAAAAACATGCAGTCAAGGATCACTGTAGTAAGGACAACACATCAACAGTCAAGGGTAAGTTAGCTACAACAACGTATGTATGATTAGTGTTGAATTTTAATTTGAATATCATATTTGACATGTGTTTTTGCAGGACAATGTAATTATTTTGTATGTATGTTTGATTGGGTTTTTTTCAATAATGTTGAATGCATTTACATTTGGATTTTGAATATTTCTCTGACATATGGCTTGCAGGACAGTGTAAGAATTTTATTTGTATATTTGTTTTGGTTTTGTTCATTAATGCATGTGCGGGAATGTGGACACAATAAGACAACTTAGACACATACTAGAAGGACAATGCAATGCCAAAGTGCCATTACTTGAAGCAAGCACAACAATACCTCAACATCTGCTAGTGTTCAAAGCATCAGTGTCAAGTCACATATCAGCTCATGTAAAAAGTCAGTATTGTAAAAATCGTCATTGTAAAAGTGTAAAAGAGTCATTATTGTTAAAGAGTCAATTTCCTAGAGTTGGAGAGGCATTGTTGGGAGGTGTTGGGTTGAGGGATCCTAGCCCAGGTTCGAAGGTTAAGGTTTGCCAACAAACCCTTATACTACTGGCCCTTTCTGTGATGAACTACTTTCGCAGGCCAAGGTCTCACCCGAAGTAGTATGGGAGGGTGCTGGAACCATGTTTCTGCACCTTGGAAGAGAGTAGGTAATTAAGGCAGATCGACATTGCAACTATCAGGTTCGCACATATTGATTCTATTCACATGCTTCTAATACTATAATCAGCAAATAATCACAACAAAGCTACTATCATCAACAGATCTGATCAATACATTCGCATCCACGTGCACGTCAGCAATCACCATCATAGAACATTATAATCGTAGCTAATTCCTAGATCAAATATACATTTGCAGCTTAAATAAATAACACAGATGCACTTCATTAATAAACACGATCATTCCAGATATCATAAAGATACTTCAAACATATTCCGCATTCATTAGTATCCAAAAACCTAATTAGAAACCAAAACACAACCCGTGCACACAGCGAGTGGGGTCCGCACACAGCAGGACTGAGGATCTTCGTGCACATAGCTAGTAGGATTCCTTACCCAAAACAACCCAAAACAGATATAATAATTCGCACGTAGCATCAATATTACTTTTTTCCTACTTACTAGACCCAACTATCTATCTATTTATATCATCGTAGCCTTTGCTATTTGATGGTCCACAAACTGTGGTTTGTGGACCCTAAGTTTACCTTTTAACCCATTACAAAACATTGGGGGCTTTGACCCACCCCAAAACCCCTACGCAAGACCAACTATTACAAAATTATATCAAAAACATAGCTTAGGGAACCCCGTTCCAATAGCCCCCCAACACAATCTTGTGACTCGTCTTGAATCACAGTGGCCATGAGGTTTGCATCTTGGTCTGAAGCTGCTTGATCACATCAACTAGAGGGGGTAGCACTCCTTCACTCTATGCAGCAGTGTTCTGTGCAATATCCACCAACTTCTGCGAATTTGGACCTTTAGTAGTAGCAGTGACACTTTATAAGGTTTGGTTTAGTTGTTTAACTGCAGCTTGAGGGATTCATTGACCCATGGCTTGAGGTGGTCACTGAGAACCTTCTTTTTGTGGTGGAGGTCTTCAAGGTAATCTCTACGTGCATGGCCAGTACGCAGTCATGCTAGTCATTGAGCAGGGACCAAAGTGGGCATTGTAGCCTCCATATTCTCGAACTCTTCTTCCTTCTAGCACAACTCTTGGGTGATTTCACACAGGAGAGGATCACGTTGCACCTTAGACCATAGCTGCACAGCTATCTCCAATATTTTTGCACCCTAAGAAATTTGAGCTGTAATGGAATTAGTGGCCTCTGTGACTAGCACGACTCGTTGGGCTCTTACCTCAGGTGGAGTTTTCAGCTGCAATTTGGCTTGCTAGGTAGAAATCTGCTACTCCATATTTGTCCTGACATTTTGAATCTCATTCCTAAAAGCCTTTAGGGCTGCAACAGGCCCCTCAATCTTGGCCTGGGGGGTAGTAGAAGCTTGGATATCCTCATTTCCATCTGCGCATAGCCTACCAATTATGCTTTCGAAATCGGTCTGCTGCGTGGCGACAAGGGTGCATGCAGCCTACTCTTGGGACACCTTGGTAGTTTTTTCCATGATCGTCTGCTCAACTATACTGAGCTGCTGATGCAGCCAACGGTCTTTGTGCTGGATCTTATCAAAGAGGGATGTGTGGAGGACTTTCACTGATTCATGCGGACGTCGAGCCAAATCTAATTGCACCTCTATGCAGGCCTAGACTTGATACATAAGGAAGGCGAGATCAAGGTGAATGTTGCGTCGGGTAGGGAGCAGAGGTGACTTTCAATTGTGACGATCAGCTCACTGCTGGTTGCTGGGGGCATCCTTGCCTAAATCATGCTTGTTTGCAGGGTGTCAGTTTTGAGCTGTAGAGCTTGCAACTCAGATTGGAGTGTAGTGACCATCGCCTTTTGCTGCTCTTCCAGAGATAGCCATTTATCTTCTCAAGCGAGGGTGACTGCATCTGCGATCTGCTCTAGGTCTTCCTCTTTTAAAGTAACTTCAGTCTCTTTCCCGGGCCTTGTAGCTCGTCATTTCTTTCGTTGGCCTTTGAGAGGGTCATCAGTCTGATTTGTACCACGCTAGGAGTCAGCACCCTATGCATCCAGACCCTCAGTGTCCAGATCCTGCTGCGAGTCCTGCTGCGATTCCAGCTCCACACCCTTATCGACATCCTTGTCATGTCCTTCATATCCGCTCTGCCTCATAATAGGATACAAACTGATCGACTATGAATTCCGTTACAAACCCTCCTAGCACGCTATCTGTTAGGTCCCTGTAATTTGGCAGATTGGCATTGACCAAATAGACAAGGGTAACATCAAACCAAATTTGGAGTCCTAGGACCTAGCCTTCCTGGAATCAGAGAGGGCTCTCTCTATATTTGTATAAAAGGTATGACTTTTTTGTTTTTAGGATGTTGATTTTAGGCTAGTTATAAGGATAAGGTTAATTACCAACTTAAATATTCCTTCAAAACTCAAAAATCTCCTGTCAAACTTAGATAAATAAAGCTTAAATATTCCTTCAAAACTCAAAAATCCCCTGTCAAACTTAGATAAATCAAGTGTTAGACAAGAATGATATATGTTTGATGCGCCATACTAACATAATGGCAACTCAACCAAGAAACACTCATTAAAAATCTTATTGTTACATAAAGAACTCAGAAAACCCAAAAACATCTCTAGATTGGTATTCAATTGTTGATGGTGGACAATAAACAAATCTGCAAAATAATTAGCATCATCCACCTGGTGACTCCACTATCTTTCCAGTAGGCCTGGTGACTCCATTGTTTTTCACAGACTCCTCTAGGAATGCACTAATCAATCCTAACAACATAAAGCCCAATCACATACTGTGTGAATTCAGTTTTCATACAGATTGGTTTTGTTTTCAAAACTCTCATAAACTTTCAGCCTCTCTGTGTTGGAGGTCTGAAATATGGCTTCACAAAGGATTAGCACAAAATCTCACCCTAACCCAAACCCTCCTACCATAGTTGATGACCCAGAAAGAATCTTAAGAAAAACTTCTAGGACTAAAGATTCAACTAGTGTTAGACCCATTCACAAAGCAAGTTCTGTTCCTGAAAACCTCACATCCTTGCAAGATATCCAATTTCACTTACACCATAGAAGAAACCTAGTCATAACTAAGTCTTGAAGTTGGATAGACCAGATAGACCTTGAGCCTACAAGCTTACAGCAGAGTCTTTCTAGTGGGAGCTGGAGAAGAATGATTTTCTATAATTCTAGGAATTTTTACCTTTCATTTCAGTTGGGGCTAAAGATTAAATAATTTATTAGAAAAGTGTTTGGTCGTTTTTGACCCCGAGGGGGTTTTCCACCAAAAATTTGTGTGCCTATTATGTTCTATTCTTTACTGTTGTTACTGGATAAACATTACGAATAATTGAATATTAACTAATTCTCTGAAAATATTTAAAAGTGCTAATTGATAAGAAATATTGGTTCACCCCCCTCTTAGTATTTCCAATAATTGGTATCAAAGCTTGGTTCCTTGAATAGTATTCTAATAACTGGAAGGAGATCATGGAGTATACTAAGAATAGAGTTCCTATTTTCAATGGAAATAACTACACACTTTGGAGTGGAAGAATGTATTTTCATTTGCTGGCGTATGGAAACGAAGTATGGGAAATCGTTGAAAAAGGCTTTCCATCGACCCATGATGAACAAGGTGAGAAAAATATGGTATATGATGCAAAGGATAAAGATCTCGTTATCAGTTGGCTTATAAAAAACTATCTATATTAAGGTACTGAGTTGCAAAACTACTAAAGAAGTATGGTGCAAGATTGAGAACATGTATGTAGGTGACTCAAACGTGAAAGAAGCAAAGCTTCAAATTTACAAAGAAAATTTTGAGAAACTAAAAATTAAGGAAGATGAATATATTGATGCATACTTACAGCATGTGTAATATTCCTACTTAGCCCAAGCTAAGAGGAATATTCTATTTTGTTTCATTTTCTGTTGATTGAATAAATGAACTAAGGAGGACATGTAAAACTCCCAAAAACAATGAATAAATCCATGCCTATGTGAACAGAGACAAATCTAGGCCATTTAAAATAAACACTTGCAGGTGTGAATGGGTTTGAACTATGAGACTAGGTCAACTTTGACCAAATCTACAGCGCAGTCTAGATACAATGTACCTATTGGAGGGACAACGCAGTTCTAGAAGGAGGCCCCTCATGTGAAAGGAGCTAATTCATCAAGGTGGTTTAGGGTTTTCCAAGGCTTTCATCTTATAAAAGGAAGGGGGGGGGGGCAGTAGGAGAGGTTTTTTGATGATAATTGATTTTTATGTCTGCTTAGACAATTTGAGTTCTCTTGGCTGTTTAGCAGAGACTTGTGAGGATTTCCTGTTTAGGGATTCTCTCTCCTTCCATTAAGTAGCTCTTGGAGGGAATTGTAATTCTCTTCCACTATCAGGCATATGGCCAAGCTCCATCTCCCTTAGACAGTGTAAATATTTTTGGGATTTACTTGTTTCAGTGAGTTGTAGCAAGTGGAGACTAGATCTACTTAGATCTAGATTATACTAGTGCCTCTTCTCAGTGAGTGAGTCTTTTATCCTCTTGGAAGAGTGTATTAGCTTGGGCTTCATGATTTTGAGCTTGGCATTAGGCCAAACTATTTCTCAAGTTTACTGCGTAGTTTAATCCCTGAAACTACGTTATTCTTAGTTGCAGAATTGCAGGGTGTTTTGGCAATTGTTTAGAGGAGAGATCTCTGGTGTATGGATTCTTCCTTCACCATGGTGATCCATGGATTAGCCATCTAATCCATGTCTATTTCAGATCTGATCTATTTACTATTCTTCTTACTTCAGATTTTTTGAATCATTCTGCAGATCTGCTGCAGTAAATCTTAGATCTACTCCTCTTCTTTCATGTAATGCTGGAAACCCCAAGGGGTATGTAATATAAAGACATTTTAGTATATGGATCTGATGTAGACCTAAATATTCATGCACTATATTTTTCTAGATCTAAGTTGTAATATAATGCTGTAGTGCACTACGTTTTTCATATCTAGATCTACAGATTTTCACTTTTATGTAGTGGATCTCATGAAACCCTTGCCGGGTTATTCTCTTTGATGTATAAAGGAGCCTAATCTCCATTTTCCTTCATAATTTCACGTAATGAACTCTAGATATGATATTCACACTATTTTCCATTCAAACCCTGTAGGAAATCACGCATTCTGTGCTTCAGTAAATTTCTGTTGAGTCAAGTCATGGGGTTTGGGCATTTTTAAGCCATATCAAGAGTGGGAGATCTATTTAATATATCTAGAGTCATTTGTTTCAGCTCAAATTTGGTATGTAAGTTCCATATGAACTAAGCTAAGGGATCCCACTATCCTTTGCCCTTATTTTTATGCAAATTTCTGAAATTAACGTTTTTAGGGCTGAAATAGCTGCTTTTCCCCACTTTGGGTTGAAGAAATGAGTCATAATGCTTGATGCTGAACATATTATTGAAGGAAATATGATTTAATATCTGTTATGAGCTATATTACTGCATCTCCAACTTTGTAATACCTTATGGTATTCTTATTGTTGTAGAAAATCCCAATTTGGGGATATTACAGTGGTAACAAAGCATGATCTCTGGCTCAGCCTGTGAGATCCAGCTATCAGAAGAATAAAAAGAATAAGAATAGAAAAAAAATATGGAGAGGATGAGATTACTCTCATCATTTTTTAGATCCAGAAAGGACCTCTCCAAGGAGGTTAAGAAGACAAAAGAAGGAGAAGAGGAAGGACCATGCACTTCCTACTTTCATAAAGCAGAAGACAAGAAGCATGAAGGACACTTGGATCATCAGATACTGAGTGAGTACCTTGTTGAGGATAAGTCTCAACCTAGAGCCTTCAAGGAGACTCTAGCCTTCCCACAGTTCATTCAATTGAAGGAAGGGAGGAGACACTGCAACAAGGGAGAAATCAAGGGCAATAGGTTTCTATTGTCCATTTTTGATGGGACATCTACAGCCAAGGCCTGGGCAAGAAGACTCAATGCCATTTTCCCACTACATCCAGTGGTAGAGAGAGAAGCAATGGAGATTGCAGCACTACACCTTGAGGGGGTAGCAAGGAAATGGTGGCTCAGCAATGTGAGACATGCAAAGGTTTCTTCTTTTGTAGATTTCACTCAAAGGGAGATTAAGAGATTTGATGAAGAGAGATCAGGGGAAGAGAAGTCCTCACCATCTCTTGAGAAGACTTGTATTAGAACTATCACAACCTTGGAGGAGCAACCTTCAACATCATCAGTTGAGGGAGCCAACACGGTGGAAGAAAGAACTCTTGCAGCCATGCAAGGTGTTCCCAAAGGTTAGTAAGGTATGATTGTATTTCCACTTCCTCTAGTTGCTGCAAATATTTTGGAAGGCTGTGGAAACCTGCTATTGCATGACCCATAACCATCACTTACTACTAATCTAGAGCAACAGAGTTGCACTGCATTGTCCAAGAGCAGCAGTAAATAAAGGAGGACCCATTCCTCATGGGAGCAATCAAATGACGGCTTCATTCAAGAAGCAATGGAGACCAGGGGTGGACATCTTGAGATGACAAACATTTTCTCCTCTCTATGTGACACTTTCTCAATGAGCATGCCACAGCTCAAAGAGAGACTTATACTTGTAGCAGATCCAAGGCCTCTTTGGTTTTGGAAGGCCATGCATGAGGAGGAAATCTCATGGAGAGATTTGATTGGAGGTGCACTTCAACACATCATGAAGTGCAAAGTTCTTCAACAGTCTGAGGAGGCTCTTTCCTTCTCACACTTGGATCCACAGGGATTCAAGGAGGAACATATAGATGATGGAGGACATCTTTGGATGGATAACATCTCTCATGTTTGTGTTGGACACTTGTTGAGCCATACACATCATGATGGGAGGTTTTTTCCTACCACCTATTTGGGTCCTTATGGGATCAAATTGATCCTTGAGAAGATTTCATTTGAACCTCCCGTGAAATGCAAGAGCAGAAATCTAATTTGGGAGAATGATAGTATTCCTTGGGAGAGTGCTAAGGAAGAACAACATGGAAGGTACCCACATGTGGATGGATGGGTGTGGATGATGAGCAAGGAGTTGGAAAGCTACTTGCAAATCTATGATACTAGGCAGCAGGAGGCTTGGTTGCGTTGGTAACTCTTGAAAGAGTTTGGTCATCATCCTCTTTCCAAGGGTATGTGGCAGGATACTTGCATCATGGGGCAGCAAGGAGTATGGAAACATTATGTTGACATAACATTCTTCATGTCAATCACCATGTTTTCACTACATGATTTGGATGATGGAGGTATGAGGAGGCAGAAAATACTTTTGTTGCTTGAGTTATTCTTGAGAGAGCAAGGGCAGAATTTCTATCACACTTTGCATGATGTTGCAAGAGTAGGAGGTGGCACTGTCATGGTGCAAAGGGGCTACTCCTTGGCCTTAGATGTTCAAGATGTGCTTTCACCTTTGGAGGAAATTCTCATGTATAGCAGCATTATGTGAGATGCCTTTGACATGATGCATGTCAAAGAAGGATGTTATGGGTTGGCAAGAGCCTATTTGCATGGGCCAACAGTGGTGTCACCTTGGGGGTTGGACTTGTTGATGGAGTGTACCCAGGATCACTTCACATTTGATGCACTTGGTAAACAAGGAGGGAGTGAGAGATTTGTTTTTGCACTTATTGATTGTCTAATACAATATTTACATGCTCTTCCCATTTCTATGCAGTGCATTGCTCCATAAGAGGGAAAACTTTTCATTTGGCTTCATGGTCAATTTTGGGCCAATCTATATGATGGAGACATCCATCTTTTGTATGAACTTGGGTAAGTATGTTGTGCTTACATGTATGATCAACTATTGTACCTAACCAGTTACTATTCATTAGTAGACTTTATGACATACATGACCATCCATATGTTAAGAGACTACTTGCCATACTATTTTTTGAAGCAGCAGTTTGGGAAACTACACTGTAGCTACATGGGAAACTGTTTGTACTTCCTTGTACCACATGAAGCCTTCAGTATTTCCCTCATATTGATGTTGATCATGACCTATTTTGCCGATATTGTTCTTATCTCTATTGAGAGTATGATGAGGAGGGGAAGACAGCGTGGGGTAGGCTATCTTCTCTACCATGTATAGATTTTCAGCCCACCTACTTTGTAGGAGCTCAAGGTGGAGGAAAATTTTCTGGAGTTTCCATGGTGGGAGGTGACTCATTTTTCATGGTTGATTTCTTGGGGATGGAGGCTCCACTTGGGAAAAGGTGTTTTCCCAACACATTTCAGTCTCCATGCCTTGGAGGCAACTCTTCAGTTCTATCCTTACAGTTGCTTGAGGACAAGCAACATTTAGGAGGGGAGGACTATAATGTTGCTACTTAGCCCAAGCTAAGAGGAATATTCTATTTTGTTTCATTTTCTATTGATTGAATAAACGAACCAAGGAGGACATGTAAAACTCTTGAAAAAAATGAATAAATCCATGCCTACGTGAATAGAGACAAATATGGGCCATTTAAAATAAACACTTGCAGGTGTGAAGGGGTTTGAAATATGAGACTGGGTCAACTTTGACCAAATCTACAGCGTAGTCTAGATACAATGTACCTCATGGAGGGACAGCACAATTCTAGAAGGAGGCCCCTCATGTGAAAGGGTCTAATTCATCAAGGTGTTTTAGGGTTTTTCAAGGCTTTCATCTTATAAAAGGAAGGGGGAGGCAACAAGAGAGGGTTGTTGATGATAATTGATTTTTATGTCTGCTTAGACAATTCGAGTTCTCTTGGCTGTTTAGCAGAGACTTGTGAGGATTTCCTGTTTAGGGACTCTCTCTCCTTCCATTGAGTAGATCTTGGAGGGAATTGTACTTATATTCCACTATCAGGCATATGGCCAAGCTCCATCTCCCTTAGACAACGTAAATATTGTTGGGATTTACTTGTTTTAGTGAGCTACAACAAGTGGAGACTAGAGCTACTCAGATCTAGATTATACTAGTGCCTCTTCTCAGTGAGTGAGTCTTTTATCGTCCTGGAAGTGTGTATTAGCTATTGGGCTTCATGATTTTGATCTTGGCATCAGGCCAAATTTTTCCTGAAGCTTACTATGTATTTTAATCCCTGAAACTACATTATTATCAGTTGCAGAATTGCAAGGTGTTTTGGCATTTGTTTAGAGGAGAGATCTCTGGTGTATGGATTCTTCCTTCACCGTGGTGATCCATGGATTAGCCATCTAATCCATGTCTATTTCAGATCTGATATATTTACTATGCTGCTTACTTCATATTTTCTGAATCATTCTATAGATTTGCTGCAGTAAATCATAGATCTACTCCTGTTCTTTCATGTAATGCTGGAAACCCCAAGGGGTATGTAATATAAAGACATTTTAGTATATGGATCTGATGTAGATCTAACTATTCATGAAATATCTTGTTCTAGATCTAAGTTTTAATATACTGCTACAGTGCACTGCATTTTTCAGATCTAGATCTACAGATCTGCACTTTTATGTTGTGGATCTCATGAAATCCTTGCCGGGTTATTCTCTTTGATGTATAAAGGAGCATAATCTCCATTTTTCTTCATACTTTCATGTAATGAAATATAGATCTGATATTCACACTATTTTTCATTCATACCCTTCAGGAAATCATGTAGTCTTTGCTTCAGTAAATTTTTGTTGAGTCAAGTCATGGGGTTTGGGCATTTTTAAGCCATATCAGGAGTGGGATATCTGTTTAATATAGCTAGAGTCATTTGTTTCAGCTAAAATTCGGTATGTAAGTTCCATATGACCTAAGATAAGGGATACCACCATCCTTTGCCCTTATTTTTACGCAAATTTCTGAAATTAACGTTTTTAGGGCTGAAATAGCTGCTTTTCCCCACTTTTGGTTGAAGAAGTCAATCATAATGCTTGATGATGAACATATTATTGAAGGAAATATGATTTAATATCTTTTATGAGCTATATGGCTGCATATACAACTTTGGAATACCTTAGGGTATTCTTATTGTTGTAGAAAATCCCAATTTGGGGATATTACAACATGTTGATGAAATAACAAATGCATTGGAAGGTTTGGGAGAACCTTTAGAAAATAAAATTTTTGTATGAAATATCCTTAGATCCTTTCCAGAAATATTGAAACTAAAGATATCTGTCTTGGAATATAGTTCAAATCTAGCCAATGTCAGCAAAGATGAATTGCATGGAGTTCTTACAGCATATGAAATGAGCATTGAAGAATAGGACGACGCATCTCACCTAGAAAAAAATTTCCCAATTAGTCCTAAGCTAGTGGTAATATTCAATTTTGTTTTTCTTTTCTGTTTCATGAATAAAATTGTAAAGGAGGTTCATAAAACTCCTAAACAGTAAATAAATCAATGCCACATGTGAACGAAGCTAAATATGGGCTATGTAAATGAGCACCCTTAGGTGTGAAAGGGGCTAGATATTTTTACCGGGTCAACCATGACCAAGTCAACAGATTTGTCTTGGAGGAGTGGCCATCAATGATGCACATCGCAGTTCTAGATGGAGATGGTTCATGTGAAAAGAGTCATTTCAATGAAGGTGGTTTAGGGTTTGCAAGCTCTCAAATTATAAAAGGAAGAGGATGGCAGCATCAGAAGGTTGTTGATGTGATTACATTTTTTAGAGTATATTGTCTCTTTAGACATATCTCATTCTCCTTGTTTTTTAGCAGAGAATACTGCTATCGAGCACAAGGATTTTCTATTTAAGAATCCCATCTCTTTCCTTAAGAGGCCTCTAAGAAGAGCTATGCATTTCTTGTCCACTATCAGGCTGAAGGCCAAGCTTCTGCTTCCAACTACAACACAGATCCTATTTAGGGTTTGGTTTTCTTTGTAAGTTGTAGCAAGTAGAGGATAGATCTACTCAGATCTAAACCATTATAGTGCCTCTTTTCAATGGGGAAGGCTTCTATCCCTTTGGCAAGAGAGTATTGGATCATTGGAGATCTTGGCATGTAGCCAAACTTATCTTAAACCCTAAAGTGCAATTTTACTTCCAGATCTACGTTTTTCTATAGGTATTGTTGCAGGGACTTTTGGCATAACATTTTGGAGGAGTGATTTTCATTTGTTGGGGATCTTCCCTTCACCTTTGAGATCCACTGAAGAGGATCATATTATTTTATACATCAGATCAGATCTGTATATTCCTGAATATCTTAATATTTCTGTAGATCTGTAGCTTTAGATCTCAGATCTACTCCATGCGCTTCATGTATTGCTGAAAACTCGAAGGGGATTTTGAAGAAGAGTCTTTATAGTGTATGTATTTGTCATATATCTGAATTTTCATGCATTATTTTGCTCTAGATCTAAGTTTTAATCAACATATGTTGCAACCTAATAAAAATAACGATGTCAAGCCAATTTCTATCCATTTGCATGGTTGATACAACTATTTTTGAGGATTTTTCTTCATTGGAGACTTCTATTTCCTCTTGTACATCTTATGGGCTTCATTGTACATATAAATGTTAAATAAGGGTCTCCATATTAGCCTCCTGCTATAATATTGATTATTTTCATTATTTTAATGCTTAACTGTTCATTATTGTTGCATTTCCCATTTGGGAATATTATAGTGGTATCAGAGCATCATCTTGGCACAACCTGTGCTTATTGAAAAGCCAATATGTCTTTTCAAGAAAGGAAAATATAGAGGAAGAATATTGATTACACAAAAGACAATGAAGATAAGGGTAAAACCCCTTTTTTTGGAAGAATGAAAGGGAAAGAGTTCTCAAAAACTCTGTTGCAAAATATGCATGAGATGAAAAGAGAAATCAAGGGAATGAGTAGGGAAAAACATGCAGATCCCTTGAAGAGATTTTCACATGAAGAAAGCCTCAATTCTTCATATTATGTGTGTGAGAATTTAGCCATGCAATTAGATCTACAACGTTGTAGAATGCCTACATTCCTAGTAAGAGAAGAAGTAGAAGGAGAGACACCAAAAGAGGAGAATCTTGGTGACTATCTCCAAGAATATCAGTCTCTGTCTAAAATATTCAAAGAGCATCTAAGCTTCCCAGAGGTTTTTCAACTTAAAGAAGAGATAATATCCAACATATACAAGAGAAGAAGGGGGTGCATGCAACACACTATGGGTAGGACTTGTCTACCTACATTTGATGGATCACCTAAGAGCTCAGCCAAGTCTTGGTTAAAGAAGATAGACACATATATCTAGCTGCATCAAGTTTCAGAAGAAGAAGCCATAAGAGTAGCAACGCTTCATCTCCAAGGTAAGGCTTATGCCTGGTGGTTAATTTAATCTTTCCCATTAAAAAATGTAAATATCTCTACTTATGCAAAGTTCACTAGGAGTTTAGTGAAAATATTTGATGTTAAGCCATCTAAAACTTCTTTGGGAAAGAAAACCAAGCCCAAGAAGTCAGAACCTTTGCATGAGATGGGAGGATCCATAAAGACAACTCCATTTCAAATTTTTTTTGAAGGGGTTAAAGATCTTCTACATGATTTGTCAAGGGAAAAGGCCCCACTTTAACAAGAACATTCTTCTCAAGAAGAAGACATGAGGGTTATTTTTTCAATGAGATATCAAGAGAAAGTATCTCTTAATGATGAGGAATTCTCCATTGATGAGGAAAAGGAATAAGAAGATTTGGAAAGATCCTCCAGCGCTATGACAGCAGGAGGAGATCTATTTTTATTGGGAGATTGAGGTGAAGCAATTGCTTCCACTAGGAGGGCTATTGTATCTTTGCAAGAAGTTCCCAGGGATATTACACATGAAGAGAATGAGCAACATGTGTCTATGATGATATAAAATGAGACAAAACAATGGAGGGAATGTGTTCCAACATTGCATCCAGTTTTCAGGACACACACTATGACAGATCATTCCTTTGTGATCAGTACTCTAGAAACCAAGGAGATGTTGGGTGTTCATGAGTTAACTACGTCTAAAGGAAGCATATTAGACTGTGAAATCTTGCAGAATGTAGGAGAATAAGAACATAGGAAGGATCACAGTGCTAACATGATAGGAGGTGATCCACTATTATATGGAGGAAAAGATGGGGAAATTTATCCAACCAGAAGCACTCTTGCATCCTTAAGAGTGATAACCCATTTTCATGAGATTTCCACACTAAAATCAAAGATGGAATTGCATAGTGGAAGCAATGATATGATATCATCATCTGTTATACACATGGGAATGAGCCATGAGACATCATTATCTTGTGGTAAACCACCTGGGAGACCACCTAATTTAGATTTGGTGAGAGATATTTCATGCACTAATGCTCCATTCATAGATCCAAGAAGGAAGGGAGCATAGGAATACCATACTACATCACTGAGAGTATTGGGAAAGCTCAAGGAGAGGGAAAATATTTTTCCCTTATTACCATTGTCCATTCTCTCATCTCATACTACGCTGAGAAAAGATGTTGCAAGGCTAAATAATGACACCATCATGAAGCAAGGAAGGCAATCCTTGATTATGAAGAATCAAGAGACAAAATCATTTGGAGAGAAATCTTCCATACATGATAGGATATGGTGGTCACACATGCATACTTTTGAAATACCAAGGAGATTTTTTATAGATGATAGCCTTCCATGGGAGACTAACTTCCAAGAACTTCCATTTTCTTTTGAGCATGTGCATATGCAAGAAGGGCAGCAAGGAAGGAATAGCAACCTTCCATATTATACCTTTGGCATGGGAGATGTCAAGGAGGGGATAAATGGGAGGCATGACCTTCCAACATACACCTTTGACATGGGAGATGTTAGGGAGAAGAGAAACAACATGAAAGAACTTTCAGTTGACACATTATCAGCATTGTCATTGTTGGGGAGATTAGATCCATATTGGAAATCCCAACTATTGATGGAATATTCCAAGGATCTTCACACATGCATGATTCTTGATGACTTGCTACATGATGAAATATATTCAATCCTAGATGGAGTCATCTATAATCATGGTAGGATATTCTTGTCTAGAGCCTCCAAGCTCAAGGAGAAGCTACTACAAAGGGCCTATGAAGAGTTTTGTTTCACCCAAACATATTCCATGAAGCTCAACAACATCATCTTGAGGAGCTACTATTGGGAGGGCTTTGAAAAAGAACTATATCAGCATTGTCAAAGATGCATGTAACATGTGGAGATGGAGCAACAAAATTACTCTATGGGAGACTTAAATCAGCCCTCTCTTTCTCTTTTTGAGCAAGGAGATAGATCCATGCACAACTCCATTAATATGAGGAGGATTGTTGGTGACGAACATGCTCTTGTAGAATATGTTTTATATTCTAATTATATGCATTCTTTCACCATATTTATGCAGGCCATGGCTCCAAGGAGGATTTTTATATCTTGTAAACCTCATGACAAATATTGGGCCACAATTTTTTTTGCATTTGGCCACTCCCTTGATGAACAAAGGGAGATTTTGCAACATGATGGGTGCTTCCCTAAGGCACCAAATATATCTCACACTTTCAGGTATGGTGATATGGTATGGGAAGCAAGTATGTGGTGGGAAAACCACTTGACACATCTAGATCTGATGCAGACAAGAGATGCACTGTGCTGGTTCCAGATGTGGGACTATGACCCACCTACACATGCACAAAATTCTGTTTGCATATTCATTTTTTTTATCCCCTACATTGATGATGTACTTGTACTTTTAATGGGGATGTATGGAGGGAGGAGGGAAGGTATGCATGTGCCCCATGGGATGGATATTCTCCATGTACCTTATGTTTCATATTTTAGGGAGAACATTGGGCAAACCATGTTTCTTTCATGTGATCTATTGTCTCCTTATGAGATGGGCTATTTGCATCTCATGAGAACTTTGGAGGAGAAATTCATGGAGGGATGGTTTGGTGAACACTTGGCCTATGGAGGAAGTTTAACTCATGTTTGTGTCACCAAAGGAGGAGGATATGAGTTGCACCACTCACCTTATCAGTTGCTTAAGGACAAGAAACATTTTGGAGGGGAGGACTTTAATATTCCCAATTAGTCCTAAGCTAGTGGGAATATTCAATTTTGTTTTTCTTTTCTGTTTCATGAATAAAATTGTAAAGGAGGATCACAAAACTCCTAAATAGTAAATAAATCAATGCCACATGTGAACAAAGCTAAATATGGGCTATGTAAATGAGCACCCTTAAGTGTGAAAGGGGCTAAATCTTTTGACTGGGTCAACCATGACCAAATCAGCAACGTTGTCTTGGAGGAGTGGCCATCAATGATGCACATCGTAGTTCTAGATGGAGATGGTTCATGTGAAAGGAGCCATTTCAATGAAGGTGGTTTAGGGTTTTCAAGCTCTCAACTTATAAAAGGAAGAGGATGGAAGCATGAGAAGGTTGTTTATGTGATTACATTTTTCAAAGTATATTGTCTATTTAGACATATCTCATTCTCCTTATTGTTTAGCAGAGAATATTGTTGTTTAGCACAAGGATTTCCTGTTTAGGAATCCCATCTCTTTCCTTGAGAGGCCTCTATGAAGAGCTTTGCATTTCTTGTCCACTATCAGGCTGAAGGCCAAGCTTCTACTTCCAAATACAACACAGATCCTATTGAGGGTTTGGTTGTCTTTGTAAGCTGCAGCAAGTGAAGGCTAGATCTACTCATATCTAGACCATTCTAGTGCCTCTTTTCAGTGGGGAAGACTTCTATCCCATTGGATAGATAGCATTGGATCATTGGAGCATCATATTTAGATCCTGGCATGTGGCCAAACTTATCTTAAACCCTACAGCGCAGTTTTACTTCCAGATCCGCGTTTTTTCTATAGGTGTTGTTGCAGGTACTTTTGGCATAACATTTCGGAGGAGTTATTTTCATGTGTTGGGGATATACCCTTCACCTTTGATATCTATTGAAGAGGATCATATTATTGTATACATCAGATCAAATCTGTATATTCCTGAATATCTGAAGATTTCTGTAGATCTACAACTTTAGATCTCAGATCTACTCCATGTGCTTCATGTATTGCTGAAAACCCCAAGAGGATTTTGAAGAAGAGTCTTTATAGTGTATGTATCTATCATATATCTTCCTTTTCATGCATTATTTTGCTCTATATCTAAGTTTTAATCAACAGTTGTTGCATCCTAATAAAAATAACGATGTCAAGGAAATTTTTGACCATTTGCATGGTTGCTGCACCTATTTTTGAGGATTTTTCTTCATTGGAGACTTCTATTTCCTCTTGTACATCTTATGGGCTTCATTGTAAAATTTATTTTTTGTTATAAATGTTACAGAAGGGTCTCCATATTAGCCTCATGCTATAATCTTGATGATCTGCATTATTTTAATGCTTAACTGTTCATTATTGCTGCATTTCCCATTTGGGAATATTACATACAACATGTTGATGAAATCATAAATGCATTGGAATGTTTGGGAGAACCTTTAGAAACGAAATTTTTTGTCCAAAATATCCTTAGAACCTTTCTGGAAATATTGAACCAAAGTTATCTGTCTTGGAATATAGTTTAAATCTAGCCAATCTCAACAAATATGAATTGCATGGAGTGCTTACAACATATGAAATGAGAATTGAAGAATAGGATGACACATCTCACCTAGAAACAATATTCACCATATTCAAGAAAACTAGTAAGGACAAGCATACTCCGAAAGCAAAAACTTGTAGTTGTAAGGAAGAAGAAAAGGAAGAAGAAGAAGAAGAATTTTTAGATAAATAATTTTTCTACTTCACGCAAAAAATAAGAACAGGTACGGGGAAATTCAAAGGTAAAATCCCATTGATATGTTTCGATTATGGTGAGGTTGGGAATTTTGTAGCCAAGTGTCCTCACAAAAAAGAGGTTGTTACGAAAGGAAAGAAACATTTAAGGAATTTCAAAATGCAAGGAAAGAAGAAATGGTTTAAGAAGAGTTTATTCTCCAAAGAAGATAGCTCCTCATATGATGAAGACAATGATAAAGAGGAATAAATAAATGGAAGAATATTATTTATGGCCAAGCATAATAAGAAAGAAGCAACTGATGAAGAAAGAAACGAAGAAGAAGAGATGACTGAGGTTGAATTTCAAAACGAAGTGATCAGGGTTATCAAAGAGCTCAAGGTCGAGAAGAAGCATGTCAACACTCTTGAAGAGGAATTAAAGATAGAAAGTGAACATGTCCTAAATCTTAAAATCAAGGTTGAAGTATGCAAGAAAATTGAAGAATCACTCAAGGAATAATTAAAGGAAAGAAACAAGGAAAGAGAAGAATTGGAAGCTGAAATAGTTTCTCTTTGAAAGCAAGTAAAAAATGGAAAAAATATTCAAAAAAACACCAAAAGATCCAAGGAATTGGAAGAAATCATCAAAAATTAGCGATCAAATAGTGACAAGACTGGTCTTGGTTACAAAGAAAAATTTGAAAAGGAGCCAAGTCCTTCTATGACAACAAAAGAAAATGGATATGAAAAATCTAACAAGCAGGTAGACCTTCCATCCAACTCAAGAGATCAAGACTCACAGGAAGAACCAAGGAAGACAATTCCTCAAACACAATTTCCTACCAAGTATCAATCTATATTCTATGGTCATTGTTATTCATGTGGAAGTTTTGGACATAGAGCTATAGAATGTCGCACGTATGTTTGGAATAAATACAGTTTCGGGAGAACTTTCAGAAATGGATATTCCGGAACTCATCAGAATATTAACAAATTTGATCATTTGAGAGATGATGTGGAATGTTACAAATTTAATAATCGTGGACACTTGGATCCATATTGAAAACTTGTAATTTCTTCAAAGGAATTCTCGCAGAATCAGAATGAACAAATATGGAAAAAGAAGACTGAAAAATGTGTTATCGCTCTCAAGGATCAAAGCAACAGAAACGTTTGGTATGTTGATAGTGGTTGCTCAACTCATACCACTGGAGATAGGAATAAGTTCATATCCTTCATGGAAATGAAGGGTGGAACAGTGTCTTTTTGAAATGACAGGTCTTCAAATGTCATAGTAGTAGGTACAATCACACTTGGAAGAAAGAATGCATTAGCGAAAAATGTGTTGTTGGTTGGAAATATGAATCACACTCTGCTCAATGTTGGACATATGTGCGATCAAGGAGACACAATTCTATTTAACTCTAAGAAATGTGAAATTAGGAAAGGAAAGTTCGATAAAATTGTGGCTACAACAAGCAGAGCTCCAAATAACATATATTTTGGATGAAACACCTAAAGGGTGTTTTTTGGCGAAAGAAGACAAAAGTTGGTTATGGCACAAATTAATGGAACATATAAATTTCGACAATTTGGTCAGGATCAACAAGAAGGAAGCAGTAAGAGAAATGCCTAAAATTTCAAAACCTACCAATACGATATGTGAATCTTGTCAGCACAGCAAGTAGATAAAATTTAAGTTCAAGACAAAAGGAAACTTTGCATCATGTCCATTGGAATTAGTACATACGGATCTATGTGGTCCTATGAGAACAAAAAGTCTAGATGTAGAATTAAATTTTATGCTAATGATAGATGATTAAACCAGAATGACAGTTGTCAGCTTCTTAAATAAAAAGACTGAGGCATTCAAGTGTTTTAGAATCTACAAGGAATTGGATGAAAATGAAAGTGATTTGAATATCAAATGTATGAGATCAGATAATGAAGGAGAATTCACTTGAAAGGTATTTCAACAATATTGTGATTAAAATGGAATAAAAAGGCAATTCTCAACAGCCTGAACACCGCAAAAATATAGAGTTGTTGAAAAAAAAAACCATACAGGAAATGGCCAGAATGATGTTAAATGACTCAAAATTAGATGATAAATTTTGGGTTCAAGCAATCGATAAAGGTGTATTATAAATAGAGGTTTTCTAAGGAACAATTGTAATATGACTCCATATGAATTATGGAAAGGAAGACCGACTAATGTCAAATACTTCAAAATATTTGGAAGAAAATGCTACATCAAAAGAGAAGATAAAAAATTGGGCAAGTTCAATTCTCATGTCGGTGAAGGTATTTTCATTGGTTATTCACGCAAAAGGAAGGCTTATAGATGCTACAATCTAAGGAAAAAACAAATAGTGGAAAACATAAATGTTACTTTTGATGAAGATTGTGTTACAAAGGATGACGATGATATTTTCCCTTCAAGAATATCTAAGGGATTTGAGGAAGAATCTGTGAAGGATGAAGAAGAAGCTCCAGAAGAAGACCAATCAAATAAAGAAACAACAATCAACCGAGAGGAAATAATAAATGATCAGCAGGATGTACAGTAAAATTCTCCAAAATATTTAAAAGAATGGTGTCCAAAGATTCATCCGTCAAATCAAATCGTCAGCAACATAAATTACAGAATTGGAACCAGAAGAAGTCGACAGCTTCGTTCATCAACAAGCCCACCTTTCTTTTTTAGCAACTTTTGAGCCTAGAAATTTTTAGGAAGCTAGTCAAGATGAACACTGGGTAGCAACTATGAATGAATAACTGGATCAAATTGAGAAGAACGATACTTAGGAGTTGGTTCCACGACCAAAGGAAAAAAAAAATATTGGAACTAAATGGGTCTTCAAAAACAAATTGAATGAGGATGGACAAGTTACCAGGAATAAGGCAAGATTAGTCTCCAAAGGATATGCACAAGTTGAAGGAATTGATTTTGAAGAAGAATTTTCTCTTATTGCCAAAATGGAAGCTATCAGAAAATTTCTCACTTATTTATGCTTGAGAAAAATCAAGGTCTACCAAATGGATGTTAATTTAGCCTTTATAAATGGTTAATTGGAAGAAGAAGTTTACATTGAACAACTCAGAGGTTTTCTGCTCTTTGAAAAGGAAGACCATGTTTGTAGATTAAAGAAGGCACTATATGGTCTCAGGAAAGCTCCTAGAGCTTGGTATGCTCATCTTGATGGATATCTACATCAACAAGGATTCAAGAAAGGAAGCATCGACAACAATCTCTATGTAAACGTGGATCAAGATAACCTAACAATTATCGAGGTATATGTAGATGATATAACTTTTGGAAGCAATGCTAACAAATTAAGTAAAAAAATTTCCACAAATATGAAAAGTGAGTTTTAAATGTCTCTACTTGGCGAGTTGACATACTTTTTAAGGCTTCAAATGTCTCAGTAGGATAAAAGAATATTTATATATCAAACCAAGTACATCAAGGAAATGCTCAAGAAGTTCAAGATGAAAGATTGCAAGTCTGTTCTTACTCCAATGGTAATAGGTTGGAAGTCAATTTTATATGATTCGTCAAAGGATGTGGACTAGAGGTTTTATAGATCTATGATTAACAGTATTCTATATGTGATAGCTTCTCAGATAGAGGTAATGCTAGCAGTTGGGCAAGTAGCAAGATTCCAAGCAGCACCAAAAGAATCTCATATTATTGTCATCAAAATAATTCTCCTATATCTTAAGGGAACAACAGAATATGGTTTATGGTATCCCAAAGGAAATAATCTAGTTATGTGTAATATTCCCAATTTTCCATAAGTTAATTGGAAAATTAGAGTTCTTAATTTTCTCAATTAATTAATTAAATAAGAGGGTGGAGGGACCCATAAACCCCATGTATGAATAAAATCCACTTTTTATGTGTGAATGTGGATAATTTAGATCTAGATCTACATTATCGAGTAGTGGAGTAACTTCTTAAATGAAGAAAGAGTGGAGATCATGGATCATTAATGCAAAATCATGAGGATCTTGGAGGAGGTCAACTGATATCATGGTGCATTAAAAGTAAGATCATAGAACACTTATGATGAGATAGTGGAGGAATTAGTGCATCTAATGCACACATGATGGAGAGAGTGGGAATTAAATGCAAACATGGTGGAGATCATAGAGAGACAGCGTAGTCTTCATGGAGGCTAGTGGCCACATGTACAACGCAGTTATGAGGTGGGCCAAGGCTATGGAAGGCTCATAATATATATAAGGAAGATGAAGGCACAATATAAGGTAGGCTTTGTATTATTATTATTTGATCTATTTAGATCTAGATTTTTCATGTGAAATTTATATGCATGCTTATGTTGTTTAGCTAAGTCTGCAGTGTTGTTTAGCACACAGGTTTTTCCGAGCGGAAATCCCACCCTTACCCACAGGGGACTTCAAGTGCCTACTCTCAGAAGGTTTCTATTTAGATCCATTCATCATTAGGCATTGGTTTCATATTCAACGACACTCATATGCACTTCCAGCTATAGGAATAACGCAATTCCTGCTCAAGGGTTTGAGAGGTCGTGATTGTTTCTAGAATTTTAGCTAGGAAACCAGTGGAGGATTCATCCTTTCAAGAGCAACATATTCACATCTAGCATTGAGGCCATCATTTCATACCTCCATGTAGTAGCAGTCCCCTCAAGGATTGCACAGTCCAGTCTTGCAGATCTAAAGGAGGAAGGAAGTTTCTAGTATTTCAGCTGGAAATCATGTGAGGGACCATTCCTTCACTTTGTATTCATTTTTTCCATCATTGCTGAACTACATTTCATTATTAAGCATCAAGTTAGAGAGCCTCCCTCCTTGACAACGCAAATTTTTTCAAGTAGTTGTGTAGTAGTAGTTGCATTCAGTGGAGAAATTTGGAGGAGCTAGATCTTAGGCTTCTAGCTTGAGGATCTAGTGAAGGGATCAACCCTTCTTTCATAGATCCTATTGTACATCACATTGCAACCATCTTTGATCAGATTATGCAGCAGATGTGCATACCCAACAGTTGTATAGTGAATCCCTAAGAGGGTGATTTTCCTAGATTGCTAGATCTGAAAATCCCTTTCTAGGTTATCTTGGGTATCCATCATAGAGCCTAGATCTCAATTTTCAGCATCATCAGAGCTCCAGAACTACCAGATCTATATTGCTACATTTTCCAGTAGTTGATGCCCCAACATTTCCAGCAGGGACAACGCATTTTTCCTTCATGCACTCCAAAAGTTACGCAATCCCTCTTGTGGGATCATTTCAGGGTCATTCTTGGCCATCTCTTTGGCTTGAGTGTCTCATATTTTGAGCATTGTTGTACTATTTATCCACCTCCAATATAATAAAATTTCTTAGCTATTATGTACATTGTTATGGGGTCTTTAGATTATTTTTTCTTTGCTGCAGTTTTCAATTATTGTGTTTTTGTATTACTGCATTCTCCATTTTGGGATATTACTGTGGTATCAGAGCATGATCTTTGGCTCATCTTGTGGGCACTTCATATTTTGCATCAAAAGAAGAAGCAGATAGTTGAGATCTATCATGAAGGAGGATTGCAGTTTTTCCACTCTTCTCTTTATATCCATGCAAGATCTCTCCAAGGAGGTCAATGAAATGAAAAGAGAAAGGAAAAGGAAGGATCCAAGAAGATTTGATGAGGAAGGTCCAAGCACTTCCTATTAGCAGAATAAAAAAATGAAGAAGCAAAGAGCTTCACATTATTCTACTAGATCCATTTCCTTTGAGAAGGAAATGGAATGGTATGAATATGAAGGAGACCTGGGGCATGAGACCATAATAAAATATATGTCTGAGTACAAATTACATCCTAGAGCTCTCAAGCATAATCTATCTCTCTAACATTTTTGCAACTCAAAGAAGATAGGAGATCATGAAGAAACAATAGAAGAAAGAGGCATAGATTCTTCTTGCCTACATTTGATGGATCTTCCATAAGAACATTAAGGGCTTGGAGGGAAGAGTTAGATACATTCATTTTGCAATATCCTATAGAAAAAAGAGAGGCTATGGATATTTCAATGCTGCACATAGAGGGTGAAGCTAAAGATTGGTGGTCCAGTCATCTATCACATATGAAAGTGTCTGCTTATGCAAATTTCATTCAAATACTGAAGAAGAGGTATGGTCAAAGGAAACCAGAGACATACCACATAGTGAAATCTCCCATAATTGAGGAGATATTACATTAAGAGCCCAAGGAAGATTTCCTCATTATCACTTAGGAGGAGGAGCCTCTACCACCAGCATCAGCTGCAACAGTACTTGCATTAGGAGGAAGAGCACTTGCATCATTGCAAGATGTTCTTAAGCTCTTTAAATTTGGAGCCCCATGCATGATTCATGAGATGCATGAGGAGCAGGAGGCAGATACCAGCACTGGTATAGTAGAAGAGCAACAATCATCAGTACTAGTAGTTGGAGAACCCATTGCACCAGTGGAAGGAACTCTTGTAGATGTGCAAGAAGTTCTTGAGATTCAACTTATCCAAGGTTTGCATACAATTTCATCTCATATTATTTCAGTACCCCATAATAAGATTTGTGAGACCATGCCATTAGGTCAATTGCATAATGAAGGATTAGAACTACTTGCTGATTTGGAGCAACAAATTATCACTGCATAGAGGACCCTTGACTTGCTCAAGGAGAAGATGTATTGCTATCCCATTTTTTCATGGTTGAGCTACACCCAACACTTTGTGTTGAAGTGTGGAGTTTTAGAAGATGGGAGGAGTAGAGTCCTATTCAATACAATTCCAGACTATGAGTTCAACATTGTATGTGGCGATGAGATAGCACATGTATCAACATGCATATCTACAACGTTGTCACTCAGCAATAGTGATGATGAGAGGGCCCCATTATTCTTGGAGAATTCTGAAGGTAGCTTCACTCATGAAGCACTGGAGGGATAGATGATAGAGGGTAGACATATTATGATGGTTAGCATTCCCTATTATGAAGATGGATTTTCCTTGATGAGCACCTCACAGATCAAAGAGGAATATCTACGTACAACATGTATGGAGCCCTATGGGATCTATTGGGCCATTGATGAGAGGATCTCATGGAGAGACCTCAAAGGATGTGCACTTCAACATTTCATGGAGTGAAAAGATACACAGATGGAGAAAATTGGTATTCTACATTGGGAGGATACCAAGATTGAGCTTAGCATGATTCATCATCCACATTGGGATGAATGGATCCAGATGATGAGCAAGAGGTTGCCAACCTTCTTTAATATCTATGACACCGAGAAACAAGAAGCATGGATGCACTGGTTGCTCTTGGGTGAGTGTGGGTACTACCCAACATCTCACATTTGCATGATCCATGCTATACATATCAGTAATGACATGCAGCAGCAAGAGGCATGGTTGCATTGGTTATTGATGAGAGAGTTTGGACATCTCATGATATATATTATGTCCATGTATTTTCATTTGTTTGGGATATGTCTCATGTCTTTCAATGTACTTTTGTTTGGGATGTATCTCATGCTCATGTATGTACTTGGGTTTGGGACAAAGCATAACTCTCACATGATGTGGCAGCAAGGAGATTGTTTGTATTGTTCTGATGTGACATCCCACATGTCAATCAGTATGTTGTTGCTCTATGACTTGCATTATGATGATGTAAGATGGCAGCAAGAATCCTTGTTGCTTTGGTTACTATTGGGAGATTATGGGCTGATTTCACCCCATAAATTGCATGACATCGATAGAGGATGGCAACATGAGGCCTTACTGTGTTGGCTTCTATTGGAAGAGTTTGTTCATTGTCCTTGCTATAATGATAATGTGGTGTGGCAACAAGAGGCATTGTTTCAGTGGTTTTTATTAGGATAATATGGTTTTACATTTTACATGTTCATCCATATGTCTCTACTTCTTATTTTGTGTTGTGTTGATGTGATGCTTGGATCCCATAAGGCCAATAGGGCTAATGATGAGAGCATTGAAAGATGCAATCTACTCTATGTAGCATGGGTTGGAGAGATGGTTTATGAGTTGTACTTTCCACTTTGGGAGAAAACACTTCATTTCACATATCTCATGTATGGAGGAGATCTTTGGACATCATATGGTTTCCACTTGGAGATTCATTGATGAGGAGAGGCATCTAACGTTTCAGTTGGAGGCCATTCTAGACATTCTAGAGATGCATATTTGGAGTTGGGCATGAATTACACATTGTAACACATGGGGAGGCCTTCCATATGAGGATTCCATTTGGAGGGAAAATGTTTTTTGTAACATTCTCTTTTTCATTTTCTTGAGGACAAGAAACATTTTTGCGGGGAGGACTGTAATATTCCCAATTTTCCATAAGTAATTGGAATATTAGAGTTCTTAATTTTCTTAATTAATTAAGTAAATAAGAGGGTGGAGGGACCCATAAACCCCATTGATTAATAAAATCCACTTTTTATGTGTGAATGTGGATAATTTAGATCTAGATCTACATTATGGAGTAGTGGAGCAACTTCTTAAATCAAGGAAGAGTGGAGATCATGGATCATTAATGAAAAATCATGAGGATCTTGGAGGAGGTTAACTGACATCATGGTGCATTAAAAGTAAGATCATACATCACTTATGATGAGATAGTGGAGGAAGTGGAGAGTATAATGCACACATGATGGAGAGAGTGGGAATTAAATGCAGACACGATGGAGATCATGGAAAGACAATTTAATTTTCATGGAGGCTAGTTGCCACATGTATAGTGTAGTTATGAGGTGGGCTAGGGCTATGGAAGGCTCATAATCTATATAATGAAGATGAAGGCACAATAGAAGGCAGGCTTTGTAATATTATTATTTAATCTATTTAGATCTAGATTTTTCATGTGACATTTCTATGCATGCTTATGTTGTTTAGCTAAGTCCACAGTGTTGTTTAGCACACAGGTGTTTCCGAGTAGAAATCCCACCCTTACCCATAGGGGACTTCGAATGTCTACTCTGGGAAGGTTTCTATTGAGATCCATTCATCATTAGGCATTGGTGCCATATTCAGCCACACTCGTATGCACTTCCAGCTACAAGAATAACACAATTCCTGCTCAAGGGTTTGAGAGGTGGTGGTTGTTTCTAGAATTTCAGCTAGTAAATCGGTGGAGGATTCATCCTTTCACCTTGTGCTTCAAGATCATCCTTTTAGGAGAAGCATATTCATATCTGAAATTGAGGCCATCATTTCATACCTCCATGCAGCAACATTCCCCTCAAGGATTGCATAGTCCAGTCTTGCAGATATAAAGGGGGAAGGAAGTTTCTAGTATTTCAGTTGGAAATCCTATGAGGGACCATTCCTTCACTTTGTATTCATTGTTTCCATCATTCCTGAGCTACATTTCATTATTCAACAACAAGCTAGAGAGCCTCCCTCCTTGAAAACGCAATTTTTTTCAAGCATTTGTGTAACAGGAGCTGCATTCAGTGGAAAAGGTTGGAGGAGCTAGATCTTGAGCTTTTATCTTGAGGATATAGTGAAGGGATCAGCCCTTCTTTCATGGATCTGATTATACATCACATTGCAGCCATATTTGATCAGATTATGCAGCAAATCTGAATACCCAACAATTGTATAGTGAAGCCCTAAGAGGGTGATTTTCCTAGATTGCTAGATCTGGAAATCCCTTTCTGGGTTATCTTGGATATCCATCATAGAGTCCGGATCTCATTTTTCAGCATCATCAGAGCTCCATAAATTTCAGATATATATTGATACATTTTCTAGCAGTTGCTGCGCTAACATTTCCAGTAGGGATAGTGCAGTTTTCCTTCTAGCAGTCCAGCAGTTACGCAGTCCTTCTAGTGGGATCATTTCAGGGTCATTCTAGGCCATCTCTTTGGCTTGAGTGTCTCATATTTTGAGCATTTTTGTACTGTTTATCCACCTCCAATATAAAAAAATGGCTCCGCTATTCTATACATTGCTATGGTGTCTTAAGATTCTTTGTTGTAGTTTTCAATTATTGTGTTTTTGTATTAATGCATTCTCCCTTTTGGTATATTACATTATCCAAGCTTATACAGATGCAGATTGGGTAGGAAGTGTTGATGATTGAAATAGTACCAGTGGAGCAACAATCTATCTAGGTGGTTTCCTTGTTTCATGGTTAAGTAAAAATAAGTCTTCAATCTCGTTATCCACAACAGAAGTAGAATTTATTGCGACATCCACTTGTTGTACTCAAGTTCTCTAGATGAATCAAACTTTACAAGATATTCAACTCAAGTTTGATGAACCTATTCCCATATTATGCAATAACACTAGTGCCATTAGTATCTCCAAGAATCCTGTGATTCATTCTAAAAAGAAGTGCATTCCAATCAAACATCATTTCGTTAGAGAGAAGGTCACCGAAAATAATATCAAGCTTGAATATGTTGGCACAAAGGAAAAAATTGCTAACATCTTTAGAAAACCATTACCTCGTGAATAATTTGAATATCTTCTCCTAAATATTGGTATTATCCCAAGTTCTCATTAGAATCTTTCTCTTATCTAAGTAAAAAAGAATGGGGGGGGGAGTTGAGGTGTGTATAGGTCCGCAGTATGACATTTTTCAGGGTGAGTTACTGTTTTCCATTGATGAAAAGGGGGAGAGAATTTTGTAGGAAGATGTTTCATGATCGCAAGGGGAGTACTTGTGTTGCCATCAATGCCAAATGGGGATATTGTTGATAAATGGTTGTTATTGATGTCAACCCAAGCAGCACCAAGGCCTACCCTAATCTTTCATGGGAACTTCTACTTGAAAATTTACTCTATTCCAAGTCATGGATATTTTTGATGGTTTCTACTTGTCCATATGTTTCTATTGATATATGAAATGCCACATAATTATTCATGATTTGAGAGATATTCGTGTTTGAAGTTAGTAACCCCAGTTAGTGGGCTAAAACCCCATGGGGTTGTGGCATGACAATAATCATTTGTTGTGGTCATTGAATAGTCAATAATTAATAATTTTTTAAGCTCCTAAAATCCCTCCAACATTCACTTGTTGATGACCCTCTCACCCTAAGAATTTATAGAAATTATCACCCTCATATCCTCCTCATGTAAGGATTTCGCTACTCAAAATAGGTCATCATGGCATTTTCGGCATAATTTTTTTCTGAGAAGCTTCATATGCTGAAAAAAAACCCATTTGAGCCGAAATCCTGATGAAGCATGTGTCCAAATTTTAGATATTGGTTTGATATATTTTTGGAGATATGATCTGAAGAAGTTAGGGTTTTTGGAGGCTCCCGAATTTCATGTCAAACAGGTGACCTCAGGAAAATTGTCATAAATTTATCTATGAGCATCGGATTCAAATTTCCTAAAACATTACAGAAATAGGATAGAATATAGTTTGTTTGATATTGTTTTAAGAATCGAAGGTTGAAACAATTACACATGGCACTTCGTACAAGTTCACTGTAATGAACAAGTCTATAATCAGATCATTGTAGGAGATTGGGCATAACTATTTCTTGAAGAGTCCAATATTGATCAGACCTATGGGGTTGGAAATATGACATAGAGGGTTACCACAGGTCACAATTTCAGACCATGGAGATCCGAAATTACATAGATACAAAAGATTCAATATCGAGCTTCTAGAAGGCAAGAAAAAATATGCATTCAAGGATCACTACAATAAGGAAAACACATCAACAATCAAGGGTAAGTCTGCTACAACAAGGTATCTATGATTAGTGTTTTAATTTTAATTTGAATATCATCTTTGACATGTGCTTTTGTAGGACATTGTAATTATTTTGTATGTATGTTTGATTGGGTTTTGTTCATAAATGTTGAATGTATTTACATTTGAATTTTGAATATTTCTCTGACATATGTTTTGCAGGACAGTGTAATTATTTTGTTTGTATATTGGTTTGGGTATTTTTCATTAATGTGTGTCAGGGAATGAGGACACAACAAGACAACTTAGATGCATTATAGAAGTACAATGCAATGCTAAAGTTTCATTACTTGAAGCAAGCACAACAATACCTCAGTAGCTGCTAGTGTTCAAAGCTGCATTGTCAAGTCAATTATCAAGTCATGCCAAAAGTCAGTATTGTAAAAATCATCATTGTAAAATTGTAAAAGAGTCAATTTTCATATAGTTGGAGAGGTATTGTTCGGAGGTATATGTGTCATTGTTGGATAATTCTATGGTTGGGTTGCAGGTCATAGTGTGATTGGGTGATTGGTCTAGTTCAAGAAAATCATTGTGAATCATATTGTATTGTGGATCATTGTCCCTGGTACAGGATTCCACACTCTTGTATTATTTTTGATCATTATGAGATGGCAGGGAGGTGCTAGGTTGGTGCATGAAATCACCTACAGGTTGGATCTTGTGAACACTTTAGTGCGGTAGGTTGGTCTAGGATTCAGGGCATCTGTAATATTCCTAATTAGCCCAAGCTAATAGGAATATTTCATTTTGTGTTAATTTTCTTAATTGATAAATAAAATGTAAAGGAGAGCATAAAAACTCCTAAAAAAATCCAAATAAACAATGCCCAATGTGAACAAAGGAAAATCAAGGCTATTTCAACAAAATACACTTTCATGTGAACAAGGGTTAAGGAGATTGGTTGGGTCAACAAGACCAAATCATAGCACTATCTAGATACAATGTACCTCATGGAGGGACAACACAGTTCTAGAAGGATGCCCTCATGTGAAAGGAGATAATTCATTAAGGTGGTTTAGGGTTTGCCAAAGCTCTCATCTTATAAAAGGAATGGGAAGGATCAAGAGAGGGTTGTTCATGATATTATATTTTTAGAGTATATTGTTTTCTTAGACATATCTAATTCTCTTGGCTGTTTAGCAGAGAATTGTGAGGATTTCCTGTTTAGGAATTATCTCTCCTTCCATTGAGTAGCTCTTGGAGGGCATTGTATTTATCTTCCACTATCAAGCATATGGCCAAGCTCCATCTCCCTTAGATAGCGTAAATCATGTGTGATTTACTTGTTTTAGTGAGCTGTAGGAAGTGGAAAGACTATATCTACTCAGATCTAGATTCTACTAGTGCCTCTTCTCAGTGAGTGTGTATTTTAACCTCCTATAAGAGTGTATTAGCAGTGTGGGCTTCAGTTAGTGATCTTGGCATCAGGCCAAACTATTCATCAAGGGCACAATGCATTTTATCTCCCAGAATTGCATTATTTTGTAGAGCATAGTTGTAAGGGGTTTTGATATTCTTCTGGAGGAGAGATCTCTGGTGAAAAGGATTCTTCCTTTCAATGTGGTGATCCATGGATTGGCCAACCAATCCATGTTCCATTCACATCTGATTTATGTATGATTGTAATTACTGCATAATTTATGAACACTGTTGCAAATCTGTGATTTAGGTCTCAGATCTATTCATTGATATTCATCTTTTGCTGAGATCCCCAAGGGGAGTGTAAATAAGAGCCTCTTTGGCATCAAGATCTGACATAGATCTATTATTTTTCATATATATATACTCTAGATCTAAGATATAATAAAACACTACTTCAACCCTCTGAAAATTATGCTGTCAAACTCTTCAGTCTTAATACATGGTACAACACCTCTATTTTGAGGGTTTATTCATGTTAAACCTCTATTTTTCTCTTGTATATTGTATGAGACATATCATAGACCTGATTTACTGATTTTTATAACATATTGCATCTAATATCTTCAGAAAATCATGCTGCATAAGCTTCTGCAATTTCTGCATACTTTAACTCATGGGGATTGGGCCTTTTCTAGCCATGTCGAGAGTGGGGGACCTGTTTAACTTATCTAGAATGATTTATTTTAGCTAAAATTTGGTATGTGAGTGCCCTATAACATATTATAAGGGATACAACCATCATTTTCCCCTGTTATTACTCATATCTCTGAAATTCACCTTTTTAGGGCTCAATTTGCTGCTTTTCCCCATATTTTGTGGGTAGAATAGATCATACTTCTTGCTACTATACATAAAATTGATTCTGAAGTGTTTCTTGACACATTACATGGATTAATATCTTTCTACAGCTCCATCATTGTGTTTACATATTGTTGCAGTCCCATTATTGGGAATTTTCTAGGCATTCTAGGTGTGAGAGGCTTGTTTATCTCACCTAGTTTGCTTTGTTTCTAATTTCCTCTTGGATTTGGATATTATATTATCAGATATAAATTATCCAAGGGATAATATTATTTTTTGTAGCATACATTCCTGAAAAATGCATTTTTCAGGCATGCCTTGCTAGCAATCCCAATTTGGGGATATTACATTGGTATCAAAGCATATTTCTTGGCTCAGCCTGTGAGTCTCAGCCCAAGAATATAAAAGAAGATAAGACTGATGAAGAATATGATATTTCTCTCATCATTTTTCAGATCCAGAAAGGACCTCCCCCAGGAGGTTAAGCAGATGAAGAGTTGCAGTGAAACTCCTAGAGGGTTTCAAGAAGAGGAAGAGCCATGCACTTCCTATTCTCAGAGAGGAGAAGACAAGAGACATAGAGGACACTTGGAATATGAGATTCTAAGTGAATACAAAGCTAAATCTAGAGCCTCCAAGGAGACTCTAGCTTTACCTCATTTCATTCAGCTAGAGGAAGAGGGATCTACTGTTGGCAATATGATGCAGAGTGTTGTCCTTGATGGCAACCCACTGAATGAAGATGAAGACATGCGACTGTTGAATTGTGTTGTCTTTGATGGCAATCCACCTGATGAAGCTATTCTTGACATAATGGACTTGGTAAATGATGTTTGTTAGCAATATGATGATGAGTGTTGTCCTTGAAAGGCAACCCTCTTGATGAAGATAATGGCAACTTACTGGATGAAGTTGTGCTTGATAGAATATGTCTTGATGAACTAAAAATGATGTATCTACAGTGAGTACAGAAGGCAATGAAGAAAGGAATTTAGCATGTGCTAAATATATGATGAAAAAAGTATGTTTCAAGGAATACGCGGATCTGTCTAGGGGAAGTCGCGTATGCACGCGGAAAATAACGTTCCAAGTCGCGTATGGGTAAAAGCGCTCAAAAAGTGAAAAACCAGGGGTAACCACCATGGTATTGGCCCATTGTATTGGCTAATGATTCGCCTAAATGACCCCGTCCAGGAATACCATCGGAAGTAATGTGGTTTTGGCTCATGGTATTGAAAAAGGATAAACCTATATAAAGAGATGAAATTCATTGTGCAAATAATGAACATGGGTGCAAGATGTCTGAGCTTGAATGAATACTTCTCTCTGGAGTACATCTGAATGGAAAGGGTTACAGTTGAATGAAAGATATGAAAGTATGATGCACCAATGATGGAGTGATGAAGAAGGGGATCTAGATCTGTATTGTACTTGTATTTGCTAGATCTGTTTTGTGATGAGGCGAACATCTGTCTGAGGTAAAGGGTAAAATCTGAAGTGATGTACCTGTTGTGAAGAATTGCAATAACATTTAAGTTTGAAGAACCATACGCTAGTTCACTGAAGCGGAAGCACGTATATACGTGGCTTTGCTGAAGAGAAAGCGCGTATGCGCAATAAAATTAGCTCTGTAATTTGTACTGAAGTATACGCTGGTTTGTGTGGACGGAAGCATGTATATACACGACATCAGAGAAAGGAAAGCGCGTATGCAAACTAGGGTTTGATGAAGTTTGTGGTAAGAAATGTCTGATCTGTTCTGCTGGTTTACTGATATCTGTCAGTAAGTTATGTGTATCTATTTCATGGTTGACTATGCTTAAAAGTATGAAAGGGTCTAATCTGAAAATATGATGAAATGTGGCCTACAAGTGGTGTCCTAAAGGAAGCTTTGGATCCAGTGTGAAAATTGATGAAACGTGGTCCATAGAGGTGTTGAGGGTTGTAGCCTTCAGTCAGGGGGTTGTAGCTCCCTTCCAGGTGAGGCTAGTAAACGAGATCGGGGGGTCGTAGCTCCCTTCCAGGAGAGGCTGGTAAACGAGTCAGGGGGTTGGAGCTCCCTTCCAGGAGAGGCTGGTAAACGAGCGCAGGTGGGTGCTTGCGTGCTGGTAGGAGTCTGCACCAGCACATATGTTGTAAGATGTTTTCTCAATAATAAAATATTGAAGGCTGAGCAACGACAGCAGTGGTTTTCTCCCGACTTGGGTTTCCACCTAAAAATCCTGGTGTTCATGTGTGATGTTCTGTGTGATGGTTTACTTTGTTCTTACTGTTCATGTTTAATGTTTGTTAAACATCTGATAAATGAATGATGGAATGATTTATGTGAAGAACTAATGACATAATTAGATATCTGTGCATACGCGAGTTTCATAAAGGGCATTCGCGTATATACGCGAGTCTGTTTCAGGAAAGTAGCGTATGGGTTTTAGAAGCAAGAAAAAGTAAAAGTTTTGAATATGCAGTAAATACTGATTCACCCCCCCTCTCAGTATTTTTCCCAACAATTGGTATCAGAGCAGGTCCTTCTGCAGAAGCTTGATCGCTTGAAGGAGATCCATCGCAATGGGAATTCAGGAAGGAGTAATGTCTATAAAGCCACCTCTATTCAATGGAAGCAATCTGATATTCTGGAAGGTACGAACAAAAGCATATTTGCAAAGTCTTGGTGCAGATGTATGGGCAATCGTGGAAGAAGGTTATCAATACCCGGCAAGTATTCCTACTGATGCTGCTGAAAGAAAGAAGTATGAAATCAATGCCAAAGCAGTGAATGTCCTATTAGGAAGCATGCCTGAATCAGAATTTGCTAAAGTGATGCAGCTACATTCAGCAAAAGAGATATGGGACAAAATCATTCTGAGCTATGAAGGAGATACAAAGGTAAAAAATGCAAAACTCCAAACTCTTAGAATCGAATATGAAAATTTGAAGATGCATAGTGATGAGAGTGTTGCCAGTTTCTTTCTTCGTCTAGATGATATTGTAAATCGGATGAGAAATTTGGGTGAAACCATAACTGATACTACTCTAGTGGAAAAAGTCTTAAGATCCTTGACTTCAAAATTTGACTCTAAAGTTTCAGCTATTGAAGAAAGGCAAGATCTGCAAACTCTTACTATTGTTCAATTACATGGTATTCTGACTGGTTTTGAAATGAGGCAAGGAGGCCCTTCTCAAATGAAAGAAGATGCTTTTAAGGCATTTGCAAAAGGAAAAGAAAAGGAAGTTGTCAAAGAATCCAGCTATATATCTGAAGAAGAAGAAGAAGCAAATTTTGTGAGAAGACTTCAACTAGGTACTAGAAAGTTCAAAGGTAAGCTTCCTTTCAAATGTTTCAATTGTGGAAGAGTTGGTCATTATGCTGCAAAGTGTCCTTATAAAGAAACATCGGCTAAAGGAAAAGAAGTAGCAAGAAGGAATAAGAATCGATCTAGCACAAGAAAAAGGTATTATACTAATGAAGACAGTGATGGATCATCTAATAGTGAGGAAGAATGTGAAGAAGACTTTAGACTTCTCATGGCATTTGAACAAAGAGAAGAAAAGGATACTTTTGTGGATGCTCTAGAGGACAATTATTTTCTTGAAGAAAACAATCAACTCAAAGTAAGCCTAGAAGAAAAGAACATAATCATAGAGACTCTTGAAAATCAGCTTGAAGCAAAGGAAAAACGCATTGAGGAATTGGAGTGTGAAGTAGTAAGTCTAAGGAAAGATAATGAGAAAGTGAAGACTCTGAATCTTAGATTTGCTAAAGGTTCAGAAACCTTAGATGAGATTATCAAGACACAACGGTCTCCTCTTATAAAAACAGGTCTTGGATATACTGGGGAATCTTCCCAGACTTCAGCATCAAATTATCCGAAATCAGTCACAACTGGTTCTCCTCATTCAGACACTCAGCAAGGGAAAAAAGGACCTTTACAGGTAAAGCATGATCATATCAAATCAAGGACCACTAACAGGGAGATCCCTCAAAGAAGCATCAACCAACAGGTAAATTCAAATAGAAGATTTCATGATCGCAGAAATTTCTACTTCAATGGACAATGTTTCTCATGTCACAATTTTGGTCATAAAGTTGTTCAATGTGTTGCATATAAAACCATCATGACAAGAGAAGCAAGAAAGAAAAGGATGAATATTGAACCAAAGAAGAACACCTATAACAACTTTTCTCCTATTCAAAACGAAGTTGAATGTACTTATTGCAATAACTTTGGTCATGAAGAATCTGAATGCAGGAGCAAGGTCCAGCCAAAAGAACATGTTCCCTCAAGCTCTAAAATATGGAAAAAGAAAGAAATACAGGTTGAAAATTGTGGGATAGCATTATTCACAGAAGGTGAAGAAAATCAATGGTACATTGATAGTGGGTGCTCAAGACACATGATAGGTGACAAAAGAAAACTCCTTACATATAATGCTCTAGAAAAGGAAAAGAAAGTTACATTTGGAAATGATACTCCTGCTGTAATTAAAGGAAAAGGGTCAGTATTTCTAAAAGAAAAGGTGAAGGCTAATAATGTCATGTATGTGGATGGTGTTACAGGTCAAAATACCTCCTCATCAACTCAGAGGGGAAGACAAATATGGAAGAAGTACAAAGACCTAAATTAAACCTATTTCTGCCAGGGTAACGCATATATAGAACAGAACAAGAGTGTTATAACGCAGTCAAGCAATACATTGGCCGCGTTAGTGGCTAGGGCAACGCTCTGTTTACACTGGAGGGACGTGTTACCCGTGTTTTAAGTTTGAATTGGGAAAAGAGCGTGGAGAAAGATTTGAATCTCCGACTTTCCCTCACAAAGGAGTCAGTGCACAAAGGAAACTGCAGAAGCACCATTTCATTATTGGTCATTGCCATAGAAGACTGAACTCCAAGAGAGGCAAAAGCATGAAGATCAAGGAAACATCTAAGCCTTTTCCATTCCAAACTAGTGGAAAGAGAAGGGCAACAATGGCCTTCTCCCTCTCCTATAAGAAGGAGCTGAAGGCTCTTAATTGGAGGTCAAAGGATTGCTCAAAGTTCTTGCATACTTGTGGAATAGAGAATAGTGTGACATTGTGAAGGCCAAGAGTCAAAGAGGCTCCTAGAGAGTTTGTTGACTTGGACTTCTTCACTAGAGAAAGAAGAGAGATCGGGAGACTGAGGAGGGCTTGGTACAACCGATGGTTGTAATCCTCCTTCTTTCAAAATCAATAGAACTATGTTCGTTTTGTCCATTCAATGCTTAATGTTATATTGTTGTTTCAATATTTGTTTAGTATGATATGAATGGCTCAGATGTGTATAATCTAGATGTTTATTGTTGATTTAATTGATAGAATACTTGTTATATTAGAAGTTACGCGGGTGCTTTGACTGATTGCAGGTCTTAGATTTGGAGCCGGCGAAGAAGGACTCTTACTTTGCTGCTCGGCGTTCTCCAAGAGATTCCAAGACCGTCAAAGAGGTAATTCTCTATTGTATTCCTTCAAGTTATTTCAAGCTAACATGAACATGCTCATGCCATGTTTGTGAACAGCATAGCTAATCTTACTGTCTGCCTCGGGCACCGGAAAGCCCTGAGAGGGATCTACGAAAACCAACCACCCAAGCAGTTTACCCTAAAGCAGAATTGGCGACTCCGTTGGGGAGTTTCCCCATAGTTTCCGGACTATTTCTTCCTTCATTTCTTCTCTCCTCTGTTCAGTATCCTTCCGACCATTTTTTGATGCCTAGTAGACATACCAAACGCTTGCAGAGTTCGATCCTGTTCCTGTCTGGCCAAATGAAGAGCTTTTCCTTGGTTAACGCGACTTATGCAGTTCATCCAGTGCGTTATAACGCGGTTAAATACAGTGCGTTATAACGCTGTATTTTCTCACAGACAGAGCATTACTCAGCCAAAAACCCTGTTGTTCACTACTGTGACTGTGTTTTAGCTGTAGAGTTTTTTGGCCACCAATACCTTTTACAGACTGAATCCCTGTGCTTGTCTGCTAAAGCTGGCATTGATTATTTTTTTCTCTTATTTAGTTAGTGTGCAAAGCATTTACTTTTTTAAAGAGAAATTTTTTTTTTTTTTCTGCATTTAGTTGAGTTTATTCTGAAAGTTTAGTTCACAGACTGTTAAAGAGGTAGATACAACTCTGAATCTTGAAAGTTGAGCTGTGTTATTTACATGTTGGTGCATGGATGATTGAAATAGAAACCTCTCCTTGTAGAAACACTGTTCATTGAAGTTAATATCTAGAGCATGTTTTGCATGGTTTATTGAGTCAAGAGTCTCACTATACTTCATACGTCCATTCCCCCTCCGCAAGACTAATAACAAAGTACACTAAAAACAAAGCGATAATAAAATCAATCTAATAACTCTTTTTGAGCTCACACAAATAGTAGTTCAGGCTAGGATCTTGGGTTAGGAAAGTGAGAAAACTACCCAAGATTTCAAAACTTGAAAACTAGAGTCATTAACGAGTGAAATCCTGCTGCACTCACATTATTGGGACCGTTCCTTTACCGGAGCTCAGCGCGAGACAACACTTGGGTGGACTAGAAGGTAGCCCGCCTTCGACTGCATCCTGTGGGTGTGTTATATATTGGGGTTCCCTTCAGGGATGTCGAAACTAGATCGGGGATCTAGGTATTCTGCCCATATAGCACACTGTCCTTGACCGTGGACCCCCCTGATAGTGTTTGTGATTTGAGGTATCTGTTGAGCCTCAAATTTGTGCTTTCCTTCACCTCATTTTACCTCATTTTTCCCTTGTCCATTTCCATTTTAAACCCAATTGATCAATAAAAATAGTTAAAATTACTTCTAGAATGGTTTATATGACTGACTTGTTGAATTTTGTGATTGTTGCCATTGTTAAGCATTTTGACCGGAATTAGCTGCAGAATGCAGGCATTCTGTAGCTAACCGGCGATTCTGCAACTACCTTTATGTTTGAGCATGTTCCAGGTGGCCTCTTGAGGAAAAACGCATATGGGCATGATCCACGTCGTGCCTACATGGTGTGTTGCTCGTCATGGCAGAGGAAATGAATTCTGGATACGGTTATGCACGTGGGAACACATTTGTGAAAGAAGACTCCTACTAGGACTGTTACAGTCCGGGTGTCTTTTCTCTTTTACGCAGACACCTCAAAGACTCCTAAAATGATTTGGATAGGAAGACATCATTCCTAAATTTTTGTAAATATTGTTACTTGCATTTACTTTATAAACTCTTGAGTAGGCCGAGAGCTTAGTTAGAAATTTTGTGTAGATTTGCTGTTAGATTTTGGTGTAAACTCTGTGTTACGTCTTTTTAGACACAGAGCATTATGTTCAAACTATTGCATCGTTAATGGAGTAGACAAAATTATCTTGAAGGCGTGATTTAATTGTGAAGTCGAATGCCGTCAAGTGGTAGAGGGCCCCTGCCCCTTGAACGGATTTCCTTAGCGTAAACTAGATAAGTTTTTTCCTAGCTGTCTTTACGTTCTGCATATTAAATTAGTAGTTGTTGTGTTTTATATACTGTGGTCGTACTCATTCCAGTTCTTCCATAAGAAGACATTCTTCCAACAGACCAAAATGATGAATGATTGATGACTATGGTATTGTAGGATATCAGTTAGATCTGTATTTGTTTTAACTAGCTACTGTAGCCATAATTCGTTCCAGTTCTTCCACAAGAAGACACTTTGCCAATAAATCAAAACGATGAATGTTTAATGACTATGGTACTGTAGGATAGGATTTGTATTTGTTCTTAACTAGCTACTGTAGCCATAATTCGTTCCAGTTCTTCCACAAGAAGACACTTTGCCAATAAATTAAAACGATGAATGATTAATGACTATGGTACTGTAGGATAGGAATTGTATTTGTTTTTAACTAGAAACTGTAGTTATATTCATCATAGTTCTTTCACAAGAAGACATTCTTCCAATAAATCTTAACAATGAATGATGAATAGCTATAGTGTCATAGGAATTAGTTGTAGTTTTTAGTCTCCACTATCATAGTTGCACTTGTCCTAATCACTCTTCCACAAGAAGAAATTCTTCCAAGACATCCTTAAGAAGTTCAAGATATGACTGTGATGTGACAACTTAGTTTCATTTGCTTTCAGTTCATTTGCTTTCAATTGCATACAAGTCCACAATCAAAATTGTTCTACCCTTCCACAAGAAGGAACTCTTCCAAAATATCCTCATGATGAACAAATCGATTGTGTAACTTCCTAGAATAGTGCATGTTAATTAGAATGCTCCGGAGTTTCATTTTGCATTTAATTCATGTCCAGCTACTTCATTTCAAAGTTTGATGATGGCTTATGGTTTAACATTGTTCTAGTTTAGAAGCATCTTAAGCTCATGTTTAAATCAATTCATTGCACTCATATCTCATAGTCACATTGTCACCCTTTGCACAGTAGATCACTTTAGTTGATAGGATTCATAAGACAGCCTTCATTATTTACAAATATCTTTTTGTTCTGAAAACCATCAGTGATCCATAACTTTAGGAACAGAAGATAACATCATTACAAGGTCTGAAATATCTCTGCAAATTCCTCACTATAAACAGAGCTCTTCCTCAACAGAACTACCCTGAAAAGAAACCAATAACTCTTGGAGAATAGACTCTGACCTTCAATTGAAAATTGCAGAATAGAACTAGGAATTAGTCATGGAATAGATGAGTTTAGAATAGAATGTTGCATCACGATTAGTGTCTAATTGTCTAGTTAGAAAACTTGCATATTTAAGTGATCATTTCTCAAAGTCTAGTTTGTGTCATTTGTTTAAGAAGTCATCATTAAGCTCTTGTTTCTATTCAGTCATAGTTTAGATGTTGCTTCAGTATTTTTGATTACATTTGCCATTCCATACATTAGGCTCAATTGTGTTCTTGACCACCAATTTCTTTTCATTAGTTTTCTAGACATTTCCATTGTAAACACAAAACTTCAAAAGACCAAAAACATCATAAATCAACATAAAAGACCAAAACATCACAAAACACTACATACAACGCGCTAGGAAACAAGCACCTAGGTACATATGGTACATTTCACTTCAGCAGTTTACAAATCCTGGTTGACAATTAAATGAACTCAGTTTAGGAGACTAGATTGAGGCACAACATTTTGGCGCCGTTGCCGGGGAAGTGAAAACTAGGTAACCTTTGTTTCTTAGCATCTAAAAACAATTTTATGCGTAGGGAGAGAGATTCAAGAGGAAGATTTATAAGCAGCAGAGGCAGAAGTTTGACATCTAGAACACCACTTGTTTCATCTAGATCCAGAACTAGTACACCTTCAACTCAAACCCATCTTCCATCCTTTACTGATCCGGGACTTCTAGAAGATCTAAGGTCACCTATTCCATTAGAGAAACCTTCCACTTCATTCATTGAACCTGCCATAGAAGAGGATCCAAAAACTTTTGTTGAGGATACAAACCTTTCTACTTCCACAGGAGAGTCAACCATGGCAGAAGAAGGAGGAGGAGGAGTTGTTAATGGAGAAAACACATTTGGAGGAGGTAGAGGAGAAGGAGGAAGAGGAGGTAGAGGTGCAGATGGAGGAAGAGGTAGAATAGGAAGCTCTTTTGGGTTCCCTATACTTGATGGAGAAACCAATACAACCATGAAAAAAATTTCACCTTCTGTCCTTCCGAACTTCTATGGACTTAAAACTGAGGATCCTGAAACTTTCTTATTCGAATTTGAAGTACTGTGTAGGACTTATGACTACCTTCAAGATGCCCAAAAATTGAAACTATTTCCTTCAACTCTGAAAGGAGCAGCATTGAAGTGGTTTATGAGCTTAAGCAGTAGTTCCATTAGGACATGGGAAGACATGAAACAAGCATTTCTAGAGAGATACTTGGATTATTTTATGCCGGTTAATCATAAGGAAGAAGTGTTAAAGATGTTACAAAAAGAAGATGAAAACTTAGAAGATTTGTTGGAAAGATTTAAATACAACATAAAAAGGGCACAAATGGAAAACCTAGATCAAGACACTTTAAAATCTCTTTTGTTGAAAACCATTAGGGATGAATGGTTGGATATCCTTAACATGATGGGAAAAAGGATATATCACAACTCACATTACCTGAAATATCTGAGTTATGTATCAACCTTTCCAGAGGGAAATCCAAAACTGTCAAAGGTCCAAGAGATCCTGCTCTTGCAAGAGCAAGTAAATCTGCTTCTGGGACAGTAAGTAGATCAGAAATAGGACACATGCTTGATGATTTTAAATCCGACATCTTAGGGAGTCTTAGTGAACAAATAGACACCCTCAAGATACAAAACAAGCAAAAGGCTGAATCTGATGCCTTGGCAATCTTTTGTCCCAAATGTAGGAAGAAACATGCCTTGAGAGAGTGCCCTTTGGATGTAAAAATTGTAGAAACCTGTGTTATTTGTTCCGAGAAACATGAGACCAAGAATTGTCCTTCTCTTCCTGGTCTCAAGGCTGTTTTTCAAGAAGAAACTCCTACAGATTCCACAGAATCTCTTAACTTTGTTTCTAGAAGACCTTGGCAGGGACCTCAGACACAGGGATTTCATGATCAAATGTATAATCAACCTCCACCTTGGAATTCTTGGCAGCAACCTTGGCCCCAATTTCAAAATCAATCTCAAGCTTGGGCACAAGGATCACAAGGTCCCTATGGAAGATACTCTCCATATTATCAGTATCCACCATCCTATCCACCATATCCACAAAATTTTTCTCAAAATCTTCAACAAAATTTTCAACAAAATTCTCAACAACATCATCAGAACCAACCTCATCAAAATCAACCACTTCCATTACCATTCCCTCAAAAATCCAATCAATTACCAGCTCATCCCATACCAAACCCCAATAATAAGAATCCTCAGAATACATATATGATAGAAGGACAACAATTTCCAACTTATTTAATTACTCCTCTAGACCTTAGTGATGTTCAACTTAGGTCTGGAGGGATACTTGAGAAGAGGAAACCTTCTGTGATCATACAAGAACAAGATAATTCTGAGGAAGACTCCCTACGGGTTAATAAAAGTCTTGAGGAAGAAACATCCTTTCAAGTCCAAAACATTGAAAAACTGAAACAAAAAGATCCAATAAGCCCAACTCCAGTATTAGAGCAACCATCCACATCTACTTCTATACCTCCCTTTCCGGAAAGATTACAAATGGACAAAGGTGTAGAAAAACAAATAATGGTGCCTAATTATGATTTCTTGGATGAATTGAGAAATGTTTGCATTAAAATTCCATTATTGCAAGCCATCAAGGAAATCTCAATTTTAGCCAAAACAATAAAGGAGTTGAGTATGAAGACAACAAAGAAAAGAATAAGAGAAACCAAGAAAATTCAACTGGTAGGACAAATAGCAGATATTATGATGGGTAAGATTACTATTCCAAAGTACCTTGACCCAGGAAATCCAGTTGTCAAAAGTCACATCAATGGAATTGAAATTCAAAACACACTCATTGACTTAGGAGCAGCAATAAATATCATGAGTAGACAAATCATGGACAAACTGAAACTTCCTAATCTTCTCTTTACACCCACACTATTACAACTAGCGGATAGATCTGTGATCAGACCAGATGGGGTAATAGAAGATATTCCAGTGTCCCTAGACTCTTGGGAGTACCCTGTGGATTTCATGATCCTTACACCCAAGAATAATCTAGGAGGCCATCCTGTTATACTAGGAAGACCTTGGTTGGCTACAGCTGATGCTTTTATTAGTTGTAGGTCCGGTGATATGCATATTTCTGATGGAAGTTCAACAAAGAAATTCACTTTATATCCTCCAGCTAGGACAATTACAGATCTAGATGACACTCAATGGATAGAGGATGAAGAATATTTGCAACCACTCTTCACAATTTCAGAAATTAGTGAAGATAATCAAATTCTAAATACTCTAGAAAATTTTGAATCTTCTTCAGAGCACAAACAAGAATCATTTCAAGAGAAATCCAATATTGAGTTCTTGTCATCTAGACAGATGTCTCTTCATTCTATGGACAAATTTGGCAGTTCTACAAGTGAAATTTTTCCAGGCAAAATCTTGAACATAAACAAAAATCTGGAAAAATCTCAACAAGAAGAACTAGTCAAAGTATTACAGAGACATTCTTCTGCATATGCATGGGAATACACTGACATGAAAGGGATAAGTCCCAATACTTGTACTCATCACATCTATATAGAGGCAAATTGCAAACCAATCAGACAACCTCAAAGACGGATGAATCCAAATCTTAGGGAAATTGTCAAGGAAGAATTACAAAAATTGTTAAATATTAACTTCATCTATCCTATTTCAGATAGTCAGTGGGTTTCCCCTTTAGTAATTGTACCTAAGAAAAATGGAAAATGGAGGGTGTGTGTTGACTACCGAGAACTGAATAAAGCTACTCTTAAAGACCATTTTCCCTTACCTTTCATAGATCAAGTATTAGATACATTAGCGGGTAAAAAGTACTTTTCATTCCTGGATGGATTTAGTGGTTACAATCAAATCCAAGTAGCACTTGAAGACCAAGATAAAACCACATTTACTTGTCCTTGGGGTACTTATGCCTACCGAGTATTGCCATTTGGATTGTGCAATGCACCTGCAACATTCCAAAGGGCAGTATTAGGAATTTTTTCTGATCTGATACATGACTGTGTAGAGGTGTACATGGATGATTTTACGGTTTATGGGGATACATTTGAAGAGGCTTTAGAAAACTTGGAAAAGGTCTTAAAAAGATGTCAAGAAGCAAACCTTTCTCTTAGTCATGAAAAATGTTTTATGATGTTCACTGAGGGTATTGTTTTAGGGCACCACATTTCAGGGGATGGGATTAGAGTTGATGAAGCGAAAGTTGAAGTTATTTCTAACCTATCCATTCCAAGTTGTCGAAGAGATGTAAGAAGTTTTCTAGGATTTACGGGGTACTATCGGAGATTTATAGAAAACTTCACCAAAATAGCATCTCCTCTCTTCAAATTACTCACCAAAGATTGTGAATTTAAGTGGACTTCTGATTGCCAGTTAGCTTTTGAAACCCTGAAAACCAAAATTTCGGAAGCACCTATATTAAGGGGACCTAACTGGAAGTTACCTTTTCATATCTCGACAGATGCTTCCGATACAGCTCTGGGAGCAGTATTGGGACAGAAAGATTTAATTCCCTATGCCATCTATTATATCGGTAAAAATTTGACTCCTGCAGAGTTAAACTATACTGTAACTGAAAAAGAGTTTTTAGCTGTTGTTCATGCCATTAACAAATTTAGACACTATATAACAGGGTATGAAACTTTTATTCACACTGATCATTCTGCCATTAGATATTTAATGAATAAATCAATCACTAATGGTAGAGTTATAAGATGGTTGTTATTATTGCAAGAATTCAACATTACTATTCTATATAGGCCTGGAAAACAAAACACTGTGGCTGACTTCCTGTCTAGAATTCAAAATATCAAAGATGACACTCCGGTTGAAGATCAATTTCCTGATGAATATCTTTTTGCAGTTTCTACTCAAACTCCATGGTTTGCTGATATTGCTAATTATTTAGTTTTAGGAAAATTTCCTTCAATTATGAATGCAAGGGATAAAAGAAAAATCATTAATGATAGTGCAAGATATTCATGGGTCGCTAATGAGTTGTACAAGACAGGTTCAAATTTGATCATTAGAAGGTGTGTTCGTGAAGATGAGATGCCTGAAATTCTCAAGGCATGTCATGATGAACCTTGTAGCGGACACTTTACAGATAAGAGGACAGCCTATAAGATCCTTAACTTAGGATATTATTGGCCATCTTTGTTTAAAGATGCAAGGGAATATGTCAAAAGGTGTGACAGTTGCCAAAGGGTAGGGAAACCTTCTCCTTCAGGTGAGATGCCATTACAACCTCGGGTACACATTGAACCTTTTGAAAAATGGGCCTTGGATTTTGTAGGACCTATAAGTCCTCCATCAAGACAAAAGAAATACATATTAGTTTGCACTGATTATGTTACTAAGTGGGTAGAAGCTAAACCATTACTTGTTGCTAATGAATCATCTGTAGTTACTTTTCTTTTTGAGGATATTTTCACTCGTTTTGGTGTCCCAAGGGAAATTATTACAGATCAAGGAGCTCAATTTACATCAAGGCTAGTGGAGAAAATGATGGAGAAGTACAAAATCAGACATAGAACATCTACTCCTTATCATCCACAAGCAAATGGTCAAGTGGAATCCACTAATAAAGTCATTGAAGGAATCCTAACAAAGACTGTTCATCTACATAGAAGAGATTGGGTAGATAGGCTTCACGAAGCCTTGTGGGCCTATAGAACTACATGGAGAAACACAACAGGCCATACTCCTTATGAGCTTGTTTATGGAAAGCAAGTTTTGTTTCCCATAGAGTTCCAAATTCAAACATTCAAGATGGCAGTTCAGCTAGGACTTGATCTAACGGAAGCACAAAAGCATAGACTGGAGAAAATTAATGAATTGGATGAGATCAGACAAGATGCAGTTCAGAAAACAAGTCTAGTCCAACAGAAAAGGGCTAGATGGCATGACAAGTACATCAAAGAGAAGAAATTTAAAGAGGGTGATTGGGCTCTCTTGTTTGATTCAAAATTCAAGGATTTTCAAGGGAAATTTCAGACACATTGGCTTGGGCCATATGAAATTGTTCAAATTTTTGACAATGGGGCAGTAAAAATCAGAACTATAGATGAAGAGGAGGTCACTTTTCTTGTGAATGGCCACAGACTGAAGCTATACCACAAGCCACTCTCAAGAGAAGAGTTTGTCAAGAAGTTCCAAGGAGACAAGGATGTGAAGTTAATGAAGAAGAGTCTCTCTTCTTCATCAACTTGATTAAATTTTCTGAAGCATTTCTCTTTTGAAAAAAAAAAATATAAAAAAAAAATATAAAAATAAAAATATAAAAATAAAGGTATAAACATGAAAACCAATCATTGATTGGCATGTTTATACAGAAAAGATAGGGTGAAAATCAGAGTCTCTCTGACACTCTAACTTTTCCCATTTTTGTTTCTAAGCAGCTGTTATAAATCATAAGTTCAGTGCCATAGTACTTATGATTCATTTCATCTCACTCCATTCACTATCCATCCATACTTCATCTCATTCATCATTCACATTTCACTCCATTCCATTCCATTCATTTCACTCCATCTTCCATTCTCATGTCAAAACATAGAATTTGATATCTTGCTGCAAGTGAATAAAAATATGCCATGAATTGCAGTACAACCCTTATGTTCCTTCATTCCATGAACTGAATCCATTCTTATTCCATTATCCACTTCATAATCCATCATCCATTTCATCCATTTTCATAAACATTTCACCCATCTTCCAAAAACATTTCATTTTCATGATTAAAGTATTCTACAGGAACATTCTGTAGCTCAGTGGACATTCTGCAGCTGATCACCTTTTCTGCAGCCCGACAGTCTTTTTGGCAGCTACAAACCCTGAAGGCATCAACCAGCAAACATCAGAGTTACAACAAACTGATCCAGTGAATTCATGAATCAAAGACATCAAGAAAATAGTGAAAGATTCTTCCAAAAATGAGCAAAGAAGACAAAGGCTACGAAAACATCAAGGGCAGAGGTAACAAATTTCAATTACGATGGCAATTCATGAAAATTTAGCATAGTTTAGTTGTGAAATTATTCAAAGAGTTGTTTTAATTATTTTATTGATCAAACACCAAACAAAACCCTCTATAGACTTTGTATTAAATCTTCCAATTCAAATTTTCTATCCAATAGCATTTGAGCGGTGGAACGGCCAAATCATTTGAAATTCCCACGACTCTTAACCAAGTTCTTTAATGATGAAGATTTTTCCTGCCGTCGTAAATCCTCTGCCGTCTCCTCAAATCATTAATGCAATCCTCCACCTCACTCCACCACTCTATGCCGTGACCATTTGCCATAACGTCATTCCGTAGCCAGTATTCCATTCCGAAGGCAGAAGCATTATTACCATCAGGGGCAGAACAGAAGAGGTACATTGAAAGCATAATGGTGTGAGAACTCAATGAACAGAAAGCATATCACTGAGAACGAAGTTTGGAGCATTTTCACTATCAACACAGAATTGTGGTCGTGTAGAGTTTAAAGCCTGTTGCTACCAGAAGACAGAGGTGCTAAAATTGAAGACTTTGCTACCAAAGACAGAGGTGCTAAAATTGAAGACTTTGCTACCAAAGACAGAGGTGTGGTAGTAATTGAAGTTTGAAGTCTGTTATTACCAAAGACAGAGGTGTGGTAGTGACTGGTTTTGAAGTTGTTGTTACCCGAGACAGAGAGGTTGTAGTGTTGAATTTGAAGCATACCATTTGCTATCAGAGACAGAGGTTGAGTTTGAAGTCTGTTGTTACTAGAAACAGAAGTGTTTTTCAGTGATTGAGTTTGAAGTCTTCTGTTACCAAAGACGGAGGTATTGCACAAAAATAAATTTGAAATCATCTACCACTGTCTATCAGAGACACATTAGCTCGAAAATTGAAATTGCTTCCATATCATTCCAAAGTTCAACAGAAGTACATCAGTCCGAGGATTAGAAGGCATTTTTCAAACAGAGGCATACAAACCAGAGATTTTTAAGACTGTAGCTATTTCAAAGGTATGTTCTTCCAAAATTGAAGCCATTTTTATTTAGAGCTTGAAGCCATTTTAATCCGAAAGTAAAAGCCATTGTTTTGTGGATAGAGAAGAGTGTTAATTGATAGTGAAAAATCATGGGTTTCATCGTAAGGATTGAGCCTATAGGATCAAAATATTTAGAAGGTTATCCATAATGCAAGGAGATGCTACAACAAATAGGATGGCTCCAATTCTTGGAAAAGTTTAATGGTTGCCATAAGGAAGTTACCAAAACATTTGCTAGATCATTCCAAGGCACTGAGGTTGAAATAGGAGATGTTAAGTTTACTGTTAATGAAGTTTTTATAGCAGAGGCTACATGTTTATCCAGAGCTGGGGAAAGATGGTTTAAAAATAGGGAATTCCATAATGACTCATGGAAACAAATCTTAAAATCACCAAACATGGATGTTAGTGTGTTCAAGAAGGGAATTCCCAGTACAGCATTGAAGAGCAAATGGAGGAATATACTACTTCTTTTACAAAAATTTGTTACATGTGAGGGTAGATATGGGACATTTTATGTTTACCATATGAGACTAATGTTGCATTTTCTAGGAGAAGATTTGAATTTACCATATTTCTTGTATCAAAGTCTGAAGAAAATGGCTTCCTGTGTTCAGAGAAGAGTTCAGTTTTTGGAAACAACCCTGTATCATCATGGGTTAGTAAAAATTTTAATTGAGCATCATATATCTAAATCAAATGATACATGGGGTGATTTCTTAATAAGAAATCATTTTGAGGAAGCAAAAGAACTATCACCTGAACCACAAGCCACAAAGAGAAGTAGGAGATGGGGGACTCCAACAGGTAAAATTGACAAACCGGTTCAAGAAAGCAGTGAAGAAGTCATTCTGGAGAAGTTGACTAGAATCAAGAGTCAACTCAAGGCAGAGAAGGAAATCAAGGAATCTGTTATGGAAAAAGGGGAGGGTTCCTCTCAACTTAGGAGAAGCCATAGATTAAAAGAAAAACTGAAGAAAACATCAATCAAACAAACAGGGGTAATCAATATTGAAGATGAAGAAACATCTATGGAAGAGTATGATGATGAAGATTTTTATGAAGGCACCCCTGAGATTGATCCTGCTCAACCGGAAATCTATGATTATGTGGAAACTCTAGAGAGAACAGCTTCAGAAAGAGAAGAGAGAACCCCCAGTCCTCCACTAACTGAAATTGATATATTGAGGAGGGATAGGTATGAGTTGGAAGTGTTGAATAGACACATCAAAAATGAGAATGAAATTCTCAAAGATCAAATCAAGCTCAAGACTGACATGAACTCAGCCTTATCCCTGCATATAGACAAAGTGGAGAGAACCAATGAGAAGATGAAGACAAGGAACAGGAAGTTGATCAGAGCACTCACAAACCTCAGGTTCAAACTTGTGATCAGGAAACCCAGAAGGCCTTTAGAATGCAGACAAAGGAAAAGAAGGGGATTAGATGTCCTTGCAGAAGCCTCAGAATTCATGGGATAATTTGCATGAGGACATGCAAAGAGACAGCAGTGGGGGTATGTTGAGCCTCAAATTTGTGCTTTCCTTCACCTCATTTCACCTCATTTTTCTCTTGTCCATTTCCATTTTAAACCCAATTGATCAATAAAAATAGTTAAAATTACTTCTAGAATGGTTTACATAACTGACTTGTTGAATTTTGTGATTGTTTCCATTGTTAGACATTTTGACCGGAACTAGCTGCAGAATGCAGGCATTCTGTAGCTAACTGGCGATTCTGCAGCTACCTTTATGTTTGAGCATGTTCCAGGTGGCCTCTTGAGGAAAAACGCATATGGGCATGATCCACGTCATGCCTACATGGTGTGTTGCTCGTCATGGAAGAGGAAATGAATTCTGTGTACGGTTATGCACGTGGGAACACATTTTGTGAAAGAAGACTCCTACTAGGACTGTTACAGTCCAGGTGTCTTTTCTCTTTTACGCAGCCACCTTAAAGACTCCTAAAATGATTTGGATTAGGAAGACATCATTCCTAAATTTTTGTAAATATTGTTACTTGCATTTACTTTATAAACTCTTGAGTAGGCCGAGAGCTTAGTTAGAAATTTTGTGTAGATTTGCTGCTAGATTTTGGTGTAAACTCTGTGTTACGTCTTTTAAGACATAGAGCATTATGTTCAAACTATTGCATCGTTAATGGAGCAGAAAAAATTATCTTGAAGGCGTGATTTAATTGTGAAGTCGAATGCCGTCAAGTGGTAGAGGGCCCCTGCCCCTTGAACGGATTTCCTTAGCGTAAACTAGATAAGTTTTTCCTAGTTGTCTTTACGTTCTGCATATTAAATTAGTAGTTGTTGTGTTTTATATACTGTGGTCGTACTCATTCCAGTTCTTCCATAAGAAGACATTCTTCCAACAGACCAAAATGATGAATGATTGATGACTATGGTATTGTAGGATATCAGTTAGATTTGTATTTGTTTTAACCAGCTACTGTAGCCATAATTCGTTCCAGTTCTTCCACAAGAAGACACTTTGCCAATAAATCAAAACGATGAATGTTTAATGACTATGGTATTGTAGGATAGGAGTTCTATTTGTTTTAACTAGCTACTGTAGCCATAATTCGTTCCAGTTCTTCCACAAGAAGACACTTTGCCAATAAATTAAAACGATGAATGATTAATGACTATGGTACTGTAGGATAGGAATTGTATTTGTTTTTAACTAGAGACTGTAGTTATATTCATCATAGTTCTTTCACAAGAAGACATTCTTCCAATAAATCTTAACAATGAATGATGAATAGCTATAGTGTCATAGGAATTAGTTGTAGTTTTTAGTTTTCACTATCACAGTTGCACTTGTCCTAATCACTCTTCCACAAGAAGAAATTCTTCCAAGACATCCTTAAGAAGTTCAAGATATGACTGTGATGTGACAACTTAGTTTCATTTTCTTTCAGTTCATTTGCTTTCAATTGCATACAAGTCCACAGTCAAAATTGTTCTACCCTTCCACAAGAAGGAACTCTTCCAAAATATCCCTCATGATGAACAAATCGATTGTGTAACTTCCTAGAATAGTGCATGTTAATTAGAATGCTCCGGAGTTTCATTTTGCATTTAATTCATGTCCAGCTACTTCATTTCAAAGTTTGATGATGGATTATGGTTTAACATTGTTCTAGTTTAGAAGCATCTTAAGCTCATGTTTAAATCAATTCATTGCACTCATATCTCATAGTCACATTGTCACCCTTTGCACAGTAGATCACTTTAGTTGATAGGATTCCTAAGACAACCTTCATTATTTACAAATATATTTTTGTTCTGAAAACCATCAGTGATCCATAACTTTAGGAACAGAAGATAACATCATTACAAGGTCTGAAATATCTCTGCAAATTCCTCACTATAAACAAAGCTCTTCCTCAACAGAACTACCCTGAAAAGAAACCAATAACTCTTGGAGAATAGACTCTGACCTTCAATTGAAATTGCAGAATAGAACTAGGAATTAGTCATGGAATAGATGAGCTTAGAATAGAATGTTGCATCATGATTAGTGTCTAACTATCTAGTTAGAAAACTTGCATATTTAGTGATCATTTCTCAAAGTCTAGTTTGTGTCATTTGTTCAAGAAGTCATCATTAAGCTCTTGTTTCTATTCAGTCATAGTTCAGATGTTGCTTCAGTGTTTTTGATTACATTTTCCATTCCATACATTAGGCTCAACTGTGTTCTTGACCACCAATTTCTTTTCATTAGTTTTCTAGGCATTTTCATTGTAAACATAAAACTTCAAAAGACCAAAAACATCATAAATCAACATAAAAGACCAAAACAACACAAAACACTACATACAACGCACTAGGAAACAAGCACCTAGGTACATATGGTACATTTCACTTCAGCAGTTTACAAATCCTGGTTGACAATTAAATGAACTCAGTTTAGGAGACTAGATTGAGGCACAACAGTATCCTTAGTGGCCATACTTTTAGGGACTTACACAAGGTGACTGGGACGGGCTGTCCTGGTACCTGAAACAGGCGGACCTACTCTGTCTTCAGTCTTTAGGAGGGTACTCGTCTTCACGAGAGTGCTTACACCTATCGTCTGGGGTTCGGGCGAAGCTCTAGAGTAACCGTAACTGTACTTTTGACCAACCCTCTCTGTATGCTATTGTGAGACTGGATTTCATCACCAGTGAACGGTAGTACTCAGACAGGGCACCCTATACTGGCTGCTTGCTGATTGATTTTAGAGAGTCTTTTCTTTTTAGTAAGTGTGTGGTTACTGTCACTTGAGACTTCATAATATATCACATTTTTAATAAAATTTGTTAAAATTAAACCGGTCACCGTGGCGTCCCCTGACCCACGCCGTCTGTCTCGATGACAGCAAGGTCTACCTCCTCTCACTCTAGAGGAAAGATTGAACCTTGGTGAACCCGGGCCTTCTACGGAAGAGCAGTCTCCTCTGACTAATCCGGATTATCACATAGACCCTTATCAGCCGGAACTCCCGGAGGACCCTTTCACTGAAGGCGTTGTACCTAATTACAATCCTCCGCTCACTGATCCGTTAGGACCTGTGATAATCCAGATTCCACCGCGCCAAGATATGTCTGCGGCAACACCAACATCTATTTCTCCACCGGTATCCACAGGGTCGATACCAATGGCAACCATTCCTGGTTCGCCATCATCTTCCCCGCCGGTGGTCAGTTCTATGCCATTACTGGGTAACCCCAGTAGTCAACATATGCCTACCCCCAACCCTATGGTCAACACAACTGTCAGTAGTTTACTGAACCCTTCGGCATCTACTCCTACCGTGACCACGTTGGGGACCACGGTAGCTCCTCCCACGAGCACGACTACTTCGGTGCCCTTTAACAACCCTTTCGGTTGGAACCCTCTGTTGAGTTCAAACCCCCTGGCCACTATACCAGGGGGTAGTGTTATCAGTACACAGGTAGCAGGGAATATTTCTCTTCCTATGCAATGCTTAGGACAAATGGGACAACCCATTGTAAATACTATCCCCTTAAGTGGTTCAAACATAGGTGTAGGATCTATACCGTTGCCAAATTATGCAAGTACTAGTATGCCTCCCGGAAACTCTATTGCATCCATTTGGACTAACCAACCCCAACCTCCATCTGGAGTGGGAGGGCACTTTTACGCTGGGCGAAACCAACCATTTGCCCCTCAATACACTATGCCCTATGGACAACAACCGTATGTTCCTACTCCTCCACCTATGGGAGGTTTTTATCAAAGTCCCACTTACCCTTCTGGTAACACTTGGATGGGGGGACCCTATGGTCCAAGTAGTCAGCCCATACTGCTTTGGTTAGACTCGGGGGCAAATCCACAATTGCCTTTCTTGGCAGCTTTGGACATACCCGACATCCATAAGCTGACAAACGACCCCATCAACCACAAATCGCTTTGGCCTCCTATACCGCATAAGATTCCTTCAGATATCCCGAAGTTCGACGGGAAGCATGGAGATGACCCGGCCGCACACATCACTACCTTCCATTTGTGGTCCATATCCAATTCCATGGTAGATGATAGTGTCCACCTTCGACTGTTCTCCCGCACCCTTACAGGCAATGCCGCCAAGTGGTACATTGAATTACCACGCGCCGCCATCAATACGTTTGGCGCTTTAGCGACGGAGTTCTTAAAGAACTTTCAACTACCAATTAGAGTGGAAACTGGCACAGAATTGTTAACATCACTGCGCCAAGACACCTCCACCCACATCTCCGACCATATTCATGAATGGAGACGTAGGAGGAGGCTTGTCAAAGCGCCAATACCGGACCATCTCTTAGCCAATTGGTTTTGCAAGTCTCTTTTACCCCATATCTCTAAAGACATTGGCCTTTCTGGTGCGGTGACAGAAGATCAATGTATTCGTCGTGCCCAGCACCTGGATTTAATCTATTCACAATCCGGCACGCTTTACGATCTGCTTCCCCATGCCCCTGGTAACCCAAACCCTCCGGCTACTCGGAAAACTGGAGCTCATGCCGATGGTCTCGTTGGCACGATCTCTGGTGTAGCCACCAATCAGTCTCGGGGGCAAACCTCCCATCCATCCTCGGCTGCCACCGCCCCCCATCAAACGACTCCTCTCCCTTCCGCTGAGGTAAATTCGGTGCAAACCTCACAAAAACCCAACGGGAAAAATAGGAAGAATAAGATGAAAACATCTTCTTCGGAAGAGCAGTCAAATAATCAGAATAACTCCAATCAGAAAAATGCCGCTAATGAAAGAGGAAAAGATAAACCCATGAAATTTCCTTGTAAAATCTGTGCGGAGGACCACTTGACATACAAATGTCCTCGGTTGCAGGAATGCACCGATTTTGTTGCTAACAAGGATTCTGGGAGAACACCTGCCGTTCTTCACAATCCTTTCCCCAATCAACAGCAGCAACATCAACATATGGTTGACAACCCGCCACAACCCCATCAACGAGGCAATGGTGGTTCGTATCCTTCCGGCGAAGGACCATCTGCCATTTATGGCATCGAGAGTATTGACCTTCAAACTCATGCCAAGCTTTATGGAACTCCTACCATAGATGCTCAGGAACCTGGAACTAGTTCCAATCCGCCGCCGCCCAACGATTTGCATATCGAAAGGCCTACTGTTGAACCTGTAATTCATCCCCCTAAAGGGACACTTCGACGCACGACTCATAATACCTCTGCATGTGCAGCCCAAAACTACAATATTGTAGAATATTTGGCGCAGGCACCGTCAGCTATGTCTGCACTTGAAGTATTACAAACCTATCCAGCACAAAGGAAAGCCTTGCTTTCGGCCATTGGTGGAATAGATCCCCAGGATTCCATGCTAGCAGTCTTTGATATGGAAAAGGCTAAGCCTCGCCTCTCGCATCAACTCGCATTCCAGGTGCAGGTTGTGTCGAAAGGGAGACCCATCCATCACACTGTCATAGACGAAGGTGCTTCAACCTGCGTTATGTCACAAGCTTGCTGGCTGAATTTAGGTTCTCCTACTCTAACCCCGCCATCGAATTCCCTTAAAGCTTTCGATGGCCACACGTTCCTACCCAAAGGTTACCTTGCTAGCTTTCCCATCACTCTGAGTGGGAAAACGGTAAACGTGGACGTTCAAGTCATAGAGCGTCATCTCGACTATAATCTATTTCTCGGTCGCAATTGGTCTTATGCTATGACCGCCATCGTGTCTTCGGTCTTCCGACTCATCCTATTTCCATTGGATGGGAAAATAGTCACGGTCGATCAGCTATCCTTCTACACCCCTGATTATTCCACTTTACCAAGTAGCTCTGTACCCTTAATAGGAGGTGGCCCTGACTCTTACGTCAGTATCGGTACCGGTCTTCTGAAGGCATCTTCCCTACTGGGTTGTTTTCCTCTACCACCGCCACAGATCCCAAACACGGTTGCAATGATATCCACCTTTTCGGATGGCTCTATCGACCCATGGATCATTCCGATGCCTTCAGATATTGATTCCTATGGAGATCAGATGCCGCTTTCGCCGGTTGAGTTGGCTTACCAAGCCATCCAAGTCGCATCTGAACCCTCCACTAATATGGTTTCGACCACAGGTACGACCCTCTCCCCCATCACGGTTCTCTCTAAGGATCTCCTCAATGAAGTCTGGCCTACAGACGAAGCTATTCGAGAGATCATGTCATTAGAAGAACGACCTTGGGGAGAGTTCCACCATCGCGCTTCGACGGTTGATTCGGAGGCGATAAAAACTGAAATCCCGTTTTTTGACCAACCTGAGATAGTTCCCTCCTCTTATACGACTGTCCACACTATCGATTCAGAAGGGAACATGGGTAATCTTTCCAAGACACTACTCATTGATATCTCGGTCAAGACAGGTATCATGGAAAATATTCCGTATTGCTTTTCAAATATTACACCTTTCCAACTTGCTTTCGGCCTGGAGGCAGTACTTCCGATTGAGTGCGAAATCCCATCGCTTAAACTGGCCGTTGAACTCTTGCCTGGCACCACCGCCACAGAAGAGCGCTTTCTCTCACTCGATCATTTGGACGAAACTCGTTGAGATTCTATACTAGCACTCAAAGCTCACCAGCGCCGAGTTAAAGCTCAATACGACAAATCTGTCAAGCCTCGTTCTTTCCAAGAAGGCGATCTTGTTCTACTTTATGATCAAAAACATGACCTCTTGGGGGCAGGAACACTCCAACCATTGTGGCTCGGTCCTTACATCGTTACTAAAGTCCTCTCAAAAGGAACTTACAAACTACAGGACTGTAATGGAATTCCACTCGAGGAGCCCCGCAACGGGCTCTATCTGAAGAAGTATTTTGCCTAGTTTCGCACTAGGCATATGCTTTGTAATTTTATGTATATAAGTTTTGCCTATTTTTATTTTTGATGCTTCTAGATTATTTGTTTGCTTTAAAAGTGTTTTTCTCATGTAATCTTTTTCTTTCGCACAGATGTCATCACACTCGTTATCATACGTCGGGTATGCGGACGGTGCTAGTCGTCACACTAGACACATTGCTTCAGCTGCTTGGGTTCTCTATACTCCTGAGTCAGACCTTCTTGGTTCCGGGGGAATCTTCCTGGGTAACGCCACCAACAATGTGGCCGAGTACATGTCAGTGATCCAACTCCTCACGGAAGCGGCATCTCGTGACATCTCCGATTTAGTGGTCAGGTTAGATTCCCAACTCATCATTATGCAGTTAAACAATCATTACCGTGTCCGCCACCCTGTGTTGTTACGTTATTTTTTACGAGTGCGACTTTTAGAACGTCAATTTCAAACAATCACATTTGAGCACGTTCCTAGGGAATTTAATACATTAGCTAATTCTTTGGAAAATTATGTGTTAGATTGGCATTTGTCACATTTATTGTAAAAGATTTACTCATGAGTACATATATTTTTATCACATCAAAAAATGCATAAAAATTTAAAAACACAAAATCACCAAAAATATATATATATATAGATATATGTCGTGTCCAGTACACAGTAAACATCAAAAAGGAAAAATCTCCCAAAACTTAGGGTGTTTTACAAAATTTGGCTAACTAAGCCATGCTCTGACACTAATACATCTACTCCAGCAGCTAAGCCTGATGCTCATAATAGCTTACAACTGCTCTAGCTATCCTACTCAGAGGAACCAGGTATCTCTCTGGCACACCCACAGTATGCCGCTGCAGACGAACTGGAACCTCCCGCATAGGAAGTGGTGGTATACCCATACTCAGACCCTCCAGGTTCCTGGAGATTTCATGTAAAATCTGGGTATCATCATCGTCGTCGGCTTCCGCCTCCTCTACAGGTGCGCCAGCCCTGGGTAGCTGCAGTCCTCGCCGGGCATGGCGAGGGGCCCCAGCTGGACGAACAGGTGCCACATCTGTGTCAAGCAAGCAAAAGTTTCATGTCAAAACTTAATTTTCACCCCTTTTCAACAAAAAAAAAAAAAAAAAAATTTACATAAACATTCAAAAGCTAAAAACAAAAAACTTCTTTGAAAAGCACTGATTTTTTACCATCGAGCCCCCATTGGGTGCCAGGGGACAAGACTAGCTCGGGATCGCCTGTGAAGTTCATCCCTGGATAGGGATAATCCTCAATCATGATGATCTGAGAGTCCAGCCAATCAAAAAATCCCTCATCAAAACAGTGACGGACGGGACCCTCTCCAGTCCGTGGAAGCAAAGTGGCCCACCGAGCCTGCCTCGGCTCACGTGGACCCAATGGCGCTGTAGGGATCCTGGGCCTCATCAGTGGTATCCGCTCCAGTATGAAAGAAACAATCAGGGTACCGTACCCAAACTCTCTTTGAGTACGGGTCTTGCATGCAGTAAGCTCTGCTCGGACCCGACGGACTACACCGTCACACCAGTCAAAAACCTGAGGCTGCATACAATCCAAGGCTAGGAGCATCTAGGCCTTGGTAGCCACATGCTGACTCTTGGCACCCACCAAGTGAACAATCATCCATAGAATAGACCTCAAGGGTCTCAAAGTCACCTGTGCAATAGGTATCCGGTTACTCACAGCCTGGGTGCCACGTATGCAGTGCGCATGGATCAAATCAGTAGTGGAATGAGGGTCAGCTCTGGACCCCGTCAAATTGGGCCTCACCCCACGACATGACAAGCCGGTCAAAAAGTAAACATCATCTTTTTCGATGGCGAGCTCGTTGCCACCAATCCGAAAGACATGATGCCTCTCGTCCCATTGCTGGATCAGCCACCTCAGGAGGTCCTCTTGACCCCTCATCAGTTCTAAACGGGCATACTTAAGCAATTCGCACCTCTGGAGAGCCATTAAACTTGCCGCATCCGTCACCATCTCTCGTTCTTCCCGCTCATGCTCTCTCTCTTGCCAGATACTCATGATTAACAGCTGAACACTTGCAAATGCAACATTTCCAACCGATTAAAATTTGTCTGGACCACTTCAAAAATGAAAAAATTGAATTGTTAGAAAGCATGTTGCGCCTAACGCAGACACTAGTATGAAACAGAGCGTTCTAACGCACAGTTCCCTCATGGGTTATGTGTTTAACGTGCCTGTTATACTCCTGACCCGCGTTAGGCGCAAATATTTTTCTAGGGCCTCAAAATTTCCTAATTTTGAACCAGAAAAAACTAAAAAATTGGCAATTAAATGATAACAGGAGGTTCTAGCTCTTACCTGGATCTCGCGGAATAGAAAACTGTTGCCCGGATCGACCGTAATCACCAGCTGAAGTTTTCACCCCTTTTCCACTCCAGAGCTTCTTCACAGCACTCAAAACAATGAAAATGAATGTCTTCTGACCTTCTTATAGAAAATTCTGGGGCATGACTCTCTTAAGTCAGTCGGCAAAGTCGTGATTCCTTGTTGTACACATGTCGCAACTCTTGAGATTTGGTACTGATGATTCTAATAAGGGATCAAGATTTATGAGCAGACACACTCATGTTTTATCGAGCATTCTTTTTATGGTATTTTTCTTGCTCGTTAATCCAAAAAACCTCGAGTTCTCTTCTTCGGGCTCGTTAAACTTATACGAAGTTGGCATCGAGCGTTCTTTTTTGGTCTTTTCTTGCTCGTTAATCCGAAAAACCTAGAGTTTTCTTCTTCAGACTCGTTAAAACTATGGAGAAGTATTGAGCATTCTTTTTAGGAATCTTTTTCTCGCTCATAAAACTGAAAAAATCCTGAGTCGCATTTGTCAGGCTCGTTAAACTATCAAGACAGAGAACAAGGAGCCATTCTTTTCCTCTTTTTTCAAAGCTCTTTAAACAGAAAAAGTATCGAGTTTTCTCCGCGTGACTCGTTAAAATTTCACGGAGGTATCGAGTTTTCTCCGCGTGACTCGTTAAAATTTCACGGAGGTACCGAGTTTTCTTTGTTGGACTCGTTAAAATTTCACAAAGAATATTGAGTTTACTTCGTCTCCTCGTACTCATAACAAAATGAGGTAGAGGTCCATTGAACATAGATTTCTCACTTTTCCGGATTCGATGGACTAACTAACGGAAAATGAACTGTTTCGGGCTTACTATTACCCCTTTGCCGTGCCCGGTTATCAAGACATGACAAAGGTACCCCAATGGAGCCGTCTTTTACAACATTTTTCAGACTCCCTAAACATGAAAAATTCACCGAGTTTACTCGTCTGGACTCGTTAAACTTAATCAGACAGGACACAGAGTTGTCTTTCCTGACATTTTTCAGACTCTCTAAACATGAAAAATTCACCGAGTTTGCTCATCTGGACTCGTTAAACCTAATCAGATGGGGCACAGAGTTGTCTTTCCTGACATTTTTCAGACTCTCTAAACATGAAAAATTCACCGAGTTTACTCGTCTGGACTCGTTAAACTTAATCGGACGGGGAAATATTTGGACAAGATGGATATTACCTCTGTTACATTTTCAAAAAGGTCGATTTGGCAGCAAAATTCTTGAACATGGCACTTCCCAGAAAACTCTTTCGCAGTTAGCCGAACCCTACCATCTATGAGTATTAGCCTTCATTTCCCAGTGTCCCTGCACCAGTAAAATCCTAACACACTCTTTGGTGTTCAACACGCTTCAGCTGCCTAGTACCCTGCTAAAGTGCCTTCTATTGTTCAAGCAGATCTCGCTATCTACTACTCCTGTTATCAACCAAACCGTTCATTATGCTAGAAATTATTTGTCGTCTGACGTTCCCATTTACTCTTCCTTATCTCAAATCATAAACAAAATCAGTTGGTTTCCGTTTCGTGTTGACTGATGTAGGACGCCTCAGTGCCTACCTCTCAATAGATCACTTCCTATCGACTTCAACACCTTATCTAGGAAGTTGATCTAGAAACCCATCAGTACCCAGATACTTGCAGACATCAGTGGCAGGTAGTCTTGTGTTTGATCAAGGGTCTTCATCAATGGCTCTTGGTCGAATGATTCTACGAGTGTTCGAATTCAACTCCTTTTATTCACACTCGCTAGATTGTACTGGGCATCTTAGGGACCATCATCATTATTGGTGGCCACCTTCGCGTCTATTAACAGTTTTCATTATTGAATGGTAATCAGACGATTTCTCACATGTTCGACAACAACTCCCTCATTCACATGTTGAGAAATATGCAGTTTAAGTGAATCGGCGGTCAAGACCTTGGGGCAAAAGGCTACACCATTAAAGTTGTGTTCCCTTCCCCAAGCTGCGATATTGTTTATGGAGACAGCTTCTTCAGCCTGATCCCGTTATGACAGACACTTCCACATTGTGCCTATTGGTGGACAGATTCTTCATATCTCTATTCTAGAGAAATCATGTTGTTTAAAGCTACTGAGCATGGGACATGCCCAACTCTAGGAAAATACTATATTTTCTGACATATGTTGTTGTTTCAGGTTTTCCTCAGTCTTTCAATCTCTCTCTCTCTACAAATTATAAAGTATTTCGGCCATCGTCTTCGTCTCTGACCTCACACTTTAGGGGGAATCTGTTACAGGTCAAAATACCTCCTCATCAGCTCAGAGAGGAAGACAAATATGGATGAAGTACAAAGACCTAAATTAAACCTATTTCTGCCAGGGTAACGCATATATAGAATAGAACAAGAGCGTTATAACGTAGGCAAGCAATACATTGGCCGCGTTAGTGGCTAGGGAAACGCTCTGTTTACACTGGAAGGACGCGTTACCCGTGTTTTAAGTTTGAATTGGGAAAAGAGCGCGGAGAAAGATTTGAATCTCCGACTTTCCCTCACAAAGGAGTCAGTGCACAAAGGAAACTGCAGAAGCACCAGTTCATTATTGGTCATTGCCATAGAAGAATGAACTCCAAGAGAGGAAAAAGCATGAAGATCAAGGAAACATCTAAGCCTTTTCCATTCCAAACTAGTGGAAAGAGAAGGGAAACAATGGCCTTCTCCTTCTCCTATAAGAAGGAGCTGAAGGCTCTTAATTGAAGGTCGAAGGATTGCTCAAAGTTCTTGCATACTTGTGGAATAGAGAATAGTGTGACATTGTGAAGGCCAAGAGTCAAAGAGGCTCCTAGAGAGCTTGTTGGCTTGGACTTCTTCACTTGATAGAGAAGAGAGATTGGGAGACCGAGGAGGGCTTGGTACAACCGATGGTTGTAATCCTCCTTCTTTCAAAATCAATAGAACTATGTTCGTTTTGTCCATTCGATGCTTAATGTTATATTGTTGTTTCAATATTTGTTTAGTATGATATGAATGGATCAGATGTGTATAATCTAGATTTGTATTGTTGATTTAATTGATAGAATACTTGTTATATTAGAAGTTACGCGGGTGCTTTGACTGATTGCAGGTCTCAGATTTGGAGCCGGCGAAGAAGGACTCTTACTTTGCTGCTCAGCGTTCTCCAAGAGATTCCAAGACCGTCAAAGAGGTAATTCTCTATTGTATTCCTTCAAGTTATTTCAAGCTAACATGAACATGCTCATGCCATCTTTGTGAACAGCATAGCTAATCTTACTGTCTGCCTCGGGCACCGGAAAGCCCAGCTGAGAGGGATCTACGAAAACCAACCACCCAAGCAGTTTACCCTAAAGCAGATGGATTAAGGCATAACTTTTCAAGTGTAAGTCAAATGTGTGATCAAGGAATAGAAGTGGTCTTTAGTTCAAAAGAATGTGTGGTTCGTGATCTTGATACAGGTAAAATCATTATAAAAGGAAAAAGAAATCCTAGCAACCTGTATGTATTGAATGGCATAGATCAATGTTACTTGAGCAAGTCTTCAGAAAATTGGCTATTGCATAGAAGGCTGGGGCATCTGAGCTTCTCTCAAATCAACAAAGCAAGCAGACTTCAAGCTGTTCGTGGTCTTCCCAATATTAATCTACCAGAAAATATCATATGCAAATCTTGTCAATACGGTAAGCAGACCAAAGTACGATTTAATGCCAAAGAAGGATCATCAAGTGAGCCTCTTGAACTCATTCATACTGACATATGTGGACCTATGAGGAAAAAGTCACCACGTGGGGAAGAATACTATATCTTATTTATTGATGATTATTCTAGAATGTGTTGGATCGGGCTCATTAAACACAAAGATGAAGCATTTGAAAAATTTCAGATCTTCAAAGCTTTAGTTGAAAATGAATTAGATATAAAAATCAAGTGTCTTAGATCTGATCGAGGAGGAGAATATACATCAAATGAATTCTTTGAATTTTGTGAACAACATGGCATAAAAAGACAATTCTCTGTAGCAGGTACTCCACAACAAAATGGCGTAGCAGAAAGGATGAATAGAACAATTCAACAAATGGCTAGAGCTATGCTCGATGATTCTGGAACTCCTGACATGTTCTGGGGATAAGCAGCACATACAGCAGCTAACATTCTCAACAAGGCTCATGTTCGGGTAAATAGTGACAAAACTCCATATGAACTCTGGTATGGTAATTCTCCATCTGTGAAGCATTTTAGAGTTTTTGGAAGTAAATGCTTTATCAAAAATAATGATGAAAAGCTTGGCAAGTTTGAACCTAGATCGGATGAAGGGATATTTCTTGGTTACTCATCTACAAGCAAAGCATACAAATGTTACAATAAAAGGCTTCGAAAGATTGTTGAATGTATTGATGTTGTTATTGATGAGTCTCCTGCAGCTCCTAAAGAAGAAAAACAAACAACAAAAGAAGATGATGGTGACCTATGTCCTTCTACATCAAATAGAAATGATATAGACAATGGATCCAATGAAGAACCTTAAGATGATCTATCTGAAAAAGCTCCATCCAGATATGTTCAAAAGAATCATCCTGAATCTCAAATTTTGGGTGACAAGGAATCGGGTGTACGAACAAGGAGAACTCTTGTGGGATCTTCTAATCATTTGGCACTTCTATCCACAATTGAACCACACAATGTCAATCAAGCTAGCAAAGATGAATGTTGGAAGCAAGCCATGAATGAAGAGCTTGATCAAATTGAAAAGAATGGTACTTGGGAATTGGTACCAAGACCACATGATAAAAATGTCATTGGAACTAAATGGATTTTCAAGAACAAGTTAAATGAGAATGGGGATGTTGTAAGAAACAAGGCTAGATTGGTTTGCAAAGGGTATACTCAACAAGAAGGTATAGACTTTGAAGAAACTTTTGCTCCTGTAGCTAGACTTGAAGCCATAAGAATGTTTCTTGCTTTTTCAAGTTATCAACAAATCAAAGTTTATCAAATGGATGTTAAATCTTCTTTTCTTAATGGTGATCTAGAAGAAGAATTATATATAGAACAACCGGAAGGATTCATTTTGGGAAATGATGCAAATCTTGTTTGTAGACTTAAAAAGGCTCTATATGGTCTCAAACAAGCTCCAAGGGCTTGGTATTATCGCCTTGACAAATATCTTCATCAACAAGGATTTTCAAAGGGATCTGCTGATAGCAACTTATACACAAAAGTTGAAAATGGTAAACTATTGATTGTGGTTGTATATGTTGATGATATCATTTTTGGGAGTAATGAAGAATCTTTGAGTCAAAAATTTGCTTCTGTCATGCAGCAAGAATTTGAAATGTCCTTACTTGGAGAACTAACATTCTTTCTTGGCTTGCAAGTGCATCAAACTGCAGATGGTATATTCCTATCACAAAAAAAATATCTTAAGCAAATTCTGAAGAAGTATGGCATGGAAGAATGCAAACCTGTAAGTACACCAATGATAACCGGATGCAATCTCAGTTCTCATGATGATTCTCCCACGGTGAATCAACCAAAATACAGATCAATGATAGGAAGTCTACTTTATCTCACTGGGACTAGACCAGACATTATGCATGCAGTTGGGATTGTTGGACGATTCCAAGCTAATCCAAAAGAGTCTCACCTTCAGGCTGTTAAAATAATTTTCAAATATCTTCAAGGAACTCAAGACCTTGGTCTATGGTATCCAAAGAATGCTAATCTTACTCTTCATGCTTACACTGATGCAGATTGGGCTGGAAGTGTTGATGATCGGAAAGCACTAGTGGTGGTGCATTCTATATGGGACCCCGGTTAGTATCTTGGTTCAGCAAGAAGCAAAATTCTATTGCCTTATCTACAGCAGAAGCAGAATATGTGGCTGCCGCATCTTGTTGCACTCAACTCCTTTGGATGATGCAAACCTTACAAGATTTTCAAACCAAATGTACACCTCCTGTCCCCATTAAGTGTGACAATACAAGTGCCATCAGTATTTCAAAGAATCCTGTTATGCATTTGAAGACCAAGCACATTCCCATCAAGTATCACTTCTTACGTGAACAAGTGCTTGAGCAAAAAGTGAGGTTGGAGTATGTTCCCTCCAAAGAACAAGTTGCTGATATCTTTACCAAACCTCTGCCCAGGGAAGCATTCGAGTATCTAAGACAGAACCTGGGAGTGTTCTCTTCCAGTCAAAAGCACAAATCTGCATAAATTTCGAAGATGGCATTGGATACGCGGATTTCATGAAACACAGTCGCGTATATACGCGAGTTCATGCACAGAAAACCGCGTATGTCCGATTGCTGACTTTTTTCTGTTTGGATTCAGCTCTCTTCAGCACAACTGCAGTGCTGTTTGGTATCTCTGATACTTTTTGGTATCTCTGGTGGTGTTCCAGTTCTCATAATTCTATTTCTAATGTTTTGATAAAGATGCCTTGATGATTTGTCGATGAAAGTGTTCAGGATGCACAAACTAAGGGGGAGCCTTAGTCATATGAAAAGGATGCTTGGATGCACAGTTTCAGGGGGAGCATTAGGTTTTCTGTGTATAATGCATTGTTGGCATTATGATGGTTCTGAAATATGTTCTTTTTCTTGAAGTCTTGGTCATAAATGGTCATATTTGTAATTTGATGAAAAGGTCTTGTTGAGACCCATGATGTAAAATTGCAATATTCAGTCATGTAAGGACTTGTCAAATTTGTAAACCCACTTGGTTGGGTAGCTGAGTCAAATATTGTAAACCCACTTAATTGGGTAGCTGAGTCAAATCTGTAAACCCTCTTGTAAATCCACTTGGATGGATCTTTGATGTAAGTGTGAGTCATTGGTGATAGGAAATTCATAGAGTCATGTACTTCTTTGGAAAATATGTTTGAAGATTCAGCATGAACTCAGGGGGAGCTTGGTCACTTCAGTATATATCAGATCTGCAGAATGCTTCTTCCACATGAGGAAGAAAAAAAAGGGGGAGAGTATGTTGCTTTTTTTATCCGCCCTTTTCCCTTGATGTCAAAGGGGGAGAGTGACATGGTGTTTGAATGGTGTCAAAAATGGAGAGAGTGACATGGTGTCATTATATTCTTAATGTACCTATCTGTTGTGGTATCCAAACACCATCATGGTTGCCATCAAGTCCAAAGGGGGAGATTGTTGGCAATATGATGCAGAGTGTTGTCCTTGATGGCAACCCACTGAATGAAGATGAAGACATGCGACTGTTGACATGTGTTGTCCTTGATGGCAATCCACCTGATGAAGCTATTCTTGACGTAATGGACTTGGTAAATGATGTTTGTTAGCAATATGATGATGAGTGTTGTCCTTGAAAGGCAACCCTCTTGATGAAGATAATGGCATCTTACTGGATGAAGTTGTGTTTGATAGAATATGTCTTGATGAACTAAAACTGATGTATCTACAATGAGTACAGAAGGCAATGAAGAAAGGAATTCAGCATGTGCTAAATATATGATGAAAAGAGTATGTTTCAAGGAATACGCGGATCTGTATAAGGTAAGTTGCGTATGCACGCGGAAAAGAACGTGCCAAGTCGCGTATGGGTAAAAGCGCTCAAAAAGTGCAAAACCAGGGGTAACCACCATGGTATTGACCCATTGTATTGGGTAATAATTTGCCTAAATGACCCCGTCCAGGAATACCATCGGAAGTAATGTGGTTTTGGCTCATGGTATTGAAAAAAAGATAAACCTATATAAAGAGATGAAATTCATTGTGCAAATCATGAAAGTGGGTGCAAGATGTCTGAGCTTGAATGAATACTTCTCTCTGGAGTATATCTGAATGGAAAGGGTTACAGTTGAATGAAAGATCTGAAATTATGATGCACCAATGATAGAGTGATGAAGAAGGGGATCTAGATCTGTATTGTACTTGTATTTGCTAGATCTGTTTATGGAATGATTAGATTTGTGATGAGGCGAACATCTAGGCGAACATCTGTCTGAGGTAAAGGGTAAAATCTAAAGTGATGTACCTGTTGTGAAGAATTGCAATAACATTTAAGTTTGAAGAACCATACGCTAGTTCGCCGAAGCGGAAGCGCGTATATACACGGCTTCTCTGAAGAGAAAGCGCGTATGCGCAATAAAATTAGCTCTGTAAATTGTACTGAAGTATACGCTGGTTTGAGTGGACGGAAGCACGTATATACGCGACATCAGAGAAAGGAAAGCGCATATGCAAACTAGGGTTTGCTGAAGTTTGTGGTAAGAAATGTCTGATTTGTTCTGCTGGTTTACCGATATTTGTCAGTAAGTTATGTGTATCTATTTCATGGTTGACTGTGCTTAAAAGTATGGAAAGGGTCAAATCTGAAAATATGATGAAATGTGGCCTACAAGTGGTGTCCTAAAGGAAGCTTTGGATCCAGTGTGAAAATTGATGAAACGTGGTCCATAGAGGTGTTGAGGGTTGTAGCCTTCAGTCAGGGGGTTGTATCTCCCTTCCAGGTGAGGCTGGTAAACGAGATCAGGGGGTCGTAGCTCCCTTCCAGGAGAGGCTGGTAAACGAGTCAGGGGGTTGGAGCTCCCTTCCAAGAGAGGCTGGTAAATGAGCGCAGGTGGGTGCCTGCGTGCTGGTAGGAGTCTGCACCAGTGCATATGTTGTAAGATTTTTTCTCAATAATAAAAAATATTGAAGGCTGAGCAACGACAGCGGTGGTTTTCTCCCGGCTTGGGTTTCCACCTAAAAATCCTGGTGTTCATGTGTGATGCTTTGTGTGATGGTTTACTCTGTTCTTACTGTTCATGTTTACTATTTATTAAACATCTGATGAATGAATGATGGAATGATTTATGTGAAGAACTAATGACATAATTAGATATCTGTGTATACGCGAGTTTCATAAAGGGTATCCGCGTATATACGCGAGTCTGTTTCAGGAAAGTAGCGTATGGGTTTTAGAAGCAATAAAAAGTAAAAGTTTTGAATATGCAGTAAATACTGATTCACCCCCCCTCTCAGTATTTTTCCCAACATCTACATCTTTGCATGTTGCTGATCTAGAGCAACAGAGTTGCACTACTCTGTGCAAAGGAAGTGATGAAGAAAAGAGGACCCATGCCTTATGGGAGCATTCACATGACAACTTCATTCATGAAGCAAAGGAGGAAGAAATGGTAGATAATAGACATCTTGAAGTGAGAAACCCTTTCTCCTTTCTAGATGACACTTTCTCAATGAGCACTCCCCAGCTCAAAGAGAAACTTCTACCTGTAGTAGTTCTAAGGCCTCACTAGTTTTGGAAGACCATGCATGAGGAGGAGGTCTCATCGAGAGATCCCATGAAAGGTGCACTTCAATATTTCATGGAGTGCAAAGCTCTTCAACAGTCTGAGGAGGCTCTTTCCTTCTCAAACTTGGATCTTCATGGATTCAAGGAGGAATAGATAAATGATGGAGGACATCTTCGAATGGATAACATCTCTCATGTGTTTGTTGGACACTTATTGAGCCATCTACATCATGATGGGAGGTTTTTTCCTACCACCTATTTGGATCCTTATGGGGTCAAATTGATCCTTGAGAAGATTTCATTTCAACATCCCATGAAATGCAGGAGCATAAATCTGATTTGGAATGATGGTAGCCTTCATGGGAGGAGTACCAAGATGGAGGATGGAAGGAGAAATCTACAATGGGTTGAGTGGATGTGGATGGATAGCAAGAATTTGATGAGCTACTTGCAGATATATGATACCGGGCAGTAGGAGGCATGGCTGTGTTGGTTACTCTTGAAGGAATTTGGTCATCATCTTATTTCCAAGGGTATGTGGCAGGATACTTGCATCATGGGGAATCAAGGAGTATGGACACATTGTGTTGACATAACATTCTTCATGTCAATCACCATCTTTTCACTACATGATTTGGGTGATGGAATTATGAGGAGGAAACAAAATATTTTGTTGCTTGGGATGTTCTTGGGAGAGCAAGGGCGAGTTTTCTCTCACAGTTTTCATGATGTTGCAGGAGTAGAAGATGCAACTATCACAGTGCAAAGGGGCTACTCCTTGGCCTTAGATTTTCAAGAGGTACTTTCCCCATGGGAGAGACTTCTTACATATAGCAGCATTATGGGAGATGCCTTTGACATTTGACATGTCAAAGATTGGAGCCATGAGTTGGAGGGAGCCTATTTGCATAGGCCAATAGCGTTGCCACTTTGGAGCTTGGGTTTATGGATGGAGTATCCCTAGGATCACTTCACACTTGATGCACTTGATGGGCAAAGAGGAGGTAAGGAAGATGAGGTAGTAGATGGGTACATCTATTACTATGGTGTACTCTTCTTGTCTTGGGTTTCCAAGAATGAGGAAGACGATCTACAGGTAGCACTTGGCTCATTTCTCTTCATGGAAGTGTTCCAAACTACTATGGAGGATCTATTCATGGATCCATGTGTATTCTTACTTCCAACATATGGTAATATCTTTGTTTGTGCAGCACAATATTTGCGTGCTCTTACCATCTCTTGGTGGTGCATTGCTCCAAAAATAAGCAAACTCTTGATTTTTCTCCTTGACCAATGTTGGGCCAAACCATATGATGGAGATAGCCATCTCTTATGTGGCCTTGGGAAGATGTTTTGTCATTACATGTGTGTTTAGTTGATTCATATGATTAACCATGTATCAAGAAACAATTTTCCATGTATTTTTCTGAAGCAGCAGTTTGAAAGACTGTGTTGTTACCACTTGGGAGACTATTGGTACCTTCCAGCACTTTATGAAACCATCAGTAACTCCCCTGTTGTGATGCCAATCATGATCCCACTTTCTGGTGTTGTTTTTATCTTGATGGGAGACATGATGTTGAGTGAGGCACATGGTTTGAATGTGTCCTTTTGGGAAGGAGATTCCCACATTTTCTGTAGTACATGTTCTAAGGGGAACATGGGAGGATTTGTGGCCACCATAGCCAAATATTTTTTTCTCTTGGAGGTGGGAAAAATGTGTGATGGGATGCCATATGATGATGCTCTCCTATCCATAATATCTGGGATGTTTTAGGCCAACTGGTTTTACAGCATTGGAGGAAGGATCTTTATAGATCTAATCTTCATGTTGCCACTTGAGGGCAATATCATTGTAGCCCAAGATCAGCAAGAACTCTACACTTATCTTAAGTGGAGAGAAGGATAGTGTGGGGTAGGCAATTTTGTCTACTATGTTCAGTTTTTCATCCCACCTATTTTGTAGGAACCTAAGGTGGAAGAGAATTTTCTAGAGTTACCATGTTGGGAGGTGACTCATTTGGTTTGGATGATTGCTTGGGAGAAGATGCTTTCCCCATCCATTTTAGTTCTAACCTTGCAGTTGCTTGAGGAAAAGCAAAATTTTTGGAGGGGAGGACTGTAGTATTCCTAATTAGCCCAAGCTAATAGGAATATTTCATTTTGTGTTAATTTTCTTAATTGATGAATAGGGAAAATTTTAAGGATGAAAGTTTATCTTAAAATTTAGAAACCTTGGCAAATCTTACTAGTCACCAATATGTAAATTGTAAACTTTTTTATCATATTTTTGTAAAAATATTTAGGTTTCTAATTATTTTATATTAGTATATATAAAATTTTGGTTATTTTTAGGGTAAAACAATTTTTTACTATAAAATTTTGGGCAAATCAATTTTCAAAAAAATTGAAATTAGCGAATCTTTTTTTTGGAAAAAGCTTGGAAAATTAGCCCACCTACGAATATTATCCCCTAAAATTCTCCCTGTTGATGAATAAAATGTAAAGGAGAGTATAAAAACTCCTAAAAACATCCAAATAGATCAATGCCCAATGTGAACAGAGGCAAATCAGAGCTATTTAAATAAAATACACTTGCATGTGAACAAGGGTTGACGAGATTGACTGGGTCAACAGGACCAAATTGCAGCACTGTCTAGATACAATGTACCTCATGGAGGGACAACGAAGTTCTAGAAGGAGGCCCTCGTGTGAAAGGAGATAATTCATCAAGGTGGTTTAGGGTTTGCCAAAGCTTTCATCTTATAAAAGGAAGGGGAAGGCTCAAGAGAGGGTTGTTCATGATATTATATTTTCAGAGTATATTGTCTTCTTAGACATATCTCATTCTCTTGGCTGTTTAGCAGAGAATTGTGAGGATTTCTTGTTTAGTAATTCTCTCTCCTTCCATTGAGTAGTTCTTGGAGGGAATTTTATTTCTCTTCCACTATCAGGCATATGGCCAAGCTCCATCTCCCTTAGACAACATAAATCCTATGTGATTTACTTGTTTTAGTGAGCTGCAACAAGTGGAAACACTAGATCTGCTCAGATCTAGATTATACTAGTGCCTCTTCTCATTGAGTGTGTCTTTTAACCTCCTGGAAGAGTGTATTAGTAGTGTGGGCTTCAGTTAGTGATCTTGGCATCAGGCCAAAATATTCAACAAGGGAAAAACGCAGTTTATCTCCTAGAACTATGTTATTTTGCAGAGCATAGTTGTAAGGGGTTTTGATATTCTCCTAGAGGAGAGATATCTGGTGAAAAGGATCCTTCATTTCACTGTGGTGATCCATGGATTGGCCAAAAAATCAATGTTCCCTTCAGATCTGATTTATGTATGATTTTAATTACTACAAAATTTTTGAACACTGGTGAAAATCTATGATTTAGATCTCAAATCTATTCATTGATATTCATCTTTTGTTGAGATCCCCAAGGGGAGTGTAAATAAGAGCCTCTTTGGCATCAAGATATGACATAGATCTATTATTTTTCATATAGATATTCTATAGATCTTAGATATAATAAAAAACTGCTTCAGCCCTCTGAAAATTACGCTTTCAAGCTCTTCAGTCTTAATACCTGGTGCATCACCTCTATTTTGAGGGTTTATTCATGTTAAACCTCTGTTTTTCTCTTGTATATTGTATGAGCCATATCATATACCTGATTTAATGATGCTTATAACCTATTTCATCTAATATATTCAGAAAATCATGCTGCATAATCTTCTGCAATTTCTGCATACTTTAAGTCATGGGGATTGGGCCTTTTCTAGCCATGTCGGGAGTGGGAGACTTGTTTAACTTAGCTAGAATAATTTGTTTTAGCTAAAATTTGATATGTGAGTCCCCTATAACCTATTATAACGGATACAACCGTCATTTTCCCCTGTTCTTACGCATATCTCTGAAATTCACCTTTTTAGGGCTCAATTTGCTGCTTTTCCCCATATTTTGTGGGTAGAATAGATCATACTTCTTGCTGCTGTACATAAAATTGATGCTGAAGTGTTTCTTGACACATTACATGGATGAATAGCTTTCTTAAGCTATAGCATTGTGTTTAAATATTGTTGCAGTCCCATTATTGGGCATTTTCCAGCCATTCTAGGTGTGAGAGGCTTGTTTATCTCACCTAGTTTGCTTGGTTTCTGATTTCCTCTTGGATTTGGATCTTATATTATCAGATATAAGTGATCCATGGGCTAATATTGTTTTCTGTAGCATACATTCCTGAAAAAAATGTGTTTTTCAGGCATGCCTTGGTAGCAATCCCAATTTCGTGATATTACAACATCCATTCAGTTGACTACTGAAGAAACTAGGGCATTAGGGAATCCTTCTAGTGGGATTTGGAGAAGAATGATTTTCTATAATTCTAAGTTGTACGTTTGATTTCAGTTGGGGTTGAATATTAAATAATTTATTAGAAAAATGTTCAATGGTTTTTGAACTGGAGGGGGTTTTCCACCTAAAATCTGTGTGCCTTTTGTGTTCTATTATTTATTTTTGTTACTGGATAAACATAAAGAATAATTGAATATTAAATAATGCTCTAAAAATATTTAAAGGTGCTAATTGATAAGAAATACTTATTCACCCCGCTCTTAGTATTTCCAACAGTTTTCCCCCTGAAACCCCCCTGGAGATCCTCCCCACACCCACCTGTTAGGGACTATCATCCAAACATAATTTAAACAAGAGCTATGAATCAAGAAGTTAATAAGGAGCTACACCCAACAACAAGACTTCCTTGGTATATGTAGGAGTCCAAAGAGTCAAAATGTAATTAAGGCCTACATAACAGTGATAACGTAAGGGGACAAAAATAAAAATAATGGGCATCTATGAGATACATAATAATAATATAGGATATACACTAGTATTATAGGGATCCAACATGCTCCTCTCCAAAAAATTCTTGTCCACAACATTTAAGTAGTTATATATTCTTCTGTATAAAATACTTATCTTCCCATGTGGAATCTTCAACAGGTAAGTTCTTCCACTTAATTAGACACCTTGAAATTGATTGATTTTGTAGTTATCAGTTTCTTGTTTCCATGATTGCTTCAGGCTTCGATATGATTTTTCCTTCCTTGTCAAGTTATAGAAATGTCTTTTGAATTGAAATCTTGTCACCTATAACCTTCTTTAAGCATGAAACATGGAAAACTGGGTGTACTCGCAAAGGTGTGAGAAGCTCCAAATTGTATACCGTAGTACCAATCTTTTGCAACACCTTGTAAGGGGCATAGTAATTGGTTGATAATTATTATCCTTATTAGCTTGCTTGAGGGACATTTTTTTACGATTTTGGCCACATAAATACACAATCGCCCATGTAAAAACTTTTTTCACTACGATTTTGATCTTCTTGTTGTTTCATTTCATGCACGAGGGTCAATTTATCCTTAAAGAGTTGGAGAACTTGTTTACCTACTATTGTTGCAGAGGTAATAAAATTACGCTATCATGGTATTCCAGCTTCACACATGGTTATAGTCTCTATTTTTGCATGATTTTTAGATATTTATGGCATGGGAGGCATGTTTAACTATGTAAAAGTGATTTTTTTATAATTTCCTTTCAGATCTAATTAATATAATATCAAATCTAATGGATCCATGAGCTGCATTTAACTTTCATTGCATACATTTTTGAAAAATGTGTTATTTTAGCATGTATTGCTGAGCAGTCCCAATTTGGGATATTACAAAACCCCAACATTCCCGATATGACCGCTAGAATAGGTTGTATTGTGCTATGAAATGATGACAGTGGAATAGAATCTGTGTGAGGGAAATCTAATAGACGTGAGTTAGAGATGAGATCAAGGAAACCATTCTGTTTTTCAATGGTTGATTCGAGAAATGGCAGGAGAGAGTGACTTCGGTGAACTCGACATAGTCATAGGAAAAAGGATAACATAGGGATTTTCTGATGAGCTTGGGAGTAATCTCAAGAATCTTGGTCCCCCGAGAAGAAAGGAAGATGTCCTTACGCTCGATGTAGGCCTCCCCAAGCTAGACAATGAATTCTGGGAACAAATGGGTTATTGGGGAAATATGGTAATAAAGCCCTAACTAAACGACCCTAAACACATATTCGTCCCTTTGCTGAAAATGAAGAGCTTGGCTCTGGTGCAAGCTACGTTGAAGGGATATATCAAGTCGTAAAGCTGAGAGTGAGCATCATTGAGGGGTTCGGGTCCAGGAGCAGTCCTAACCTCGTGAGCTTGAGGGATTTCGGGTGCGGAGCATTTCATTTTTTCCATGATAATTTTAACAAACAGTAAAAGGGAAATAATGAAAGGGACATGACCAAATACCTGCAATAGCTGTGAGGTAGTAGGGAAAGTGACGCGAGAGTGAAAATCAGTCAATATCTAAGTTTTTACCCGTATGACAGAGTGAAATATCGGTAAATAACTAGTACATTCACACAGCTGAGAGTAAAACTCGCTACAGAAATAGGGCTTTATTGATTATCGAGCCGGGGTGACACATGTAGGGCTGGCATCATGAGGACACTGACAATGATGCACGTGGCATACGGTGGCTGGCCGACATCGGCCAGGTAGGTGGGAGCCATGTGTGAAACAAGAGGGGTACCAGCCTTTGTACCCCTAACTAAACTTACCTTACCATAGAATGCACCTATGCTAGTTGTTGTACTTGTGGGTCCCTTTAATCTTCGGTGGGTCGAACAGGGGCCTCCATCTCTTTTCTCCCCCCCCCCTGAAAGCATTCTGATTGGCTGTCAGGAGGGCTGATATCACCTCCTCCAGTGGGTTGGCTTCGGCCCCCTTTGCTCCCCTTGGATGTCGACGGAAACGACTATTTGTCGTTGGTGTTTGATGAGTGGCTCTATCGCTAGCTTGTGTGTGTGGTGGCCCCGATATATGGCATTAAGGAGTGTTCATGTCAACGGTCTCTTCATCCCATCCACCCAGAGGACACGACACTTGTTTTTTCAAGCTCTTCCGATAGATTTGCTACTCCCTGTCCTTTGAACCTACAGTTCCTTTGCACAATCACCCCATTTTATTTTACTGGTGCGATCAGAAGCCAACATTGGCTCCACTTGGGGATGGCATGCTCATTCTCAAGGGTATCAAGAACTTCGTAGTCTGCCTGCTTTTTTACTTGTTAACATACCCAAGACAATTATCATAAAGCTTCAGGTACTTCTGAAAAAGAGCATAATGTAAATGCATGCGAAAATAAAAGATGACATATGTACAATGTGAAGGATATATACAATGGGCCCTTGTGGCCAACGTCAGTACTAAAAATAGGGCTTGAGAAATTTCCTATTCATGGGCATTTCAATAAGGTCTCCTTCCAAATTTTCCAATGTGAAGTTGTTATTTCTTTTGACTTCTGCCACCTTGAAAGTCCTGAACCAGAGTGGATCAAACTTCCCATCTTTACCTTTGTCCACCTGCCTGATGTCCCATCGTAGCACCAGTTCCCCTGCTTGTATCTCCTTATATTTTTCTCGTTGGTAAAATTGTTTTTTCATATTTTCCTGGTAATGCTGGTAATGCAATTTTCCCAAAGTGAAAATTTGAGCTGGGTGTCCCAGTTATTTTGATTCTCATTTATGGTCTTTCTTAGAATTCTTACCAAAGTCTTGTTAGATGAATCTGCCAACTCATTCCCCCATGGATAATATGTCGTGGAGTGTCCTAGAGTAATATTATACTATTGACAGAAGTTTACAAACTTGGCGTACTTAAAGACCTGTGCATTATCTATGATGATTTTAGCTGGGCACCCAAACCTAGCTATTATGTTTTCCTCCATAAATTTGATAACCACCCGATCCGTGGCATTTCTTGTAGGCACACCTTTGACCCACTTGGTGAAGTAGTCGGTGGCAGTGGGAATCCAGCGGTGTTGGTTAGTGGAGGCTATGTGGATCTTCCCAATGAAGTCGATGCCCCATTGTCTGAACAGCTCATCGACATGTATCGAGATCAATGGTAGTGGCGCATTTTTTTGTTTTTCTGTGAAAGTATATCATTTTTCACATGCTCGGACGTGAGCGTGTACATCTCCAAATAGCTATGGCTAGAAAAAACCCCCTCTCAGAATTTTGTGAGCCGTAGACCGCTAGCTATAATTCCCGCTGCATACACCTTCATGAAAGTTCGCCATCACCTCGTCCAGCTCCTGCTCTGTTAAACATAATAGTAGAATTCCAGACGGATCTTTCCAATACAAATGTCCATTCGCCACAACGTACTTTTGCGACCTTAATATTAGGGTGTGGTACTTAGCCTTGTCAAAACTGGGAGGACACCTCAGAGTAAGAGGGTATTCCACCACGTCCTTATACCATGCAGACAAAAGGTATTTTACATGCGTTCTTTGTGTTGAGGTTTCTATTATAGGTTGTACTTATGTACCTTCCGGTACCTCCCCCCACTTCCATGGATAGATTTATAGCCCAAGGCCTGGCACTTGGATTCTGATAAGATTTTAGCCAACCCCTTTCCTTTAATGAGTTTAGTGGGTCTAAACTCCAACTCATATTCTTGGATCTTGGCAATCCACTTGCCCCTCTTCCCTTCATTGTCTTCCTGTATTAAAATTTCCTTTACTGCTATTGTGGGGACATATGAAGTTATGGTCGATTGCAATACATATATGCAGAAATCCTTTAGCAATTTTACCAGCGCATATGCATGCTTTTCCAGAATATTATACTTGCATTCTGCGTCTCACAAGACCTGACTGAAAAAGGCAATAGGTTGTTCCTGCCTGTCTTCATTCTTCTGCAACAACACTGCAGCTGCTGTGTGAGGGGAGGCAAAAGAGAAGATTATGAAAGGCTTGCTATAATCGGAACCTGCCAATACTAGAGCTTCGGCAAAATCCTGTTTGATCCTATCGAAAGAGGCCCTTGATGGGGGAGTCCACTTTACTTCGTTATTTTTCTTGAGAATATAAGTAATATGTCGGACGATCTTGGCATAATTGGGAATGAACCTTCTTAGGAAGTTTATTCTCCCCGAGAATACCTGGATTTCCTTTTTATTCCATGGGAGGGAAATGTTGTTGATCACTTCTACCCTTTTTGGGTAAATTTTCACTCCCTCCTTAGTTACTATGTGCCCCAGCAGCTTTCCTTCCTCCAGGGCAAACATGGACTTTTGGGGGTTCAAAGACAGTCCGTACCTATAGAAATTCTCAAAGGTTTGGCAGAGATGTTCAATGTGCTCAACTTCACTCTTCAATAATACAGTGATATCGTCCAGAAAAATCACTACGAACTTATCTTTCTCACCTACAAAAGAAATATCCATTGCACGTTGGAAAGTGGCACCCACATTTATTAGACTGAACGACATCCATGCATACATGGAGGTTCCCCATGGTGTGGTGAACGTTGTTTTCTTCTGATCTTCGGGGAGGACCGCCACCTGATTATATCCTGATAATCCATCCATCATAGACATTCGGGAGGATCCCACCACCTTTTGCAAAATATGGTCCATCTTCGGGAGAGGGTAATTGTCTTTGCGTGAAGACTTGTTGAGATTTTGGAAGTCCACACACAATCTTATTTCTCCATTCTTCTTCCTCACTAGGACTAAGTTGGCCACCCATTCCGAGTATCTCAGGGGAACAATGATTTTAGCCCGTAGTAACTTTTTGATCTCTTTTTCAATTGCGAGGAGAAACAGTGGATTGATCTGCCTCAATTTCTGGTTATGAGGCTTGGCGTCTCCTTTTAGAGGTATTTTGTTCTGTATGAAATCAATGTCGAAGTCTTCAAATCCTGGTATGACTAGGCAAAGACATATTTATATTCTTGGAACAACCAGATATATTGGACCTGATATTCTTCAAGAACTCCCCTGGACATCTTTACCACCTTTGGGTCTTCCGCCATCTCGATATTTATATCATTGACATGCTCACCCTGTGTCGCTTTACTGGGGTTGGTTGGGATGTCATTTTTATCAAAAATTATTTCCAACGGCACGAGGCCTCTAGGAATGACATTTCCCTTGAGCTGTAAAACGAAGTGCCCAACCAATGTCTCCCATTTAGTTTGTGGCTGATCACTAGGCCCTTCATCCATTGAATCAATCACCAAATTGGAAAATTCGTCAACCATTTCCATGAAGCGCTTAACTTGTTCTTCATCCTTAAAGACCTATCAGTTCTTCACATTATCTTGAATGGAGGGGTGATATCGTACCTCAACCTCATACTTGAGTAGAGGATTATGTGGCAAGCGGAAATTTCTAGCTGCAATAGAGAGTGAGTCGGCCATTCGGTTCTTGTCTCTTAGCATGAATTGTATGTTAAAACCCAAGAAAACATTTTCCACCAAGTCCCACACCTAATTTCTATATGCTTTAAGCCATGGATGTTTAGCTTGGCACTGAATTTTGACTTGTCTTACTACTAGTTCTGAGTCCCCGAAAATTGTCAGGTTTTGAATGTTCATATTTTGTGTTGTCTATAGTCCTAGTAGCAAGGCTTCATATTCGACCACATTTTTTGTGGCTTCCTACTCCTGTTTGAAAGAGAGAGGGACCAAACATCCTTCGGGTGAGATCAAGATCATTCCCTTCTCACTAATTGGCCTCATCAAAATGCAAAGTCTGGATCTTGTCCTCGTCTTTACTCATGGGCTCCTTCTGTTTTAGAGGGAGAACTTTAGCTTCCTGCAGTAAATCTTCATCCTCTTCGAACATGAGACAAGAAAATTCACCCTCCTTACCATATACCATGGATTTCATCGAGCCATCAGCTTTGAAAACCATCTTTACGAACATGGACTCACGGTATAGCCTCCTTTCCTCCCCTCCAAATACTAGAAGGTACAGAAGTACAACCTAGAATAGAAACCCCAAGATCTAAAAAACAACATTCCGAATTAGGTAGGGATATCAGCTACCACGATATCCATCACCACACTCTTAGCTGGGATCTAGGCCAGATTTACCACCAGATCTTTTATCATTCCCAGGCACTTTACCGTCTTGGAATCAAAAGAATAGAGATCTTTGTATGGTATGGTAATTTACAACCCCAACTGCTCCATTGTAATATTCCCATTTTAGCACATGGCTAAATGGAATATTAAAATTTTTCTTTTATCACCTTAAAACTAAATAAATGGGTAAAGGAACCCATTCTTATTGAAGATATGAATAAAATCCCTCATAATGTGAAAGGGATCATTAGAATAACTTCATTTTTCACCCTCCAGTGTGAAAAGGGGAAAATGCATGTAGACAAGGTCATGTTTGACCAAGTCAACAGCGCTGCCATAGAAGGGGTGGATCACTTTATGAGACAACGCAGTGTGAATGAGGATCCCAAGAAAAAGCTTGTTATTGATGTCAAGCCAGTTACAGTCTTCAAGTCCAGTGTTTCAGTTCAGCAATCATCTTCACTATTCAGCCTAACTTATCTATTACAAACAGAGCTTCAAGGGCCAGTGAATAATATTTACAATCAGAAGTTTCAGGCTCAATTACATAACAATGCTCAACAACGTGGTCAACCAACAGTTGCTCATCTTCTACTGAGGTATTTATAGAAGAATGAGGAGGTGAAAATTGACAAAAGATCTCAAAGATCATTAATACAGATTAAATGACTTCCCGGCCCTTTGAGGGGCTCGATGGAGAAGTGTACAGGTGGACTACTTAATAATGTTTTACAATTATGAATTTAAACTCGGTGGGAGCCTTATTTGACTTTGAGACTCTGCGTGCTGTGTGGAGTAACTCTGCAGATATTTCTGCATTTATTCCCTTGCAGAAGTAACTTCCCGGCTGCGCTGGAGGCGAATATCTTCATCTGATTAATAACTTCGGCCTCTGTGTTGAAAGCTTTGAGGTATAGGTGGCGTTTAGGGTAGTTGAGGAATCAATTTGCCTCAAATAAAAAAGTGGAGGTCTTTTCTGCCTTTCAAAAACTTATGCTTCTCTTTAATGGTGTTTTAATCCAGGGAATTAGGCTTTTGATAATCATTCTTAGCCGTAATTCCCCATATTTGTCTTTAATCTTCATCTGTTGTGCTTTTTCTTCAAACTTATACTCTTTAACTGTTCTTTTGAATAATATAGTGTCTTGTCGATGTGCAGGGCCATACAGGGCTTTTATGGTATCGGTGCCCATGGAGGATTTGATAAAATGTGAAAATAGAGCCCGGTGGGTGGTTCCCTTTTGATAACTCAAAGGCACGGAAAACGTCTTTCCCGAACCTCAGCTTTCCTTCATTATACAATGGAAAACCATTTAAAACACCTAAAAAACACAAACAAAACGAAGAAATCCTGCACTTTTTGGAATAACTGCTTTAGAAGGCGGGGAAGGAGTGTAGCCGTTGGATCTGGACACGTGGACGGTCCAGATCTAATCGGGAGTTTGCAATCAACGGGAGGAGAAAAAGGGGTGCGATGAAAATCTCCGATGCGATTGCGCGATCAGGAGGGTAGAGGCGATTAAGCGATGGCCGTTGATCTTAGAACGGGATCAACGGTGGAGAATGAATTGGGGGAGTCACAATTGAAGGTCGGGGATATAACGCAGCGATTGAGAAAATGTGATGCGATTGAGAAATGGAATGTGACGAAGCACAGGCCGTTGATCTAAAGATTAGATCAACGGTGGAGAGCAGATCGGGTGATCGGTGATCAGGGGTTGGAACATGACACAACGATTTAAAATTTGCGGCGCGATTGAAACCTCCGATGCGATGGAGTGATGGCCGTTTGATCAGCTTTCGATCAACAACGGGGATTAGTTCTAAGAATGAAACGGCAGAAAACCCTTTTAATATATGAAAACTCAAACTTTGGAAAAAACAAAGGTTTTATGCTTTGGGGGGCGGAAAATATATAAAAGGTGGATAGGCACCCAACTGCGGGGAATTTGGACTTTACAGAATATAATATGCCTCGGGGTGTATATAATACAAAGGGGCTAATCAAAATCGGGCCATAGAGCCCGGTCTTTTTAATATACCCATTGGAAAACTGCGATGCGATCCAGCGATTGGGACTTCGACCCTCAGTCCTGGGCATAGGTCATATGAAACAGAGACGGGGAAAGTTTTAACACACGGGACCCAATTGCATCGGAACTTTGATGCGGGTCTTTCAATCTAATCATTGTGTTTTCTCCGATTGTGATTGCGTGATTGACTCTTTTCAATCAACCCATTTGATTTATTTCAACATGTGACTTTAATTTTTTAAGTTAAAACTTTGGATAAGTGGGTTTTGGGTTTTTACAAAGAAAATATCGCTCGGGAGTGAAATATATAGGGGTTTAAGCACCTGAGTCGGTCTTTATGGTTGTATGGAAAATAATGTAATCGTGGGTTTTAGATTCAAAGGCTAATCGCAATCGGAGTTTTCGGAACATGGTTTAAGACTTGTGCACTTGTTTCTTTCCGATGCGATTAGCGCTCGGGGTCTTTAACACTTGGTTTTTCAAAAGAAACATGAGACCTGGAGTTATATTAAAAAGGGAGCCGATCGCATCAGAGTTTTTTGTGTAATGAAATATATGCGCTCATTTGATTTACTCCGATGCCGATAAGCACCAATGGTACTAGCGCCTGGTTTCGGGGAAAGGGCATGTGGGGGAAGTGGTTTAGGACTTAGCCCAAAGGGGCTTAATTCCATAGTAAAGACTTGTATTTTTTATGATTTTTCAGAGTTTTTCAATGGGAATGGGGGCTCTGAAATAGTTAAAAAGTGATTTTTTAACTATGGAAAGGGGTTTTTCATGAAGGGAAGGAGAAAACTCAAGAAAATTAGAGGAATAATATGGAGAAAAGGGGAAGCAAATGAAGGTTTTTTAATGGGTGGGAGAAGGGGAAAGACTATGGTTTTTCAGCAGTTTCTTACATGAAATCAACAGATTTAATGGGAACAGTAATGAGGATTTTGGACAGAGGCATGAGGCCTTCAAGGAGCCTTCAAGAGCCAAAAAAAATTTAGTGATAAATTTTTTTCTTGGAGGCTCAAAAATTCTTAGCCACCTTTTGGTATAACAAATATTATAGGTGGCTAACAGTGGCTCCACTTGGGGATGATTCCTTCTTGAAGGCGTCAAGAACTTCAGACTTGCATTCTCTGGGAGGCTGATCAGTTGCCTCATCCATTGGGCTGCTTTCCTTTGTTGGGATGATATTGCTTTGAAAAACAATTGAACAGCCATGAAAACAATGGATCTTTCATCTACAAGCTCTCTACCTACCCAATCCTACTGATCTAACATTTTTTCTTCATTAGAGTGCACTTGGATTGGAAAACTCTTTTCACGACATTTTGTTCTTTTGAAAGCAGGAAATCTAATCTATTTCTACTCCTTATTTCTCCCTAAACTCAGATTTAACAATTGAGTTCAGATTCTTCTCTACCTATTCTACCAATCTGTTGGGATTAAATTGACCAACAGATCTTTATTCTCTAATTTATATGACAAAAAATTAAAAAACATTCAAGTGAGGATTAAACGGGCTTACTTGATGCTAGTCCATGGCATAAAAGACAAGCTGCACATAGACATTTATTTTGCAGAAAAAATTAAATAAAAAATGGAAGGCTTTAAGATCTGAAAATTTAAAGTACTGCCTTCTCTTTTACAAATTTGTTTTAACTTTGTTTGAGTTGTTTCTTCTTCTTTCTTTGGTTCAGATTTTGAGGTAATAAGAACTAGATATACATCTCTTGACTCAGAAAATAAAATATATTTGAGTCATCTCTTGCTCGAAAACTTAGGTTCAGGTTTTGAACATGTTCGAACCTTTCATTTCTATCCTAATCTACCTACTGATAAACCAAGATTAAACAGTTTGGAAAATCAATTTCACTATCCTATCAGTAGCAAATTCAAAAGCTAATTAGTCAAGATTAAGCTATTTGAATAACTAGAAGTGTGTTTTGTAGGAGTGGCATTTAAGCTTGCACACTTTCAGATTTATTTCTCTTTTTGGTATGGGGCTGTACCTTTATTGTTTTATCAATTTGCCCTCTTTTCTTTATTTCACTGTTTTTGTATTTTTGATTTTTCTAAATTTGAATGCAATGGTGGACGAGATATTTATAATGAAAAAAGATAAAGAAGGCTTCAAAACATAATAGCATGGACTAAGAGAAGTAATGTTTAAGCATCCTGCCATTGACAGGACCTCCAAACAATTCTGCTCCATTCAATTCCTGCAAGAAAAATGCATTGTTACCAGCAGCTGAATGAATAGAGTAAGGGCCAAGCCATAGGTTGTCAAATTTTCCGTGCTTGCCCTTGTCTTCCCTCTTTGAGTCCCATTTTAAAACTTTGTCCCCAAACTTGAAATTGTTGGCCTTTGTTCTTTTGTCAAAAAGCTTTTTAATGCTATCTTGTTTCTGCAATGCATTGTTGTAAACTTCCTCTCCGGTTTGCTGAAGATGAATGGTCTGATTTATTCTTCTGATCATGTCATTATCTTCAGTTTGCAATTCTTGAATCAACTTCATTACTGGTACACCAAGGCTGTTTGGAAAAATTGCATCAGTACCATACACAAGCTGAAAAGGTGACATGCCAATGGATTTCTTCAAAGTTAATATGTCAGCCCAAAGTGCATGAACAAGCTTTGTGTGCCAAGATTTTTTGTTATCCTCCAACAGTTTCTTGATTATGTTCACTAGACTTTTGTTTGAGGATTTTGCAAGTCCATTACCTTGAGGGTAATAGGCCGTGGAATGCCACAAATTTATCTGATATCTATGACAGAACTCAACCATGTTCTTTGATCCAAATGCTACTGCATTATCAGTGATGATATTGGTAGGACAGCCAAATCTGGAGAGAATGTTAGTCTCCACAAATTTTATAATAACTGAATCATTGGTCTGTCTACAAGGTATGGCTTCTATCCACTTAGTGAAATAGTCTGTGGCAGTGAGAATCCATCTATGCTGGCCAGAAGATGGGGGATGGATTTCTCCTATGAAGTCAAGTCCCCACTGTTGAAATGGGGCTTCAACAGTGATTGGATGCAGAGGCAGGGGCAAGATTTTTCTTTTTCCTTCAAAAATTTGACATTTATGACAGGAAATGATCATCTTGTGGATATCAGTAAAAAGAGTAGGCCAATAGAAACCAGCCCTCAAAATTTTGTTGGCTGTAGTCTTCCAGTACAAATGACCTCCACACTCTCCTTCATGGAACTCGTGCTTAACCTTCTCTGCATCAAACTCAGGCAAACATTTAAGCAATAGACCACTTGCATTTTTCCAATAAAGAGATCTATCTATAATGCAATAGTTTACAACTTTAATTTTAAGGAATCTTGCCTTTGTTTTTGTCAAACCAGGAGGTGTATTCAATTTAAGAAAAACATAAATAATATTAGCATACCAAGGAGAATTCATAAAATGATCTTCGACTATAGGAGTTGAGAATTCTTCTTGGTCATCCAAAGCATTAATCATATTAATATCAAGAAATTCAAAGTTGGATTCAGCCATTAATCTAGCCAGACCTTGGCCTTTGATGAGTTTAGTGGGTTTTATCTCTAAATCATACTCAAGAATAACAACAATCCACTTACCTCTCTTACCATCTGGGTCCTGTGTTATAATTTCTTTAACAACTGAGTTTGGGAAAAAGGCAATGATGTGTGAGTGAAGGATGTATACTCTGAAGTCTTTCAAAGATTTAACCAAAGAAAAATCTTGCTTCTCCATAATTTTATACTTCAAAGGGGCATCCCTCAATGCCTTGCTAAAAAATGCAATAGGTTTCTCTTGTCCTTGTGGATTTTTCTGTAAAAGGACAACAGCTATGGTATGCTCCAATGCAAATGAAAAGATATAAAATTCTTTTGAAAAATTAGGACTTATTAGAATTGGTGTTTTGGTTAATGCTTGTTTCACTAGCTCAAAGGACTTCCTTGCTTCCAAGGTCCATTTTACCCCTTGCTCCTTCTTCAACATGTTTGTGATATTCCTAAGGAGCTCAGCCAAGTTGGGGATAAACCTTCTTAAAAAGTTAATCTTTCCAATGAAAGATTGCAACTCTTTGATGTTTCGAGGATGATAAATTTTCAATATGGCCTCAATCCTCTTTGGATCTATCTTTATACCCTCTTCCGAGATAATGTGTCCAAGAAGTTTACCTTCTTGGAGACCAAATAGTGTCTTCTTAGGGTTTAAAGATATCCCAAACTTTCTGCATTTCTCGAAAACCTTTCTCAAATGTTCTAGGTGTTCTTCATCTGTTTTCGAAAACACAGTGACATCATCAAGATAGATAATGATGAAGAAACCAAATTCTTCCGAGAATGCTATGTCCATGGCTCTTTGAAAGGTTGCTCCAGCATTCATTAGACCAAAGGGCATTTTCACATACATGAAGGTGCCCCATGGTGTAGTAAAGGCTGTCTTTAATTGATCAGCAGGGTGAACTAAAATCTGATTGTACCCTGAATAGCCATCAAGCAAAGAAATTATTTTAGACCCTACCACCCTTTGTAAAATATGATCCATCTTGGGTAAAGGGTAGTTGTCTTTTAATGAAGCTTTGTTTAAGTCTCTAAAGTCTATACAAAGCCTGATTTCTCCAGTTTTCTTCCTAACAGACACCAGATTAGATACCCATTCAGAATATCTAATAGGGACAATAATACCAACATCATTCATTTTCATGATCTCCTTCTGAACCAGCGGTAACTAAACAGGGTTTATTCTGCGCAGCTTCTGTTTGAATGGTTTTTGGTTCTCCTTGAGGGGAATTTTGTGTTGTATTATTTCAGTGTCATAGGATTTAAGATCTTTGTAACTCCAGGAAAAAACATTGGAAAACTCTTTAAACAGCTCAATATATTTAAGTTTAATGTGAGCTGGTAAAGTCTTAGATAGTTTAATCATCATAGGTTTAAGTTCACTCCCTATATTGCAATCTTCTACCTTAGCCTCTACAGGTTCTAGTTTTGGTTTATTTGCCACATCATCAAAATCGAACAACTCTTCTAAAGGAGCCAGACCTTTGGGCAAACTTTCATCTTTAGAATGCAGAGTTTCTAACTCCTCTGTTCCAGATTCTGCATTCATTTCTATTTCACTTCTAAGTTTGCTTGACAACAGATTTATATTAGCAAATTTGGGAGACAGTTCTTCTTCATCAAGAAAATTTTCTTCCTTGCAGTCTATTTCATAGTCTGAGTCTGAACTGTTTAGTTCGAATTCATTTTTGAATTGCATGAAGTCTTCCATTTGTTTGTCATTGTCAAACACCTGCCAATATTTCTCATTATCAGGCACAGCTGGTCTAAATTTAATCTGAGTCGTGCAGTCTTTGGTGTTATGTGGCATATAGCATATTCTAGCTGCGTAGGCTAAGCTGTGGGCCGCAATGTTTTTCTTTCTTGGGAAAAAAATAAATTGGGACTCTTAAAAAGTTTCCAAAATGTCCACAACATCGTTTTGGTAGGCCCGAAGTTTGGGATGATGAGTGTTATAATCCCCGTTGACTTGCCTAATGATTAACTCTAAATCCCCGTGAACTTTAATTCTTTTGGCTCCTATATTTTTTAACAAACGTAAGCCTAAAAGCAGGGATTCATATTCCGCTATGTTATTGGAACACTAAAAGTTTAGTTTACAGGAAATGTTTTCTATGTGATTTTTTTCAGTATTAGTAAACCAAACACCTGCGCCTGCATTAGTTTTAGTGTAGGATCCATCAAAAAACATACTCCATAAAGGACCGTTTCTGGTTTCGACTATTCGGTTACCGTCTTCTTCAACTAACGTGCTCAACAGTTGTGGAATGTCAGCACATGGTCACATTTGTTTTGATTCACTAGGATTTGTGTTCATTTGAGGGTCATTTTCTTTAGTGTTCGGGTTCAAAGGCGAAGGACGTATGACTTGTAATTCAAGACTCTTGTTTAGTTTGCTAACGTCTTCCAACGCAGCAAACTGTTCTGTCAGTTTTGTGGTATTTACCTCCTCCTCTCTATTGGCCTCTAACCCTGTTAAAGTTATTTTTTCATCTAATGTTTCTTCGTTAAAAAGGATAAATGAATCAAGGCTAGTATCTATAGAGTATAAAGGGGAGTTCTGTGGTCTGTCTTGACTTGTAACCGTGTATTGCATATGAGACTCTCTGTAAGGTCTTCTATTCTGATTGAAAATAGGGATAGTTGCGTAAGTCATGTCCATTTGCATCGTCCCCTGTAACTTATCTCCCCAAGACCTTGATAGTAACATTCCATACTTGGGGGGGACATCAGCCACAACAATATCCATAACAAGGCATTTGGCTGGAATCTGGGCTAAGTTAACACAAAGGTCTTTGATTAATCCTAAACACCTTACTCTGCTGGAATCAAAGGAGTAGAGGTCTTTATATGGTCTGGTAATTTCTAAACCAAGGCTCTCCATCACAGCTTTAGGCATTAAATTATGAGAAGCCCCGGAATCATGCATAGCATTGTGTAAAAAATTTTCATGAACATTTAAATTTACATAAAAGGGAGGAACATGTCCTTCTTGATATTTACCTTCAATCTTTGGACCAAAAATAAGCTCTGGCTAGTCATCATTAAGACTTACTGTATCCCCAATTTCCTCTATATTTAAAGCCTTCAAAATTTGGGTTCTATATACATGTTGGGCAGCTAACTCAGTAGAGGGAACAAAGATTTTGATTTCGGAAATTTCCTGCTCCAGGCTGAAAGGAATTTGGCTTTTAAAAATGCTGGTTTCAGCCTTATTAACTGTCACTCTATCAGCATTATCAGCTTGCTGATTTGTTTTATTTACACTTGACACAGTTGTTTTCACAGGAGTACTAGCTGAAGTGTTAGTACTACTAGTGTCTGCACTCTGTTTTTCATTGTTTTGAGTGCTTTTCCCTTTACCTTTATCAGAATTTACAGCTACTGTTTTGTCCTTCTGTTTGAAAAATTTAGGCTTGGTTATAGTGTTGTTTTGTGAAGATTGGTTAGAGGTTTTGGTATCGGGAGTTTGTTGACTAGTTTTTCTCCTAAGGTCATATTCTCTTTGAGACTTAATGATGCCATTTTCCATGTCTAGATAATCATTTCCATCATTATCTCTTTTGTCATCATAAGGTGTATATAGACCTTGTTTTTTATCATAATGAATCTCAAAATCATCATCCTCCACCCCGAACATGTTGATATTGTCTCCCTCTGTTATCTCATCTATTTCCTCAACCTCATTCACATAGTTTTGATGAAAGGGAGGGGAGATCTGCTGATCATCTTCCCTGGGCCTGTTTGGAGGTTGGTTCCTTCTAACATTCTGATTTTGGTTCTGGTTTCTATTTTGAGGAGCAGTTTGGTTTTGATTTTCTTGTGCTCTCTTAATTATGCTCATCTCTTTCATCATTTATTCCATCATTTTCTCCATCTTTGAGTTTGAAGTAGAAGGTGTGTTTTCCTCTCTAAAAGACACTCTCTTTTCATTTTTCATTCTTGCTCTTTTCTCCATTAAGTTGACTTCCACAGAAAGAGCACCTCTTTGCATATCTTCAAGAGTTGCAAAATCTCTTTCTCTCAGCTGATAGGTCATGTTAGAGTCAAACCCTTCAGGAAACTTGTTTAAAGCTGAGCCTTGTGGAGGTTTTAGTTTTGGGTGAGTGCATTGTATACACTATTGAATCTAGTGCAGTAAGCTTGCACACTTTCCCCAGTGTTTCTATGGAGGTTATTGTAATCAGAAAGGACTTGGAGCGGATTCTTCTTTACTTCCCATTTGTTTAAGAACGTTTGGTGGAAGCCTTGGAGATCATTAATACTATGGGGGGCTAAACCTCTAAACCATTTTCTCACTTCTCCCCCTAAGCTCTGAGCAAATAACCTAAGCTTGAAAGAATCATCATCAATTTAATTTCTGTCAAAGTAGTCATTCATCTTATCCACATGTTGTGATGCAGTTGTAGCATTGCGAGCATCATACAATGGAATTTTGGACTGATAGTCCTGTGGAAGATTGACTAGTGGTACAGGAAGAACTAGGGGTGCATACCATGTAGCCATGATAGGTGGTGGGGGTGTATTTACAAGAGGGACAGTGGATGTAGGGTGAGTAGAAGTGGATGGACCAGAAAAAGACTGTTGAGCCGATCTTGGATGAGAGACACCTAAATTGTGATGGAAAAGTAAATCAGGAGGTGTTGTTTCTCTATTACCAGGATTTTCACTTGCCTCAGGGGATGAAAGTGAAAATTCAGAGTCTAGATGAGTTATATCATCAAATGACCTAGTTCTAAATGGATTTACTAAGTCAGGCTGTGGTTGTTGTAGAGCTGTAAGATTTTTGGGAACTGAATTAGCTCTCAAAGGTGATCTAAAAATAGTTGATAATTTAATCCTAGGAGACTTCAAAAGGATGCTTTCTGGGTCATCAACTATCTCGGGTGGATCTGGGTCAGGATGGGCTCTAGTGTGAATCTTTATAGAAGCCACTATGTTATGTTTTATAGACCCAAATAAACAAGAAAAGTTCAACCAAATATGACAATATTTAAGGGGTTAACTAGTCTGTTCGAAACTCAATCCTATAGTCCTCTAACTGAGTTTGAAAGATGTTGTAATGATAAGGGTTATTCCCAGTGGAGTGTTAAGGTCTGTTAAGGATTGTGGAGTCGCCAAGTGGAAGTTTTTAGCTCGTAAGGAGGTAAAAAGTTTTATGGTCCACCACCATGTTTATTGAGAACCAATCTGAAATATTTTTAGGTTTTTCTAAGTTATTTTTCAGTTGTATGATTTTTAAGAATATCCTAACTTTGTTTCAAAACTTAGCTATGGTTATGAGACAAAAAGAGTTTATTCTTATGGCTAAGCCAGCTGATCTTCCAAGGTTAGATAAAGTCTTAGGAGAATCCTAGGTCCTGCCTAGTTTGTCACTGATTCAAACAAGTTTTACCATGATTACCATGACTTGGTAGTGCTTGAAAATGCTGCTTTTTACTCTCAAGGTTTTATGAAGTGTTTAAGGGAAATGTTACCCAGCCGAGTCGCCATAAATGTTAGTTTCTGGTGGCTCAGCTGGTTAATATAGCAAAGGTTCTTTGAAATGAATCTTTGATATCTTATGGTTACCTTAAAATGAAAATGATTCTAGGTTCGGTTTCCCCAGCGGAGTCGCCAGAAATGTTAGTGATTCGTAATTTTAGCAGACTGGTGAGACTAAAACTGCAGAAACAACATCATTTCAACCAACTTTGGGATTCTAGGATCTAGCCCTCCTGAATCTGGAGAGGGATCTCTCCAATAAGTGCAAAGATGGATTTGTCTTTGAAGTTTGGGGTAATGATATTAGGCTAGTTATGAAGGCCAAGGGTTTTGTTTGTTTTTGGATGGTTGAGCATGAATACTGTTTTGAGGGGAAATTTCTAAGTGCAAAGAGTTTCAAAGGTGAGAAGTTTCAAGTGGATAGAGCAGCTAGGTTAAAAGATAGATATAATGTTGGTTTTTAGTCCATTGGGCTATGGAGTCATAATAGGGATTTAATTGAAAAACAACATCAAGAGTGATCCAAGGGGCAAGTCATCTATGTCACAAGATCATTGAGATTGAAATGATGGAATGGAAACAATAAAGTGTTGGAGGGGTGGAAACTGGTAATAATTTCACAAGGGATTTATATTCAGTCCAAACAAGAAAAAGCCTCTTAAGTAATTGTTTAAGACCAACCAAGTGCAGGGCTAAACATTGACTTCTTGGGCAAGTTTATATTAAAGTAGCTTAATTGACAAACAATCCAGTAATCCACATAATTACCTTTAGAAGGTGTGAAAACACATAAGGAAAACAAAGTGAAACTTAAGATCAGATAAAGTACTTTTAAACCTAGTCTGCTTTCAGCCAACACCAAGGGAAACTTTCAGAATATGCCTTTGGAGAATAGAAGCTAGAAACAAGGCAAACCATCACTTTCTAGTCTAACTTTAACAAGAAAATAAGGAAAATAAATTTCAAGAACAATATTTAAAGCAAACATTAGGATGAGGGAACTCCTACATTCCTAACCGCTTAAACTGTATTAAATCATTCTTGAATGAACAAATTAGAGGAGAACATTAAGATAAATATTTTCAGTTAGAGAAGGGAACTGATAAACGGTAAATCCTAACTCTGTAAATGTTGTTCTTTATCAGAGAATGGTGAAAAATATGGCATACATAGAAGGAAAAAACAATAACAAAGAAAGGGGCACTTCACCAGTAATATAGACGAGGATCCCAAGAAACATCTTGTTATTGATGTCAAGCTAGTTACAGTCTTCAAGTCCAGTGTTTCAGTTCAGCAATCATCTTCACTATTCAGCCTAACTTATCTATTACAAACAGAGCTTCAAGGGCTAGTGAATAATATTTACAATCAGAAGTTTCAGGCTCAATTACATAACAATGCTTAGCAACATGGTCAACCAACATTTGCTCATATTTTACTAAGGTATTTATAGAAGAATGAGGAGGTGAAAATTGACAAAAGATCTCAAAGATCATTAATACAGATTAAATGACTTCCCAGCCCTTAGAGGGGCTTGATGGAGAAGTGTACAGGTGGACTATTGTATTAATGTTTTACAATTATAAATTTAAACTCGGTGGGAGCCTTATTTGACTTTGAGGCTCTGCGTGCTGTGTGGAGTAACTCTGCAGATATTTCTGCATTTATTCCCTTGCAGAAGTAACTTCTCGGCTGTGCTGGAGGCGAATATCTTCATCTGATTAATAACTTCGGCCTCTGTGTTGAAAGATTTGAGGTACAGGTGGCGTTTAGGGTAGTTGAGGAATCAATTTGCCTCAAATATAGCGGTGGAGGTCTTTTCTGCCTTTCAAACACTTATGATTCTCTTTAATGGTGTTTTAATCCAGGGAATTAGGTTTTTGATAATCATTCTTAGCCGTAATTCTCCAGATTTGTCTTTAATCTTCATCTGTTGTGCTTTGTCTTCAAACTTATACTCTTTAACTATTCTTTTGAATAAAACAGTGTCTTGTCGATGTGCAGGGCCGCACAGGGCTTTTATGGTATCGACGCCCATGGAGCATTTGATAAAACGTGAAAATAGAGCCCGGTGGGTGGTTCCCTTTTGATAACTCAAAGGCACGGAAAACTTCTTTCCCAGCCCTCGACTTTCCTTCATTATACAATGGAAAACCATTTAAAACACCTGCAAAACACAAAAACAATTAATAAATCCTGCACTTGTTGGCATAACTGCTTCAGAAGGTGGGGAAGGAGCGTAGCCGTTGGATTTGGACACGTGGACGGTCCAGATCTAATCGGGATTTTGCAATCGGTGGGAGGAGAAAAAGGGGTGCGATGAAAATCTCCGATGCGATTGTGCGATCGGGAGGGCAGAGGCGATTAAGCGATGGTCGTTGATCTTAGAACGAGATCAACGGTGGAGAATGAATCGGGGGAGTCGCAATCGGAGGTCGGGGATATAACGCATCGATTGAGAAAATTTGATGTGATTGAGAAATGGAATGCAATGAAGCGCAGGCCGTTGATCTAAAGATTAGATCAACGGTGGAGAGTAGATCGGGTGATCGGTGATCAGGGGTTGGAACATGACACAGTGATTTAAACTTTGCGGCGCGATTGAAACCTCCGATGTGATGGAGCGATGGCCATTTGATTGGCTTTCGATCAACGGCGGGGATTAGTTCTAAGAATGAAACGGCGGAAAACCATTTTAATATATGAAAACTCAAACTTTGGAAAAAACAAAGGTTTTATGCTTTGGGGGGCGGAAAATATATAAAAGGTGGGTAGGCACCCGACTGCGGGGCCTTTGGACTTTACGAAATATAATATGCCTCGGGGCATATATAATACAAAGTGGCTAATCGCAATCGGGCCATCGAGCCCGGTCCTTTTAATCTACCCATTGGAAAACTGTGATGCGATCCAACGCTTGGGACTTCGACCCTCGATCCTGGGCATAGGTCATATGAAACGGAGGCGGGGAAAGTTTTAACACACGAGACCCAATCGCATTAGAACTTTGATGCGGGTCTTTCAATCTAACCATTGTGTTTTCAATCAACCCATTTAATTTATTTCAACATGTGACTTTAAGTTTTTAAGTTAAAACTTTGGATTAGTGTGTTTTGGGTTTTTAAAAAGAAAATATCGATCGGGAGTGAAATATATAGGGTTTTAAGCACCTGAGGCGGGCTTTATGGTTGTATGGAAAATAATGTAATCGTGGGTTTTAGATTCAAAGGCTAATCGCAATCGGAGTTTTCGGAACATGGTTTAAAACTTGTGCACTTGTTTCTTTACGATGCGATTAGCGCTCGTGGTCTTTAACACTTTGTTTTTCAAAAGAAACATGAGACCTGGAGTTATATTAAAAAGGGAGTCGATCGCATCGAAGTTTTTTGTGTAACGAAATATATGCGCTCATTTGATTTACTCCAATGCCGATAAGTGTCAATGGGACTAGCGCCTGGTTCCAGGGAAAGGGCATGTGGGGGAAGTGGTTTAGGACTTAGCCCAAAGGGGCTTAAGTCCATAGTAAAGACTTGTATTTTTTATGATTTTTCAGAGTTTTTCAATGTGAATGGGGGCTCTGAAATAGTTAAAAAGTGAGTTTTTAACTATGGAAAGGGGCTTTTCATGAAGGGAAGGAGAAAACTAAATAAAAGTAGAGGAATAATATGGAGAAAAGGGGAAGAAAATGAAGGTTTTTTAATGGGTGGGAGAAGGGAAAAGATGATGGTTTTTCAGCAGTTTCTTACATGAAATCAGCAGATTTAATGGGAACAGTAATGAGGATTTTGGACAGAGGCATGAGGCCTTCAAGGAGCCTTCAAGAGCCAACAATTTTTTAGTGATAAAATTTTTTCTTTGGAGGCTCAAAAATTCTTAGCCACCTTTTGGTATAAAAAATATTATAGGTGGCTAACAGAGACTCTAACTTTTCCACAATTTATTCAGCAGAAGGAAGAAAGAAGACCCCACAGCTACAGGATGATGAGAGGCAATAGATTTCTATTGTCCACATTTGATGGATCACTCACATGTGCAGCAAAGGTTTGGGAGAAGAAGTTATAGACTTTCTTCCTGTTACATCCTGTAGTAGACAGAGAGGATGTAGAAATTACAGCACTGGACCTTGAAGGTGAAGCAAAGAATTTGTGGATCAGCCATCTAAGCCATACAAGGGTTTCTACTCTTGTTGAGTGTTCTCAAAGATTGATCGGGAGGTTTGGAAAAAGGAGGGAGGAGCCCTCACCACCAGTTAATGAGGCATGTACCAATGCTGTTGAGACCATGGAGGAGCAACCTTCATCTTCAACAGTTTGGGAGGCCAACACTTATGAGGAGGAAACTCTTGCAGCCCTACAAAGAGCTTCCAAATTTCACCAAGGTGTGATTGAAAATCCATCTCTTGTCATTTCAGAAAACACTTTGGATGGGTCTATATCATTTCATGCAGTTGATCTAGAGTAGCAGAATAGCACTATGCTGAGCAATGATGGAGGAAGGAGGAATCATTCCTCATGTGAGCACTCAAAGAAAAGCTTCATTCAGGGAGTCATGAAGGAAGCAGTGAGGAGTAAACATCTGGAGATAAAAAAATCTTTCTCCTCTCTAGATGAAACTCTCTCAATGAGCATGCCATAGCTCAAAGAGAGACTTCTACTGGCAGTAGATCCAAGGCCTCTTGGGTTTTGGAGGACCATGCATGTGGAGGAGATCTCTGGGAGAGATTTCAGTAGAGGTGCACTCCCACACTTCATGGAGTGCAAGATTCTTCAAATATTTTGAGGAGCTTCTTCCCTTCTCATAGGAATAGATAGAAGATAGATGACATCTTCGGATGGATAACATCTCTCATGACTGTGTTGGACATTCCTTGAGCCATACACATCATTATGGGAGGTTTTTTCCTACCACCTATTTGGATCCTCATAGGGTCAAATTGATCCTCGGGAAGATTTCATTTCAAGATCCCATGAAATGTAGGATTCTGATTTGGGATGACATTAGCCCTCATGGGAGGAGTACCAAGATTAAGGATGCAAGAAGGCATCCCCAATTAGTTGAGTGGATGTGGATGGTGAGCAAGGAGGGGGTGAGTTACTTGCAGATTTATGATACCGAGCAGTAGGAGGCTTGGTTGTGTTGGTTACTCTTGAAGGAGTTTGGCCATCACTTGGCATACACTCTTCCTAAGAGTAAGAGGATGGAGGAGAGATGGTAGGATGCTTACATCATTGAGAAGCATAGAGTATGGATGCATGGTGTTGGTATGATCTCCATATCATTCATTGTGTTTTCATCACATGATTTGTATGATGGAAGTATGGGGAGGCAACAAAATCTTTTGTTTCTTTACTTGTTCTTGGGGGAGCAAGAGAAAATTTGCTCTCACACTTTGCATGATGTTGCAGGAGGAGGCGATGGCATTATCTCCTTGACTTTTGGTAATAGAGGGGTACTTCCACCTTGGGAGGAACTTATTATGTATTACAACATTATGAGAGATGTCTTTGAAAAGGAGCATGTCAAAGAATGGAGCTATAAGTTGGCCATTGATTATTTGCAGAGGCCAACAACACTGTAATTTGAGAGCTTGGGGTTATTGATGGATTTTCCCCAGGATCACTTCACACTTGATGCACTTGGAGGAAAAAGAAGAGATGAGATTGATGGAGTAGTGGATGGAGACATCTATTACATTGGTATGACCTCACTTGCTATGATCTTCTTGACTTGGATTTTCAAGTATAAGGAGGGTGATCTTTGTGCAACATATGGTTCAATTCTCTTCCAGGGAATGTGCCATACTACTATGAAGGGATCATTCATCATCTTGCTTTCAAAATATGGTAAGAATATTGTTTTTACATCCATGTATTATCTGACACAACATTTTGATGCCCTTACCATTCATATTCAGTGCATTGCTCCACAAAAGGGAAAGTTTTTCATTGGGCTCCATGGACAAAATTGGGCCAATTTGTATGATGGAGACAACCATCTTTTATATGTCCTTGGGCAATTGTTTCCTTTCATGTATGATCAGTTTATATACTCATCCATTTGCTATATATCAGTAGATATCATGACATACATAACCACCCATGCAATACAAAACAACTTGCCATGTAATTTTTTGAAGCAGCAGTTTGGAAAACTGCACTGTCACTATTGGGGAAGTTGTTGGTACTTCCTTGCACCACATTAAACCTTCAGAATTTTCTTCATTTTGCTGCTGATCATGAATTCATTTGCTGATATAGATCTTATTTTTATTGGAGGCATGATTATGAGGAAGACACATGGGTTGGATGTGTCCTCGAGGGGAGAGAATTCCCATATTTTCTGCACTACATGTTCTAATGGGAGCATGAGAAGAGATATGGCCACCAAAACCACCTATTTGTTTTCTTTTGAGGTGAGCCATGAGTTTTATAGCCATCCATTGTACAAACATGGGAAATTATTTGATAATTTATTGTTAACACATTCAGCCATTTACTATTCATTAGTAGATGTGATGATCTTTGCATGTTACTTGCCATACTATTTTCTGAAGTAGCACTGGATGAGACTACACTGTGTCCTTTTGAGACATTGTTTGTATCATGTACCATCATGTAAAACCTTCAGCAAACTTCTCATTAGGATGCTCTCTGATAATCATGTCCTATTCATCATGGATGGATTGTGTTGGGCCAGCTTGTTTTTCAATATTGGAGGAGAACTTTTTCGAGGATTGTTCTTCACTTTTCCATGTGAGGGGAATACTTTTGCAGCCTAGGATCAGCACACACTCTACACTTATCATAATTTGAGAGAAGAACAACTTGGGGTAGGCTATTATGCTTACCATGTTCAGATTTTCATCCCATATTCATTTCCAGAGCTTGAGGTGGAAGATGAGTGTCAGGAGTTGCCATGTTGGGAGGTAACTCACTTTGTATGGATGATTGCTTGGGGGATGGAGGTTTTACATGAGGAAGATATTCCTCAACATATTTCAGACTCCATGACTTGGGTGGAGATTATTTAGTTCTATCCTTGTAGTTTCTTGAGCACAAGCAACATTTGGGAGGGGAGGACTCTAATATTCCCATTTTAGCACATGGCTAAATGGAATATTAGAGTTTTTCTTTCATCACCTTGCAGCTAAACAAATAGCTAAGGGAACCCAATATTATTGAAGACATGAATAAAATCCCTCATAATGTGGAAGGGAGCATCAGAGTAGCTTCATTTTGCACCCTCAAGTGTGAAAAGGGGCAAATGCATGAAGACAAGGTCATGTTTGACCAAGTCAACAGCGCTACCATAGGAGGAGTGGATCAGTTTATTAGACAGTGCAATGTGAATGAGGAAGAGGAGATTTGGTGGAGGAAACCCTAATGGATGGGACCCATGGAGAGAGAGCCTTCACTTGTTTAAAACGAGGGCAAGGCAACCATTGTTATTCATGCTTTGGATTATTCATTTCATGTTTATTCAGACATTGTACATTGTTTTGTTGTTTAGCAAGAATTTCCGAGGAATTTCGCGCAGGGACTCTCTCCTTATTGAGAGGCCTCGAGGATTTCACCGATTTTCTTCACATATAGGCTATAACAATCATCCTCCATCGAAGACAACGTTATTTCGATAGAAGGAGAATAAGTTGTGTTGTCGGGGTGTTGCAGTGGAGGGTCTACTACACTACCGCCATCAGCTTATTTTTTAGAGGGAGAGTATCTCTTTCACTTGGGAGATCGGATTGGAGGAATTCGGAGCTTATTGCGTACTTTGGCATTACGTCAACTCATTCCCCTAGCCCTGAAGCAAACGAGTTTCATCCAAATGATTGCGTTATTTAGTGAAGCATTTGCAGTGGGCTTCAAACATCTTCGAGGGTGAGATCTTAGATGAAAGGATCAGCCTTTCACTCTAGAGATACTTTGGATGTGATTCAGTGATCTATTGCATCATCATCATCCATCTACATCCATTTCTAGTTTTGAGTTGCAGCTGTTGCCCAACAACTCCGGCATTTCTGTAGATTTTCCATTTTGTACTTATTTCAGCCAATCCTTTCAAGGATTGTGTATTGTATGTTTCCAGGGGTTGATATCTTGCTCCCCCTTATTTATTTGAGCTATACATTGTCCTTTCCATGTATTGACACTTTTTTCAGCAGTTCTCCTTTATAGACTGCGCAGTCATAGCTTGGCTTATCATATGTAGTAGTGCATTTCATGACTATTGTACTTGTGTCTTTGATGAGGGATTTGCCTAAGCTTGAGTGATCATTTCCTCAAGATATTGTACACTTATTGCTACCATATTATTAATAATATGGCTATGAGATATTATTTCATTTTTTGAAGTTTATGTTATTCACTGCTATTTACAGTCATGTTGATGTATTGTTGGATCTCCACATTGGTAATATCTTGAGATATTCCCAATAGTGTACCTATTCCTAATTTGGAATATTACATCCATGGCAGTCAATGATAGTAAATTGTGTGAAGCCCCAGAATCTAGCATGCAGTTGTGTAACAATAGGTCATGAATAACCAGAGACACATAAAATGGGGGAGTTGTTGAGTCTAACTCTTCTACATTAGGGCGAAAGACTACCATGGATCTTTCCTCCTGGAGATTGATACTTTCAGGGAGGGGGCCTATGCCATGGGGGAGCATGAATTGAGATACTTGAGCATTATACGAAGGCTACTCTAATAGTTCGACTAGAGGAACTAGGATTTTGACATTTTGTAACTCTTTCTGGAGGTTAAATATTGTGGGGTTATTTTTTGTAATGACTTCCTTAGGTTTCTCTTTAGGGTGGACGGGTAAGTTTAAGGTTGCAGCAAAAGCCTTGTGATTTGTAGGGGGGTTGGGAACTAGCTTTGTGGAGGAAGAGGCAGTGGCTTTATGGTGTATAGGCTCTTCTATGAGCTTTTCCCCCTTGTTGATAGAATTTGGAGGGGTTTTCTCTTTTGGTGTTGATTCTTCATCTTTCTCTTGTACTCGAGTCCTCTTTCTAGGGGATCTTAGGTCATACTTCCTATGGAAGTAAGCTTGCATAAAGTCCACATATTTCCTGCAGTAATCATCAATATCTCGATCTTTTGGAGAACCCTTGTTCTCTTCTAGATCTTCTTGCAGAGTAAGCTCCCCTTCTTCATCTTCTGAGTAAGCAAGGAGTTGATCTTCCTGACATTCAGGAGCTTCCTCAGTTTTTCCTTCCACTTGCCCTTCTAAATATCGAGGAAGTTAGATGTGATCATGCTCATCCTTCCTTTCCCACTGTAATAATTGTAGAGGTGGTTTCCGATACTAAGGATTGAAACCTCGATTAGGAGCCATATGGTTGGGTCGAGGAGAGGAATTCTTAGCCTCCAATTCAATCTTCACCAGCTTATTGGAGAGGTTTGTAATCATCTTGTTCATATCTTCAATTTTATACTTTGATGATTCTCTTTCCTGGTTAGAGGTAGAAGCCTCCTCCTTACCCCTTCTCCTGGCCTCATGGTCTGTCCTTCCTTTATATTTCCCGTAGAAGAAAATTTTTCCTCTACCTCTAGAGCATCAGTGTGGATCTGATCTAGGGATGCAGGTCGAGTTTCGAAGGTGAACCCAAACTCGGGCTCAAATGCTCCAGCAAAAACCACTTTGGTCACTGCTTGAGGAGGCTTTATTTCAGCAGGTAGATTATTGTACTTCTTATTGAACCTTATTATAAATTCGGTTACATCTTCATTGTGTTTCTTCTTCAAGGCATTAAACTCTATGAGGATGTAACTGAGATCCCTCCTTTCTCCCCATTTTTGAGTGAATAGATTCTCCATCTCCTCCCAAGTGGTGACCACGTTGTTAGCAAGAGATTTAAACCACTTTCGAGCTTCTCCATCCAAAGACTGGACGAAAAGCCTTAACACCACATCCAAGTGTTCCACACTGACATTTTCAGCAAAAGCACAGAAGTCTTCAATATGTTTCTGAGCAGAAGTACTGTCTTCCCCGGTGAACCGAGGCAAGAGCTTTAGATAGTCCTAAGGCATATCATTCAAAACTTGAGGCAAGCCAATGGGGCATATTTGTTGAGGAGGAAGCCCAGCACAGCCATGAGGGGCGGTGTTGGTAGATTCTGAGGGGGATTCGGGTGGATTACAATAGGTATATGTTGAGAGGGGATTTGGATATTTACCTGAGATGAGTTCTGGAGTATGGTAACTTCTTTGACTTCCTCGGCCTCTGGAGTAGGACGCAAGGGAGGCAAAGAGATGTTCACTGATTTGGTTTCGTCTTTTATCTCAAAACTGGCTAAAGTAGAGCTTTTTGGTGGATATTCAAGTACTCGGGTTGTGGAGCCAAGGCCATAGACTTTGGCTTTCTGAGATGAGGATGACGAAGCTTCTAGCGAGAATGAGGGTAAGTCAGCTTGGACTGGCTGCTTTACTTTCCAGATTCTCTTGAATAAAATATTTTCAGGATCAGATACAGAAGGGGTTCTCAGCTGAGAGGTATCTAACCTAAGATGAGGCCTGGTGTAAGCCAGGATTACAGCTGATTTGGATATAGATAATAGTGGAGACGCTAAGGTGAGGGCTGTGAAACCCTCAACCCTTCATGCTCACCTGATTAAAGGGTGACAATAATGTGGTATCCCAGGGAAAAGATTTTCGAAAACGTTCCCCGACAACGGCACCAAAAAGATATTGTCGCTCCTAGGGACAATCTTGAGTTGCAGGAGACCAATGCCTAGGACATCTTAAAAGCAAGAGGCCATATCGATTTTCTTCATGTTCTTTGGAAAGGACCTCCCGAATATCAACTAGGTGGAATCATTTTCATAAGTGGTTCTAGATAACAAGGGGAGCAGAGTAATAACTGCGAACTTTGATTGTGAGAGAAAGGGATAACTCAGAATGGGCATGTGGCTATAATGAAGCTCAATATTGCTGCAAATAGGGCCGGATGTGGAACCAACGAACAGACCTTAAAGATAGCTGGGATGGAAACCATGAAGAATAAGGATGGTAAGTCAGAGTGGGGCAAGCTTACGAAGGTATAAGAATCCACCCTCCAAAGACTTAAGAAGAAAGTGGTTGGGATGAGAATTTTGCAACAGAAATCATGCACCGAGCCTAATTAAGGTAGCATTAAAGACCATTGTACGAGTATCATACAAGATAAGTTCATAAAAAATCTATTAACCCGTATTCCGAACGCATGATAACAAGAAAGAAAGTGTGACAAAATAGAAAAATAGATTAAACCAAACACAGAAGAGGCATACATATTGTTCATAAGTCCAATAGGAATCCATTTTTTGCAACAAACAGTGGTTATATTATTTCTTCAAAACGGCGCTTCCAGATATACATTAAGAGAAAATCCCAAAATTACAAAATGTGCTACACAGACTATGCACTCCAGACTTCCAAAGAAATCAAAACCTTTACTTCATCTGCGAGTTGGCCTTTTATAGTTGTTACATGGGCATCGTAGCCAGATATTTTCTCAAACAAAATATTCCTTCCTAATCTTACAATTTCACATCTAAATAAAAAATGATGCGGCGTAACGACATCGCATCCGAATCAGTATTGTTCGACACAGACTATAACAGAACATAATAGAAATATAAAAATGCAGATAATGCGTATGGTGAAATCGAGATTTCACCCGATTTCACATTACATTGAAATTGAAAATCAAAAATAAAACAAAGGGCGCATGGGCCTGATCATGATGTCCATTAGTGGGTACGATGGGGAGTGCCAAAGCCTTTGTGTGGCGTGATCTGACTGAAGACGTGGAGGAGCCAGGTTGGCGAGGCGGCGAAGGTTGCAGTTGCTGCAAAGTAGAGGAAACTGGAGGATTCACGTATTCATAGCACCTTTGCCAAGTGACTGCTCCGGGTAGAGGTGTTGTGGTGAAGGATTCGAACATGGACTGCAGTTGGGTCAACTCGAAATAATCCAGGCAGACAGCAAAGAAACTTTTGACCTAAGCGAGGAGGAACAATTCCTTACGTAGCGCTTCTACTAAGGTATCTTCCTTTAACCGGGAGGTCTTCTCTAATGTTATGTCTGCCTTGCACTTGATCTCTGACATTTTCTGGTCATAAGCGGTTAAGGGAAGTAATGCCCCTGACTGTTGATCCCAGCATGGCAGGAGGCCATCTTCTACCAACCTGCGCCATTCCTGATCAAATTTCTCCAATCCCTTTGAAACGAGCGCTAAATATCTCAATGCTTTTATGCGTGCCTCCTCTTTCTCGATCATCTTACTAACCTCCATGATAGTCCTAAAACGGTCGACCACTCCCTGAATGCTCAACTCTTCAGCTGGAAGTTCGTTAATATACCTGACATATCTCCTTGTTGTCACTACCTTCTCTTCTCCTTCCCTATGACTGGCCTCCAGCTGTACTTTATACTCTCGAATGGCGCTCTTCTTGTCATTAGTCAGCACGAGGAGCTCCTAATGCTCTTTGACCTCTGTTATGATTTCCCCCCAGACAATTTGCCTAGCTTCTACCAACGACATATTACCTTTTAGTTGTGCTTTCAAGTCTTTGATAGACTTCTCATGTCCCTGGGCTTCCTTGCGGAGGTTCTCTACCTCCTTCTGTAGGGATGAGATGGTCTTTTGTTTCTCTACGTATGCAGCCTTGGCCTCGTCTAGGAGCTAGCGGGTGGTGCGTGTTTCATCTTCTGAAATCCTCAGATCTTCCAAAGCCTTGGTTAACTATTCTGGAGCAATTTGAGGATTTTCGCGTACAGTAACTACACATGTATGTTCACCCCACTTAATTTGTAACTCTGACAACCTCTCTTTAATTCCAGCGAGCTCCTTATCCTTTTGATAAATCTCTTCCTCCCTTTGAGTGAGGGAATCAACGAGGACTATTTTTTCCTTTTCCACCTTGGAAAGTTCCTCAGTTTGGATTTGTTCAGAGTGGGGGATATTCAATTTTTGCTTCAATTCTTGTACCTCCAACTCTGATTTTGTGAGAAGGGACTGTAATGCTGTATTGGTATCAACTCTCTTTCCCCTTATCAAATTTTTGCAGTTCTCTAGCTGAGCAGCAATGGCTTTAGCACTAGCTCTTTCCCTTTGTTGGGTGGCCTTCATTTAAGTCAATTTCCTTTTGGTCCTTTGCAAGGTGACGATATGTTTTACTACTTCAGTCCGTATCATATCCTCGATGCACTAGTGTAGATCTAACTTATTTGGCAAGGGAATGGAAGCCAAATTTATAATCATTTCCAAAGCTCTATATTAGGATCCTGGAGGTATGGGATGAGTGGCTGAATTCTAGATGACCAATATGAGTTTCTCTTTATCCATATCCAGGACTGAGGAGAGCTTGGTATGATGTTTTTCTACGAACTGAGAAATTTCAGCTCTCAACTTCTCTCTTGCGGATTTGTGCCTGGCCTCGATCTCTTCCTTTGCATAATTTTTTCCCAATGTGACAACCTGTGAAAGTTCTGAAGGGGTTGAAGAAGAGGTGGAATCAAAGGAAATAAGGAAGCCCAGTTTTTTTTTGTCAGGACTTCTGAGCAAGGAGATCTTGTCATCAGAAAATTCGATGTCTAGGTCCTTAGGTCCTTTAGTTCTCTGCCTTTTATTGGGGTGTCCTTCCTCTTCCCCCTCCATGAACCCTTGAATACCTAGGGGGTTTCCCTGTTCCTTCCCTTCTGCCTCAACAAGTACATTGTCTCATTTTCCTTTAGCAGCTAAGGATTCAGCCTCCATCTCTGTATCCAAAGGCCACGTATTAGAGTTAGCTTTCCATTCAATAAGAGGATAGGTTCATGTGCATATGATGTTGATTTAATCTTCTTCTTCCTGCATGTGATGAACCCCTTAGGATCATAGTGCCAGACATCACCCCACAGGAAATTCATCTCCTGTAACATCCTTTCCACAGTGGAGAGGGCATGCCTTGACTTATTGGTGAAAAGACCTACAAATTTTGGGAGCCTGAAGATGTATCCCTCTTTTGCCGGCACAAAGTGGGCTTGGTCGGCACTTAGGACCTAATGGATGAACTCGAGGGCGAAAATCATCATGGACGGGAAAACTGGAAAATGATAAGGAGGTACTTCAGCACCATAGACCTTGATCTCGATGTGATCTTCGAACATGTACCAATCACCTGTGCAATCTATTTCACTGAACTGGAGCCATTCCTTTTGCTTAGGAAAAATTCTGGGTGGGGCGCTGTCGTGTATGATAGCATAGGTTATGTACATGAAATTAGTAACAAATTTTGCATACCCCTTCCCCTCTGGATGTCGGTGAACTGTCGGAGTCCACTCAAGAATAGATTTGGGTTCAACGTTTCTCCTAGAGAACCTGTTCAGGCCTAGACCTTCAAACTTATCCACATGCTCAAATAGGAATAAGTAGAAAACCAGGGAGTAATATTTGAAAGAGAAGAAGGACGACATGTCTTGGAACTGGGCTTTGATAGCCAAGGCTAGAAAGGTGGGGATATCCAAAAGGATCTCAACCTGCATCATGAGCCATAGAAACCCTAAACCCACCTTAGTTACTACTTCAGTAACTTTAAACCCTAGCATTCCCGAGATAACCACTAAAATGGGTTGTATGGTGCTATGGAATGACGAAAGCGGGATTGACTTTGTGTGAGGGAAATCCAATAGGCGTGAGTCAGAGATGAGATCAAGGAAACCATTATGTTTTTACATGGGTTGATTCGAGAAATGGCAGGAGAGAGTGACTTCTGAAGAACTCTATATTAATCAGAATGTTCCAAAATTTTCATGAAGAAAATTGGAACATTAATTTTTTCTTATTTCATCTAGGAGGTGAATAAAATGGGTAAAAGGCCCATGAGTAGGAATTAAATCCCTCATAGTGTCAAAGGGGTCATCATTGGAGCTCGTTTTCACACCCACATGTAACAATGTTACCGATGAAATAGGTAACCATACTGTTACCAACTTTTTTTTGGTAGTATAAAAAGCACTCGATTTTGAAAAGTGGTGATGCAGAATCACCTTTTTTTTTTGGAGCACATTTTCGACACTCTAATATTTTTATTTATGAAGTATGAATATTTGTTTTAAAATGTTAGTGATTTTCATGCTAATTTTGAAATGTGTTGATGTAGCATCAATTTTTTTTTTAGAGCGGTGATTTTCATGCTAATTTTGAAACATATTGATGCATCATCAACCTTTTTTTTTAAGAGTCGCGATTTTCATGTTGGTAATAAAACACAAAACTTAAATAAAAAAATATATATAAAAGAAAACCAATAAAAATGTAAAAAAAAACAAAATTAACTCGTAAAAATAAAAAATTTAAACAAAAATAAATTAAAAAAACAAAAAAAACAAAAAAATTCAAAAATTATATCAAAAGAAATGACAAAATTTGAAAAAAAAACACATAATTTAAAGGACAAAAACAAAAATCAACCCAAAAAAATAAAATAAAAAAACATCAAAAACATTTTTTCTAAGTTATTAAAAAAAACCATATAGTTAAAAAAAAAAAAATTAAATAGAAAATTTAAAAATAATTTAAATTACAAAATTAAAATTTAGATAAAAAGAATAAAATACAAAAAAGAAAAAATTAAATTTAAAAATTTAAATTAAAGTAATAATAAGAAGAAAAAAAAAACAAATTCTAAAATTAAAAAAAAAACAAATTAAAAAAAAAAAAAAAAAATTGAAGAGAAGAAAATTAAAATAAAAAACTATCATTAAAAAACAAAAAAATGAAAAACCATCATGAAAATAATTAAAACAAATATCCATAAATTTAATGTTTTTTTTTAAATGAAACAATTTATAAAATTTTAAAAAATGAAAAACTAAATAAACTAAAGGATTAAAAAAAAATTAAATTAAAATTAAAATTTAATAAATCTAATAAATAAATTCTAAATTTTAAAAATAATTAATCTAAAATATTAAATTTAAAAACAAAATTTCAAAAAAATCTAAAACAATTTAAATTTAAAATAAAAAATTTGAATTAAAAAACAAATAATTTTAAATTTTTTGAATTTAAAAAAAAAAAATATTAAAAAAAAAAAAGAATTTTTTGATCGTGGTGGCGCCGCCAATCGGTCTCTCGCCTAGGTGGCGGCGTAGGCCAGTCGCTGGGCGGGAGGCCGATTCCGAGAATCGCCTTCCCGCAGCAGGAGGCCGATTCCGGGAATTTCCCTCCCGCTACGGGAGGCCGATTCCGAGAATCTCCCCATGTCGGCTTCGGGAATCGCCTAAGGCCGATTCCTAGAACCCCCCGGCCGCGGCGCGAGAGGTCGTATCTCCCGTGAATCGTTCTCTGGGCAGAGGCCGATTCTCGGGAGGGATTTTCTCCCGAGGTCAATTTCGGGAATCACCCTCCCGTCGTAGGAGGCCAATTCCGGGAATCGCCCTCCCGTCGCGGGAGGCCGATTCCGGGAATCGCCCTCCTGAGGCGGGAGGCCGATTCCGGGAATCGCCCTCCAGCGGCGGGAGGCTGATTCCCAGAATCGGCCTCCCGCCACGGGAGAGCGATTCCCAGAATCGGCCTCCCATCGCGGGAGGGCGATTCGGAATCGGCCTCTCGCGAAGGGAGGCCGATTCTAGGAATCGCCCTCCCGCGGCGGGAGGGCGATTCGCGGGAGGGCGATTCGCGGGAGGGCGATTCGGAATCGGCCTCTCGCGAAGGGAGGCCGATTCTAGAACGCTCCCGCGCGGAGTGGCGATTCCCGGGACCCGCTCCCCGCGACGGAGGGTTACTCCGGGACCGCCCCGCCGGCGGAGGGTTTATTCTCGGAATCGACCTCCCGCCCAATAGCCGGCCTCTGCCGCCACCTGGGCGGGAGGCCGATTGGTGGCACCACCACGATCAAAAATTTTTTTATTTTATTTTTTATTTTTTTAATTTTCAATATATTTTTTTAATTTGTTTTTTTTTTTAAATTCAAAAAATTTAATTTTTTTTTTTTTAAATTTAATTTTTGTATTTGAAATTTAATAAAATCTAATATATATATTTTTAATGTAAGTTTATATATATATATATATATATATATATATATATATATATATATATATATATATTTTATAACTTAAATTTAATTTATTTTTTAAAATCTATTTGTTTTTTTAATATATATTTTTTTAAATTTAATATTTTTATTGTATTTTATTTTTAATTAATTTTTCATTTTTTTTTACTTTTAATTTCAATAATGTTTTTTTATTTTAAAGTTTTAAATTTATTAAAATTTAATATATTTCTTTAAATTTATTTATTTATTTATTTTTTTTTTCTCATTTAATAAACATTTTCTTTTTCTTTTTTAAATTTAATTTTTATATTTTATTTTTTAAAATTTCTTTCCTTTTTTAACTTGTTTTTTTTTTTTAATTTAATATTTTTATTTTGTTTTGTTTTTTAATTTTTTTTATTTCTATATATTTTGAAATTTTAATCTTTAATTTTTTTTTATTTTTTTTATTTTATTTTTTTCTTAAATTTTAGGTTTTTTTTAATGTTTGAATTAAAATTTTTATTTTGTTTTTATTTTTATTTTTTTATTCCTATATATTTTTAAATTTTAAGCTTTGAAATGCTTTTATTTTTTAAATTTATTTTTTTTCTTAAATTTTAGGTTTTTGTTAATGTTTGAATTTTAAAAATTAAAAAATGTTATTTCTATTTTTAAAAATGTAAAAAATGTGACACAATTTTGTTTTGAGGATGTTTTTTCAATCTTTTTTTCAACCAACAATTTTGTTTTTAACATAATTTTATAAAATGTTGAAATTTGACCTTCAAAAAAAACCAAGTGCGTTCTAGAATACACTTTTTTTGTTTTTGGGGTGTTTTTTCATGTTTTTTGAGTCTTTTTGGGTTAGAGTTCCCGTTTTGGGGTCAGGTTACCTATTTCATCGGTAACAGTGTTATGTGTGAACAGGCTTATTTGCAAGTAGACAAGGTCAAGTTTGACTAGGTCAACAATGTTGCCATAGGAGGAGTGGCTTACTTTGGAAGACAACGTAGTGTGAATGAGGAAGAGGATATTTGGTGGAGGAAATCCTAATGGATGGGGTCCATGGAGAAAGAGCTTTCACTTGTTTAAAAGGAGGGCAAGGAAACCATTGTTTGGCATGCTTGTATGATTCATCTCATTGTCTATTCAGACAATTGTGCATTCTTTGTTGTTTAGCAAGAGTTTCTGGGAGGAATTCCTGTTTAGGATTCCTTCTCCTTATTGAGAGGCCTCTTGAGGGATTGCACTAATTTTCCTCACATCTAGGCTTGAGGCCAAGCATCCTCCATCAAGACAGCGTTATCTCTATAGCAGAATAATACTGTGTTGCTGGGTGTTGCAGTGAGGGTTCACTACACCACCTCCATCAGCTATTTTTCAAAGGAGGAGTCTCTCTTCCCTTTGAGTGATCAGATTGGAGGCATTCTAGAGTATATTGCAGAATTTTTCATCAAGGCCAACTCATTCCCTAGCCCTATAGCGCAGTTCCATCCGGTGTCTGCGTTATTTTAGAGGAGCATTTGCAGTAGGGCTCTTGCAAATTGTTGGAGGATGAGATATTTGGTGAAGGGATCAGCCTTTCATTCTAAAGATCCATTGGAGGAGGCATATTCAGTTTGGAGATCATCTACATCCATCTCCATCTAGTTGTATTTCTGAGTTGCTGCTGCTACCCAGCAACTCCGACATTTTGCAGATTTTGTATTTTATTGCCAATCCTTCCAGGATTGACATGAGGTAGTCTTTTGGAGCTGAGATCTTCACTCCCATTGTTGTATTGGGCCATAAATTTGTATATCTATGTATTTGACATATGTTATCATGCAGTTTCTCTATAAAACTACGCTTTCATAGCTTGAGCATCTGTGTAGCAGTATTTTATCATGTATCTTGTACTTGTTTCTTGAGGCTGATCATTGCCTATCCTGAGTGGCCTTTTTCCTCAAGCTCTTGTACTCATTTTCTGCTTCTATTTCAATGAGAAGGATATGAATTTCTCTCAAATTTATATTATTTGAGTGTTGCTATTGCACCATTATTGTGTTTTCTTATTGCTGGAGCTCCAACTTTAGAATATCTTGAGATATTCTCATTGTTGTAGCATTTTCCTGATTTGGGAACATTATAGTGGTATCAAAGCATGATCTCTGGCTCAGCCGGTGGATCTCAGCCATCATGCTATCAAGGAGAGAGAAGATGAAGACTCCACTATGTGGAGAGGAAAGGGAAGATAAGCTTACCAAGCTTCTTCCAAGATCTGTACTGAGCATTCATGAAGAATTTGAGAAGATAAGAAGGGAGATTTGTACAGGATCTCCAAGAGGGTTTGAAACTAATTCAAACTCTAGATTTTCTTGTAGGGGATGTGAGCATGCAGCTACACCCTATGATGTATAGCACAGTCACATGGCCAGATTTGCCATGAGAGGAGAAGAAGAAGGAGGAATGCCGAAGGAAATAACTCTTAGTGGTTTCTTGCATTAGTATGAATCTCAAACTCAGAAGTTTAGAGATCATATTACTTTTCCAGAGTTTTTCAAGATCACGGTGAGGAGGAGTAAGCAGCATAATGAGGATATATTTCTTCTATCTATATTTGATGGTTCCCCTAATTGTTTATCCAGGGCTTGCCTAAAAGAGCTAGACACCTTTTTGCAGCAGCATCAGATTTCCGAAGATGAAGCCATCAGAGTAGCAGCGCTGCACTTGGGAGGTAAGGTCTATGCATGGTAGTTATTTGAGTCATTTACTTTGAAAAATGCAAATACCTATTCCTATGCAATGTTCATTAGATCTTTGATGAGGAGATTTGGTAGGAGAAATTCTGAAACACAGGTGGAGGAAACAAACACATTCAAAAAAAAAAACCCTTGTATGTGATAAAGAAAACCATAGACTCAGAATCATTTCAGAGAACCATGAAGGAGGCTGATATCTTGCATGATAATTTATTGGAGGCAAGACCTTCATCTTGAAATTTGGCATAAGGAGGCATAGAGATCCTTTTTGCAAAAAAGGATCCAATCATTGGAGGGTTGCCCAATCATGTTGAGGAAGCTGAGGGCAACAACGTTTTCATTTCTAGAGTTGATCTAGTACCTCAGGCATAGGAAGGAGGAGCTCTTGCTCCAACTAGAGGGATTCTTGCAGCTTTTCAAGGAAGTCCCCAGGATCTCATACATGGAGGTCCAAGCATAATCAATGAGCAGCATGATTGTCTAGCATGGTAGCTGGAAGGAGGAGGAAGGGAAGAATAGCAGCATCAATTGATGAGGAGCACACACCCTTCTCTATTTCAGAGAGCTAGTGCAAAGAGGAGGTAGACTGTATTGCGCTGTGAGAGCAAGGGCAAGGTTTCCCAACCATATATACAGTCCACTCTTGACATTGATCTCTCACTGCATAGAGGCATTCCACCGGGGAGGCCACCAGATCTATCATTGATGAGAGACATTTTGTCTTTGGATTCATCGCTCTTGGATTTTGGAGAGGTGAAGAGTTTGGAGGGGAACTTTGGCATGGGGAATTTCAAAGTAGCAGACAGCAGCAGGAGGAGAGCTTCACATGCCATATCACCAGCGTTGTCTCTTGGGAGGATTGATCCTTACTGTAGATCTCAGCTTTTAGTAGAGTACTCCAAGGATCTTGGTGCATGCATGATTCTAGATGACCTAGATAGAGATGATGAGTATATGGTGGATGATATGGTCATCTATTCACATGGCAGAGTCTTCTTGACTAGAGATTCTAGTCTCAAGGAGAAGTTGATGCATGCAACACATGAGGACTTCTTTTCCATGCTTTTTGATGCATATCTTGCCTTGGCAGAGGAGTTCATTTGGGAGGGAATTCAGCAAGACATATTTCAGCATATGGAGAGATGCAGAGCCCGAATGATGATGGAGAGGATGTGACAACCACCTTCCTACTCATTGGGAGTAAGCGAGCATTTTCAGTTGAGCCATTTCAGCTCAAGTCTTCTAGTGCATGATGGAGAATGTACAATTTCACCTTATGTTTTGTACTTGTATTTTTATGAGCAACATATTGTACCAAGGAGGTTTATTCCTTCTTGCATATTGCATCATGATGTGCTTGAAGCCATTTGTACCATTGATATTGGCTATCTCATTGGTGGTTTGTGGGGAAAGCCACATGATTCTTGGTGTGTACCATTGGCACCAAATTGTACTTTCATATTTCTATCTTGTAAAATGATTGTGGCAAAAAACAAGTGGCTAGAAGAGCACTTGTTTTTGTTTGATTTGATGCAAGCAAGGGATGCACTGCGTCGGTTCCTTGTGTGGGACACTGATTCACTTTCTGGTTGTCATGTGACAACTTGTTTTCATTGGTTTTTTCTTCCATGTATTGCTAATATGTATATGTTCATGGGAGGCTTTGATTAGAGATTGGGCTTGAGATTGAGGATGCCCATTGGAAGCATGATTCTCCTTACTATACATGTTGTAAATTTTAGGAGGAACCATGGGCCAACCATGAATGCCACATTACATTTCCTTCCTTCTTGTGGGAGGAACCACTTAAAGAATTTGGGGAGGCACTCCATGGACCATGAGGAAATGGAGGAGTTAGCATGGTCAACTCTTTTTCCTTCGAGGATGAGTGGAGACTCATCTATGAGCCACTCCATTTATATGAGAAAAACATATGGTGAGAGTATTGTTGATTTTCATAATGATTTGTCTTTATATATGCATCTCTTAACCATATATTTGCAGGGATTTTCTCAAAGGAGGGATATTATTCCTTTTAGATTTGATGGTCTACATAAGGCCATTATGGATGATCACTCCCTAAGTGAATATGGGGAGGATATTTCTTGTGGAGAACATACTCACATTGCACATGACATCATTCACTTTCTCTAGAAGATTGGGGCAGTAAGAAAATGGTGGGGAGGCCACCCATCATTTTACTTTCTATGGAAATGGAGAGTCAAACTGTGTTGGCTAAATTTGAGGGACCATTGTCCTTCTCCTTTACTTCACAAGGCAGCCAGCATGATTCTACTTATGTTCCCCTTGGTTGATACTGCTAGAGCTCTTCTTGGGAGCATGATTGGAGGAGAGACACATTGGGTGAATGTGTCCTTGGAGGGAGAAAACTCCCACACACTTTGCACTACATGTTCTAAAGGGAGCATGGGACATGACATGGTTACCTTAACAGCACATTTGTTACTTTATGAGGTGATTCATATGATGGAGGAGATGCCATATGATGATGACTTCCAACTCATCATATATGGAGATACTTGAGCCAGCATGATTTGCAGCATTGGAGGAGAGATATTTGGAGATCTAGTTCTCATCTTGCCACTTGAGGGCAAGTATTTTGCAGCCCAGGATCAACACTCTCTGTACACTTATCATGAGTGGAGAGATGGATAGCGTGGGGTAGGCTACATTGTCTACCATGAGCATATTTTCATCCCACCTAATTTGCTGGAGCCAAAGGTGGATGACAGCTTTCAGCAGTTGCCTAGTTGGAAGGTGACTCATTTTGCATGCCTCATAGCTTGGAGATGGAGGATACATATGGGAAATATAGTTCCCATTTTGTTTCAGATCCCATTCTTCAAGGGGACCTCTAGACATCACTTTTCTATCCTCTTGAGTATTTGACCTTTAAATGATGATGGCTTGATAGCTAATTTATATGCTGAGGAGGGGAAATGTGGAGGCTTGATAGATGAGATAGCATCACTTTCCTTGGAGGATATCATCATAAACAGATGCTACAGAGAGAGGAGGACAAAATAATTCATTATATCTTTGCACTTACTTGAGGACAAGCAATATTTGAGAGGGGAGGACTGTAATGTTCCAAAATTTTCATGAAGAAAATTGGAACATTAATTTTTTCTTATTTCATCTCGGAGGTGAATAAAATGGGTAAAAGGCACATGAGTAGGAATAAATCCCTCAAAGTTTCAAATGGATCATAATTGGAGCTGGTTTTCACACCGTCATGTGTGAACAGGGTTATTTGCAAGTAGACAAGGTCAAGTTTTATGCAATGTTCCTTTTTAGGATTTTCGGGAAAATGGTCGTCAGGGACGCTGTATAAGGAAGCCAATGTAAAAATAAGCTGAACTGGGACTTGTATCCATTTTTTCACCCTTCATACACTACTATTCTAGAATATGAGCTCAAATAAATAACCTCATGAAGGTTATTAAGATCCTCCAAACCTGTATATCCCAAACAATGCTCAAAAGGGAGAGCTACAACAATACATAAAATTCAACAAGTAGAAGCAGTGAAATATCAACACATATGGTGCAATAAGAGTGCATATCCATTATATTAGGTGTAGCAACAAATAGATATAGAAGAACTTGAGGTAACCCCTCTCAAGTCAGGCCAAATCAGCCCCAAGACAGATGTACATGCAACAATGAAAGTTCATAGCTACACAACCCAGAAAAAAGCTATGACTGCACAATCGATAGGGGAAAATGATTGAAAATTGATATAGATACAATTATATAGCAATAAAATTCTCAAATAAAGTGGGGAAGTAAGATATCAACCCTAGAAAATAATACTACCACAATCATCTAAGGGATTGGCCAAAATACATTAAATGGAAAAATACCGGAGTTGCTGGGTAGCAGCAGCAAATCAATAAAAATACAGAAATGGATAAGGATCGAAATGCTACAAATGATAAAGAAACCTCCTCCAATTATCTTCAAAGTGAAAGGCTGCTCCCTTCACTAAAGATTGCACTCTCCAATCCACAGTGTGAACCCCTCCTGCAAATACCCTCTGGAAATAACACAATATGGGGAAAAGACTGCACTGTGAATGAGATGAAAGATATGGCCCAATGCCAAAATATACAATGAAGCTCCGGGATCTTCCCCACTGATCTCCTAGAGAAATAATGAGCTCCTCCTCTGCAAAATAGCTCCAGAAGTGGATGATAATGGATCCTCATTGCAACCCCCAGCAACTCAACGTTTCTGCCAAGCTAGAAAATGTTGTAGCTGAATATGGTTACCTTGGTCTCAAGCCTGGATGTGATGAGAATGAAGATCAGGTCCTCCAAAGCTTCCTAATTAACGAGAGGAAACTTCTAAATATAATTCTCCCTTGTGCTAAGCAGCACAAGCTATCCCAGTTGAACAACTGGAGAGAGCAGAGCAAAATTGAAATGTTCATCATAATGAGAAATGGCTCTCTTTCCCTCTTTTATGCCAAGAGGAGGATTCCTTGCCATGGACCCCGCCCATTAGGGTTTCTCTCATCCAATAATATCCCTCCTATGAAAACTGAGTTGTCCCACTTGGTGACTCACTCCCTCCATGCCGAATTGTTTGACTTGGTCAAACTGGACCTAGTTTTCTTGCATTTTCCCCTTTTCACACTAGGAGATGACAAATAAGCCACTTAAGTGACCCATTTACACATTTGGAGTGTTTATTATGCTTCTTCATGGGCCCCCTTACCCATTTTATTCTTTTTCAAAATGAAAATTTTGAAAATTTTGGAACATTACAGTCCTCTCCTCCCAAAGATTGCTTGTCCTCAATAAAGTGCAAGGGTAGACTGATTCTCGTTCTCCTCTGCTGCAGCACCCATGTATGATGATCTCCTCCAAGAAATAGAATGCAATCACATCAATAAAGCTCCCACAACGCCTCTCCTCATCATGTAAATTAGCTACCAAGCTATCATCATGAAAAAGTGAGGTGCTCAAGAGAGTGGCAAAGTGTTGTCTCGAGGTCATCCCAAGGTATGGAGTTGAAAATGTGTTGGGAGACATTATCCCCATGTGTATCCTCCATCCCCAATCAATCAACCATGCAAAATAATTCACCTTCCAACTAGGCAACTCCTGGAAATCATCCTCCACCTTGAGTCCATGTAGAATAGGTGGGCTGAATATCTGATCATGGTAAGCTTCATAGCATACCCCACGCTGTCCTCTTCTCCACTTATGATAAGTGTGGAGTGAAAGATGAATTTTGGCTGTAATAGTGTTGCCCTCAAGTGGCAAGATGAAGTTTAGATCTCCAAGGATCTCTCCTTCAACACTGTAAATCAAGCTGACCCAAATCATCTCATATGTGATGAGTTGGAAGTCATCATCATATGGTGTTCGATCAATCATATGGTTCACCTCATGGAGAAAAAAATATCTTGTCATGGTGACCATATCCTCGTCCATACTCCGCTTAGAGCATGTACTGCAAAAAGTATGGAGGTCTTCTCCCCCAAAGAACAAATCCTTCCAATTTGTTTCTCCTCCCTTATGATACATATGGGGCTGCTGCTGATATATGGCTGAAACATAATGATCTTCAAGAGTGACCCAAGCCATCCCATCAAATCCAACACCCATGGGGTGCCTCCCCAAAAAGCTCAAGCTATCCAAATCGCTCCTCCCATTTGAAAGCAAGAGATGCAACATGGAAATCAAGGTTGGCCCACTTGTTTTTCTGAAATATGAAACGTGAGAAATATGGAGAATCATATTCCCTATGGGCATCCTCATCTCTTGTGCCACTCCTCCCATGGTGCTTCCCATGTCCAACGTTCTATTAGCATAATATGGAAGCATAAATCTGTGAGAGCAAGAAGGTGAAACATAGCTCCACACATGGAACCAACACTGGGCATCATTGGCCTACCTCAATATATAGTGTAAAAAGTTCCCTTTTATCCACTTGTTTTCTGCCACATTCATCCTGCAAGATGAGATCATGAAAACATAATTTGGTGCAAATGGTGCACACCGAAAATGTTGTGGCTTTCCCCCACAATCCACCAATAAGATGGCCATCATAATTTCTGTAATTGACCATAAGTACAACAAAACATAATGTGCAAGAAGGAAATACCCTCCTTGATATGATATGCTACTCAAAAAGAAAAGAGAGTGCAAAACATAAAGAAAATAGTTACCTCCCTCATCATGTACTCTGGTCTTTGAGCTGAAATGGCTCAAGCGAAAATTCTCCCTTACTGCAATAGCGTAGGGAAGTGGTTTTGCCAAAAATATCATCATCTCTCGAGCTATGCATCTAACCATATGCCGATATACATCCATTAGGATGCCCTCCCAAGTGGACTCCTCCATCAACGAATAGTATGCATAAGAATGCATGAAAGGAGAATCCATAAATGCTGCATGTAGGTGTCTCCCCTTGTGCTTGTGAACCCAAGCCAAGAAGATCAAGATATAGTAAGGGATGCTACCATCCATTACTCCCTCATCCTCATCTCCTACATGTCTCCAAGGTACATCACTTGTGATGGTTTTGGAAACACTTCAACAAGTAATCCCAACTCTGAAGTGACAGCACTGCTGGCCTGTGGAGTAGGGCCACTGTCATCTCAAAGCTCAATTTTTAGACATAGATATCGTAAAAGACTCTAATCATCATTTTGTTGCACATATAGAGTCCCTCCCATAAACAAGGTACTGCTTGGGCATCTAAGTCCAAGGAGAAACCCCTTTGCACTATGCTAGTGCCTCCTCCAGCTCCTGCAACATCTGAATATAATCTGAGCAACAAGAATGTTTGCTGCTCCTCCATACTTCCACCATAACCAATATGTGAAGGTGGCATAATTAGTGGTAATAAGAATTCCATATCATCATACTACACCCATGCTCCTCTCTGCCCCATGGTGTAAGTATCCTTCCAGTCCTCCTCCTCCTCCATACCCCATGAAAAAGGATAGGTCCTATGTCGGCCAAACTATCTCAAGAGTAGCCAACGCAGCATTGCCTCTTCCTGCCATGTATCATAAACTTGCTAAAGGCTCACCATCCTCTTGCATTTCATCTACATCCACTCAAATTCTTTTGGATGTCCCCCTTCATCCTGCATCTTGGTATCCTCCCAACAAGGGCTACCATCTTCCCAAAACATATTTTGGCCTTTGCATTTCATGGGACATTGAAATGCAATCTCTTCCATGACAAGGTTTCTAAACCCCAACCAATGGTGGTACACAACATATCCATGATGTATAAGGATGATGGCACAACGCAGTGAAAACTTCTTTCTCTAGATAATCAACATGCAATGATATACAACCCTCCATGAGAAATAAAAACCTAGGCATACCTTAGAGAGTTTCGGAAGAATCTTGTGTTGCTGCAAGAGTCTCTTCCTCAATAGTGTTGGATGCCTCAATGGATGGAGATAAAGGTTGCCTCTCCATCACTATGAAAACACTGGTATGTGCCTCTGCAACTGGTGGTGAGGGCTCCTCCCTCTTTTGACCAAATCTTCTGAACAATATTTGAGAAAAATCAACAAGAGTAGAAACCATTGCATGGTCCCAATGGCTGAACCACCAAGTCTTTTCTTCACCCTCAAGGTGCAGCACTGCAAATTATACAACCTCTCTATCTACTACAAGATGTAGCAGGAATAAATCCTCTAGTTTCTTCATCCAAGCCTCTACTGCACATGTGAGTGATCCATCAAATGTGGACAATAGAAATATATTGCCTCTCATCATCCCATAGCTGTGGGGTCTTCTCTCTTCTTTATGCTGAATACATTGTGGAAAAGATAGAGTCTCTTGGAAGGCTCTAGTGTTTTCTTGGTACTTAGCAAGATACTCACTTATAATTTCGAATTCCAAGTGTTTCTCATGCTCCATTTCTCCTCCTTAGTGAGAGTAGGAAGTGCATGGTCCTTCCTCTTCTCTTTCTTCAGTCTTGTAAACCTCCTTGGAGATGCCCTTGATGGATATAAGAACTAATGAGAGTAATCTCATCCTCTACATCATCTTGATCTCTTCTGTCTCTAAAATTCAAACTTCCATAGGCTGGGCCAAGTTCGAATCTCCGATACCACTATAATGTTCCTTTTTAGGATTTTCGGGAAAATGGTCATCAAGGACACTGTATAAGGAATCCAATGTAAAAATAAGCTAAACTGGGACTTGGATCCATTTTTTCACCCTTCATACGCTACTCTTCTAGAATATGCACTCAAATAAATAACCTTAGGAAGGTTATTTAGATCCTCCAAACCTGTATATCCCAAACAATGCTCAAAAGGGAGAGCTACAGCAATACATAAACTTCAACAACTAGCAGCAGTGAAATATCAATACATATGGTTCAAGAAGAAAGCATAGCCATTATATTAGGTGTAGCAACAAATATATATACAAGAACTTTAGGTAAGCCCTCTCAAGTCAAGCCAAATCAGCCCCAAGACAGATGTACATGCAACAATGAAAGCTCACAGCTACACAACCCAGCAACAAGCTATGACTGCGCAATCCATAGGGTAAAATGATTGCAAACTGATATAGATATAATGATATAGCAATAAAAAGCTCAAATAAAGTGGGGGAGAAAGATCTCAACCCCAGAATACAATACTACCACAATCCTCTAAGGGATTGGCCAAAATACACTAAATAGAAAAATGCCGGAGTTGCTCGGTAGCAGCAGCAACTCAATAACAATACAGAAATGGAGAAGGATGGAAATGATACAAATTATAAAGAAACCTCCTCCAATTATCTTCAAAGTGAAAGGCTGCTCCCTTCACTAAAGATTACACTCTCCAATCCACAGTGTGAATCCCTCCTGCAAATACCCTCTGGAAATAACGCAATATGGGGAAGAGACTGTGCTGTGAATGAGATGAAACATATGGCCCAATGCAAAAATCTACAATGAAGCTCTAGGATCTTCCTCAGTGATCTCCCAGAGAAATAATGAGCTCCTCCTCTACAAAACTAGCTCCGGAGGTGGGTGATAATGGATCCTCACTGCAACCCCCAGCAACTCAACATTTCTGCCAAGCTAGAAAATGTTGTAGCTGAAGATGGTTACCTTGGCCTCAAGCCTGGATGTGAGGAGAATTAAGATCAGGTCCTCCAAAGCTTCCAAATGAAGGAGAGGAAATTTATAAATAGAAATCTCCCTTGTGCTAAGAAACACAAGCTATCCCAGTTGAACAACTGGAGAGAGCAGAGCAAAATCGAAATATTCAACATAATGAGCAATGGCTCTCCTTCCCTCTTTTTATGCCAAGAGGAGGCTTCCTTGCCATGGACCCCACCCATTATGGTTTCTCTCATCCAATAATATCCCTCCTATGAAAATTTCACTGTCTCATTTGGTGACTCACTCCCTCCATGCAATGTTGTTTAACTTGGTCAAATTGGACCTAGTCTTCTTGCATTTTCCCCATTTCACACTAGGAGATGAAAAATAAGCCACTTAAGTGACCCCTTTGCACATTTGGAGTGTTTATTATTCTTCTTCATGGGCCCCCTTACCCATTTTATTCTTTTTATTAAAGGAAAGCAAAATTAATGTTCCAATTAACTTAATGAAAATTTTGGAACATTACATTTGACCAGGTCAACAACGCTGCCATAGGAGGAGTGGCTTACTTTGGAAGAAAACGCAGTGTGAATGAGGAAGATGATATTTGGTGGAGGAAACCCTAATGGATGGGGCCCATGGAGAAAGAGCTTTCACTTGTTTAAAAGGAGGCCAAGGCAACCATTGTTTGGCATGCTAGTATGATTCATCTCATTGTCTACTCAGACAATTGTGCATTATTTGTTGTTTAGCAAGAGTTGTCGGGAGGAATTCCTCTTTAGGATTATTTCTCCTTCTTGAGAGGCCTCTTGAGGGATTGCACTGATTTTCCTCACATCTAGGCTTCAGGCCAAGCATCCTCCATTAAGACAACGTTATTTTTGCAACAGAATAATATTGTGTTGCTGGGTGTTGCAGTGAGGGTTCACTACACTACCTCCATCAGCTATTTTTCAAAGGAGGAGTCTCTCATCCCTTTGGGAGATTAGATTGGAGGAATTCTGGAGTATATTTTATACTTTGGCATCAAGGCCAAATCATTCGCTAGCCCTACAGTGCAGTTCCATCCAGTGACTGCGTTATTTTAGAAGAGCATTTGCAGTAGGGCTCTTGCAGATTGTTAGAGGGTGAGATATTTGGTGAAGGGATCAGCCTTTAATTCTAAAGATCCATTGGAGGAGACATATTCAGTTTGGAGATCATCTACAACCATCTCCATCCAGTTCTATTTCTGAGTTGCTGCTGCTTCCCAGCAACTCCGGCATTTTGCAGATTTTGTATTTTATTGCCAATCCTTCCCGGATTGACATGAGGTAGTCTTTGGGAGCTGAGATCTTCACTCCCATTGTTGTATTAGGCCATACATATGTATATCTATGTATTTGAAATATGTTAGCATTTATTTTCTCTATAAAACTTCATTTTAATAGCTTGAGCATCCATGTGTAGCAGTATTTTATCATGTATCTTGTACTTGTTTCTTGAGGCTGAGCATTGCCTATCTTCAGTGACCTTTTTCCTCAAGATCTTGTAATCATTTTCTGCTGCTATTTCAATGACAAGGCTATGAATTTCTCTCACATTTATATGATTTGAGTGTTGCTGTTTCACCATTATTTTTTTTTCTTATTGTTGGAGCTCCAACTTTAGAATATCTTGAGATATTCTCATTGTTGTAGAATTTTCCTGATTTGGGAACATTACACAATCGTGAGCAGGAGGATAACATTTCGGATGAGCTGGGGAGTAATCTCCAGAATCTTGGTCCCCCGAGAATAAAGGAAGATGTCCTTACGCTCAATGTAGGCCTCCCCAATCTAGACAATATACTCCAGTAATGGATCGATTGTCAAGACAATTTGGTAATAAAGCCTTGACTCAACGACCCTAAACACATCTTCTTCCCTTCGCTGAAAATTGAAGAGATCAGCTCTGGTACGGGCTAATTTGAAGGGATATATTGGGTCATAGATCTGGGAGTGAGCATCAGTGAGGGGTTCGGGTCTAGGAGTAGTTCTAACTTCGTGAGCCTAAGGGGTTTCAGGTGCGAATATTTTCATTTTTTCCATGATAATTTGAACAAATAGTAAAAGGGAAATAGTGAAAGGGACATGACTAGATACCTAAAATAGCCATGAGGTAGCAGGGAAAGCAAAGCGAGAGTGAAAAGTAGCCAATACCTAAGTTTTTACCCGTCTGACAAAGTGAAATATCGGTAAATGATCAGTAAATTCACACAACTGAGAGTAAAACTCGATATAGAAACAATGTTTTACTAATTACCAAGGCAGGGTGACACATGTAGGGCTGATGTCATGAGAATGCTGAAAATGGGGCACGTGGCATATAGTGGTTGGCCGACAGCGGCTGGGTAGGTGGGAGCCACATGCTAGACAAGAGGGGTACCAGCCTTCGTACCCCCGACTAAAATTACCTTACCGTAGAATGCACCTACACCAACTGTTGTACTGGTGGGTCCCTTTAATATTTTTTGGGTTGAACGAGGGCATTCTAATTGGCCGCAATGAGGGCTAATGTCACCTCCTCCGGCGGGTTGGATTCAATCCCCTTTTCTCCCCTTGGATGTCGACGAAAATGAATATTTTCTACTGGTGTTTGATGGGTGGCTCCTCCACTAGCATGTGCACGCAGTGGCCCCGGTATATGGTGTTGAGGAGTGGTCATGTCAGCATTATCTTCATCCTGTCCACCCATAGGATTGCGACACTTTTTTTTTCAAGCTCTTCTGATAGCTTTGCTACTCCCTGTCCTTTGAACCTATGGTTCCTTTGCACAGTCGCCCCATTTTCTTTTACTGGTGCGATCAAAAGCCAACACATACTTTGTAATTATATCAACTACCACCATGATGACACTATTTGTAATATTCCTAATTATCTTTTTGTTAGTTGGAATATTATTTTTTCTTTTGTTAATAAGATAGATGAATAAGAGGGTAGAGAGACCCATAAATCTTTCTACTAGGAATAAAACCACTTCTAATGTGGATGTGGATCATTGTAACAGCTGAATAAAGAACTTTTGGGTGTGAATAGGGGTTAAAGCATGTGGATAGGGTCAAGGTTGAACAAATCAACAACGTTGTCATGGATATAGTGGAGAGTTAATGGATGACAACGTAGTTATGATGGAGGTGTAATATTCCTAAATTAGCATGCAACTAATTGGAATATTGATTTTTCTCTTGTCATTTAGCTAGATGAATAAATGGGTAGGGAGGCCCATAAATCTCTTTAGTAGGCATAAAATCCCTCTTAATATGAAAATGTGTCATATCTATAGATGGATAAAGAACCCTCATGTGTGAACAGGGGCTGATGCATTTTGACCAGGTCAAGTTTGACCAAGTCAACAGTGCTGGTAAGGAGGGAGTGGATCTTCAATAAAGACAGCGTAGTGGGAATAGGAGGAAGATTCCATGAAGGTGGAAACCCTAATGAGTGGGACCCAAGGTGAGAAGGCTCACATTTGTTTATAATGAGGGTAAGGTAGCCATAGTGAGTTAGGTTATTGATTATTGATTTTATGGTCTACATGACTATTTGCACTCTTCAGTTGTTTAGTAGAGATTGTTGTGTTGCTTAGCACCGGGTGTCCCCGAGTAGGAATCCCATTTACCTTCTTGAGAGGCCTCTTGGGGGAGAATTTCGCTTCATTTTCCACACTCAAGCTTAAGGCCAAGCTTCAGTCTTTAGCTACAATGCAAGTTCTATAGAGTATTGTGCTGTGTTGTAGAGTGTTGCAGTGGAGGGTTGAGAAACCCACTTCCGTAGCTAGTTTTCAGAGGAGGAAGCATTCGTGTTTTTGGGAGGTCAAAAAGGGAGGTTATTGAGCTTTCTTTCATATCTTGGCACCAAGCCAACATATTCCTATCACCTACAGCACAGTATCCCTCATTGACTGCGTTGTTTCAGTGAGAATTTGCAGCAGGGGTTTTAGTGCTTGATTTGGAGGGTGAAATCTTTGGTGTTTGGATCAACCTTTCACTTGAAAGATCTATTGGAGGATATATATTACTTATGTGTATTATATATAGCCATCTTCATCCAATTATTTAGTAGCAGCTACTATTCAGCCTTAGGGCTGCATTCCGACATTTTGGTTTTTTTGTAGATTTCAGGAAATCATTTCCGGGTTGTCTTGAAAATGTGTTTGGGGGTATAGATCTTTTTTCCCGGTATTATTTTAGCCCTATAACTTCACATTTATGTATTGACATCTTCTAGCAGCAGTTATATCTAATAAAAATACGCTGTCATAGCCTTGGGCATTTTTTGTGCAACAATATTCTTTATATTTCATGTACATGTTCTCTTGAGGCTTGTTTGGCCCATCTTGAGTGACTATTTCCTCAAGGAATTGTATAAATTTTGCTATTACAATTTTAATGTGATGTCTATATGATATTCTTACATTAAATGTCTTGATTTTTCACTACTATTTCCATTATTGTGTTCATGTATTGTTTTTCCCCCATTTCGGAATATCATAGTGGTATCAAAGCATAATCTTGGCTCAACCTGTGAGTTTCAAGCCAATATGCTATAAGGAGAAGAAGAGAAGAAAATGAGATCTAAATGATGAAAGGAATGAGCTTTGTCTGATCACTTTTCAGATCTAAGAAGAACCTCTCCAAGGAGTTCAATCATATGAAAGAGAAGATATGAAATGAAACCTTTAAAGGGTTTCAAGAAGAGGAAGGTTCATGTACCTCCTATCATCAGAAGAAAGAACCGGTGTTGCATAGAACTCCAAAGCAATGCACTATGCCCTTCTCTTTTGAGGAATAAGATAAGAGGCATGGAGATGGAAGGCACTTGGAACATGAGATTCTAAGTGGATACCTGGTAGAGTATAAGTCTCAACTTGGAGCTTTCAAGGAGACTCTAACTCTCCCACAATTCATTGAGCTCGAAGTGGAAAGGAGACCTTGCAGCAATAGGAAAATAAAGGGCAATAGATTTCTATTGTCTACTTTTGATGGGTCATCCACATGTACAGCCCATGCTTGGGGAATGAAGCTAGATACATTCTTCCTAATACATCCAGTGGTAGAGAAAGAAGCTGTTGAGATTGTAGCGCTACACATAGAGGGAGAAGAAAACATTTGGTGGTTCAGCCATTTGAGTCATGAAAGAGAGACTGCACTTGTAGATTTTTCTCAAAGGTTGATTAAGAAATTTGACAAGGAGAAATCAGAGGAGAAGAGGCCTTCACCACCACTTGAGGAGACTTGTACCAACACTGATACAGTTATGGAAGAATAGCCATCATCATCAGTAGTTGGGGAAACATTTACATTGGAGAATGGAACCCTTGTAGGAGTACAATATGTTCCAAAGCACAACCAAGGTATGCAAATGTTTCCATATTACATTATTTCAGCACATCTTATAGATAAGTATGGGAATATAGCATTGCATGACCTAGGGTCAATATTTACTACTGGGTTGGAGCAGCAAACTATCACTGCGCTGGGGAGCCTTGATTTGTTCAAGGAGGAGATGTACTTTCATCCTAGTGTGCCATTGTTGAGCTGCACACAACTCTTGGGGTTGGAGTGTAAATTTGTGGAGGATAGGATGAGAATGTTCCTAAACAATCCAATGCAGAACTATATGTTTAGCATTGAGCATGATCATGAGGCAGAAAATGCATCATTATGGAAATTAGCAACGTTGTCATTGAGAAGCAGTGATGAATTGGGGGCCCAACTATTATTGGGACATTCTGATGACCAATTTTCTTGTATGACATGGGATGGGCAGATGATTGATGTGATGTATTCTATCTTTCACTATTGTGATGGATCTTTACCTTCAGTATACTTGGATCCATATGGATTCAATATGGTCATTGATGAGTGGGCTTCACTGGGAGACATCCAAGGGGTTGCATTTCAACATCCTATGAAATGCAAAGGTAGAGATATGATTTGGGAGGATGGTATTCTCCATTGGAGGAGTATGAAGATGGAGCATGGTAGGAGACACCCACATTTGGATGAATGGGTGTGGATGATGAGAAAGAGGTTGGTGAGCCACTTGCATATCTATGACATAGGGTAGAAAGAGGCATGGTTGTGTTGGCTACTCTTGAAAGAGTTTAGCCATCAGATGACATATACTTCTTCAAAGGGTATGATGGTGGAGGAAACTTGGTAGGACACTTGCATCATACGACAGCAACGAGTTTGGGTGCATTGTGTTGCTATGACATTCATCATGTCAATAAACATATCTTCACCTCATGATTTGTATGATGGAGGTGTGAGGGGGCAGCAAGAGTTATTGTTTCTTTGGCTACTCTTGGGAGAGTATGGGCAGAATTTTTCCCATACTTGGCATGAGAATTCAGAAGAAAGGGATGGCACAATCAAAGTGCAAAGAGGCTACCCTTCAACATTGGAGGATCAGGAGGTACTCCCACATAGGAAGGAGACTCCCACACATAACAACATAATGGTGGATGACTTTGGCATATGGCATGTCAAAGAATGGAGTCATGGAGTGGTAAGAGCCTTACTACTAAGGCCAACAACATTGTCACTTAGGAGTATGTATCTATTGATGGAGTGTTCCAAGGGGAGTATGCAGTCCTTCATTTTTCAGATCCTTATGAGAAGATTCTCATGGGAGGGCTCATATTTGGACCTCACTTTCAGCCTACTCACTATGTATGGTAAGAAATGTTTTTTTTTACTTATTGATCATGTCATAAAGTATTTTCTATTAAAAAACTTCCCGGATTATCCACATTGCTAGAAAATGAGTGTCGACGTTTCGAATCCCAACGAGGATCCATCATCCCAAAAGATCTGTCATAAAGTATTTTCATCTTCTCACCTTCTATGTACAGTGCATTGCTCCAAAAGAGGGAAAAATTATCTTTGAGTTTCATGGTCACTCTAGGGCCAACATTTGTGATGCAGATAGCCCTTATTTGCATGACTTTGGGAAAATGTGGTGTTATCCTTATTATGCTCAGCTAATTTATAATGTCATTTACTACCTCATAGTAGATGAGAAAACATGCACAGCTAGCAACTTGTTGGGAGACAACTTTCCACATGATGTTTGAAGTAAAACTACGCTGTATCCACTGGGAAAACCATTGGTACCATCCAAACTTGCACATAACCTTCAGAAATTTTCAGATTTGGATACCACATGGTGATGAAGTACCATTAACTTTATATGGAATGGTTTGGGCTCATGAAACTAAAGGAGGGATCTTTGGGGATCCAGTTGTCCTTGTGTATCTTGAGGGAAACATTATCGCAGCCCAATATCATCAGCAAATATACACTTTCCATAAGTGGAGAGAGAGACAGCGTAGGGTAGGCCATTTTTTCTACCATGTTCAATTATTTAGCCCAACTACATTGCAAGAGCCTAAGGTGGAGGAGATTTTCCATGAGTTTCCATGTTGGAGGGTGACTCAATTTTTGTGGATGATAGCTTGGGGATGGAGGCTTCACCCAATATATTTCAGACTCCATGCCTTAGGAAGACCTCTAGACAACACATTTTTTCCTCCATGGGTGTTTTACTTTTTCTTGATGATAGATATTTGGGATGGTTACCAAAAGCTAACTTGCATATTTGGGAGAGGCAACTTGGAGATTTATTGATGAGACAACATCTAGTTCCTTGGGGGAGTTTATCATATGAGGATGCTACAGGAGGAGGAGAAGAGGCTCTTCAGTTCTATCCTTGCAGTTGCTTGAGGACAAGAAACATTTAGGAGGGGAGGACTATAATATTCCTAAATTAGCATGTAGCTAATTGGAATATTAATTTTTCTCTTGTCATTTAGCTAGATGAATAAATGGGTAGGGAGGCCCATAAATATCTTTAGTAGGCATAAAATCCCTCTAATATGAAAACGGATCATATTTATAGCTGGATAAAACACCCTCATGTGTGAACATGGGCTGATGCATGTGGACCAGGTCAAGTTTGAACAAGTCAACAACGCTGGTAAGGAAGGAGTGGATCATCAATAAAGACAACGCAGTGTGAATGGGAGGAAGATTCCATGATGGTGGAAACCCTAATGAGTGGGACCCAAGGTGAGAAGGCTTACATTTGTTTATAAGGAGGGCAAGGAATCCATAATGATTTAGGTTATTGATTATTGATTTTATGGTCTGCATGACTATTTGCATTCTTCAGTTGTTTAGTTGAGATTGTTGTGTTGCATAGCACCGGGTGTCTCTGAGTGGGAATCCTATTTCATTTCTTGAGAGGCCTCTTGGGGGAGCATTGCACTTCAATTTCCACACTCAGGTTAAAATCCAAGCTTCAGTCTTCAACTACAGCGCAGCTTCTGCAAAGTATCGTGCTGTGTTGCAGGGTGTTGCAGTGGAGGGTTGAGAAACCCACTTCAGGAGCTAGTTTTTAGAGGAGGAAGAATTCTTCTCTTTGGGAGGTCAGCAAGGGAGGTTATTGAGCTTTCTTTCACATCTTGGCACCATGCCAAAATATTCCTATCACCAACAGCGCAATATCCCTCATTGACTCCGTTATTTCAGTGAGCATTTGCAACAGGGGTTTCAGTGCTTGATTTGGAGGGTGAAATATTCAGTGTTAGGATCAGAATTTCACTTGAAGGATATATTGGAGGAGATATATTCGTTATGTGTATTATCTATATCCATATTCATCCATTTATTCAGTAGTATATGCTATTCATCCTTAGGGCTGCATTCTGGCATTTTGGTATTTTTGTAGATTTCAGGAAATCCTTTTCAGTTTGTCTTGAAAATGTGTTTGGGGGCATAGATCTTTGTTCCCGGTATTATTTGAGCCCTATAACTTCAGATCTATGTATTGAAATCTTCCAACAGAAGTTAAATCTAATAAAATTGTGATGTCATAGCCTTGGGAATTTGTTGTGCAACAATATTCTTTATATTTCATGTACATGTTCTCTTAAGGCTTGTTTGGCCCATCTTGAGTGACTATTTCCTCAAGGAATTGTATACCTTTTGTTGTTATAATATTAATTTTATGGCTATATGATCTTCTTACATTTCATGTGTCGATTTCTCACTACTATTTCCATTATTTTTTTCATGTATTGTTGTTTCCCCATTTGGGAATATTACAGGAGGAGTGTATGCATGAGAGTAACATCTTTAATGAGTGGCACCTAAGGTGAGGAAGCTCACCAAGAAATAAAGGAATGGAATGGAAGCCATAGAAGGAATTCTGATTATTTTTTATGTCTTAGTATTTTATGACTTTTTGCACACATCAGCTGTTTAACGGAGTCTATTGTGATGTTTAGTACAAGGGTGTTTTCGAGTGGAAATCCCACCCTGATCCTCGGGGGACTTCGAGTGCCCACTCAAGAGAGGTTAATTTAGCTTCATTTCCACCATCCACCATCAGGCCAAAATTCATCCATCATCCACATCATAGTCTCCTTCAGGAATTGTGTTATCTTGCAGGTCAGTAGCAGCGGAGGGTTGACAGACCCAGTTTCTGAGCTTGTTTTCTAGTGAGGGGAGAATACCTCCATCTGGGAGGCTATCAAGGAATTTCCTAAAGAATTATTACAACATTCAACATCAGGCCAGGAAACATCCATCATCTACAATGCAGTCTCCTTCAGAAACTACGTTATTTTGCAGGGCAGTTGCAGTGGAGGGTAAAGTCCCCAAGTTCTTTACCTTGTTTTCTAGTGAGGGGAGAAACCCTTCATCGATAAATTCAGTGAGGAGGGGTGTCAGCTATTTTTACATCATATCAGCCACCTCTCATAAAGTATCCATTTTTAGAGCATTATTCAGCCCTAGGGTTGCATTTTTCATTTTGGGTATTTCCGGAAACCCTTTCTGGGTTGTCTTGGAATTGTGCTAGAAAGCCTAGATCTCTGATCCCAAAATTTTCTAAGCACTATATGAGAATATTCATGTATTCTAATTTACAAAAATATTTAGTCCCAAAAAAATTGCGATGTCGTAGCCTCTAGAATTTTGTATAGTAGATGTTCTTCATATTTCATGTACTGGGTCCTTAGAGGCTTGTTTTTCCTAGCTTGAGTGTCTTTTTCCTCAAGATCTTATACACATTTTCTACTATAATGTCTAATAAAATGACTCTATGATATAATCTTATTTGATATGTTGATATTTCACTTCATTTTCCAGTTTTATGTTCTGTATTCCTATTTTTCCTAATTTGGAATATTGCAGTGGTATCAGAGCATAATCTTGGCTTAGCCTATGTACTACAACCACTATGTCATCAAAATAAGGAGAACCTCTCACAGAGAGGGAGAAGCGGTATCTTAATAGAAACTAGAGATATGATTATACAGACAATAAAGAAGACAAGGGAAAAAAAGAGTTTCCCAATATTATACTCCAAACCATGTAGGATATTGCCAGAGAAATCGAGGAGATGAGGATGGAGAGACACAAAGAATCCATTAGATGGTTTATACATGGAGAAATATTCAAAATTTCACATCACTGTTATGAACAACCAGTGAGGAAAAAAGTTTCCCAACACTCCACTATGCCTACATTCTTAGTAGTGGGAAATGGAGGTGGAGGACCCCAAGAAGAAGAGACTCTTGAAGACTATTTTCTAGAGTATGAGTCTCAATCTCAGAGATTCAAAGATAACTTGAAATTTCAAGAGTTCTGTCAGATCAAGGACAATAGGAGACCTCAAAATAAAAATATAAGTAAAGGGTACATGTAGAGAAATGATCTGCAGCATACTATGGGTAGCCTCTTTTTGCTCGCTTTTGACGAGTCATCCAAGTGCACAACCAATTCTTGGGTGGAGAAACTAGACATGTATTTCGAGTTAAACCAAGTACCAGAGATGGAAGCCATTAAAATAGCATTGTTGCACCTAGAAGGTGAGGCTCATGATTGGTGGTTTCATGGTATTTCTACATTGGGGCATGAAAATGTGGCTATATATGCAGAGTTCACTAGGAGGTTAGTGGAAATATTTGATCGAAGAGATTTAGAGGCACCTTTTGTTGAGCTAGCCAAGCTTAAGCAGTAAGGTAATCCAGAAACCTATATCTCTGAATTTCTAAAACTTTTCGTTATGGTGCTAGATTTATCTACAACTAGGAGAGTTTATATGTTCATCAATGGGCTAGCAGAGCCTCTACATGGGTTGGTTTAATCCACTAAACCAACTACACTCCAAGATCCCATTGAGAGGACTAGAGACTTACAAGATGATTTTTCAAGGGCAAGAGCTCCATTTTAGCAAAAGCCCACTTTTTAGTCAAAGGGGAAAGACGTGAAGGTTCTTCCTCCAAAGGAAAACTAGAAAAAAGGACCTCTTAGTGATGATGTCCATAGGGACTCGGGGAGAAGGAAGGTTTTCTTCACATGCTAAGAACCATGGGCACCAGGGCATCGGTGTTTTGTAGGGAAGGCCCACTATATAGAGGTATTCTTTGATAGTGAGGTGGAGTAAGAGGAGGAGCCATAGGGATACAACAACATTGTGATATCAAAGGAGGATCTACCATCACGAAGAGGTGGGAATAGGGCATTTTCTCTAATTGGAGGGGCCCTTGCATCTTTGCAAGGAGTACCCAAGTATTTGACCTTGAGAGTTTGAGGTACAGTTCAGAGGAAGCGGGTATCAATATTGACAGATAATGGGGCCACCCACAATTTCATTGATGCTCAGTTAGTGCAGAGGAGGAAAATACCCAATAATGATTTTGAGGTATTCTCAGTGTTGGTTCTAGGAGCTAGAACCATGCAATGTATGAAGTATGTTTCGGCATTGTTTATAACCTTGGGGACATACACTTTGACTGGTCACAACTTTGTGGTCGACATTCCTGACGCCAATGTGATATTGGTTGTGCAATGGTTGATTACATTGGGGAAGGTCACCATAGATTGGGTGACTTTGTAGATGGAGTGGATAGATAAGAAGAGTGGTCAGCATCAGGTGATTAGGGGCATGCACACCTATCCATCACGAGAATTCTCTGCACATAATATGGAGAATTATTTGCGCAATGGGAGAAATGGAAAATCAATCCACTCATATATACAGTCTACTCTAGACCATGATTTTACATTGTTTGGAGGCATTCCACGAGGAAGGTCCCTGGACTAGAAGATGATCAAAGATTTCTCACAACAAGTTGCACCATTCATATATCTAGCTAAGGAGGGAGCCTTGGGTGAGACTAGCACAATGTAGAGGGCCTTTGATTGGTTCAAAGAGGAGATGAATATTTTTCCAGTATCGGTTTTACCAACTCTCACCAAGCCTCTTGCACTAAAATTTGGTGTTTCAGAAGTATATGGTGGCACAATCATGATGCAAAGGGGCTACTCTATAACCTTTGCGAGTCAGAAGATACTTCCACATAGGAAGGAGTCTTCAATATATGGAAAGGGGTTGTTGGAATTCACATTAGGGGAGTTTTGAGGTCTAATATGGGCCTCCTAAGGAAATTATAAAATAATAGTGGAAATAATAAAATAAGATTTGATTACATCATCAAATTTTAGAGGGAAAAAAGAAAAAATAAATTCAACTCGTATTTTCAACTTATCTCCCTATGGGTTTACTTAAATTTCAAGTAGAAAGACTCATTGAATGCAGCATTTGATTCCTCATTGAAGGATTACCCATGTTGCATACTTTCAATGGACCATGCTACACGAAAAATTAGAAATACATAAAAAAACGTGATTGCAATCACGTTATTGATGTATTTCTTATTTTTTATATAGAAGGTACTATCGAAAGTATGCAACATGGTGTAATATCCCAAAATAAGGAAAATAAGCAGTATTGGGAATATCTTACAATATTCCCAACTCAGGAATTTCACCAGCCCCCGCAAAGGAAACATAGTTTCCAGCAAATAACGCAATGATAGTGAAGAATGGGACTTGGATCCCTTATTTTATACAATATACAACTCCCATCCAGAATTGGAGAAGAAAGAAATCCCTCTAGCCAACATAAACATATCTCCTAAAGCCAATATGACTCAAATAAGCCCAAACCCCATAACTTAACTCATAAAGAAAGGAATGAAGCATGTATAGCGTTATTTTTTTAAGGGTTTATGCAGAAAACAATGATAAATAATAGCTCTGGAGTCTACAACCATCCAATGGCCGAGAAAATGGAGATTCCTTCCTCTTTATACACAATAAGAATAACCCGGTAAGGGTTTCAAGAAAGTACAATGTATAAAAGATCAGATCTGTAGATATAGATATGGGAAACGTAGATATATTGTAGCTCTGTATAAATATAGCTGAAATATACAAAGAACATAAGAAGAAAGCTACACAATGCCTTCCGGGAGAAGGGTTGGCCCTTCCTCCAAGGAACCAGCTCAGGATCAAGGGTCTTGACCCTGCTACTTCAACATTGGGAAAAATAATGCAATTTCTACAAATGAATGCATATTAGATGATGTAGAAAGCTTTTTCCACATGCCAAGATGTACAATATTCTCAAAAATCTCCCGTACAAATTGTTAGCCCCCCTATGAAATTTTTGACAAGAAAATAGGGGGCTAAATCATTTTTGAGTCTTCAAGGAATGCATTTCCTCTGAAAACACAGTCTCCTTGAAGCCTTTTCGTGTCTTTTATCCTTTGAAAAGTCCCCTCTGCTGTTTCCCCTTTTAAAGCCTCTCTGTCATGTGAAGAAATGCCCAAAGGCCCCTTTTTCCCTCTCATTTCCCCCACTTAACCTCTATTTTATTCCTCCTTGTCTCCCATTATATTTCCCCATTTACCTCCACAATCCCCTTGAATCCTTCCCTTACCCTTTATTTCCCATTTTTCCCCTTATCGTTTCCCTTTAAACCCCTTAAAATCCTTTTAAAAGGGCTGAAAACCCATATTCCGACCTTGTTATAGGCCTAGCCCCTTTCCGCAAAGCCCCTTTCAAACCACTTCCCACACATGCCCCCACGCTGGGACCAAGCACTTAAGTCCCGAGCGCCAATCGTAATCGGAACTATTAGTAGGAGGTAAATCCCTTTGTAATATCAAAAGCCCTGATGCGATTTATTTATAACGTTAAGTCCCGCGGTGTGTTCCGCACCGTTGATCTACCTTAATGATCCAACGACGGGCCTCTAATCGCAACCCTTCTCCGATCGCAATCACCCATGTCGCACCCTCCGATCAATCGCAACCTTGTCTTCCGATTCCTCGACCGCACTGTCCCCCGATTGCATCTGAGCCGTTGATCTGTTCCGCGGTCCGACGGCCAGCGCTCAACCGCATTGCCCCGCCTGATCGCATTCGCATCCCCTTCTCTCCCCCCTTTCGATTTCATCTCCGCCGTCTGTTTCCTCCCAGATCCAACGGTTGTCGCTTGTCTTCCCTGATCGCAATCGGAAAATTTTATGTGTGTCACCCTTGGTTACCTCCGATTGCGATGGTGCCAATTGGATCCTGGCCATTGATCCTCCTTTGGATCTGACGGTTCCGATCTAATCGCCCTCCGCCGCCACTGGGTCCCACTCTTGCATTCACCTCCGTCGGGTTTCATGTGTTTTGCATGTATTTGCTCGTTCCACATGTTGTTTCACCACTCAATCTCCACCGTCGATCTTCATCCCCAGACCATGATCCCACGGTCTGCGCTGCATACTATCACCGAACCCTATCACTCATCAGGTCTCACCGTTTCATTGCATTCTATTACCATTATAGTAAAAGCCACCATTTCTCCGCCACTTTGCATTTGTTCATTGTTTCTCCGCTGTTCCGCCACCGTTCTTCCGCCTCCGCAGCATTTCTCCACCACCACTGCCTGTGGTTTTAAACGATTTATCTCACTGTGCAGATAACACAGAGAGGCCAATTCAGCGGCCAAACGAGACAGCAAAGCCGGATTAGAAGGGATTTGAGTCGGTAATTGAAGATTAATGATTGTAATCCCGCAATTCAAAGGCTTCAAACACAGTTGAAGACTAAGAGCGCACCAGCAAGTCATTACTGCACTACCTAACAGCAGAGTACATTCTCTCCAGGTGTACACCTTTCCTACAACAATCTCCATGCCTCCTCGAGCCCTTAAATAGATTAATGCACTGACAGGAGCTTCATTAGAGACTATCTGAGCAGCAGTAGTGGAGGTATGGAGAAGTTGCGGACTTCCATCCATGTCATTTATTTCAACATGGCAGCACAGAGCTCCAGACAGCCAGAAGGACTCTAAAAGAAATATCCGAGGTCAATCGGCCTGACAGAGGCTTCCCTAGCCAGCCTACAGAGTACATACAATGCTGCATTATGCCATTAAGCAGTATGGGCGTGAACACTTCTACCTTAATGCCTTAATGAGATTCATTTATTGTATATCCTACCTCTGTTTCTTCCTCTTCTCGTATAAAAGATCCCCGAGAACGAATTGTAAAGGTTGTTGTTCAGCTGCTGCGTAGTTTGCTGTTAGAGGGATTCATTTGACTGTTAGAACAGTCTTGGGAGGAATGTAGCAGAGTAGTTGTATGTAATAGGCTGGGAGGAGAAAGTCTGGGCTGTAACAGCCATTGAGCCATATTGTACATGACTGGTGTTGCATCAATTAATCAAAGCACATTTCACAGGATCCTGGTCTATTGCTATTGGTGATGTTTTCTTACTCTGTTCATTACATTTCCAGATTATTTCATGTTCTTCTGGTAGGCATCAGAATAATGGTATAGGATTCACCCTTGTTAGGTGCCCTATGCTGTCTTCTCTTCCTACCTTTATGTTTTCTGCTCTATGTGCTATCTAAGAGTTAATTCATGGGTTTAACCAGCGCAGCGGATGTTATTGTCTGCTGGTTGATGTATGAACTTGGGGGTTTGCTTCTTAGATGTTTCTTTGTAATCCTATCTCTGTTTTTCCCTTGGAGTTGCTAAAGAAGACCTGGAGTTAAATGACCTCTGGTCTGATCTGTAAGATGCCCCTTTGTCTCTCTGAGAGTTGCCTTTGAGTATGTCCAAGCAGGTCTGGAGTTAAATGACCTCTGACCTGATCTATAGACAGAAAATTGGTTGCTTTCCTTCTTTCACTCTCCTCCTTAATGTTCGATCCCATCATCTATCTAAAAAGATCCTTTAGTGTAGATGACTTGCCCTTTTAAAGCCTTGGCTAGTGGATGCAAGTAATTTCCTTTTATGACTCCATAGCCCAATGGATGGTAATTTTTTCGCCCATCCTTCTGGCCGAAGCATCCTCAATGGCCATGCCTTCTCCCGCTGTTTCTTTCAGTTTAAGGATTCCAACCAAATCAAATAATCCTTCAACCAAATCATTTAAAATCCCTCGTGCTTCATAACTAGCCTAATATCTCATTTGAGCTTCAAAGACATATCAATCTTTGCTCTGTCAATATCCTCTCCAGTCCAAGAGGAAGCTGGAACCAGCTCCCAAAGTGGTTCTGATGTTGTCTCATCTTTTGGTCTTGCCAATCTGGCCAAAACATGGGAACCCCAACATAATGGCGACTCCACTGGGTAAGGGACCACTTTTCCTTTAGATTGGCTTTCTCATTGCTGATGGTGGACAGTAGCCTGCTCCAAACAGCCAAATTCATCCACTTGGCGACTCCACACTCCCTATGATCTAAAGACCTGATGACTCCACTGGTGAAGAACACTGAACTGGTTGAGAAGAGACAGTAGCCTTCTTTGCAGAAGCGTGAATCCAAGCATGAACAGGGATGCAAAGTATAACGCTTTGTATAATAAAGCATGCAGAATAACAGAAGTGCTTGTCAAAATGCTGGAGACGCGCATGGCCAATATGAATACAGATGATGATTATTTAGAGCAAGCCATGTGGTCTTCAAAACAAGAACAAACTCAAGATCTAGAAGATGAGCAGGACCTGTATGATGCTCAAGAACCTGTAGAAGATGAAGAGGAAAGTGATCAGGAATTTCCTAATTGCTTATCTGCGTCTTGTGTTGTGCTGACCAAAGAATATCAGGACCTATTAGCAAAGGCTGATAGGAAAAGATGCCTTGAGGAAACAAGAGACCACATAGAGGAGGCAGAATCTGATATGGAAGAAGAGGTTCAAGAAGACATCTCGCCTCCCAGTCAGCTAACACAAGAGGAAGAGAATTGTTGTTCTTCTGTCCATGACGAGAGGGAAACCCCTCTTTTGACAGAAGAGGAGTTTGAACATATATTAAATCAGCAGTCCACCTCTGAGGCCTTCTATAGAACACGCGCTCCTGCTCAGCCATTTTATGATTTTGATGATTCAGATTCAGAAGATTCCTCTATGGACCAGAACGAAGAAAGATTTGTTGTGCGCCCAGAACGGTGGACTTGGTCAGGTCCGCCTATCTATGACACTGATGGGGAAAGCTATGAAAGCATCAGTGACAAGTGTCATGAGATCGGACGCCAGCAGTCTTTCCTTTCAGTAGATGAGGAGGAAAGCAAAGAAGAGGTTCTTGAGCACGATGAAAGCAAGGAGCTTACTCTTGAAGAAGAGGAAGTAAAGGAATACGCCCCTGCTCAAGAACACATGGATTTTTTCACGGAGCCCTGCACCTCAGAGCAGAACATACCGGAGCTCTGAGAGGACTCAACCCCAATATACGATGAGTCCTCCAGTTCAGAAGATGGGGGAGATTCTCTCTCTCTCGAGAGTCTTCTTCTTGATCCAGTGGAAGAAGAAGAGATCCTGGTCGAAGCCAGCCTGCCAGACATTTGCAGCCAGGTATCTTTTCATGATCCTTATGCACATTTCCTGCATACCTTTGAAGAAGGATCAAAGGTCTTGCTCAGCAGCATGTTACAGACACAAAGAAATGTTTTCAAAGCTGCTGTTTTTGAAAAAAAAGAGTGGGAGCTGCCCTGCCTATCCGGCATGCTCAAGGAGTTGAGCAAGAAGGACCAGCCATGGGATCACTTGATGGACTGGTTACATTGGAAGACAATGTTTGTAAGCTAGCTTGTAAATATTTCAGTTAGAGTAGGGTAGGTAGGAAAAGCTCAATAAAGCTCAGCCTATGAGCAAGTAGGTTAGTTGTTTCATTTTCTGTTTTAGAATATAGAGAAGAAACCTGCTAGACAGTCTAATCCTAGCAGGTAGTAGTGTAGGTAGAGAAACATATGAGACCAACAGTCTAATCTGGTCTCATGGTGTAATAAGGGTAGAAGTAGAATAGGTTTATTTTTTCCTGTTTGAAAGATTAATGATGTAAAGGGTCTGCAAGTCCAAATGCACCCAGAAGAAAAAATGTTAGGACTATAGTGTGGGTAGGTAGTTGTGTGGGAAAATTTTATTGCTGATATGTTGTCTTCACAGTTTGTGGCAGCTGATCTAGGGAAAGAAAAGGATGGTTCAAACAGCAGGCACCTGGCCTACACCAAGAGATCATCTTCTAGTTTCTTGGCTCCTTCAAGAAGAAGCCATCCCCATGTGGAGCCACTGTTAGCCCCCCTATGAAAATTTTGACAAGAAAATAGGGGGCTAAATCATTTTTTAGTCTTCAAAAAATGCATTTCCTCTGAAAACACAGTCTCCTTGAAGCCTTTTCGTGTCTTTTATCCTTTGACAAGTCCCCTCTGCTGTTTCCCTTTTTAAAGCCTCTCTGTCATGTGAAGAAATGCCCAAAGGCCTCTTTTTCCCTCTCATTTCCCCCACTTAACCTCTATTTTATTCCTCCTTGTCTCCCATTCTATTTCCCCATTTACCTCCACAATCCCCTTGAATCCTTCCCTTACCCTTTATTTCCCATTTTTCCCCTTATCGTTTCCCTTTAAACCCCTTAAAATCCTTTTAAAAGGGCTGAAAACCCATATTCCGACCTTGTTATAGGCCTATCCCCTTTCCGCAAAGCCCCTTTCAAACCACTTCCCACACATGCCCCCGCGCTGGGACCAAGCGCTTAAGTCCCGAGCGCTAATCCCAATCGGAACTATCGGCAGGAGGCAAATCCCTTTGTAATATCAAAAGCCCCGATGCGATTTGTTTATAACGTTAAGTCACGCGGTGCGTTCCGCACCGTTGATCTACCTTGATGATCCAACGGCAGGCCTCTAATCGCAACCCTTCTCCGATCGCAATCACCCATGTCGCACCCTCCGATCAATCGCAACCTTGTCTTCCGATTCCCCGACCGCACTATCCCCCGATTGCATCTGAGCTGTTGATCTGTTCCGCGGTCCGACGGCCAGCGCTCAACCGCATTGCCCTGCCCGATCGCATTCGCATCCCCTTCTCTCCCCCCTTCCGATTTCATCTCCGCCGTCCGTTTCCTCCCAGATCCAACGGTCGTCGCTCATCTTCCCTGATCGCAATCGGAAAAGTTTATGTGTGTCACCCTTGGTTACCTCCGATTGCGATGGTGCTGATTGGATCCTGGCCGTTGATCCTCCTTTGGATCCGACGGTTCCGATCTAATCACCCTCCGCCGCCGCTCGGTCCCACTCTTGCATTCACCTCCGTCGGGTTTCATGTGTTTTTCATGTATTTGCCCATTCCACATGTTGTTTCACCGCTCAATCTCCACCGTCAATCTTCATCCCTAGACCATGATCCCACGGTCTGCGCTGCATACTATCACTAAACCCTATCACTCATCAGGTCTCACCGTTTCATTGCATTTTGTTACCATTATAGTAAAAGCCACCATTTCTCCGCCACTTTGCATTTGTTCATTGTTTCTCCGCTATTCCGCCACCGTTCTTCCGCCTCCGCAGCATTTCTCCACCACCACTGCCTGTGGTTTTAAACGATTTATCTCACTGTGCAGATAACACAGAGAGGCCAATTCAGCGGCCAAACGAGACAACAAAGCCGGATTAGAAGGGATTTGAGCTGGTAATTGAAGATTAATGGTTGTAATCCCGCAAGTCAAATGCTTCAAACACAGTTGAAGACTAAGAGCGCACCAGCAAGTCATTATTGCGCTACCTAACAGCAAAGTACGTTCTCTCCAGGTGTACACCTTTCCTACAGCAATCTCCATGCCTCCTCGAGCCCTTAAACAGATTAATGCACTGACAGGAGCTTCATTAGAGACTGTCTGAGCAGCAGTAGTGGAGGTATGGAGAAGTCGCGGACTTCCATCCATGTCATTTATTTCAACATGGCAGCACAGAGCTCCAGACAGCCAGAAGGACTCTAAAAGAAATATCTGAGGTCAATCGGCCTGACAGAGGCTTCTCTAGCCGGCCTACAGAGTACATACAGTGCTGCATTCTGCCATTAAGAAGTATGGGCGTGAACACTTCCGCCTTACTGCCTTAATGAGATTCATTTATTGTATATCCTACCTCTGTTTCTTCCTCTTCTCCTATAAAATATCCCCGAGAACGAATTGTAAAGGTTGTTGTTCAGCTGATGCGTAGTTTGCTGTTAGAGGGATTCATTTGACTGTTAGAACAGTCTTGGGAGGAATGTAGCAGAGTAGTTGTATGTAATAGGCTGGGAGGAGAAAGTCTGGGCTGTAACAGCCATTGAGCCATATTGTGCATGACTGGTGTTGCATCAATTAATCAAAGCACATTTCACAGGATCCTGGTCTATTGCTATTGGTGATGTTTTCTTACTCTGTTTATTACATTTCCACATTGTTTCATGTTCTTCTGGTAGGCATCAGAATAATGGTATAGGATTCACCCTTGTTAGGTGCCCTATGCTGTCTTCTCTTCCTACCTTTATGTTTTCTGCTCTATGTGCTATCTAAGAGTTAATTCATGGGTTTAACCAGCGCAGCGGATGTTATTGCCTGCTGGCTGATGTATGAACTTGGGGGTTTGCTTCTTAGATGTTTCTTTGTAATCCTATCTCTGTTTTTCCCTTGGAGTTGCTAAAGCAGACCTGGAGTTAAATGACCTCTGGTCTGATCTGTAAGCTGCCCCTTTGTCTCTCTGAGAGTTTCCTTTGAGTATGTCCAAGCAGGTCTAGAGTTAAATGACCTCTGACCTGATCTATAGACAGAAAATTGGTTGCTTTCCTTCTTTCACTCTCCTCCTTAATGTTCCATCCCATCTTATATCTAAAAAGATCCTTTAGTGTAGATGACTTGCCCTTTGAAAGCCTTGGCTAGTGGATGCAAGTAATTTCCTTTTATGACTCCATAACCCAATGGATGGCACTGTCGTGGCCTATCCTCTTTGCTGAAGCATCCTGCTGCCATGTGCCTTTCCTCCCACTGCTTTCTCGGCCTATGATCTCCTAACCAACCCAGCAACCCTTCAACCAAATCATTTAAACCCCCCTCTGTGCTTCATAACTAGTCTAACATCTCATTCGAGCTTCAAAGACATATCATTCTTTGCTCTATTGGAGAGATCCCTCTCTGGGTCCAGGAGGGCTAGATCCTAGGGCCCCAAAGTGGTTCTGATGTTGTCTCATCTTTTGGTCTTGCCAATCTGGCCAAAACATGGGAACCCCAACACAAATCTTGCAAAGAAAGGGGAGCTCCCTCCTCTGAAAGATAAGTTCAGAAGCTGGTGTTGCGCGTCTCCCACTGCAACACCCTGCAATACAATGTTCCCTACTACAGGAATAACGTTGTAGCTGAAGGAGGATTCTTGGCCTCAAGCCTGGATGTGGGAAAATGAAGAAAAATGCTCCTCCAAGAGATCTCTCAAGGAAGGAGAAGGAATCCCTAAGCAGGAATTCCTTGTGCTAAACATCACTGCATACTCAACTCAACAGCTGAAGAATTCTCAATAGTCTAAGCAGACAAAAATCAGTAATCCATAAGCTAACCCTAAATTTCTGCCATCTTCCTCCTTATAAGTTTTGTGAGCCTCCTCACCTTGGGTTCCACCCATTAGGGTTTCCAACACCACATGATCACTTTCCCTCCAAAACTGTGTTGTAGCTCCATCAAGGCTACTCCATATTGCGTTGTCGACTTAGTCAACTTGACTGAATCAACATGATCCTCTTCCTGTTCACACATGGAAAGTGAAAAATACAGCTACTAGGATATCCCATTTTCATACCAAGAGGGCTTTTATGCTAAAACAAGATAAGTATGGGTCCCTTTCCCCCATTTATTCACCTACTAAGTGCAAGAATAAAAAATTAATATTCCTATTAGCTGCATGCTAATTTTAGGAATATTATAGTCCTCCCCTCCCAAATTTTGCTTTTCCTCAAGCAACTGTAAGGATAGAACTGGAAAGACTCCTTCCCTCTTCCTGTAGCATCCTCATATTATGAGCTCTCCCAAAGAATAAGAGGTTGTCTCAACAATGAAACTCCATAGTGCCTCTCCCAAGCATACATGTTAGCATTTGGTGCACATCCCCAATGGCTATCATCATGCAAAAGTAAAATACTCAAGGAGACAACTATGTGCTGTCTAGAGGTCCTCTCAAGGTATGGAGTTTGAAATTCATGGGAAACTTTCATTCCCAAGTGAAACCTCCACCCCCAAGCTATCATCCATATAAAATGAGTCACCCTCCAACATGGAAACTCATGAAGAATCCCCTCCACCTTTGGCTAATGAAGTGTAGGTGGGCTGAATAGATGAACATGATAGGAAAGAGGGCCTATCCCATGCTTTCCACCTCTCCACTTATGATAAGTGTATAGGGCATTCTGATCTTGGGCTGCAAAATAGTTGTCGTCAAGTGGTAAGAAGAATATTGAATCCCCAAGGATCCTCTCTCCAATGTCATGAGCCATGCTAACCCAAACCATTCCATATAAGATGAATGGCACATCATGACCATATGGCATCCAAATCAAAAAAATGTTGAAGTTTTTGTGCAATTTTGGATGGTACAAATGGTTTCCCAAGTGGATATTGCGCAGTCTCCCCAACTGTTGTTTGAGAATATCATGTGGCAAGTGGTTCTTCAATAAGTTACAATTTTTGCATGTTTTCTCCTCCACCATGGGGTAGTAAGCAGTAATGGATATCAGTTGTACATATTCAAAATAACAATACACTTGCCCAAATTCATGTATAGATGGGCTACTAGCATTACAAATATTGGCCCTAAAGTGACCATGAGACCTAAAAATACTCTTACTCTCTTGTGGAGAAATGCATTGTTCATATATGGTGAGAAGATAAAAATACTCAATGGAGTAATCAACAAGTATAGAAATGCATTTCTTACCATACATAGTGAGTAGGCTGAAAGTGAGGTCCATGAATGAGTCCTCCCATGAGAATATCCTTATAAAAAACTACAAAAAGAAGGGATACATACTCTTCTTGGAACACTCCATCAATAAGAAAATACTCCCAAGTGATAGCATTGTAGGCCTTAGTGATAAGGCTCTTGTCACTCCATGACTCCTTCCGTTGACATTCCATATGCCAAAGCCATCCACTATCATGCTGCTAGGGGAGAGGATATTCTTCCTATATGGATGCCTCTCATGATCCTCCAATGTTGAAGGGTGGCCTCCTTGCACCTTGAATGTGTCTCCCTTCGCTCTAGAAATATCATGATAAGTGTGGGAAAAATTCTGCCCATACTCTCCCAAGTGTAACCACAACAACAACAACTCTTGCTGCTCCCTCATCTCTCCCTCATACAAGACATAGAGTAAGATCATGATGGTTGTCTTGCATGATGCCACATATAAACAAGTCTTCTGTTGTTCTATCATATGGGTGTCATGCCATGCCTCCATCCACCCCATACCTCTTGAAAAAGGGTATGACCCAAGATGGAAAAATTCTCTCAAGAGTAGCCAGCGCAGCTTTGCTTCTTCCTGCCCTATGTCATAGATTTGCAAGTGGCTCACCAACCTCTTGCTCTCAATCCACCCCCATTGATCCAAATGTGGATGACTCGAATCATGCTCCCCCTTGGTATCTTCCCAATGAAGATTACCAATCTCCCAAAGCAGATCTTTCTCTTTACACCTCATGGGAAGTTGGGATGTAACCCCTTGGAGATCTCCTAGAGAACACCTCTCATCAATTATCCTCTTGAATCCAAAAGGATCCAAGTGTGCTAAAGGAAAAACATCATTAGAAAGTGGCACAACACTCATTATGCCCTCCAAAATCTTACACCCTAACCCCTCATGCTATCTGACACTCAATAAGGGTGCAATGGAATGAATGCTTATCCCTCCTTTGATCAAACCAAAGTTGCACAACACAGTGTAAGCTTGTTGCTCCACATCAGCAATGTGTTTTGATCCTTGACCATGTGAAGATAAATTTCCAAGGTTTCCCATAAGATTTTCTGAAATGATAGAAAATGGAAATTCATGCATACCTTGGTGAGTCTTGGGAACATCTTGTATGGCTACAAGAGTTCCTCCCTCCAATGTGTTGGTTGATCCAACTGCTGATATAGATGGTTACCCCTCCATGATTGTGACAACGCTGGTGCAAGACTCCTCAAGTGGTGATGAGGACTCCTCCTTCTTTGATCTTCTACTATCAAATATTTCGATTACCCGGTGAGTTAAATATGAAAAAGTGGACACTCTTGCATGACTCACATAACTGAACCACCAGGTGCTTGCCTTACCCTCCAAGTGTAGCGTTGAGATCTCCATAGCCTCTCTTTCTACTACTGTATGTAGTATAAAGAATGCCTCTAGCTTCATCACCCAATATTCTACTATACATAAGGGTGATCCATCGAAGGTAGACAATAGGAACCTATTGCCCCTTATCATCCTATTTATGTATGGCATCCTTTCTTCTTTCATTCGGATGAAATGAGGAAGATATAGAGTCTCTTTGAAAGCTCTAGGTTGACATTTGTACTCTTCCAAATATCCACTTAGGATCTCATGTTCTAAGTGGTTTCCCTGCTCCTCATTCCCCTTATGAGAATAAGAAGTGCATGGGTCTTCTTATTCTTCTTGAAACCTTATAGAGGTCTCACTACTTCTTTCTCCTTCTTGAAACCCTCTTGGAGTTTCATTGCATCTTCCTTCTTTCATCTGTTTAACCTCCCTGGATAGGCTCTCCTTAGATCTGAAAATTGATGAGAGTAATCTCATCCTCTCCATCATTCTGATCTCTGCTTCTTCTTATCTTTTGCATTGGATCTGAAATCCATAGACTGAGCCAGCATGGCAGCTCTGATACCACTGTAATATCCCAAAATAGGGAAAATAAGCAGTATTAGGAATATCTTACAATATTCCCAACTCAGGAATTTCACCATCCCTTGCAAAGGAAACACAGTTTCCAGCAAATAACGCAATGACAGTGAAGAATGGGACTTGGATCCCTTATTTTATACAATATACAACTCCCATCCAGAATTGGAGCAGAAACAAATCCTTCTAGCCAACATAAACATATCTCCCAAATCCAATATGACTCAAATAAGCCCAAACCCCATAGCTTAACTCATACGAAAAGCACTGAAGCATGTATAGCATTATTTTATTAATGGTTTATTTAGAAAATAATGAGAAATAATAGATCTAGAATCTACAACCATCTAATGTCTGAGAAAATGGAGATTCCTTCCTCTTTATACACAATAAGAATAACCTAGCAAGGGTTTCAAGAAAGTACAATGTATAAAAGAGCAGATCTGAAAATCTAGATCTAGGAAACATAGTTATACTGCAAATATATATAAATATAGATGAAATATACAAAGAACAGAAGAAGAATTCTATACAAAGCCTTCCGGTTCCTCCAAGGAACTAGCTCAAGATCAAGGGTCTTGACCCTGCTACTGCAACACTGGGAAAAATAATGTAGTTTCTGCAAATGACTACATAGTAGATGATGTATAAAGCTTTTTCCACATGCCAAGATCTACAATATGCTCAAAAATCTCCTATACAAATCTTGCAAAGAAAGTGGAGCTCCCTCCTCTGAAAGATAAGCTCAGAAGCTGGTGTTGTGAGTCTCCCACTGCAACAACCTGCAACACAATGTTCCCTGCTACAGGAATAATGTTGTAGCTAAAGGAGGATGCTCGGCCTCAAGCCTAAATGTGGAAAAATGAAGAAAAATGCTCCTCCAAGAGATCTCTCAAGGAAGGAGAAGGAATCCCTAAGCAGGAATTCCTTGTGCTAAACAACACTTCATACTCAACTCAACAGCTAAAGAATGCTCAATAGTCTAAGCAGACCAAAATCAATAATCCATAAGATAACCCCAAATGTCTGCCATCTTCCTCCTTATAAGGTTTGTGAGCCTCCTCACCTTGGGTCCCACCCATCAGGGTTTCCAACACCACATGATCACTTTCCCTCAAAAACTCTGTTGTAGCCCCATCAAGGCTACTCCTCCATATTGCACTGTCGACTTAGTCAACTAGACTGAATCAACATGATCCTCTTCCTGTTCACACATGGAAAGTGAAAAATACAGCCACTAGGATGTCCCCTTTTCATACCAATAGAGCTTTTATGCTAAAACAAGATTAAGTATGGGTCTCTTTCCCCCATTTATTCACCTACTAAGTGCAATAATAAAAAATTAATATTCCTATTAGCTGCATGCTAATTTTAGGAATATTATAGTCCTCCCCTCCCAAATGTTGCTTGTCCTCAAGAAACTGTAATGATAGAACTAGAAAGTCTCCTTCCCTCTTCCTGTAGCATCCTCATATGATGAGCTCTCCCAAAGAATAAGAGGTTGTCTCAACAATGAAACTCCATAGTGCCTCTCCCAAGCATACATGTTAGCATTTGGTGCACATCCCAAATGGCTATCATCATGCAAAAGTAAAATACTCAAGGAGACAACTATTTGTTTTCTAGAGGTCCTCTCAAGGTATGGAGTTTTAAATTCATGGGAAACTTTCATTCCCAAGTGAAAGCTCCACCCCCAAGCTATCATCCATATAAAATGAGTCACCCTCCAACATGGAAACTCATGAAGAAACCCCTACACCTTTGGCTAATGAAGTGTAGGTGGGCTAAATAAATGAACATGATAGGCAAGAGGGCCTATCCCATGCTTTCCACCTATCCACTTATGATAAGTGTAGAGGGCATTATGATCTTGGGCTGCAACATGGTTGCCCTCAAGTGGCAAGAAGAAGATTGAATCCCCAAGGATCCTCTCTCCAATTTCATGAGCCATGCTAACCCAAACCATTTCATAGAAGATGAATGGCACATCATGACCATATGGCATCCAAATCAAAAAAAGGTTGTGTGCAAGTTTGGATGGTACAAATGGTTTCCCAAGTGTATATTGCGCAGTCTCCCCAACTGTTGTTTGATAATATCATGTGGCAAGTGGTTCTTCAATAAGTTACAAGTTGTGCATGTTTTCTCCTCCACCATGGTGTAGTAAGCAGCAATGGATATCAGTTGTACATATTCAAAATAACAATACACTTTCCCAAATTCATGTATAGATGGGCTACTAGCATTACAAATATTGACCCTAAAGTGGCCATGAGACCTAAAAATACTCTTACTCTCTTGTGGAGCAATGCACTGTTCATATATGGTGAGAAGATACAAATACCCAATGGAGTAATCCACAAGTACATAAATGCATTTCTTACCATACATAGTGAGTAGGCTGAAAATGAGGTCCATGAATGAGTCCTCCCATGAGAATCTCATTATAAAAAATTACAAAAATAAGGGATACATACTCTTCTTGGAACACTCCATCAATAAGAACATACTCCCAAGTGACAGCGTTGTAGGCCTTAGTGATAAGGCTCTTGTCACTCCATGACTCCTTCCGTTGACATTCCATATGCCAAAGCCATCCACTATCATGTTGCTGGGGGAGAAGATATTCTTCCTATATGGATGCCTCTCATGATCCTCCAATGTTGAAGGGTAGCCTCCTTGCACCTTGAATGTGCCTCCCTTCTCTCTAGAAATATCATGATAAGTGTGGGAAAAATTCTGCCCATACTCTCCCAAGTGTAACCACAACAACAACAACTCTTGTTGCTCCCTCATCTCTCCCTAATAAAATCCATAGAGTAAGATCATGATGGTTGTCTTGTATGATGCCCCATATAAACAAGTCTTATGTTGTTCTATCATATGGGTGTCATGCCATGCCTCCATCCACGCCATACCTCCTGACAAAGGGTATGACCCAAGATGGCCAAACTCTCTCAAGAGTAGCCACCGCAACTTTTCTTCTTCCTACCCTGTGTCATATATTTGCAAAACCTCTTGCTCTCCATCCACCCCCATTGATCCAAATGTGGATGCCTCAAATCATGCTCCCCCTTGGTATCTTCCCAATGAAGACTACCAATCTCCCAAAGAAGATCTTTCTATTTAAACATCATGGGAAGTTGAGATGTAACCCCTTGGAGATCTCCTAGAGAAGACCTCTCATCGATTATCCTCTTGAATCCAAAAGGATCCAAGTGTGCTGAAGGAAAAAAATCATCATAAAGTGGCACAACACTCATTATGCCCTCCAAAATCTTACACCCTAACCCCTCATGCTATCTGCCACTCAATAAGGGTGAAATGGAATGAATGCTTATCCCTCCTTTGATCAAACCAAAGTTGCACAGCACAGTGCAAGCTTGTTTCTCCACATCAGCAATGTGTTTTGATCCTTGACCATGTGAAGATAAATTTACAAGGTTTCCCATAAGATTTTCTGAAATTATAGAAAATGGAAATTCATGCATACCTTGGTGAGTCTTGGGAACATCTTGTATGGCTACAAGAGTTCCTCCCTCCAATGTGTTGGTCGATCCAACTGCTGATATAGATGGCTGCCCCTCCATGATTGTGACAGCGCTGGTGCAAGACTCCTCAAGTGGTGATGAGGACTCCTCCTTCTCTGATCTTCTAATGTCAAATATTTTGATTACCTGGTGAGTGAAATTTGCAAAAGTGAACACTCTTTCATGACTCACATGGCTGAACCACCAGGTGCTTTCCTTGCCCTCCAAGTGTAGCATTGAGATCTCCATAGCCTCTCTTTCTACTACTGGATGTAGTAGAAAGAATGCCTCTAGCTTCATCACCCAATATTCTGTTGTACATAAGGGTGATCCATTGAAGGTAGACAATAGGAACCTATTGCCCCTCATCATCCTATTGCTGTATGGCATCCTTTCTTATTTTAGTCGGATGAACTGAGTAATATCTAGAGTCTCTTTGAAAGCTCTAGGTTGACATTTGTACTCTTCCAAATATCCACTCAGGATCTCATGTTCTAAGTGGTCTCCCTGCTCCTCATTCCCCTTATGAGAATAAGAAGTGCATGGGTTTTCTTCTTCTTCTTGAAACCTTCTAGAGGTATAACTGCATCTTTCTCCTTCTTGAAACCCTCTTGGAGTTTCATTGAATCTTCCTTCTTTCATCTTTTTAACCTCCTTGGATAGGCTCTCCTTAGATCTGAAAATTGATGAGAGTAATCTCATCCTCTCCATAATTCTGATCTCTGCTTATTCTTATCTTCTGGATTGGATCTGAAATCCACAGCTTGAGCCAAGATGGTAGCCCTGATACCACTTTAATATCCCAAAATAGGGAAAATAAGCAATATTAGGAATATCTTAAAATATTCCCAACTCAGGAATTTCACCATCCCCTGCAAAGGAAACACAGTTTCCAGAAAATAACACAATGATATTGAATAATGGGACTTGGATCCCTTATTTTATACAATATACAACTCCCATCCAGAATTGGAGTAGAAACAAATCCTTCTAGCCAACATAAACATATCTCCCAAAGCCAATATGACTCAAATAAGCCCAAATCCTATAGCTTAACTCATACAGAAAGGACTGAAGCATGTATAGTGTTATTTTATTAAGGGTTTATGCAGAAAATAATGAGAAATAATATATCTGGAGTCTACAAGCATCAAATTTTTAAGAAAATGGAGATTCCTTCCTCTTTATACACAATAAGAATAACCTAGCAAGGGTTTCAAGAAAGTACAATGTATAAAAGAGCAGATCTACAGATCTAGATCTAGGAAACATAGTTATGCCACAACACTATATAAATATAGCTGAAATATACAAAGAATAGAAGAAGAATCCTATACAAAGCCTTGTTGGAGAAGGGTTGGCCCTTCCTCCAAGGAACTAGCTCAGGATTAAGGGTCTTGACCCTGCTACTGCAACACTGGGAAAAATAACGTAGTTTCTACAAATGAATATGTAGTAGGTTATGTAGAATGCTTTGGCCACATGCCAAGATGTACAATATGCTCAGAAATCTCCTTTACAGATCTTTCAAAGAAAGGGGAGCTCCCTCCTCTAAAAGATAAGCTTAGAAGTTGGTGTTGCGAGTATCCCACCGCAACACCCTGCAACACAATGTTCCCTGCTATAGGAATAATGCTGTAGATGAAGGAGGATGCTTGGCCTCAAGCCTAGATGTGGGAAAATTAAGAACAATTCTCCTCCAAGAGATATCTCTGCTAGTCATCAGCATTTTTGCATGTTTTGATGACTAGATTCCTTGGCTGAGTTTTCTAGAAGCTAATCTCAATCTATCAATTTGTCATCTAGAAAACACCTCAATTTTTTTTTTGTCTTCCTACCCCTCCTTTTCAGCCTATGATGATAATAGTCTTCAGTTTCCTTACCTATCACAATTCAGAAAAGCCTCCCTGTCTACAGCTGTTATAAGTTTGTCTCACTACCATCAAAATCCTTTGTTTTTCGTACAACCCAATGTCCAACATTTGACAAAATGACTAACCCTCAATCCTTGATCATCTCTTCATGTGATAACCTACTCATGCCTAAGAAGCCATTCAAGAGCTGTGACAAAATTTTTATGTCTAGGTGTTGGTGTTTTAGGGAAAACTCCTTGGCAAGACTGTTTTAAACCAAAAACCCTATTTGTTATGATCATGTCAGCCATCATTTTCCTCTCACCCAACAAACAAAACGCTGGTATATCCTTAGGTCACACACCACTAAATATTGCTTTGTCTCTTATAAGTAGATCTCACAAGTCTTCAAATCAGGAAAGGAGAAAGAGTTTCCCTGTCTGAGGAAACGTGATCAAGTGAAATTTCAAGAATTATCATCATGTTATATCAGCAAAGGCCTTCAGTGATCAAAGTCATTTCAACAATGCATCTCTATAGGGGTGCTAAGGATAAATGGCACAAATCAGTTTTGAGCAAGGGAACATTTCAAGGAGCAGCTTCAAGTAAAAAAAACAGCTGACTATTTTAAAGGACTAAGGGAAATACAGAGTTTAGAGAGAATAAGACATACAAGATTCATCCCTGTAAATCGAAACACCAAGAATGTCAAAAAACCTCCAGCAGGGCAAAAGGAGCAAAAAATTTAGAAAAATACTGCCTCCAGTGCTTCAGGTCAATTACAATGGAATTTGTTCCCAAAAGTATGGGCCAGCTCTCAAAATCAGTCTCATAAAACCAAGAGTGACAGTTTGTTGGAAAAAACCCTCTAGCAGACTAGGCATCAAAATGAAAAGTGTAAAAGGGAACAGCTGCCTTTTTATCCTACTTTAGCCTAGCCTCTAAAAACATTCAAGGACAACTTCATCTCAAAAGATCTCAAGGCCAATACCAAGAAAATGCTATTTTCAAGACAAGCACAGTACACATTTATCAGTTGGAAGTGCATTACCTGCTCATGTTTTTCACAGTGAGATTATATAAAAGGCATGTCTCAAAGAAAAGTGGACTAAAGGTAAGCTAAGGTTAATTATTAAGGCCTCCTTCATGATAAGTAGAGGACCCACAGATAACTGGTTCAAGGAAAGTTTTCAATGGTAGATAGAGATGAAAGACAATGTGTTTAAAGGAGTTTATTTAAAAAGATAAACAAAGGCTAATAGAGGGCACAGTTGTTTTGAAAGGACCTCCTTCACTAATAAGCATAGGGTCAACAATGTTTTTAAGTAACCTCAGTGGCTGCTTTGCGCTACCTCCTCCAAAGATAAATAGAGAGAATTTATCATAAACAAAATCACATTATTCTTGTCTAAAGTTTCAAAGTGATATGGTGAAATAAAGGCATAGGTTACAGATAAGATGGCACATAGCAAAAAGGATAGTTTGTTTGAAGATATTCAAGAGTGATAAGTGGAAAAGATCACATTTTTCCCCTAATGGTCTATTCAAAGCAACAGAGAAAACACATATAAAAAAGACCTCCTTCACATCATAAACAGAGGATTTACATAATGATGTTGAGAGGCTGCAGTAGTGGTGTTTATGTAAGCATTTTTCAGATGATAAGGACAAGGTCACAGTTTTGAGGAAAAATTTCTTGACAGACAGAGCTTGGATGCATAAAAATTTGAAACCTAAAAGTATCAGAAAATACCTAGAAAGTGTTTTGAAAGGACCTCCTTCACTAATGAGCAGAGGGTCAATAGTGATTTTAAGGGATCTAGGTGATCTAAATTGCATAACCTCTTTCATAACAAGAAGAGGGTTAAAAATCATAAAATATTGATATAGTGTTTGGAAAAGGTTTGCATTGATAAACAGAGTTTAAGAGCTAGTTTTTTTAAAGTTTTCTTTCAAAACATAAGGGGAAATGGATTTTGAAAATATGTTCGTGATTTGTTTGAAAAGTTATCCTGCAAATAGAAAGGGATAAGTCAGTTTGTTAAAAAGGGAAACCCCTCAACAAAAGCACAAAATCGCTTTTCAAAACAACTAAAAAGGATAAAGGAGAAGTTTTGTTTTTCGAATTGATAAAAGGGGGAAGGTATCGTTTTAAGCTATAAAAGGCATGACCAAAATATCGTCATATCATTATGAAAACCTTGTGGGCAAGAGAAAGGCCATCTCCAAAATCATTTCAAAAGTATAAATCCTCTTCATCAAACGTTTTTCACTTCACCAAAGAAAAAGTTTCGTTTCTGAGGTTTCGGGCCATCATCGTGTAGAAAAGTTTGAATGCGACATGCCTGTATCAGGACGCGACGCGCGTGTGACCATCCCGCTGAAGAAAAATACAAAGGGCGTGACGTGCCTGTAGGTTGGTGTGACCCCTGCCTCCTCGCCCGGTGTTCAGAAGGCGCATAGCACCCGACCCGACACATAGCGCCCACAGCAACGTGCAGGTGCTATGCGCCTATGCGCAAGAGTGTAGCACCTCTCCAAAGGTCTCCAAAGGTGAAAAAAGTTGGTTTTTGCTCAGAATTTGGGTTGGTAAAACATGGAAGAAAGATTTCAAAGGTATTTTTTGTACCCTTGCATCTCAATTTTGGTCACAAAAATGTTTTGAAATCAAGGTTTCAAAGAAGAAAATAGTGTTTTCAAAAGGGGAAACATAGTGGTTTTCGAGGATCTCCTGCTTGCTAAATAAAAAGAAAAACAACGTTTGAGGAGAAAGGGGTTTTTATCAATTGAAAAGCCTGTTTTGATTAAGAAGCCAAACATAGTTTTTAAAAGAGAAAAAAAGTGCTTAAAGAAGAGTTCTATTTTTAGTTCATTTGAAAGACCTGTTTTGATAAGAGAGTGAAGGAAAGTCTAAACAACATGCCTCCAAGGAAGGTCAACAAGGGTGGATTTCACAAAATGTTTGAGCCTACTACAACTAGAGAGTTAAATGATTCCCCTTCAGTCCTTTTCAACTTTCATGAGGTAGGGTGCCTTGATTTTTTCCAAAAAATCCAGGAGGTCACCAATCACCCCCCCTTAACACAGCTGTTTTCCCTGAGGCTGCAAGGGAAACATGTTCACATAGCAGGCCTTGATTTTGTTCTCACTCCTAGGTCAGTGTCAAGGGCCACCAAGATTCCCTATCTTGGTGAGAAATGGTTCAAACAAGCCTATTTAGACCTATACCACTACAATCCTTTCTTAAAACCATCTTACGAAAATGAATGCAAGGCTATTTTCCCCTTTTCTCATCTATTGAACAGTTATGTGCCCCTTACGAAAACCATCATGAGATATTTCACATGTGAGGGGAGATATTCTCGAGTTTATTCCTATCATGTCAGACTTCTGATGCATTTCACTCGGACTTGGTTGCTAAATCTCCCTTTCTTCCTCTACAAAAGCATAGACAAGATGTCCTCCCTTGTCCAAAAGAGACCTCCTGCTCAGAAAAACACTAGTATTTTCCATCATTCTCTCATCAAAATCATCATCCTTCACCAGCTTGAAAATAAAGGAGTTTCTTGGGAGACTTTCATTTCTCATCCGAATTTTACTACTGCCTCTTCATCTCATGACCTATCTCATATGTCCTCCTCACCCTCCACTCACTATGTCTCCCCTTCACCTAGTCAATCTACCCCTCAAAAGAAAACATCACCCATGATTGATAGTGAAAAAGAGAAATCTTTTGAAAGTAGGCATGAAGTTAGTGATGATGAGGAACATAGTGATACTCAGTAAAGTAGTGAGCATGAACCAAGTGACAAACCATAGGACAGTGACCATGAGTACACTAGTGATGGTGAAGAAAGCTCACCAAAGGATAAGGAAGTCAGTGGCACTCAAAAAAGTAGTGAGGATGAAGAACAAAGCAGCCCTAATAAGAACAGTGAACATGAGAATGGGGACAACCCACATATAGCTAGTAAGGATGAAGAACAAACTGAAGAGCAGCAGGGTAGTGATGATGAGGAACAAAGGGAAGAGTTTCAAAGCAGTGATGAGAAACAGAGTGACAGTCAACATGAAAGCAATCAAAGAGGCAGTAAGCATAGTGACAATCTTCAAGCAAGCAGTAATGATGAGGAACACAACATCCCTCAACAAAGTCATGAAACCAATCAAAGGGACAGTGAAAAAAGAGCCTCCCAGCAAAGTAGTGACCATGATGGCAGCCCACACACAGAGTCTAAGGAAAACATTGAAGATAATGGCAGCATGAAAAATGAAAATGAAGACAGTCCTGATGGAAGTAGCTCATGTGAAATAATCGAAAACAGTGAGCATGGTAAGGGCAGCACACAAGAAGAAGTTCAATACAGTGATGGTAAGGTTGGCAGCCCTAAACAAACTCAAAACAGTGAGGAGGGTGAAAAAGGCAGTCCTAAAGACAGTCATGATAATAGCAGAGGCAGTGAACATGATAGCCCTCAAGAGGACAAGGCACAGAGAAGTGAACATGATAGCCCTCAAGAGGAAAAGCACCACAACAGTAATGAAAACAGTGAACAATGTAGAAAATTAGGTGATGAAGGAGGAATCAGTGTAAAAAATAAAGTTGAGCAAATGCTAGTGATGAAACCTCCTCTCTTTCCTCCTCAAGATAGCCAAGAACATGTGCTTGATGCATCTCCTAGGCAAGGGGCCATGATTCATTCCTCAAAAACACCAAAGGCTAAAAACACCAGATCTGCAAAGAAGAAAATCACTCCAGCATTGACTAGTAATGTCACTAGGGTGCTAAGGAGTAGAGGAAAAATGCCTAAGAAGAGTATTGTGGAATTTCCAAATAGATCAAGAGCAAAGAAGTCTATCCAAAGCAAGGGAAAAGAAAAAGTTGAACAGCAGGAGAGTAGCCATGAACTAGAAAGAGAGTTTGACATCATACAAATAGACAATGATGCTGGAGATGATGAAGCTAGAATCCTTCAGTCACTTTTGCAAAATAGAGAAGCCCAAATCCATGACTTAGAAACTGATCTAGAAAGGTTGAAGGACCTCATACACTTTCTACAAATGCAAAATAGGTAGATGAGTGGGCTAATAGCAATCTATGAGGCCCGGGCATTCAAATACCAAAGGGAAGCATACAAAGCACAAGTCAAGCCTGAAGAGTATATGGGCGAATTTGATGATATTGAGGAAGAAGAGCAGCCAGTAAGAAAAAGGCCTAGGACTATGGGTCTTAGGAAATCTTTGGAGAAACAAAGGGAAGAAGAAGCAGCCCTTGCTCGATCATATCCTCTCACATAATTTCTTGCCCAAGAGATAGAAAATGATAAAGAATCATGGCTTGAAAGAGCCAACAAACATTTGGAGGAAAAATTATACAAGGCAAACAAAGACTTGGGTTTGCAAAGGAAGATGACCATGCATTACAAGAAATTGAATCAATTTTCCCGAAGAAAACTCAAAATTTCTCAAGTAAGGCTCAAAATTGCCCAAAGGAGGCACCTGGTGAAAAAAGGGGAAAAATACATATCTAGGCTTGAAATCTTGGCTTCAGCTTCCTTGCATGCTTCTAGGAACCCATAAGGGGTTTTCTCGCCAAAATTGAGCAAATTTTGACATGATCTTGTTTTTTTTGTTTTTTGGCCCTAATTGCACATTTTTCTAGGCGCTGCCATGTTTGCTAGGAGCATCCTCAGTTCATGAAAGTCATTTTTTTGGATTTTTTAAATTTTGGGGCATCTATTCACAAATTTTTAGATCAAAATAAGGTGTTTTGGTCCCCCAAAGGCAAAAATCAGTCAAAATTCACCTTTCTGCCTCACATATCAGTAGATAAAACCCTCCTGGGTTTTTTCACTCAGTCCACTTTTTGATAGCCTTCCAAGGATCAGATTGGGTAAATTCAAGTAGTTCCATAAACCAGACATCTAAGGCTTTCCAACTAGCTATCACGAGCCTTGTTTCAACATCAAGAAGTCCCTCAAAAGTTATCTGCAAAACAGGATTTTTTCTGGCGCTACGCTCCTGTAGCATTTTGGCTGAAAAGACAGTTTTCTGAAGGTGGCCATCCAAATGTGCGTTTAGCTATTTTTAACTCTATGTCAGAGATTAAAAGTCAATTTTCTTGCTATTTTTAGCTTAAATAGATATTTTTTAAGATATTTTGTGCCTTGGGCTTTGCAAAGCCTCAAGGAAAAAATCAGATATTTGTATTAGGCCAATGGCCTTCTAGTTTCTCTAGGAGGGTTTCTTCCTCTTTGGCCTATATAATCCAAGAGGATTCATTGTAACCAAAGGCTGAACTTGATGTTATAGAGCAATACATAAAATTACAAGCTTTGAAGAAATACTTTGTCTTATGAAGTGGATGATCTCTTGCTTGACTTTGATGGTGGAGGAGGATTGTATGTAGGATTCCATGGCTTGGTGAATGGTATTGTGTTCCTTATCTGTTATGTTTTCTTAGTTTATCATACATGTTTTCATGCTTCTTGCTTGTTGTAGTTCAGTAAAGAATAAGTTTGAGATATGCCCATGGTGGCACCTCAAATTTCCTGATTCATTACAGCTTAAATGTTTTCATATTTCTTGGTTATGTCAAAGAATTCTTAATTTCTCTTTGGTACCCTAAGAAATAGTTATTAGTTTCATTAATGGTTATTATGTATGCTATCTATTATGATTCACGGTATGCCTTGCTTACTCATAGCTAATCAAAAATCCATCTCTGAAATCTCTCTCTAAATTATTGATTGTCTTAGTCAAGTCAAAGAGGTCTTGTTTTGATCTTACCCTTTGTCCATGCTTTGCAGTCTTATTTCAAAGTTCTTGATAGCTCAAGATATGATGTTTAGGAGTTTCCTCTTCATAGATTGAGTTGTTTTTTTTTCTTATTTGTTTTCCCAAAATTCTGAAGGTGATTTTCCCAAATTTAGAGGGTCTTATACTTCTATGTATCACTGGATTGTTTATTTTTTGCATCTACCAGTTTGAGTTTTGTTCATAGAGATTAATGGTCAGCCCTACCTCATGAATGTTTGTTGTTTAACTATTTATGCTTAAAATATCTTTTCCTTTCACAAACTTAATTTCCATCTCATTTCACTTTCACCCAAAGAATCCATTTACCTCAACCAAATCGGCCCTACAGTAATACCTTGTCCCCCATTGAGACAGTCTCAACCTTTTCGACCCCATAGCCCATTTGATTTGATGAAATTTTATCTATTTATCCTTTGATCAGTTCCCCTCAAAAACCAAAAAAAAAATAAAAACATACTTAAAAACTATCCTAAAATCAAATATACAAAAAGCAAACACGTTTACATCCTTTGCATAATAGAGAGAGCCCTCTCTAAGTCCAGGAAGGCTAGGTCCTAAGGCTCCAAAGTTGGTTTGATGTTACCCTGTCATTTGGTTTACCAATCTGCCAAATCACAGGACCCTAACACTCTCAAGGAAGGAGAAGGAATCCCTAAGCAGGAATGCCTTGTGCTAAACAACACTGCATACTCAATTCAACAGCTGAAGAATGCTCAATAGTCTAAGCAGACCAAAATCAATAATCCATAAGCTAACCACAAATGCCTTCCATCTTCCTCCTTATAAGGTTTGTGAGCCTCCTCACCTTGGGTCCCACCCATTATGGTTTCCAACACCACATGATCAATTTCCCTCCAAAACTACGTTGTAGTTCCATCAAGGCTACTCCTCCATATTGCGTTGTTGACTTAGTCAACTTGACTGAATCAACATGATCCTATTCCTGTTCACACATGGAAAGTGCAAAATCCAGCTACTAGGATGTCCCCTTTTCATACCAAGAGGGATTTTATGCTAAAACAAGATAAGTATGGGTCTCTTTCCCCCATTTATTCACCTACTAAGTGCAAGAATAAAAAAATTAATATTCCTATTAGCTGCATGCTAATTTTAGGAATATTACACATGGGTACTCCTTGGATGAGGAATTAAATTTTGTGTCCAACGAGTACTGTCGCTCGAAATTTGAGTAAAACCTTAGGGAGATAAGTTGAAAATATGAGTTGAAAAAGTAGTTTTATTATTTTATTATTTTTTAATTTTTTACCTTTTTACTCCAAAAATGGTGAATCATCCCCCATGGTTGACATCATCATCTTGAATCCTATTGGTTCTTATAAAGTTCATTTTGGTTGTACATTTTTCTTAGGATACCTATTTTAGACCTCAAAATTCCCATAATGTGCATGAATTGGCCAAAATAATGAAGTTTTAGATGGGCAATAGCTTCCAAGTGAAGATTGAACACCACAAAATTCAATCTTTTCCTAAGCAAAAGCAACTGCAAGGGAGGCAGCAAAGGTGGGATATCAGTGATCCAACATATGGTTTTGGCATTGAGCATGTCAAAGAAGGGAGCCATGAGGTGACAAGTGCCTTATTACAGAAGCCAACAGTGTAGAAAATTATAACAAGGATGTATATCTTGGATTCAACCGATCTAAAAATGTGCTAAAGTTAAATACTGAATCACATTTACAAATATTTTGTGGAATTAAAAACACAATAACTAATCACATGAACATGAAGAAAGAAAAATCACACACAACATAGATAATTTTGCAGGGAAAGCTTACAACTAAAAACCCCACTATCTTCTATTGTATATTATATCATGGATCATGAAACAATTACATACAAAACTCTTCTCAGAAGAGCCCTCAGTACATCAACTAATTGTCTCACACTGTCATACAAAAAGTGGCAAATCCCTTAGCCAATTTACTACCTCTAGACGACCTGCCTTCACTATGCAATCCCTGAATTGATGCAATCCTACCTTCCTTGACTGTGTAAGTATCATGGGAACATCCAATGTATGTTTACTTGCATGTGTGCAAGTGGATAATGTCACAATTGATATTCAACCTCCCTTTCACCTAGAACTCTATTAGTCGTCAGTATTTTTCGCTATCTTTGGATGACTATAGAGTGGTTATAGTTTTCTGAAAGCAATATTCCTTGAATATATTGAGTTTTAGAAATCTCATTGCCTTCATTATCCTAATAAACCTATTTTCACTATTCCTCAGTTGGTCTTCCCAAAGCCACCTTGTTTCTCTTAAAAGACTCATTATGGGCTTATGACTCCCATTTTCATCCTTCTTTCTTGCCTATAACCTCATTTCCCTATTTTCCCTTGTCAATAAACTCCACCTTCCCTCTAGGGTTTTTTGTTGCTAACGCATTCCCATGTCCCTTTGGGCATAATAACCTGTAACAATACTTTTTTTTCACTTGAAAATCTCCAAGTCAAATCTCATTCAAAATCAGGTAAAAGGACACTCACATTAGGTCATTAGGGTTTTACATTTTTCAAGGTCATCCTTGGATGTTTTAGGCACTGTTTTTCCTTTTCTAGAATATGGCTCAGATGTAATAGAATATCAAGACATGGCTATTCAAGAAAGATCTAAAATTTCCAAGAAGGATTATCCTCTCAGTTCAGAACCTGCAAGTGAGAAAAATGGAAAAATTTTAGCACTCCTACAGAAGTGTTGGAAGATTTATCAGCAAAAATGTACTGATGATGTAGATTGTTTACTCCTGAAAGAAAACAACTTACAGCAAAGGGAAAGAGGAAAAACTTGGTCTTGTAGATGACTAGAGTTTATAAACTTGCTAGTCCATTTGAGTGCCAAACTAGTGATTACTTGCAGGAAAATGACATAGAGAAAGAACACAAGGTCAAGCATGAAGAAAGTCTATTAGAAAATATTGATGGAACATGGAAAAAAGGTAAGGTGAACTGGACAAAATGAATGAACTTGAAAGGGATATATAGAACTTAGAAGAAAACATTGATGATTGTTGTAAAGAACTATAGACACTTAGGGTTTTGAAAAATATGGCTAGAGAAGGTGGAAAAGATGAGTTGAGTTTTATGGTGGAAAATACAGAAGATTTTGAAGATGCTACTATGTGTAATCATCCTAAGGTTGAAAAAGTAAAACATGTCAAATCTCAATGATCGAAAGAAAAGCCAACTTCATGACTTTAGCAACCTGCAAGGCCAAAGTGTCAAAAAGGGTTAGTGAGAAAAGAAAAAAAAGGACTTCAGACATTAGAAAGTGCGTTTTCAAAGTTAAATTAAATCCCCAAGGCTATAAAAGCTCATTTCACACTTCAAGAGAACCATTTTTTCCTTTCAAAAGATTAAGAGCATTCAGCAAGGAAGAGTTTGTGGGTTTTCTGAACGAATTCGGGAAAAATTTCTTGGCGCTGCACGTTTGGCTTGGCATTGCGCACCTGGGAGTTGGCACTGCACCCTTGCCAGTTTTTCTCCACACAAATTCTGAAGGCGCTGTGGACCTGGGAGATGGAACTGTGCCATTTTCAAAGTGTTGTGCCCTTGCTAGAAATGACCCTGTGAATATTTCCTTGGTGCCGCACACTCAGAGCCTGGCGTTGCATGCCTGGGTTGGCGCTGCGCCGTCAGCCATTAGCGTTGCGTGCTTAGACAGGAAGGTTTTTTGAGTCTTCCAATGGCCCAAATCACTTCAAACCACTTTCAAATATTTGCCACAGTCCTCCAAGAATTCTTGAGGGGTAAGTACAAGACATTAACCTTGCTTTGAAGCTATTTTTGTCATCATTTAATCAATGAAAGTAAAACCCTAATCAAACCCTAGCTACAAATCAGAGATCACTGTCTATAGACTTATTTCATCCTCCTAAACATAGTATTAGTGATAGAAAGGGTAATTACGCTACTTGAGGGTTGTCATTGAGTTATTTTTCCTGTCACTCATTTCCTACACCTATACCCATTCACACTCATTCCCTTCATTTTGAAAAACATCCATTTCATTCCTTTCCCCTCATCTCATTTCCACTTACACTCTAGGGTTTCATAAAACAGAGTTTAAAAATGTCTGAGGGTGAATACAATGGTGGTGAGGCACAAATTCCAAGGAGGCATGATCATAAGGGAGGGAAGATAAACATATTTGAACCCATCAATAAAAGGGAACTCATGGCATCTCCTCTTACTGTTTATTGCTTTAAACATGTGGGTTGCATTGAGTTTTGTGAGAAGGTGCAGCAAGTCCAAAATCACCCTAAGCTAACAAGACTATTCATCATCAATCTACATGAAAAGTAGGTCAATATTTTTGGGGTTACATTTGAGATGTCCACTGATGCCATTGCTGCTACTACAGGGATACCTAGTGTGGGAGGGAAGTGGTTCAAACAAGCAAACCTGGACATGAGTTATTTTGAACCATACCTCAAACCTAGGTATATTAAAGACCACCACAAGTCCATCTTCCCTTTTTCTCACCTTCTTGATAGATTTGCACCCATTATGAGGATAATAATGAAGTATTTCACTTGTGAGGGAAGGTTTTCCCGCCTCTATTCATACCATATCTGCCTTCTTATGCATTTCACTAGAGTTAGAATGTTGCATATACCATATTATCTTTTCCGTAGCATTGACAAAATTGCTTACATTGTGAAAAAGAGAGATTACAATCAGCAAATGCAAAGCCTATTTCATCATTCACTCATCAATATGGTGGTCATGCATCAACTACAACACAAAAAAATTCCATGGGATACCTTCATTGCCAATGAGCTTTTCACTACTCCACCTGGACATCATCAACAATATATTCCTTCATCTTATCATCCTCCCATATCCACTTCTCCATCACATATCATTGTTCATACATCACCATACACTCACCTCTAGTCACCTCATATTGACCCTCCCTCGTTACCTTTTCACAATCCTTCACCATCACGTGATGATACCAGAGCCTCAAGTAGTGAAAGAATATTGGGATAGCTGGCACTAAAATGAATGAGATTGAGCCATTTCCTTTGACCTATCAGAGAGGCCACATGCATGTTTTTGCTTCACTTGAGGTGAAAGGGGCCATGCCTTCTTCATCAGCAAAGTAGGTTGATAAGGGAAAGGGAAAGGTTACGGAGCATGTCATTGTTGAAGAGGAGGATAAACATGAAACTGAGTAGGAGTTTCAACTGATTGACCTTGATGATGAGGACGAGGAGAGAATCACCAATATGTTGATCAAAAGCAAGGATGCGAAGATTAGTGAGCTTCAAGCTAATATTGGTAGGGCAAAGAATGTGATCAATTTTCTTGAGCTAGAGAATAAACAATTGGAGACAAAGCAGGCCATCAGTGAGGTCAAGGTAATTAGAGGTCAAAAAGAGGCCAGAAAAGCCAAGGCTTTGCTAGATGATACCTTGGGCACTTTTGATGACAATGAAGATGAGGAAGATCAACTTCCTAGACAAAGGCCAAAGAACATTGGGCTGAAGAGGGCTTTAGCCCGGGAAAGGCAGAAAGAGGCAGAATTGGAAGAGAAGCTCACTCCAAGTGAGCTGTTTGCCATAGAAATTAGTAAGGATAGAAAATCTTGGCTAGAGAGGGAAAATTTTCACCTAGAGGATCGACTAGATAAGGCTAAGAGAGACACTGACATGCAGAGGAAGATGGAAAGACACTATGCCATGAGAAACAGGATTGCAAGGGCCAAGCTCAAACGAGCCCATGCAAATATTCAGGCTCTAAATGAGGAAAAAGAGAAGGAAAAATTGAATATTCTTTCTGAGGTGTCCCTCCAAGCCTCCAAACCATGATTAGCAAAGAAAATTCCATTTTTGGCACTTTGGTGCAAATTGTGAATTTTTGACAGTTTGGCTTGCAAAAAATTGGCCAAATATGCAGCACCACTGGTGCTACAATTTTTTTTGGGGCACTCAAATGAAAAAAAGTCAAAATTTTCATGTTTTTTCTGCCAAGTACATCAAGCTCAGAAAATTCCAAAACATTTGGAGCAAAACTGATCCCTCCAAAAGGCCAAAAACTACCAAACAATCACATTTCTGCCCTCTTTTTGGCACTAGCGCTGCACATTTAGTAGTATTGGAAGAAGTGGTTTTTGACAAGGAAAATTGGCACAATTTTGGAAATTGGAAGAAAATTTGGAAAATGAACTCAGATACCTTTCCAATGAGCCATCATGGAGCTCACTTGGACATCAAGAAGGCATCCAAATGTTAGCTTCAAAACAGGTCATTTTCCCATTCTTGGCACTGCGCATTTGCATTTGCGTTGCGCCCCTGTACCTTGGAGCTGTGCCCTTACCAGGAGTTATTGCAAAAGATATTTTGGAGCCTTAAAGTAAAAAATTTTCCAAAATTATCTCAGTAGTTATGTTAGAAGTTATTTTTGCAATAAATGAGTTTTAGATATTCTGCCTTGGGCCTTGCATGGTCTCAAAGATCAAAATGCATTAACTATGTAATGAATGAATTTTGAAACCCTAGCTAGGGTTTACCTCCTCATTTTTTAGATAAATACTACTTTTATGATTCATGGCTTTGGTTGGTTGATTGTTGAGCTAAATACCTCATAGAATTTGAGTTGTGAAGAGTTTTTAGCTTTGGAGCTTTGTAACTGTTTTGGACTGAATGTTAATGGAGCAAGCACATTCACAGGGTTCATGAAATTTGTTAAATGGTGATTTTGTTCTTATCTTACATTTGTTTCCTTATACTTTCAATATTGTTCATCTTTTCTCTTGCAATAGAACGGAGAATTTAGGTTAAGATATGCTATTAGAGGCACCTTGAGTCTGTCTACATCTATTGCTCAAATGTTTTCCTCTACTAGGTCCGATTGGAGAATTCTTAGTTGCTTTCTGATTCCACCTAGTTTTTTGTCTTGAAAATGATTTAATAAGAGTCAAATCGAAGAATTTTATGGTATGCCCTATACTTTGGTGTAGCTTGAAACATTGTTTTTAAGGTCTTTCTTTGAAGTTTTCTTATTAGGGTTTAGGCTAAAGAAGTTTATGGTTTTCCCTGTCCTTTGGTCTATCTTGAAAAGTCACTTTAAAGGTCTTTAAGGTTTGATTGAAGAATTTAGGACTTCCCTGCTCTTTAATCATCACTTATTTGTTATCTTAAATTTTTTCTTTCTCTGAAAGTGAATAGCTAGAGAATTTAGGAGTTCCCTGCTCTCTAGGGTTTGCTAGATTGTTGTCTCAAAGTTTACTTGATAAATCTAGGCCAAAGAAGTTTATGGTGTGCACTTTCCTTTGGTTCTTTCTTAACAATAGTGATCTTAAAGGCTCTTCTTATTCTAGTATATGTTAAAGGATTTTTAGTTTCCCTTTAAACCTACTAAAATCACAACTTAATGTTCATTTCACACCCACCTAAGCTAGTAAGATCCATTTGGCTTTGTTAACTTGCCTTATGAAACACACTTGATTTATTAGTGTACTTTTCAAGCCTTTCACAGACCCCATAGCCCAATGCTTTTAATTTCTCTTACCCTATCTGTTCTTCATGACAAGCAAGCCGACCAAACAAAACAAAACAAACAACCCTCTCATTTTAACTAGCCTAAAATTAGCATCCTAAATCAATCAAGTCATATCTTTTATACAAATATAGAGAGAGCCCTCTCTAAGTCCAGGAAGGCTAGGCCCTAAGACTCCAAAGTTGGTTTTATGTTACCATTTTTCATTTGGTCTTGCCAATCTGACAAATTACAGGGACCTAACAAACTCAACTGGGTCTCCTCTGGATCTGACATGCATGAAGTTAATATTAGTAAATCCTCAGTTGCATGTGAGATCACTGATTGTGATTTAATTAATATTTAATTCACTAGATCTCTCACTAGTGTATCTTCAGTTACAACTAGCACAACTGATTTTAACTCACTTAACTTAGTTAAACTGATTTACAACTTGCACCAACTCATGCACCACTGCACTTCGAACTCTGTTACAACTAGAATTACTCTGCATGTCCCACCAACCAACCTCTAACTTGAAATTCACTAGCTAATTGGTTTTTCCACTTTAGTTAACTATTTCAAGTCCACATTGAGAATAGATTACAGTTTAATTTCCATCTAAATTAATGGATAATAAAAATAGACATGCAACCAAAAGTAGCCCTGTGGGCCCCACCCTAGTGTAGGTTCTTAATGCAACCAGGTGCTTAATGCACTAGTGTGGGTGCAAAATATTCTTGTTGAATCTCAACACTCCCTCTCAACAAGAAAGGGATTGTCCTCCCCCCCGATCCCGTCTCTATGGTATTCAAATTTTCTCCTAGTGAGTGCCTTCATTAGAATATATGCATCCTGATCTTCCATGGGAATGTAGTGAAGCAACATGATCCTCCTCTGCACGCAATATATGAGATAATGGTACCAAAAATTTATATGCTTGGACCTATCATGAAACATAGGATTAATCAAGATTTTAATGCAACTCTGATTATCACAATGAATCACTGTCAGATCCATCTGAGAACCAAACAAACCAACAAATATCTTTCTCATCCAGATAACCTCACATGCAGCTTGGCTTTCTGCCATTTATTCCACTTCCGTTGAACTGAGTGCCATAGATCTCTACTTCCTGTTGTACCAAGAAACAACTGTAGATCTGATACTAAGGATCCCTCTTGATGTTCTCTTTCTATCTGATGGAATTCTAGTCCACTCTGCATCTGTGAAGCGCAAATTCACTCCATCTGTTCTTCTATACCATATACCATACTCTGATGTTCCCCTCAGATATCTGAGGACATGCTTCCATGGCTTCCAAAATATCTTGGTAGGCTTAACCATAGCTTGACTCAGCTGGTTAGCCACATAGAAAATGTCCAATATCCTGTTCACTAGATACATTAGCAAACCCACTAACTATCAATAGATAGTAGCATCCACTCCCTCTCTAGAAGTAGCATCCTCTTTCCTCCAGTTTCCTAGAAGAGGAGTATCCATGTGTTTGCAACTCTCCATGTTAAAATTAAGACACAAAAATTTCACCATCCTACTGCCATATTTCCAATCCAAGGAAATAATGAAGGAGGCCCATATCCTTCATTTTGAATTCCTTGAAATATCCTCCTTGCATGAGTGTATCAGCTACTCATCACCAGTCAAAATTAAATCATCAACATAAAGAAAAATGATCAATATCTTAAACTCAACCAAAATCTGGTACAGTTTTGCATCTGTTTCACTTTTGGTGAAGCCCGGTCCAGTGAATTAGCTGTTTATCTGAGTGTACCAAGCACAGGGTGCTTGCTTCATCCCATACAATGCACTTTTGAGCCTGCACACATGTGACTCACTGTTGAAGATCTCAAAACCTTCAGGCTACTCTATGTACACCTCTTCCTCAATGATCCCATTGAGAAATGCAGTTTTCACATCCATCCAATGAATGTGCCAGCCCATCTATGCTGAAAGTGCAAGGATGGACCTTATGGAAGAGTACCTTGTGACAAGCGCAAAAGTCTCATCATAATCTATCCGCTCGTTCTGTGAGAAACCCCGAGCCACAAATCTGGCCTTGTATTTCTCCACACTCCCATCAGAAGCTTGCTTTACCTTGTATATCCATCTCAAACGTACCACTGATTTTTCAACCGGTCTTGGGACAATTTCCCATGCACTATTTTTAAAAATGGAGTCATACTCCTCCACCATTGCATCAACCCAAGTAGGTTGTTGCATTGCTTCCTAAAAGGAAGATGGTTTAGTCACAATACATTTGCTCATAAGAGCCATGTATCCAGTAAATCAGCCAGGAGATTGCATTTGTTTGCATTGTGAAGTAGCGGATCCTACATTTTGTGCATTATCAAGTCTTAGCCTATTAGCTTTCATGGTGTGCCTTATGCCATTTCTAATGGATGGATCTACATTAGTGGCTTTCTCCACTCCATGAACCTCCTCATCTGGCTAATCCACATCTTGAGACTCATCTTTGGGAATGAACAGTTCATCCTCTGCATGCAATTCCAACTCCCTCTCAAGGTACAACCACATGGCTTTCCGCTCATCAAATTTTATATCCCGCCGCACAATAATCATTCTGCTGTTTGGAAAATACACACTATAACTATGGGGTGTTTCTATGTACTGCAAAAAAATCCCAACTTCAATAGTCACTTCCAGCTTCTTCCTAGCATCCTTGGTCACATGCACATAAACAAATGAGCCAAAAATCTTTGTGAAACATCCGGTTTCTTACCAGTGAAATCTTCTTCAGGTGTACTCATGCCAAGTACTCTATGAGTAAAATGGTTTTGCACATAAACCACAGTGTTGCATGCTTCCATCCACAAATGCATAGGTAAGCCCTGATCATGCAACATTGCTCATGCTGAACCGATGATCGTTCTGTTATTCCTCTCCATGACCCCAGTATGATGTGGGTTTTGAGGTTCTATGAGTTCTCTTCGAATTCCTTCTTTGCTGCAAAAGTTCTTGAATTCGTTAGAGATGTATTATCCACCATTATCACTCCTAAGAGCCTTCACTTGCTTCCCTGAATATTTCTCCACTAATGCCTTAAACTCACAAAACTTAGACAATGTTTTATCTTTATTCTGCATGAAGAAGATCCAACATTTATGAGAAAATTCATCAAAAAATATTACATAATACTTAAGTTTTGTTTTTGAAGCAATCGAGAATGGTCCACACACGTCTGTGTGAACTCTCTCAAGGATCCCCGAAGCACAGTTCTCCTTCTCATGAAAGGTGGAATTTACATACTTCCCCATGGTGCAACCCTTGCACTAATCTAACTGAGCAAGAGTTCCCATTGGAAGTCCAATAGATATTTGTTGCATGACTTTCAACGCTCCATGATGAAGATGGCCCAATCACATGTGCCATAATTTTCCCTCATCCTAGCTCACCACTTTCTCTGCCTTGCCCACCATGGAAGTGCAGCCATCTACCTCCAGCTTGTAGATATTCTCAACTCGAATCCCTATCCTCCCGGCTTGACCCATTGTTTTCTGTCGCAGGAAATTTTTTCCATCACTAAAAACAACATCATAGCCTTTGTCCTCCAACATTGCGACTGAGACCAAATTTTTCTTCAGACCTAGTACATGAATTACATATTTTAATTGAAATGGTTTACTTGACTCCCTCTGAAAGGTAATGGTACCAATCACAGTAAAACTATACCATCTGTCATCGCCCATCGCAATATGCATCTAGAGATCTTTCTCCTCCAAGTCACTAAAAATTTTCTTATCTCCTGTCAAGTTAAAGGAAGTGCCACTATCCAAATACCACACCGATCCCAATGCACTTGAAACCATGCATGAAATAAAGGAGAATTCAAGCTCAAATTGTGAGGCAAGGGCCTCACTAGCTGGAAATCTAGTAGCCTTCTTGTTCTTCTTCTTTTGTGGACAGTTAGTAGCAAAATTCCCATGTTCGTGACAGTGAAAACACTTCACTTTGGACATGTCCTACTTCTTGCCTTTAGAATCAAATTTAGAATGGAATTTATTCCCCTTCCCCTTATTTGCCTTGGTAGCCAAAGCACAATACTCTTCATCATCATGCTTTTATGAAGAGCCATATCTGGTGTTTTGTCTGAACTCCTGCACCAGATCCGACGACAGTCATCCCCAATCTGGAAACTTTTCCCATCCGTTGACAAAGTATTCATAACTGTGCCAACTCTTAGGAAGTCTTAGGAGAGCTAAAATCACCAAATCATCATCAGTAAATATTATTCCCACACTCCCCATTTCATCCTGACATTGGAAAAACTTTGTGAGATACTTTGGAATGGTGTCGCCCTTTTCCATCTTGATCTTCCTGAGTTTATCTTTGAGTGCCAATTTCCTATGGTCGTTGCTACTTTGGAGTAGATATGTCAAATCCTTCCACATAGCATATAGTGTGGCTTTCCCATGGATTCTTGAGAAAATGTGGTCTTGTACTCCCTCCAACAGGATCCTCCTCGCCTTTGCCACTTTCTTCTTCCATTCATCAAGATTGGCAACATCTACAACGTATGGCTTAGGAAAATATTTTTCAATGCATTCCTTCAAGCCATTGTCTTTGAGTACTGCCTCCATCCTATCCTTCCAAGAAATTTAATTTGATCTACCCTTGAGTGCATACTCTAACCTCAAGCCATTGAAATCCATTTCGATCTTGAATCAACCGTAGCACCAAGAAATTATTTCTGCAAATTTGAATTCAATCTAGTCACAAACTTAGCTCCTACTTCACTTCTGCAATTTCTTGTGCTCTGATACCATGTATAAAATTATACAACAAGAATTTATATCTTGGATTCACCCGATCTAAAAATGTGCTAAAGTTAAATATTGAATCGCTTCTACAAATATTTTTCGAAATTAAAAACAATGAAGAAAGATCAATCACATACAACAAAGATAATTTCCCAAGGAAATCTTACTGCTAAAAACCCCAGTATCTTCTATTGTATATTATATCATGGATCATGAAACAATTACATACAAAACTCTTCTCACAAGAGCCCTCAGTACATATGCTAATTGTCTTGCACTGTCATACAAAAATTGGAAAATCCCTTAGACAATTTACTGCCTCCAGACAGCCTGCCTTCACTGCGCAATCCCTATTGAATGCAATCCCTGAATTGATGCAATCCTACCTGCCTTGACTGCACAGATATCATGGTCACATCCAATGTATCTTTACATGCATGTGTGTAAGTGGATAATGTCACAATTGATTGTCAACCTCCTGTTCACCTAGAACTCAACTGGGTCTCCACTGGATTTGACATGCATGCAACTAATATTAGTAAATCCTCAGCTGCATGAGAGATCACTGATTTTGAATTAATTAATATTTAATTCACTATATATCTCACTAATGTATCTTCAGTTACAACTAGCACAACTGAGTTTAACTCACTGAGTTAAACTGATTTACAACTTGCACCAACTCATGCACCACTGCACTTCGAACTCTATTACAACTAGAATTACTTTTCATGTCCCACCAACCAACCTCTAACTCAAAATTCACTAGCTAACTGATTTTTCCACTTCATTTAACTATTTCAAGTCCACGTTGAGAATATATTATAGTTTAATGTCCATCTAAATTAAGGGATAATAAAAATAGACATGCACCCAAAAATAATCCTGTGGGCCCCACCCTCGTGTAGGTGCTTATTAATGCAACCAGGTGCTTAATGCACTAGTTTGGGTGTTGAATCTTCTTTTTGAATCTCAACAATTAGCACTGTCATTGAGGGGTATAGATCCATTTTCGGAGTCCTAACTATTGGTGGAGTATTCCAAGAACCACTTCACATGTGAAGTACTTGATGGGCTAGTGACTGATGAGAGGTATAGAGTTGTGTATGGAGTCATCTATTACCAGGATCAGGTCTTCTTGACTAGAGACTCCAAGCTCAAGGAGAAGATTCTACATGCAGCACATGACTCACTCCTTTCCGGTTACCAAGGTTTCATTGTGACATATCAGGCCATTAGGGAGATATTCTCATGGGAGGGTCTCAAGGAGGATGTGCAACAGGATATCAAAGAGTGCTGAGTTTTCCTAAAGAATGAGGAGGAAAACAACCATCCTTCAAGGTTGTTACAGTCACTCACTTTTCCGAGAGAGATATGGGAGAGCTCATCTATGGACCTCATCACCAGCTTGTCAATAATATTGTATATTCATAGTCATTGGTCAACTAACAAAGCATTTTCATTCCTTTGTCATTTATTTACAATGCATTTCTCCACAAAAGGGAAAGCCTCTCCTTGGACTTCATGGTCTTCTTAAGACCAAAAGAAGTGATGGAGATAGCCACTTCTTGGATGGCTTTGGACAAGTGTTGTTATGTTTGGGGTGTACTAAGTTGACACCAAATGTCGTTTTCTACTTCCATACATATGATCAGATAGAGGATGGAAGCAAGTGGTTGGGAATCTACTTACCACATTATGTTCTGAGGTAGCTAGGAGCAAAGCAGCATTGGTATCACTTGAGGGACTATTGTAACCATCTAGAATATCATATGGAACTCAATATATCTCTCTTTTTAGTTTCATATGGTGATTATGTTATATTCACTATTGATGGAATGGGTTGGGCAAGCAAGGTTCCTACAACCAAAGGTTGTATCCTAGAGATTCAGGATGCATTATGACCTCTTGAGGACAACATTATTGTAACCCAGGATCAAAGGAGTTCTACACAGATAATAGATGGGGGGAGAGACAACATGAGGTGGATATTTTGGTCTAACATTTTCAACCATACAACCCATCTACATTGCAGAAGCAGGGAATTGATGAGTTTTTCTATGGGCCACACAGGGCGATCCATCTTATTGGGAGAGGATCATATAGGTTGGACCTTCTCATTTGGATTAAGATCCCCAAAATTTTTCATATCTCATGCCTCAAAAATGCCATTAGACAGCATATAGTTTCCTCCATGGTTATCCCTCTTCTCTATGATGTGAGACATTTGATTTTGTCACCAAAGGCCAACTTGGACACTTGGGAGGAGCAGCTAAGGGACAGATTGATTGGAGAGCATCTGTTTTAGTGGAGGAGTCTATCAGATGATGATGTTATAAGGGAAGGAGAGGAGGTTTTGCATTATCCATCCTTGCAGTTGCTTGAGGACAAGAAAAAATTGGGAGGGGAGGACTGTAATATTCCTAATTAGCTTTCATCTAGTTGGAATATTAATTTTCTCTTTTACTAATAAGATAAATGAATAAGAGGGTAGAGAGACCCATAAATCTCTCTAGTAGGAATAAAACCACTTCTAATGTGAATGTGGATCATTGCATTACCTGAATAAAGTAGTTTTAGGTGTGAATAGGAGCTAAAGCATGTGGATAGGATCAAGGTTGACCAAATAAACAACGTTGTCATGCAGATAGTGGAGAGTTAATGAAGGACAACACAGTTATGATGAAGGAGTGTATGCATGAGAGTAGCATCTTTAATGAGTGGGACCTAAGGTGATGAAGCTCACAAAGCATATAAGGAAGGGGATGGTAGCCATAGAAGGCATTTTTTTTATTTTTTATGTCTTGGTATTTTATGACTTTATGCACACTTCAGATGTTTAGCGGAGTTTTCTGTGTTGTTTAGCATAGGGTGTTTCTGAGTAGAAATCCCACCCTCATCCTCAAGGGACTTCGAGTGCCCACTTAGGAGAGGTTCATTGAGCTTCATTTCCACCTTCTGGCATTAGGCCAAGCTTCATCCATCATCCACAGCACAGTCTCCTTCAGGAATTGCATTATTTTGTAGGGCAGTAGTAGTGGAGAGTTGACAGGCCCAGTTTCTGAGCTTGTTTTCCAATGAGGGGAGCATTCGTCCATCTGGGAGGCTAGCAAGGAAGTTCCTTGAGAATTGTTACACCATTCAACATCAGGACAAGCCGTGACCATCATATACAGTGTAGTATCCTTCAGAAACTGCATTATTTTGTAGGGCAATTGCAGTGGAGGGTCAAGTACCCAAGTTCTTGACCTTGTTTTCTAGTGAGGGGATCATCCCTTCATCCAGAAAGTCAGTGAGGAGGGGTGTCAGGTATTTTTACATCATATCAGCCACCTCATAGTAATTATCCAGTTTCATAGCATTATTCAGCCCTAGGGCTGCATTTTTCATTTTGTGTATTTCCAGAAACCCTTTCTGGGTTGTCTTGGAATTGTGCTAGAAAGCCTATATCTCTGATCCCAACATTTTATAAGCACTATCTGAGCAGATTCATGTATTCCTATTTATAGCAGTAGATAGTCCCAAAAAAAACTGCAATGCCATAGCCTTTGGAATTTTGTATAGTAGTTTTTCTTCATATTTCATGTACTGGGTCCTTAGAGTCTTGTTTTTCCTAGCTTGAGTGTCTTTTTCCTCAAGATCTTGTACACATTTTCTGCTATAATGTCTAATAAAATGGCTCTATGATCTGCTCTTATTTTATGTGTTTATATTTCACTCCATTTTCCATTTTTGTGTTCTATCTTCTTTTTTTTCCTAATTTGGAATATTATAGTGGTGTCAGAGCATAATCTTGGCTCAGCATGTGTACTACAACCACTGTGTCACCAGAAGAAGGAGAGCCTCTAATAGAGAGGGAGAAGCAGTATCTCAGTAGAAACTGAATATATGATTATACATACAACAAATGAGACAAGGGGGAAACTCCAATATCAAGAGAGGTGGTTGAAAAGGAGTTTCCTAAGCTTCTTCTCCAAAACATGCAGGATATATCCAGAGAAATCGAGGAGATGAGGATGGAGAGACACAAAGAATACCCTATAGGTTCTATACATGGAGAAAGCTCTATCATTTCACATCAATGGTATGAAAAACTAGTGAGGCAGTAAGTTTCCCAACGCTCCACTATGCCTACATTCTTAACAGTCGGAAATGGAGGTGGAGGACCCAAAGAATAAGAGACTCTTGAAGACTATTTTCTAGAGTATGAGTCTCAATCTCAAAGATTCAAAGATAACCTAAACTTTCACAAGTTATGTCAGATCAAGGATAACAGCAGACCCCGAAATAACAATAGAAGTGGAGGGTACATGCAAAACAATGATCTACAGCGTACTACGGGTAGATTATTTTTTCCCGCTTTTGATGGGTCATCTAAGTGCACAACCAAGTCTTGGGTGCAGAAGCCTGACATGTATTTCCAGTTGAATCAAGTACCAAATATGGAAGCCATTAAAATAGCAGTGCTGCACCAAGAAGGTGAGGCTCATGATTGGTGGTTTCATGGTCTTTCTACATTGGGACATGCAAATGTGACTACATATGCAGAGTTCACTAGGAGGTTAGTGGAAAGATTTGATCGAATATATTCAGAGGCACCCTTTTTTGAGCTAGCCAAACTCAAGTAGTAAGGTAATCCAGAAAACTATATCTCTGAATTTCTAAAAAAATTTGTTATGGTGCCGGATTCATCTACAACTAGGAGAGTTTATATGTTCATCGATGGGCTAGCAGAGCCTCTAAATGGGTTGGTTAAATCCACTAAACCAAATACAATCCAATATGCCATTGAGAGGGATAGATACTTACAGGATGCTTTGCCAAGGTCAGGAGCTCCATTTCATAAAAATCCCACTTTTCAATCAAAGGGGAAAGATGTGAAGGTTCTTCCTCCAAAGGAGAACTAGAACAAAGGATCTCTTAGTGATGATGTCCGGAGGGACTTGACAAGAAGGAAACTTTCCTTCACATGCCAAGAACCATGGGCACCAAGGCATCGATGTGCTACCGGGAAGGCCCACTATATAGAGGTATTCTCTGATGGTGAGGAGGAGGAAGAAAAGGAGTGCGAGGGATAAAATAGTCATGTGATAGCAAGGGAGGATCCACCACCACTAGGAGGTGGGAATGGGTAATTTGATCCTCACTTTGCAGGGAGTACCAAAGTATCTGACCTTGAGAGTCTGAGGTACAGTTTAGGGGAAGTGGGTATCATTATTGATAGTCAGTGTGGCCACCAAAAATTTCATTAATGCTCAGTTAATGCAGAGGAGGACAATACCCACTGATGATTTTGAGGGATTCTCAGTGTTGGTTCCAGGAGCTAGAACCATGCAATGTATGAAGTATGTTTCGACATTGTCTATAACCTTGGGGACATAAAATTTGACTAATCACTTCTTTGTGGTCGACATTACTGACACAAATGTGATATTAGGTGTGCAGTGGTTGATTACATTGGGGAAGGTCACCACAGATTGGGAGACTTTGTAGATGGAGTGGATAGGTAAGAAGAGTGGCCAGCATCAGGTGATTAGGGGCATGCACACCTATCCATCCGACGAAGTATCTGCACATAAGATGGAGACTGATTTGTGCAATGGGAGAAAGGAAAAACCAATCCACTCAAATATACAGTCTAATCTAGACCATGATGTTACATTATTTGGAGGCATTGCACAAGGAAGGCCCCTGAACTGGAAGATGATCAAAGAGTTCTCACAACAAGTTGCACCATTCATAGATTTGGCTAAGGAGGGAGCCTTGGGTGAGACTAGCACAACGCAGAGGGCCCTTGATTGGCTAAAATAGGAGATGAATATTTTTCCAGTATCGGTGTTACCAAATCTCACCAAGCCTCTTGCGTTGAAATGTGGTTTTTTAGGAGTAGATGGTGGCACAATCATGGTGCAAAGGGGCTACTATATAGCCTTTCAGATTCAAAATATACTTCAACATAGGAAGGAGTCTTCCATATATGGAAAGGGGTTTTCGGCATTCATGCATGCATTGGCCAAACTCAAGAATTTTTGGATGGGAAATAGCTTCCAAGTGAAGATTGACCACCACAAACTAAAATATTTTTGTAAGAAAAATTAGCTACAAGGGAGGCATCAAAGGTGGGATAACAGTACTCCGACATGTGGCTTTGGCATTGAACATGTCAAAGAAGGAATCCATGAGGTGACAGGTGCCTTATTACAATACCCAGAAGAGATTTCATTGAGGGGTATAGATCCATATTAAGAGTCCCAACTATGGGTGGAGTATTCCAAGAAATACTTCACATGTGAAGTACTTGATGGGTTGGTGACTGATGAGAGGTATAGAGTCATATATTACCGGGATTGGGTCTTCTTGACTAGATACTCCAAGCTCAAGGAGAAGATTCCACATGCACCACATGGCTGACTCCTTTCTAGTCACCAAGGTTTCATTAGGACATATCAGACCATTAGGGAGATATTCTCATGGGAGTGTCTCAAGGAGGATGTGCTCCATCACATCAAATACTGTGGAGTTTTCTTGAAGAATGAGGAGGAAAAAAACCATCCTGCAAGGTTGTTACAGTCACTCACTTTTCTGGGAGGGAGATGGGAGAGCTCATCTATGGACCTCATCACCAGCTTGCCAAAAGTACATTGTAAGGATTATATCTTCATAGTCATTGGTCAACTAAAAAATAATTTTCATTCCTTTGCCATTTATTTACAGTGCATTTCTCCACAAAAGGGCAAGCCTCTCCTTGGACTTCATGGTATTTGTTAGCTCTCCGTAATTTTCTATATTGATTGAGATACAAATTGCCAAGGGTAACATCAAACCAAGATTTGGAATCCAAGGACCTAGCCTTCCTGGATTCAGAGAGGGATCTCTCAATGTGTGCAAAGATATGTATTTTTTACTGATTAGGGTTGATTTTAGGCTAGATGTTAAGTGCAAGGTATTTTGATTATTTTTTGGTTGGGTATGATACTTTGGTAGATTTTAGATAGGAAACATGGAATATTGTTAAGTCATTGGGCAATGGAGTCTAACAAGGTCCAGATAAGTTCTTCAATGGTGTTTAAGAGCATTTTCAGGGCAAGTTTACTTGGTTGGTGGATCTTTTAAGGTTATGAAGGATTTATGAAATGGACATAAAGATTGAGAACAACAAACTAATAAAGGGCTAAAACTGAATCCTTTATATACTTGTAAACTGAGGGAGTTAGAAAATTGATAAGAACAACAAGAGAATCAAAGGCACAAGTAGAACCTAATCCATTTGATTTTAGACTGAAAACAGATAATTAACCAAGACAAACATTCAGATAAAAACTTAGAAAGGTAAGAAACTTATCCAACTTTTAGAGCTTTTATCATCTAGAGCAGAAAAACATTTAAGATACATAAGTAACTATAACCATAGAAGGAGAGAAAACTCTAACATCCAAAGTTATAGCTATAAGGTTTCCTTAAAACAATTTTAGCTAAGTAAAGGCAAAGAGCATGATTTTAAACAGACTTCTTTGACAAACCTAGACAAAGCTGCTTTAAAAAGATGATTCCAAGAACAAAATATTTCAGTGGCAACAATATGCAGGGCTAATCATAAATCATAATTGAAGCTAACTGATCTAAATTATTCAAGAAATGGACAAGCTAAGAACTTGTTAGAGAGCAAGAAATTATTTCTCTAATGTATTTTAGCATAAGAAAACATTAAGGCAGTGAAGGACATACAGATTTAAGGTGCCATTAGAAAACATTTCTTAATCTAAATTCTTTGTCCTACTGCAACATAGCAAGATGGAAAACATAATGGGAAACTAGAAAACATAAACAAAAGAAAACTTCACCATCAACCAAGCCTATGGATCCTGCAAACAATCCTTCTCCATCAACAAGCAAATCAGATCATGCATGAGTTCCAAGACATCAAATTCTCTTCAAGAGCTTCAAAGGACTATGTATTATTCCAGCATCAGTCATCAAAATCCAACGTTTACAATGAGTTCCAATGCAGTATTTATGCTGCAAATGAGGAGGTGAAACTCTTATAAGGTTCAAAATGTTATTAATTACAGAGTAAATGAATTCCTAGCCTTGAAAACCATGCAAGGCATAAGGTAAGAATATCTGCAACTACTTCTCTGTTAAATAACTTTGTCTTAATTTCTGAGATAAAGATAGGTGGAAAAGATTGACTTTAAGGCTTTATCTTATCTTTACAATAACTGTCCTGGCAGTTTAAAATATATTCTTTTGTGTAATAACTGCTTAATTGGCTTTATGGATAGAAAGTAGGCTCAATGTGATAGTTAGATATTTTTAAGGGAATAATTGCTCTTTGTTGATGTATTCGAGGCTTTTTAGCCTAATTTTCCTTCATTTCATCACTAAACTGTATTTAAGGCCTGATCTGATTTTAGCCTTCATAATTTCACTATGCTGTCTTTATCTATAATCTGCATGGTTTAAGTCTTTTAATCTTTCATGCTTTTGACTTAACCTTTAAAATTTAATCTCTCTGATACTCTTCACTAATCTTCATTGTTTCTTCCATTTTGCTGGTGTAAAGGTGGCTTTCCGCGCTGGAGGGTTTTGAATGAATGGTCAATACTCATGACACATCGCCTTAAACGTGGAATAAACCCTTTCTTATCCCTTTCAATATTGAATTTGGCCATAGAGGATCGTCATCCTCGACCATGTCCCTTTACTGGACTGTGGGACAACTTTCATAGCTTATCTGCCATTAAACCTGCGACAAACCGTCAAAATATTATAAAAACATGCGAATGGGGCTATAACTGCGTCAGAGGGCTGGGCGGAGGGTGAAAGGGCAGTGCAGAAGGAAGAAAATGCATCAAGGGGGGGGGGGGGGGGGGTTCCATGGCGGAAGGGCAAAGAAACAGGATTTTAAAGAAATTATGGGCGCATAATTAATGCTAAGCAGTTTCAGGAATACCACCAATGGTATTCGTGCATGATAAAGGTGATAAGTGGTAATAGGCGCAATGAACGCGATACGGTCGAGAAGATGACACATATCATCCAAAAACCACCCATTTCGTGTTGATATGGAGTGTTAAAACATTTATGGAGAAACAAGCGCGAAGATGACTGTGGGCCGTTAGATCTGGGAGATCCACGGTGGGGATTGAAAGAAAACATGATGAAAAGCCCAACATGGTCAGGTGGGACTAGCGGGATAACGTGGGGAGGTCAGCAGTGACAGCCATTAGATTGGGCTCAATCAATGGTGGAGATTGATAGCGGGGAACGCGAAATATATGATATGGACGGGGAGACGGATGGATATGCGATGAAGCACTGGAGCGCTAATCGTTGGATTTAAAAGATCAATGGCCCAAATATTTTTTGGAAGAACGTCAATGAATGGAATTGTTCGAGAGTGGAATCTAAAAGGTGGGCTAGTGATAGCCATTGGATCGGGTAGATCAATGGCCCAGATCTCTTCACTAGGTCGCACAGATGATAAATGGTGTGAGGGTAGGGGAAAACTGCGAGAAAGCATAGACCGTCCGATCAGGAGGATCGACAGTTGAGATCATATCGGGGAATGGAAAAAGAAAATGAAAGGGGTGGAGGAAAAGTGATAGTGCAAGAGGGCGATGACCATACGATCAGGAGGATTGATGGTCCAGATGATATCGGAGCTTCACAGAAATGAATAAATGGGACAAAGGGATAGCGAAACAATGATACTGCGCCGACCATTGGATCTGGGGGAGCCGGATCAACTGTCCAAAATGTATCGGCAGGGAGGTTTTGGTAAAAGACGATCGGGGGGAAAATTGGTGATGTGATGGAGCGAGGACCGTTAGATCAAGGAGATCAATGAGTTAGATATATCAGAGATTCGAATAAATAACAAATGGGGCAGGGAACAATGAAACAATGAAACAACGCCAACCGTCCGATCAGGAGATCGATGGTTGAGATTTGATTGTGAGGGGAAAAAAATGAAGCGGAGGGGGGTCAATTGCCGTTGGATCTGATAGCGATCAATGACTTAGATCTTATCGGTGGGGAAAGTAAGGTGGAAGGGAAAAGGGTGAAGCCCGATGCGATGCACCAATGCGATGGAGTGACGTGATGGCGAAGTGTGATGGCCGATGAGTGATAGAAAGCGAAGAAAGGAAATGCGAGAGCTGTCAGATCTTGGGAACGGATGGTCCAGATCTTATCAGAGGATCGGCCATCGGCGAAAAGGAAAACTTGGGAGCGGAAACTTGGAATCGCCGAAGTGCGACTATTGATGGGCTTCAGTGCTCAGTCACGAAGCCGGTCGCATGGCGGGAAAGGGGGCTGGGGTTTAAGTGAAAGGGGCTTAAGGCCTGATTTTTTAAAATGAAGGATTTGGACAAAAAATGAAGGTTTTTAAGGGTTTTTGGAGTTTTCGATAGGGGGGAAAAAGGGATTAAAACCTTAATAAAAGGATTTTACAAGGTTTAAAGAGGAATTTTGCGGAAAATAAAGGGTAAAAATGGGAAAAATGGGTGAAATGAAGGTGTTTTTAGAGGGATTTTTCAAAGGAAAATTTGATGGAAAATGGGTCTGAAAACAGTCCTTCTTTGAGACAGCAGGACTTCTTTGAGATTTTTGAGTAAAGAGATCTAAGAGGTGGATTTTTGAAGGATAAGGAGCATAGCAAGACTTCAAGAACTCACAGATTTGCTTCAAATTTGTTTCTTGAAGGCCAAGGACCTGTTTTAGCCATCACTTGAATATGTCAAAATTATGGATGGCTAACAGTGGCTCCACTTGGGGAGGACAACTTGCTTTTTAAGGTGTCTAGAACCTCAGAAAATAATCTTTGAGTTTTATCAGACTAATGCCTTTCCATTGGGCAAATTTATTTTTCTCTTTTGCTGATTTTCTTTTGGATCTGATAATTTTTCAATAACTAGCAGCATGTAATCTCTTTAAAACAACATCTCTACCTACACAGCCTACTTCGTAACATTTTTTCTTCATAGGGTGCACTTGGACTTGCAAACCCTTTTTACATCAATATTTTATTCTTTTCAAAAATAGGAAAAACTGATCCATTGGTACCCTTATAACTTCCATGAGCTCAGATTATACAGTTGAACTCATTGTTTCTCTATACTACTATCTGTCAAGATTAAGTTGTTTGACAGATCTGCATTCTCTATATTCTAAAACAGAAATTTAAAACATAGCTAAATCAGGATTAAGTAGTCTGATTTGCTATGGTGTCTATGGCTTTATGTACAAGCTGCACATAGACTTTATTTGCAGAAAAATAAAACAAAATTGTGAAGGCTTAAGATCTGAAAATTATAAACATTCTTCTATTCTTTTTCCAGCTCTAGTTTTGATCTGTTTAGAGCTATATTTTTCCTTTTTGGTTCATATTTTGAGTTTGTTTGAACCATTATTTTCTATCCTAATATATTCTACTTATAAGCCAAGATTTTACAGTCTGGAAAATCTTCTTCACTAACTTATCAGCTTGAAATTCAAATTTACTCAATCATGTTTAGGCTGTATGATTGAATAATTACAAGTAGTGGCATTTGAGCTTGCACACAAACATTATTTTGCATAAAAGTAAATAAAAAAGGTAAGGCCATGATTTGTCTTTTGTGAGGCATCTTTATCTATCTCTTTGGTTCTGTTTTAAGAATGTGGAACAAGTATCTTTTCAATCTCCTAATCTATCTTTATTTGAATAAGTTAAGTCTGAAATAATGTTTTATCAATCAAAGTTTCTACTAACTTATCAACATAAATTTAAAGCATGTTCAGCCATGATTAGGCTAGATAACTGAAAAATATATCCCTTTTAATTAGTAGTGGCATTTAAACTTGCACACTTTGAGAAAATTCTCTTTTTTGGGTATGGGGTTGTACCTTTTTTGAATCTGCCCTCTTTTGATTTTCTTTGATTTTTATTGTTTTTGTATTTTGTATAATTTCCTTTTAACTGTGTTATGTACAATGAATAAAACTTTGAAACTAAGACTCTTGACAGAAGTAGTGTTTGAGCATCCTGCCATTGACAGGACCTCCAAACATTTCAATTCCATCAAGTTCCTTCAAAAATAAAGCATTGTTGCCTCTCACCGAATCAATGATATAGGGGCCTTTCCATAGATTTTCAAATTTTCCATGCTTTTCTTTCCCTTACCTTCTAGAATCCCACTTTAGAACTATATTTCCAACTTGGAAATCATTTGCTTTAGTCCTTTTGTCAAATAGTTTCTTGATGTTCTCTTGGACTATTTGTGTTCTTTTGTACACTTCCTCTCTTGACTGTTGTAAATGAATGGTTTGATTGATCCTTCTCTGCATATCATTCTCTTCACCTTGTACTTCTTGAAGAAGTTTCATGACTGGAACTCCTAAAGGATGTTGGGAAGACTACATCCATACCATAAACCAGCTGATAGGGAGACATATTTATTGATTTTTTGGTGGTTAATCTATCAGCCCATAAAGCATGAATAAGCTTACTATGCCATGATTTCTGATTCTGCTCCAACAGTTTTTTGATAATATTGACAAGTCTTTTGTTGGAAGATTCAGCTAATCCATTTCCTTGGGGATAGTAGGCAGTAGAATGACCCAATGTGATATGATATTTATAGAAAAAATCAACCATTCTTTTAGAATTGAAGGCAGAAGCATTGTCTGTCATAATTATTCTAGGACAACCAAATCTGGATAGTATATTGGTTTCAAGGAACTTGATAATGATAGAGTTAGTAGCATTCCTAGAAGGTATGGCTTCCATCCACTTGGTAAAATAATCAGTGGCAGTGAGGATCCACTTATGTTGGGCTGAAGAAGATGGGTGAATTTCCCCAATGAAGTCCAAGCCCCATTGTTGAAAGGGAGCCTCAACACTGATGGGATGTAAGGGTAACGGTAGGAGTTTTCTCTTGCCATAAAAAATTTGGCATTTATGGCAAGCTACGACTAGTTTGTGAGTATCGGGAAAAAGGGTAGGCCAATAGTATCCAGCTCTAAGGATCTTGTTGGCTGTGGTCTTCCAATAGAGGTGACCCCCACATTCTCCCTCATGTAATTCATGCATGATTTTCTCTGCATCATCTTCAAAAAAACATTTAAGCAGCAAACTAGCAAAACTCTTCCAGTATAATACTCCATCTGAAATCCAAAAATTTAATGTTTTATGTTTTAAGAATCTTGCTTTAGTTTTTGACAAAGAAGGGGGAGCATTGAGATAAAGAAGCACATAAATAATATCAGCATACCAAGGTGAATTTAGAAACATTTCTTCAATGTATGGTTTTGTACTTTCTTCAGTGTCTTCTAACATGCCAACCATATTCATGTCTAGAGCTTGGAAATTTGAGTCAGCCATAATTTTTGCAAGTCCTTGTCCTTTAATCAATTTAGTGGGTCTGATTTCCAAATCATATTCTAATATGGTAGCAATCCACTTGCCCCTTTTACCATCAAGGTCTTGATTAAGTATATCTTTGACAACTGTGTTTGGGACAAAGGCTATGATATGTATATGCAAAATATAAACTTTAAAAGCCTTCAAAGATTTTATTAAGGCAAAGGCTTGTTTCTCCATAATGTTATACTTTAGAGGGGCATCCCTTAAAGCTTTTCTGAAGAAAGATATGGATTTCTCTTGCCCCATGATGTTCTTTTGCAACAATATTGCTGCCACAATATGTTCAGAGGCAAAGGAGAAAATGTAAAAGTCCTTGGTGAAGTCAGGGCTGATTAAGACTAGTGTTTGTGTGAGTGCTTGTTTTACCAGCTCAAAATATTGTTTTGCTTCCATATTCCACTTCACTCCTACTTCATTTTTCAACATATTAACGATATTTCTTAGGAGCTCAGCAAGGTTAGGGATGAATCTGCTTAGGAAGTTAATCTTTCCAATGAAAGATTGCAGCTATTTAATGTTCCTAGGATGGCTGATTTGTAAGATGCCTTCTATTATTTTGGGATCTATCTTGATTCCTTCCTTAAAGATAATGTGACCTAAGAGTTTTCCTTCCTGAAGGCCAAACAAGGTTTTCTTGGGATTTAGGGATAGGCCATACTTTCTACATTTTTCAAAGACTTTTCTCAAGTGGACTAAGTGCTCCTCATCAGTCTTAGAGTAGACAATGATGTCATCAAGGTATATGACTATGAAGTAACCTATGTCTTCTAAAAAAACTATGTCCATTTCCCTTTGGAAAGTAGCCCATGCATTCATTAAACCGAATGGAATTTTAACGTACATGAACGTACCCCAAGGTGTAGTGAAAGCAGTTTTAAGTTGGTCACTTGGAAAGACTAGAACTTAGTTATAACCTGAGAAGCCATCTGGTAATGAGATTCTTTGTGAACCAACTACTTTTTGGAGTATGTGATCCATTTTAGGCAAGGGGTAATTGTCTTTCAAGGAGGCTTTGTTCAAATTTTTGAATTCAATACAAAGCCTAATTTCCCTAGTCTTCTTCCTAACTGACACAAGGTTGGACACCCATTCTGAGTATCGGACAGGGACTATGATCCAGACATCGTACATATTTTTTATTTCTTTCTTAACTAAGGGTAACAAGAGGGGGTTTATTCTTCTCAACTTTTTTCTAAATGGTTTCTGATTTTCTTTGAGAGGAATTTTATGTTGGATGATTTTGGTGTCATAGGATTTTAGGTCTTCATACCCCCAAGCAAACACATCTTTAAATTCTCTAAAAATCTCAATGTATTTATGTTTTTTGTGAGATGGGAGAGTTTTGGACAGCTTGATTATTTTGGGCTCTTTCATCCCTCCAATGTTACACTCTTCTACATTTGTTTCAATGGGTTCCATCTTAGGTTTTTTAGCTACATCATTAAAATAAAACAACTCTTCTAGTGGTGTAAGGCCTCTTGGCAAGGTGTCATCTTTGTACTACAGAATTTCAAGTTGTCTTTGATTTGGTTTATCAAATTCTTGTGCAACACAAGGGTTTTGAAGGTGGTTTATATCATCATCAAAGGCAGCTCTATTTTGGGAGTTTCTTTTTCAGCAAAATTATTTCTTTCAAATCTCAAACTCTGTTTTGTGCTTGCAAAGTCATTTTTGGATTGCAAAAAATCATCTATTTGGTCATCATTGCCAAACACTTGCCAATGGTTCAAGTTGTGCGGTACAGTAAGCCTGTTCTTTATTTTGATGAGGCATTGATTATTTTCATAAGGTAAAGAGCAATTGCTGGCAGCAAAGGCAAGCTCATTGGCAAGGCAGTTTTGGGCCCTAGGGATGAACGTAAGCTCATATTTCTCAAAGGTTTTAAGAAGGTCTAGGGAAGAATTTCTATATTCCCTTAACCTAGGGTTCTTGGCTGAATATTATCCCTTAATTTTATTGATGATTAGTTCAGAATCTCCTTGGATCAATATTTTCTTGGCTTTGAGATTTTTAAGTAAGTATAGACCAATAAGGAGAGCCTCATACTCTGCAACATTATTGGTGCATTGAAAATATATCCTATAGGAATGGCCTTCATTTGTGTTGTGGATCCAAAATCCAACCCCTGATTCGGCCTTACCATAAGAACCATCAAAGCTCATATGCTAAAGGGTGTCAATTTCAGTTTTTTCAATGTTTTGTACTTCGGGGCTGCTAGAGTTTTGGGAGTCATTTTCTTGATTAGAGAGTTGGTTTGATTGTTCTGGGGGACTTATTTCTCTTTCATTGTCATTCACTTGTTCACTTATGTCATTTTCATTGTACAGGACGAAGGAGTCGAGGTCTGAGTGAATGGAATAAAATGGTGTGTTATTTGGCCTATCTATGTTACTCACCATGTATTTCATGTGGGATTCCCGGTACAATATTCTTGTTTGATTGAAGACTGTAGAAATTTGAATAACTGATATATTATTCACCAAGATTCTCCTGATCACACACTATTTTAGCTTCATGCATAATACATAATCTCTTCTACCATTGATCATCACATGTGGAAATAAAATCAATTGCATACATACATTAAAACTACAAACAATCACACATATGAACACAGTATTTAATGGGAAAGATTAAAGCTGAAAACCCCAACTATTTGTATATTATATTTCATGGAGATCATGTAACAATCATAGTACAAAGCTCCTCACAAGCTCTCATGCACCCCCTCAATTGCTACACACTATCAAGCTAGATCTAGCAAAACACATGCTCCAATATTTTTCCACTTGATAGCCAGCCTCTATTGCGTTTTCAATGCTATGGGATGGCTTCATTAAATAGATAAACCACTCCGGCTTGTACCGCACAATCCTCATGGGCTTCTCCACCCATCCGTGTGTTGCAAATATGCAACAGTATAGTCACAACTGATAGTTAACCTGCTCTTTCACCTATTTCTGCACTGGTCTCCACTGAAACTGCCCATGCACTGAAGTTAACTGATGTATTCTTTAGTTGATTAGTGAGTTTATCATTATTGAATTAATTAATAATTAATTCACACCACTCTTCACTAGTGTATTAATCAGTTAGACTAAATACAACTAGCTCAACTATGTTTAGATTAGTTAAACCGAACACACCTCCATTAACTCCCTCAATCAACTCCACCAAACTCTCTCACATGAGTTCTAACTGAAGTATCCATGCAATAGCTCCACTTAACCCTTAGGAATAGCATAATTCCTTTTGTCATCTCCTGTGCCACATCTGTGCACTTAACTGAAGTGCTCCAAGAGAATAAGATAATGTTTATAGTCCAAATATTATTAAGAGCTAATAATATTCGACATATATATTTTTAGAGTGGCAATCTAAAAATAGATTCCGCCCTGTATGTCTAAAAATAGAAGTCCATCTATTTTTTCCAACTTGACCAACCATCCACAAATAGCATCCTGCAACTCATAGAATATGATCCATATGTCTAAAAATAGACATAGTCTAAAAATAGACTTTGCGCCAAAAATAGCCTGCGGGCCCACTTAGTGAAGGTGACTCCTTTCCACTAAGCTCATCATCTTGTTGCAATCTCAACACTCCCTCTCAAAAATACAAGGATTATCTGCAACCCCTATCCTGCCTCTATGGTATTCGAATTTGCTCCTGGTGAGCGCCTTCGTCAAGATATCAGCATCCTGATCCTTCGTGGGAATGTATGAAAGTAACATGATCTTCCGCTGCACATAATATCTGATATGATGATACCGGATGTCAATGTGTTTAGATCTATCATGAAATATTGGATTAACCGAGAGTTTGATGCAACTCTGATTATCACAATAAATCACAGTAGGATACAAGTGTGAACCGAACAACCCGACCAGAATCTTCCTCATCCATATAGCCTCACATGCAGCCAAACTTGTTGCCATATACTCGGCCTCTGCTGAAATGAGTGCCACGGATCTCTGCTTCCTACTGCACCAAGAAACTGCTATCGACCCGATACTGAAAATCCCTCCAGATGTGCTCTTTCTGTCCGTTGGGCTCCCTGCCCAATCTGCATCCATGAAGCCACATAGCCTCACCTCATCCGACTGTCTGTACCATAATCCATATCCCAATGTGCCTCTGAGATAACTCAATACACGCTTTCCTGCCTTCCAGTAGAGCTTGGTAGGCTTGACCATAGCTTGTGAAAGCTGGTTAACAGCATAGCATATGTCGGGTCGTGTATTGACCAGATACATAAGTGACCCCACCAACTGTCGATAAACAGTGGCATCCACTACCTCTACCGAAGTAGCATCCTCCTTCCTCCATCCACTAGGAAGAGGAGTATCAACAGGCTTGCAGCCATGCATGTTGAACTTCTCTAGTATCTCCCAGGCATACTTACCCTAAGAAACAAACAGTCCATCACTGCGCTACCAAATTTCCAATCCCAGGAAATAATGAAGGAGGCCCAAGTCCTTCATCTCAAACTCTTTTGCAAGATAATCCTTGCATGAGAGTATCAGCAGCTCATCACCTATCAAAATAAAATCCTCTACATAAAGTACAATGATCAACAACTTACCCTCCACCACAATCTGGTATAGGTTAGGATCCGCCTCACTCTTGGAGAATCCAAGTCCGGTGAAATAACTGTCTATCTTTGTGTACCAAGCACGAGGTGCTTGTTTCAACCCATACAGTGATCTCTTGAGCCTGCACACATGCGACTCACTGTTGAAGATATCGAAACCTTCAGGCTACTCTATGTACACCTCCTCCTCAATGACTCCGTTGAGGAATACAGTATTCACATCCATCTGATGAATGTGCCACCCCATCTGCGCTGAGAGAGAAAGAATCGTCTGTATGGAAGAATACCTTGTGACAGGTGCAAAGGTCTCCTCATAATCGATCCCCTCAATCTGTGAAAAGCCTCGGGAAACAAATCTTGCCTTATACTTCTCCACACTCCCGTCAGCTGCTTGCTTCACTTTGTAGATCCATCTCGAACCCACCACTGATTTCCCCTCCGGCCTCGAGACAATATCCCATGCACTGTTTCTGACAATCGAATCATACTCTTCCACCATGGCATCTACTCATGCAGGGTCCTCCACAACTTCCTCGAAAGAGGATGGCTCTGTCACGATACACTTGCTCATAAGAGCCATGTATCCATTATACCGGTCAGGTGATTGTCTCTGTCTGCACTGTGATGTAGGTGCTCCTACAACCTTCTCTGCATCCTGAGCCAGTAGCTCAGCTTCTATAGTGTGCTTCTGCCCTCTAATGGTTGGCGCTACCTAAGTGGTCTCTTCCACTCCATGAACCTCATCTTGTGGCTGATCCACATCCTGAGACTCATCCTTAGGAACTAATAGCTCCTCATCTGCATGCAAGTGTGGCTCCCTCTCAAGCGAACACTTCATGGCTTTATCCTCCTGAAATTTTATATCCCGCCGCATAACAGTCTTGCGACTGTCTGGAAAATACACACAATAGTTGTGGGGTGTATCAGTGTACCCCACAAATATCCCAACCTCTGTGGTTGGCTCCATCTTCTTCCTGGCATCCTTCGTCACATGAATGTAAACAGGTGAACCAAAAATCCTCAAATGGGAAATATCAGGCCTCTTACCAGAAAATGCCTCCTCGGGTGTACTCATGCCAAGTATCCTGTGAGGACAACGATTCTGCACATATACTGCAGTATTGCATGCCTATACCCACAAGTGAATGGGTAGGCCTTGATCATGCAATATCACTCGTGCAGAACCCACGATCATTCTGTTCTTCCACTCAGCAACCCCGTTCTGCTGTGGGTTATGAGTTGCTATGAGCTCTCTTCGAATTCCTTCTGCACTGCAAAAGTCCTTGAATTCACCAGAGATGAATTCACCACCATTTTCGCTCCTAAGAGCCTTCACCTGCTTCCCCAATTCTTTCTCAACTAGTTCCTTGAACTCACAGAACATTGAGTATGTCTCTCTCTTCTTCTGCATGAAGAAGATCCAGCACTTACAAGAAAAATCATCAACAAATATCACATAATACCTGTGCTTTGCTGTCGAAGCTACTGAGAAAGGTCCACACACGTCTGTGTGAATTCTCTCAAGGATCGTCGTGGCGCGACTATCCTTCTCGTGAAAGGTGGCTTTCACAAATTTTCCCAAGGTGCATCCCTTGCACTGATCTGACTGCGCAAGAGTACCCTTAGGAAGCCCAGTATAAATCTGCTGCAGTATCTTCAAAGCTCCATGGTGAAGGTGGCCCAATCTCCGGTGCCACAACTTGCCATCATCCCGGCTCACCACTCCTTCTGCCTTGCCTGCCATTGCTACACAGCCATCTACCTGTAATTGATAAAGGTTCTTAACTTGAACCCCTATCCTCTGGGTCTCACCAGTTGCCTTACTGCGTAGGAAAGCCTTTCCCTCGCTAGAGACAACATCATATCCCTTGTCTTCTAACATCGCCACAGAGATAAGATTCTTCTTCAATCCTGGAACATGCATCACTTCCTTCAATACGAAGGGTTTACCAGACTCCCTCTCAAAGGAAATGGTACCGATACTGGTCGCAATGTATCTACCATCATCTCCCATCTCTATGTGCACTCCAAGATCTTTCTCATCCAGATCAGTAAACAAATCTCGATCTCCTGTCATGTGAAAAGACGCACCACTGTCAAGAAACCACACTGATCCCGTCATACTTGAGACCAAGCATGCGATCAGCGAAAAATCTAGCTCAAACTCCGAGGCTAAGGCCTCTCCAGCTGCAGTCCCAACAGCCTGCTTATTTTTCTTCTTCTGTGGACAATTTGTGGCGTAATGTCCGTGTTGGTGACAATGAAAGCACTTCACCTTGGACATGTCTTGCTTCTTGCCTTTCGCACTGGATTGAGAAGCTTTCTTGCTCTTCCCCTTCTTTTCTTTGGCAGCCAAATCACAATTCTCTTCATCATAGTTCTTTGATGAAGATCCATCCCTGGTACTCTGCCTTATCTCCTCTTGCACAAGATCTGACCAAAGTCGCTCCCATCCTGGCAATTTCTCCCGACCATTGACAGAGTCCTGATAGGAATGCCAACTCTTCGGAAGCCCAAGGAGAGCCAAGTTCACCAAGTCCTCATCATCAACAGTAACCCCCACACTTCCCAGCTCATCCCTTCATTGGACTAACTTCGTAAGGTACTTGGGCATACTGTCACCTTTCTCCATATTTATGTTCCTAAGTTTATCCTTGAGCGCCAACTTCCTCTAATCGCTCTTGCTTTGAAATAAATCTGTAAAAGCTTTCCACATCAAGAATGGAGAAGCCTTACCATGAAGGCTGGATACTATGTGATCCTTCATACCTTCCAATAGAATCCTTTGACACTTTGCTGTCTTCTTTTGCCATGCATCAAGTACGACATCATCACTAGAAGTAGGCTTTGGAATTTCTGCATCTATGAAATCCTTCAACCCATTGTCATCCAACACTGCCTCCATCCTGTCCTTCCATGCAATATAATTTAAGCTGCCCTCAAGGGCATACTCCAATCGCAATCCATTGAAAGACATCTCAACTTCGACACCAAGAAAACACTGCTGCAAATTCGAATTCCACCAGCACAAAACTCAACAACTTCAATGTTTTGCAATTGCTCCAATGATCAATATCGCTCCGATACCATGTAGAAATTTGAATAACTGATATATTATTCACCGAGATTCTCCTGATCACACACTATTTTAGCTTCATGCATAATACATAATATCTTCTACCATTGATCATCACATGTGGAAATAAAATCAATTGCATGCATACATTAAAACCACAAACAATCACACATATGAACACAGTATTTAATGGGAAAGCTTAAAGCTGAAAACCCCAACTATCTGTATATTATATGTCATGGATATCATGTAACAATCATACTACAAATCTCCTCACAAGCTCTCATGCACCCCCTCAATTGCTACACACTATCAAGCTAGATCTAGCAAAACAGATGCTCCAATCTTTTGCCACTTGATAGCCAGCCTCTATTGCGTTTTCAATGCTATGGGATGGCTTCATTAAATATATAAACCACCTAGCTTGTACTGTGCAATCCTCATGGGCTTCTCCACCTATCTGTGTGTTGCAAATAACAACTGTATAGTCACAACTGATAGTTAACCTGCTCTTTCACCTATTTCTGCACTGGTCTCCACTGAAACTATCCATGCACTGAAGTTAACTGATGTATTCTTTATTTTATTAATGAGTTTATAATTAGTGAATTAATTAATAATTAATTCACACCACTCTCACTAATTGTATCAATTAGTTAAACTGAATACAAATAGCTCAACTATGTTTATATTAGTTAAACTGAACACAACTCCATTAACTTCCTCAATCAACTCCACCAAACTCTGTCACATGAGTTCTAAAGTATCCATGCAATAGCTCCACTTAACCCTCAGGAATAGCGTAATTCCTTCTGTCAGCTCCTGTGCCACATCTGTGCACTTAACTGAAGTGCTCCAAGAGTATAAGATAATGTTTAGAGTCTAAATATTATTAAGAGCTAATAATATTCGACATATCTATTTTTAGACTGGAAATCTAAAAATAGATTCCACCCAGTATGTCTAAAAATAGAAGTCCATCTATTTTTTTCTGACTTGACCAACCATCCACAAATAGCATCTTTCAACTCATAGAACATGATCCATATCTCTAAAAATAGACATAGTCTAAAAATAGACTTTGTGCCAAAAATAGCCTGCGGGCCCACTTAGTGAAGGCGACTCCTTTTCACTAAGCTCATCATCTTGTTGCAATCTCAACAAAGACTGGGATGGTGGCATAGGTCATGTCCATTTGAAGGCTATCCTGGATTTTGGCCCCCCATGATCTAGATAAAATCATTCCATACTTTGGGGGGATTTCAGCCACAACTATATCCATGACTAGACTCTTAGCGGGGATTTGTGCCAGATTGACACACAGATCCTTGATTAGGCCCAGACACTTAACCCTAATAGAATCCAAAGAATACAATTATTTATAGGGCTTTGTGATTTCTAGGCCCAATCTCTCCATCACAACCTTTGGCATGAGATTGTGTGAGGCACCGAAGTCTAGCATAGCATTATGCAGAATTTTGTCATGTATGTTCAGACTTACATAGAAAGGAGGGACTGCTCCTTCTTGATATCCTCCCTCTACTTCATAACCAAACAATAGTTTTGGTTTATCATCAGTTAAGTTTAAGGTATCAGTATCCTTGCCTATGTTTAACACTTTGAAAATCTGGGATCTATATAGCTCTTGGGTTACCAATTCAGTGAGGGGTATAGTGATCTTGATTTTGGAAATCTCCCCCTTAAAACTGAAAGGCGCAGGTGTCTTTATTGAATTTACATCAATTTTATCAGCCATGAACTTTTCTATATTTTTAATCTGCTAATTCTGATTTGATGGTTTGGACAACAAGGTTTTTTCAAGGCCACTATTTGAAGTACTAGGGCAGCTTGAATCATTACTAGGCTGGCTAGTCTTTTGCTTGTTTAGTTCAGTCTTCTTAGCCATAGTATTTGTGCTTTCTGCTGTTCTTTTAGGAATAGTTTCAGAGGGCATTATAACAATAGCATTTGGTTGATTTGTTTTAGGAACATATTGACTCCTTTTGCTCCTAAGTTTATACTGCCTATGGACTTCCATTATGGCATTCTCAAATCCTAATCTATAGTCTTCAGAATATTCATATGATTTCTCATTTGGTTTTGAAGAAAACATCCTTTGTTCTTCTTCAATAAGGAATGTGTTATCATCATCATCGAAACCTATGACATTTACATGGTCTTCTTCCAACTGCTCAGGCTCTCTTTCTTCCTCATATACATAGTTGTCTTGGAAAGGGGGTCTGATTTGTTGGTCACTCTTTGTCTGATTTGAGGAGGGTCTGTTCTAAAATTCTGGTTTCTATTTCTGTTTTGAAGATTGGATTGATTTTCCCTAGGAGGTGTTCTCTCATTCAAACTAATTTTTCCATCATCTTCTCTATTTTCCTAACTATGGAGTCAAGTTTGGTTTCGGAAGAGGAGGGTACAGGTGTTGTGTCATCTCTATAAGTCACCCTTTTTTCTAATCTCACCCTAGCCCTTTTCTCAATCAAATTGGCCTCTACACTCATAGCCCCCTTTTGCATGTCTTCTAGAGTTAGGTAATCTCTCTCCCTTAGTTGATAGGCCATATCAGCATCAAAGCCTTCGGGATATTTCACCAAGGCCAAGCCTTGTGGAGGTTTTATGTGTGGTGGGAGAGCGTTGTAAACATTGTTAAACCTAGTGGAGTAGTCATGAACACTTTCTCCTGTATTTCTCTTAAGATTGTTATACTCAGACATAATTTGGAGGGGGTTCTTCTTGATTTCCCATTATTCAAAAAGGTTTGGTATAGAGTACGGAGATCATGAATGTTGTTGGGAGGTAATTCTTTAAACCATTTCTTGGGTTCTCCCCCTAGGCTCTAGCAAAAATTCTCATTTTTATGGTTTCTTCTTCTATCTCCATATAGTCAAAAGCATCATTAATTATATCTAAATGTTTTTCAGCAGTGATGGATTCAGTCCCTAAGAAGTGAGGGATTTTGGACTGATAGTCATTTGGCAGAGGTAATAGTGGTTGTTGTAGAGCCAGTGGAGCATACCAGGCTGCCATGATGGGAGGGAAAGGAAACAAAGGTTGATTTACAAGTGGAGGATTTGTGACAGGTGGAGGAGGATGGAGTGAGGTGGTTTGCACACTGGTGGTATGGATGGGTGTAGCTAAGTTACTTGGACTGGAAGACTGATTCTGTGTAGATTTGAGATGAAAAGGGTTGAAGTGATGAAGAAGCTGAAAATCAGGTGGAGTGGAAGGAGAAGCTTCTCTAGTGGATCTTTGCTACAAATCTATGGGCTCAAAGTCAACTTGTTCAACCCTAATTTGTGACTTGGTCCTGAATAGGTTCTTGGTATGGTGCAAATCAAACTGAGGATGTAATATTCCTTTTTCAAGAATTTATGCAATATGGTCCTCAAGGACGCTGTATAGGGAAAACAATGTAAAAATAAGCTGAACTGGGACTTGGATCCCTTTTTTTTTACTCTTCATACATTACCCTTCCTGAATATTAGCTCAAATAAATAACCCTAAGTGGGTTATTCAGATCCTCCACTTCTGGGTATCCCAAACAATGCTCAAAATGGAGAGCTACAATGATACATGAACTTCATCAAGTAGCAGCAGTGAAATATCAATACATATGGTGAAAGAAGAGAACATAGCCATTAAATTATGTGTAGCTATCAATAGATATACAATAACTTGAGGGAAGACCTCTCAAGATAGGCCAGATCAGCCCAAAGACAGATGTACATGCATAATTGAAAGCACCCAGCTACACTACCCAACAACAAGCTATGACTACGCAGTCCATAGGGGGAAATGACTGAAAAATGATATACACACAATGATATAGCAATATTAAGCTAAAATAAAGTGGGGGAGCAAGATCTCAACCCTGGAAAACAATACTACAACAATCCTCCAAGGGATTGACTAGAATGTACAAAATGGAAAAATGTCGAAGTTGCTGGGTAGCAGCAGCAACTTAATAACAATACAAAAATGGAGAAGGATGCTACAAATTATGAGGAAACCTCCTCCAATGATCTCCAAAGTGAAAGGCTTCTCCCTTCACTGAAGAGCACACCCTCCAATCCATAGTGTGAACCCCTCCTGCAAGTACCCTCTGAAAATAATGCAATATGGGGAAGAGGCTGCGCTGTGAATGAGATGAAACATATGGCTCAATACCAAAATATAAAATGAAGCTTCGATATCTTCCTCACTGATCTCCCAAAGAAACAATGAGTTCCTCCTCTGCAAAAATAGCTCCGATAGTGGGTGATAGTGAATCCTCACTGCAACCCCCAGCAACTCAATGTTTTTTCCAAGCTGGAAAAAGCTATAGATGAATATGGTTACCTTGGCCTCAATCCTGGATGTGAGGAGAATGAATAACAGGTCCTCCAAATCTTCCCAATGAAGGAGAGGAAACTTCTAAATAGAAATCTTCCTTGTGATAAGTAGCACAAGCTATCCCAGTTGAACAACTGCAGAGAGCAGATCAAAATCAAAATCTTCAACATAATGAGCAATGGCTCTCCTTCCCTATTTTATGCCAAGAGGAGGCTTCCTTGCCATGGAGCCCACCCATTATGGTTTCTCTCATCCACTAATATCCCTCCTATCAAAACTGTGTTGTCCCACTTGGTGACTCACTCCCTTCATGCAGCGCTGTTTGACTTGGTCAAACTTGACCTAGTCTTCTTGTATTTTCCCCTTTTCACACTAGGAGATGATAAATAAGCCACTTAAGTGACCCCTTTGCACAATAGGAGTGTTTATTAAGCTTCTTCATGGGCCCCCTTACCCATTTTATTCTTTTTATTAAAAGGAAAGCAAAATTAATGTTCCAATTAACTTAATGAAAAATTTGGAACATTACAGAGGATCTTATGAAACTGTAAGATGTTCCGGTGCAGAACTTGCTCTATCGATGGTCCTAACAATGGGTGAGTTTCTAGCTTTAGAATTTTGCCACAAAATCTTTTTTAGGTTATCAACTACGGTAGGAGGATTTGGGTCTGGGTGTGATCTGGTATAAATCCTTCGTGAAGCCAGATCTCTTTATTCACACAAGGTATAACTAGGCCTTAAAAAATATTTTGGACTTATTTGACACAATCCTAAAACAAACTATGGGACTAGCGGGATGAGGAAGGCCTACTGGAGGCTAGTGGAGTCACCAGGTGGATTTTTTTTTGAAATTTTGAAGATATGTATACGATGGTGCACCACCAAATTATTGATAAAAAATCAACCTAGGGAGTACTTTTGGGTTTTTAGTTTATTTATGTAGCCTTAAGGTTGATGAGTATCCCCTAACTAAGTCATTATCTTGCTAGGATGATGAAGTAATTAGTTTCTACTCTGGCAATGGGTTGGTTTTTAAGTCAGACTAGGGATGTATATGAGTCTATAAGAGTTTGTTAGGATACTATGAACTCTATCCCATCGTGATCGCCATTATGTTAGCTCCCTGTAATTTCTAGATTGATTGAGAAACAAATTGACAAGGGTAACATCAAACCAAGCTTTGGAATCCAAGGACGTAGCCTTCCTGGATTTAGAGAGGGATCTCTCAATGTGTGAAAAGATATGTCTTGTTTACTGATTAGGGTTGATTTTAGGCTAGATGTTAAGTGCAAGGTATTTTGATTGTTTTTTGGTTGGGTATGATACTTTGGTAGATTTTAGATAGGAAACATGGAATATTGTTAAGTCATTGGGAAATGGAGTCTAACAAGGTCCAGATAAGTTTGTCAATGGTGTTTAAGAGCATTTGCAAGGCAAGTTTACTTGGTTGGTGGATATTTTAAGGTTATGAAGGATTTAGGAAATGGACATAAAGATTGAGAACAACAAACTAATAAAGGGCTAAAACTGAATCCTTTATATACTTGTAAACTGAGGGAGTTAGAAAATTGATAAGAACAGCAAGAGAATCAAAGGCATAAGTAGAACCTAATCCATTTGATTTCAGACTGAAAACAGATAATTAACCAAGACAAACATTCAGATAAAAACATAGAAAGGTAAGAAACTTATCCAACTTTTAGAGCTTTTATCATCTAGAGCAGAAAAAAATTTAAGATACACAAGTAACTATAGCCATAGAAGGAGAGAAAACTCTAACATCCAAAGTTACAACTATAAGGTTTCCTTAAAACAATTTTAGCTAAGTAAAGGCAAAGAGCATGATTTTAAACAGACTTCTTTGACAAACCTAGACAAAGCTTCTTTAAAGAGATGATTCCAAGAACGAAATATTTCAGTGGCAACAATATGCAGGGCTAACCATAAATCATAATTGATGCTAATTGATCTAAATTATTCAAGAAATGGACAAGCTAAGAACTTGTTAGAGAGCAAGAAATGATTTCTCTAATGTATTTTACTAGAAGAAAACATTAGGCAGTGAAGGACAAATAGATTTAGGTTTCCATTAGAAAACATTTCTTAATCTAAATTCTTTGTCCTACTACAACATAGCAAGATGGAAAACATAATGGAAAACTAGAAAACATAAACAAAATAAAACTTCACCATCAACCAAGCTGATGGATCCTGCAAACAATCCTTCTCCACCAACAAGCAAATCAGATCATGCATGAGTTCCAAGACATCAATTTCTCTTCAAGAGCTTCAAAGGACTATGTATTATTCCAGCATCAATCATCAAAATACAACGTTTACAATGAGTTTCAATGCAGTATTTATGCTGCAAATGAGGAGGTGAAACTCTTCTAGAGTTCAAAATGTTATTAATTACAGAGTAAATGCATTCCTAGCCTTGAAAACCATGCAGGGCATAAGGTAAGAATATCTGCAGCTACTTCTCTATTAAATAACTTTGTCTTAATTTCTGAGATAAAGATAGGTGTAAAAGATTGACTTTAAGGCTTTATATTATCTTTACAATAATTGTCCTGACAGTTTAAAATATATTCTTTTGTGTGACAACTGCTTAATTGGCTTTATGGATAGAAAGTAGGCTCAATGTGTCAGTTAGATATTTCTAAGGGAATAACTGCTCTTTGTTGATGTATTCGAGGCATTTTAGCCTAATTTTCTTTCATTTCATCACTAAACTATATTTAAGGCCTCATCTTCTTTTAGCCTTCATAATTTCACTATGTTGTCTTTATCTATAATCTGCATGGTTTAAGTCTTTTAATCTTTCATGCTTTTGACTTAACCTTTAAACTTTAATCTCTGTGATACTCTTCACTAGTCTTCACTGTTTCTTCCGTTTTGCTAGTGTACAAGTGGCTTTTGGCGTTGGAGGGTTTTAAATGAATGGTAAATGCTCATGACACATCACCTTAAACGTGGAATAAGCCTTTCTTATCCCTTTCAATATTGAATTCGGCCATAGAGGATCATCATCCTCGGCCATGTCCCTTTACTGGATTGTGGGACAGATTTCATAGCTTAGCTGTTATTAAACCTGTGACAAACCATCAAAATATTATAGAAACCTGTGAACGGGGCTATAACTGATTCAGAGGGCTCGGCGGAGGGCGAAAGGGCAGTGCGGAAGGAAGAAAATGCATCAAGGGGGGGTTTCATGATAAAAGGGTGAAGAAACGAGATTTGAAAGAAAGTATGGGCGCATAATTAATGATAAGCGGTTTTAGGAATACCACCAATGGTATTCACGTGTGATAAAGGTGGTAAGCGGTAATAGGTGCAATGGACGCGATACGGTCAAGAAGATGACACGTATCATCCAAAAATTTCACATTTTGCATTGATATGGAGAGTTAAAATAGTTATGGAGAAACGGACGTGAAGATGACTATGGGACGTTAGATCTGGGAGATCCACGGTGGGGATTGAAAGAAAACATGATGAAAATCCCAGCGTGGTCGGGTGGGACCGGCTGGATAACATGGGGAGGTCAACAACGACAGCCATTGGATTGGGCTCAATCAATGGTGGAGATTGATAGTGGGGAGCATGTAATATATCATATAGATGGAGAGACAGATGGATATGCGATGAAGCACTAGAGCACTGATCGTTTGATTTAAAAGATCAACGGCCCAGATCTTTCGGAAGAACGTAAATGAATGGAATTGGTCGAGAGTGGAATGAAAAAGGTGGGGCAGCGACAGCCATTGGATCGGGTTGATCAACGGCCCAGATCTCTTCACTATGTCGCACAGATGATAAATGGTGTGAGGGGAGGGGAAAACTGCGACAAAGTGTAGACCGTCCGATCAGGAGGATCGACGGTTGAGATCATATCAGGGAATGGCAGAAGTGAATGAATGGAGTGGAGGAAAAGTGATAGTGTGAGAGGGTGATGATCGTCCAATCAAGAGGATCGATAGTCCATATGATATCGAAGCTTCACAGAAATGAATAAATGGGACAAAGGTACAACGAAATAGAAAGACTACACCGATCGTTGTATCTGGGGGAGCCGGATCAACGGTCCAAAATATATCGATGGGGAGGCTTTGGTAAAAGAAAATCGAGGGGAAAAATAGTGATGTGATGGAGTGAGGACAGTCAGATTGAGGAGATCAGCGGCTCAGATATATCAGAGCTTCGCATAAATAACAAATGGGGTGGGGAACGACAAAACAATGAAACGGTGCCGACCATCCGATCAGGAGGATCGACGGTTGAGATTTGATCACAGGGGGGGAAAATGAAGTGGAGGGGGGTTGATCATCGTCGGATCTGACAGTGATCAACGACTCAGATCTTATCGATGGGGAAACGAGCGTAGAAGGGAAAAGGGCGAAGCCCGATGTGATGCGCCGATGCGATGGAGTGACGTGATGGCGAAGTGTGATGGCCGATGAGCGATAGAAAGCGGAGAAAGTAAATGTGAGAGCCATTGAATCTTGGGAACGGACGGTCTAGATCTTATCGGAGGATCGGCCATCAGCGAAAAAGAAAACTTGGGAGCGGGAACTTGGAATCGCCGAAGTGCGACCGCCAATGGGCTTCAGCGCTCGATCATAGAGCCGGTCACATGGCGGGAAAGGGGGTTGGGGTTTAAGTGAAAGGGGCTTAAGGCCTGATTTTTTAAAATGAAGGATTTGGAAAAAAATGAAGGTTTTTAAGGGTTTTTTGAGTTTTCAATAGGGGTAAAAAGGGATTAAAACATTAATAAAAGGATTTTACAAGGTTTAAAGGGGAATTTTGAGGAAAATAAAGGGTAAAAATGGGGAAAATCGGTGAAATGAAGGGGTTTTTAGAGGGATTTTTCAGAGGAAAATTTGATGGAAAATGGGTCTGAAAATAGTCCTTCTTTGAGACAGCAGGACTTCTTTGAGATTTTTGAGTAAAGAGATCGAAGAGGTGGATTTTTGAAGGACAAGGAGCATAGCAAGACTTCAAGAACTCACAAATTTGCTTCAGATTTTTTTCTTGAAGGCCAAAGACCTGTTTTAGCCATCACTTGAATATGTAAAAATTATGGATAGCTAACAGTATTATTAACACCAAAATCAGTGATGATGTAATATTCACAAATGGGGAAAGTAGAAATATAGCACATAAACATGGAAAATAGTAGCGAATACATCAATACACCATTACATGAGACAAATTTATAGCCATATTATTAATCATATCAGCAAATAATAGGCACAAGATCTTGAGGATCAAGTCACTCAAGCAATACAATACAAGCCTGCACTAAGAAAATATGCAATCACATGAAAAAGTGTTGCTATACAAATGCCTTGAGCTAAGATAGTGTAGTTTTAGGGAACAAAATACTACAGGAAATATGTAACAATATAGATCTGATGTTATATATCTTAAATAATGTTGAGAGTGAAGATCTAGGCCCCCAAGCACTTTTCCTAGACAACCCAGAAAGGGTTTCCGGAAATGCCCAAAAATGCAAAATGCCGAAATGCAGCCCTAAAGCTGAATTGAAGTTGCAACTAAATAATTGGATGGAGGTGGCTGAAACTGGTATCTAAAATAATATATCTCCTCCAATAGATCATTTCAATGAAAGGCTAATCCCTTCACTCAAAAGAAAACACCTCAAATGAGGCACTGAAACCCCCACTGCAAATACTCAATAAAATAATGCAGTCTTTGAGGGAAATTGCACTGTAGGAGGTGGAAATTGGTTGGCTTGGTTCCAAAATATGAACTAAAGCTCCTGGAACTTCCTTGCTGGCCTCCCAATGGAGAGGATGATTCCTCCACTGAAAAATATCTCAGAAAACACCCAACACAATCCTACACTACTGCACCCTGCAACACAACACAACTCTAAGCAGACAATGCGTTGTAGCCGAAGACTGAAGTTTGGCTTGATGCCTGGATGTGGACTATACATCTCAATAATCTCTCTTGAGTAGGCACTCTAAGTCCCTCAAGGATTAGTGTTGGATTCCTTCTTGGGAACACCCTTGTACTAAAAAATACAGCAGACTCTGCTAAACAACAAAAGCATGCATAGAAATGTCACCTGCCAAATCCAGATCTAAAAATATCAAAATAAATAATCATCTAACATGCCTTCTATGGTTTCCTTGCCCTTTCTTATATGCTTTTTCATCTTTCTCATTAAAGACACTACTCACATGGATACTATCTCCCATTAATTCTGCATTTTTTCACATTGATGATCCACTCTCTCTATACTAGCGCTATTGATTTGGTCAACATTGACCTTGTCCACATGCTTTTTCCCCTGTTCACACATGGAGGTGCTTTATCTAGCTATCGTGATGATCCATTTTCACATTAAGATAGATTTTATTACTACTAAAGAGATTCATGGGTCTCCCTACCCACTTATTCATCTATCTAAATGACAAAATAAAAAATGAATATTCCAATTAGCTGCATGCTAATTTAGGAATATTACAATCCTCGCCTCCCAAATGTTGCTTGTCCTCAAGAAAATGCAAGGATATAACTGAAGAGCCTCCTCTACTCCTCCTGTAGCATCCTCATATGATAAGAGTCTCCAATGAATAAGATGTTGTCTCATCAATATGTCTCCAAATTTCTCCTCCCAAGTGTACAAGCTAGCCTTTGGTGATAAATCCAAATGGTTCTCATCATGCATTAGTGGGATATCCATGGAGGGAACTATATGCTGTCTAGAGGACTTCTTAAGGCATGGAATCTGAAATATTTTGGGAACCATCATTCCTATGTGAAGCTCCCATCCCCAAGCTATCATCCACAAAAAATGAGTCACCCTCCAAAATGGTAGTTCATGGAAAAACTCCTCCACCTTTGGCCCCTGCAATGTAGGTGGGCTGCATAGCTGAACTTGATAGACCAATTTTTCTATCCCACGCTATCTCTCTCTCCACTTATGGCAAGTGTAGAGTGGCTACTGATTTTGGGCTACAATAATGTTGCCTTCAAGAGGCAAGGAGAAAATTGGATCCTCAAACATCCTCTCTCTGGTGTCATGAATCATGCTTGCCCAAACCATCCCATATACAGTGAATAGGGCATCATCACAATATGGAATCCAAATGAGAAATATACTAAAGGTTACATATAGAGCTGGAAGGTACCAACAGTTTCCCAAGTGGTTACAACGCAATTTTTCTAACTGTTGTTTCAAAACATAATTTTTGAGATTCAACAAGATGATGAGCTTAGTGAAAAGATTCGCCTTCACTAAGTGGGCCCGAAGGCTATTTTTGGCGCAAAGTCTATTTTTAGACATTTCGATCATATTCTATGAGTTGCAGGATGCTATTTGTGGATGGTTGGTCAAATTGGAAAAATAGATGGACTTCTATTTTTAGACATATTGGGTGAAGTCTATTTTTATATTTCCAGTCTAAAAATAGATATGTCGAATATTATTAGCTCTTAATAATATTTGGACTCTAAAAATTATCTTATTCTCTTGGAGCACTTCAGTTAAGTGCACAGATGTGGCACAACAGCTGACAGAAGGAATTACGCTATTCCTGAGGGTTTACTGGAGCTATTGCATGGAGGACTTCAGTTAGAACTCATGTGATAGAGTTTGGTGGAGTTGTATTTAGTTTAACTCAGTTAGACTCAGTTGAGCTAGTTGTATCTAGTCTAGCTGATTGATACACTAGTGAGAGTGGAGTGAATTAATTAGTTAATTAATTCACAAATAATAACTCATTAATCAACTAAAGAATACATCAGTTAACTATAGTGCATGGTAGTTTCAGTGCAGACTAGTGGAGAGATAGGTGAAAGAGGAAGGGTGACTATCAGTTGTGACTATAGTGATGCATTGATTGCATCCAACACTCATTGGAGATGCCAATGAGGATTGTGTGAGCAAGGCTGGAGTAATTTTAACTCATTTAGAGCCATTCTTCAGCAGGGATTGTGCAGTAGAGGCAGGCTAGCAGGTGGCAAATATCGGTGCATGGATTTGCAAGATCGGGCCTGACTAGTGTGTAGTGATTGTATTGTATTGAGAGCTTGATATGATCAGATTTGTATGAGGATTGTTACATGATATCTATGACATATATTATATATATATATATATTTGGGGTTTTCAACTTCAGGATTTCCTGTTAAACAACTGTGTTAATGTGTGTGAATTTTTATTGTTTCATGTGTGCATCGCAATCTTGATTTAATTTCCGCAAATGATCAATGGTGGAATAGATTATGTAGTTTGCATGAAGTTAAAATAGTGTGAGATCAGGAGAATCTTGGACATATAACACATAAGTTATATAATTTCTACATGGTATCAGAGCAGTATTGATTATTGGAGTAGATTGCAATTATTGAAGCGGTTGAGTTTTGTGCTGGTGGAATTCAAATTTGCTGCAGTGTTTTCTTGGTGTCAAAGTTGAGAATTCATTGAAATTTCTTTCAACAGATTACGATTGGAGTATGCCCTTAATGGGAGCTCAAATTACATAGCATGGAAGGATAGGATGGAGGCGGTGCTGGATGATAATGGGTTAAAGGAGTTCATAGATTCTGATATTCCGAAGCCTGCTTCTAGCGATGAAGCCGCACTGGACGCATGGAAAAAGAAGGTAGCAAAGTGTCGAAGGATTCTATTGGAAGGTGTGAAGGACCACATTGTGTCCAGCCTTCATGGTAAAGCCACTCCATTCTTAATGTGGAAGGCTTTGATAGACTTTTTCCAAAGCAGAAGTGACCATATGAAGTTGGCGCTTAAAGACAAGCTTAGAAAAATAAAATTGGAGAAAGGCGACAGTATACCAAAATATCTCACGAAGTTTGTCCACTGCAAGGATGAGTTCGGAAGTGTGCGGGTTACTGTTGATGAAAAATACATGGTGAGCTTGGATCTCCTTGGGCTTCCTAAGAGTTGGCATAGCTACGAAGACTCTATCAATGGTTGGGAGAAATTGCCAGGATGGGAGCGACTTTGGTCAAATCTTGTGCAGGAGGAGATAAGGCGGGGTACCAGGGATGGATCTTCATCGAAGAATGAAGATGAAGAAAATTGCGCTTTGGCTGCCAAAGCTCAGAAAGGAAAAGGGAATAAATCTTCCAAATCTGAAGCTAAAGGCAAGAAGCAGGATTTGTCTAAGGTGAAGTGTTTTCACTGTCACCAGCACGGGCATTTCACCACTAATTTCCCACAGAAGAAGAAGAATAAGTAGGTTGCTGGATCTGCAGCTGGAGAGGCCTTAGCCTCGTAGTTTGAGCTGGATTTTTCTTTGATCGCATGCTTGGTTTCAAGTATGATGGGATCATTGTGGTTTCTTGACAGTGGTGCGTCTTTCCATATGACCGGAGACAAAGATTTTTTTAGTGATCTAGATGAAAAGGATCTTGGAGTGCACATCGAGATGGGCGATGATGGTAGATACAATGCGAGTGGTATCAGGACCATTTCCTTTGAGAGGGATTCTGGTAAACATTTTATCTTGAAGAATGTCATGCATGTTCCAGGATTGAAGAAGAATCTGATCTCCGTGGCGATGTTGGAAGACAAGGGTTATGATGTTGTTTTTAGCGAGGGAAAATATTTTCTGTGCCATAAAACAACTAGTCAAACCAGGAGGATAGGGATTCGAGTTAAGAATATTTATCAATTGCAGGTAGATGGTTGTGCAGCAATGGAAGGAAAAGCAGAAGGAGTGGTGAGCCGGGATGAGGGCTAATTGTGGCACAGGAGATTGGGCCATCTTCACCATGGTGCTTTGAAAATTTTGCAGCAGATTTCTACCGGGCTTCCCAAGGGTACACTTGTGTAGTCAAATCAGTGCAAAGGATGTACTTTGGGAAAATTTGTGAAGACCACTTTTCACGAGAAGGATAGTCGTGCCTCGAAAATCCTTGAGAGAATTCACACTAACGTGTGTGGACCTTTCTCGGTTGCTTCAACAACAAAGCACAGGTATTATGTGATATTTTTTGATGAATTTTCTCGTAAGTGTTGGATCTTCTTCATGTAGAAGAAGAACGAGACATACTCAAATTTCTATGAGTTCAAGGCGTTGGTTGAGAAAGAGTCGGGGAAGCAAGTGAAAGCTCTCCGGAGCGATAATGGTGGTGAATAAATTTCTGGCGAATTCAAAGACTTCTGTAGCAAAGAAGGAATTCGAAGAGAACTCATAGCGCCTCATAACCCACAGCAAAATGGGGTCGTGGAGAGAAAGAACAGAATGATCGTGGGTGATGCATGGGCGATGTTGCATGATCAGGGCCTTCCGATACACTTGTGGGCTGAGGCATGTAACACTGCGGTTTATGTGCAAAACTGTTGTCCTCATAGAGTACTTGGCATGAGTACACCCGAAGAGGCGTTTTCTAGTAAGAAGCCTGATATTTCTCATTTGAAGATTTTTGGCTCACCTATTTAGATTCATGTGACGAAGGATGCCAGGAAGAAGCTGGAGTCGACCGTATAGGTTGGGATATTTGTGGGGTACACAGAAATACCCCACAACTATCGTGTGTATTTTTCAGACAGTCAGATGACTATTGTGCGACGGGATATCAAATTTCATGAGGAGAAAGCCCTAAAGTTTTCACTTGAGAGGGAGCTACACTTGCATGCAGAGGAGGAGCTACTTGTTCCTAAATATGAGCCTCAAGATTTGGATCAGACACAAGAGGAGGTTCATGGAGTGGAAGAAACCACTCATGCAGTGCCAAAAATCAGAGGGCGGAAGCGCACTACAAAAGCTGAGCGACTGAATCTTGATGCAGTGAAGAATGTAGGAGATCCTACATCACATCGCAGACAAAGACAATCACCTAACTGATTTACTGGATACATGGCTCTGATGAGAAAGTGTATCATGATGGAGCCATCCTCTTTCGAGGAAGCTGTGGAGGATCCCACATGGGTAGATGCCATGGTGGAAGAGTATGATTCGATTGTCAGAAATAGTGCATGGGATATTGTCCCAAGGCCGGAAAGGAAATCAGTGGTAGGTTCAACATGGATCTAAAAAGTGAAGCAAGCTGCTAATGGGAGCGTCGAGAAGTATAAGGAAATATTTGTTGCCTGGGGCTTCTCACAGATCGAGGGGATCGACTATGAAGAAACCTTTTCACCTGTTGCAAGGTATTCTTCCATACAGACCATCCTTTCTCTCTCAGCGTAGATGGGTTGGCACATTCATTAGATGGATGTGAAGACTGTGTTCCTCAATGGAATCATTGAGGAGGAGGTGTACATTGAGCAGCCTAAAGGATTCGAAATCTTCAGCAGCGAGTTGCATGTGCACAGGCTCAAAAGAGTGATGTATGGGCTGAAACAAGCACCTCGTGCTTGGTACACATGGATAGACAATTATTTCACCGGACTTGGTTTCGCCAAGAGTGAGGCGGATCCAAACCTATACCAGATTGTGGTGGAGGGTAAGCTTTTGATCATTGTGCTTTATGTAGATGATTTAATACTAACAGGTGATGAACTGTTGATACACTCATGCAAGGTAGATCTTGCAAAGGAGTTCAAGATGAAGGACTTGGGCCTCCTTCATTATTTCCTAGGATTGGAAATTTGGCAGTGAAAAGGTCAACTGTTTGTGTCTCAAGGAAATTATGCCTAGGAGATACTGGAGAAGTTTCACATGAAAGGCTGCAAGCCTACCGACACTCCTATTCCTGGTGGTTGGAGGAAAGAGGATTCTACATCGGTAGAGGTAGTGGATGTCACTATTTATCGACAGTTGGTTGGTTCGCTCATGTATTTAGTCAATACACGACCAGACATATGCTATGCTGTGAACCAGCTTTCACAAGCGATGGTGAAGCCTACCAAGCTCTTTTGGAAGGCAGACAAGCATGTCCTGAGGTATCTCAGGGGCACATCTGGGTATGGATTGTGGTACAGACAGTCGGATGAGTTGGGTAGGAAGCCCAACGGACAGAAAGAGAACATCTGGAGGGATTTTCAGTATTGGATCTACAGCAGTTTCTTGGTATAGCAGGAAACAAAGATCCATGGCACTCAGTTTAGCGAAGGCCAAGTACATGGCAGCAAGTTTGGCTACATGCAAGGCTATATGGATGAGGAAGATCCTAGTTGGTTTGTTCGGTTCTCACTTAGATCCTACTGTGATATATTGTGATAATCAGAGTTGCATTAAACTCTTGGTTAATCCAGTATTTCATGATAGATCTAAACATATTGACATCCGGTACCATCATATCAGATATTGTGTGCAGTGGAAGATCATGTTTCTTTCTTACATTCCTACGGAGGATCAGGATGCAGATATTCTGACGAAGGGGCTCACCAGGAGAAAATTCGAATACCATAGAGACAGGATCGGGGTGGAAGATAATCCATATCTTGTTGAGAGGGAGTGTTGAGATTCAACAAGATGATGAGCTTAGTGAAAAGAGTCGCCTTCACTAAGTAGGCCCGCAGGCTATTTTTGGCGCAAAGTCTATTTTTAGACTATGTCTATTTTTAGACATGTCGATCATATTCTATAAGTTGTAGGATGTTATTTGTGGATGGTTGGTCAAGTTGGAAAAATAGATGGACTTCTATTTTTAGACATATTGGGCGGAGTCTATTTTTATATTCCCAGTCTAAAAATAGATATGTCGAATATTATTAGCTCTTAGTAATATTTGGACTCTAAACATTATCTTATTCTCTTGGAGCACTTCAGTTAAGTGCATAGATGTGGCACAACAGCTGACAGAAGGAATTATGCTATTCTTGAGGGTTTACTGGAGCTATTGCATGGAGGACTTCAGTTAGAACTCATGTGACAGAGTTTGGTGGAGTTGGAGATGTTGTTGGTGGAGTTGTATTTAGTTTAACTCAGTTAGACTCAGTTGAGCTAGTTTTATCTAGTCTAACTGATTGATACACTAGTGAGAGTGGAGTGAATTAATTAGTTAATTAATTCACAAATAATAACTCATTAATCAAGTGAAGAATACATCAATTAACTACAGTGCATGGAAGTTTCAGTGGAGACCAGTGGAGAGATAGGTGAAAGAGAAAGTGTGACTATCAGTTGTGACTATAGTGATGCATTGATTGCATCCAACACTCAGTGGAGATGCCAATGAGGATTGTGTGAGAAAGGTTGGAGTAATTTGAAATCATTCAGAGTTATTCCTCAACAGGGATTGCACAGTAGAGGCAGGCTAGCAGGTGGCAAAGACCGGTGCATGGATTTGCAAGATCAGGCCTGATTAGTGTGTAGCGATTGTATTGTACTGAGAGATTGATATGATTAGCTTTGTATGAGGACTGTTACATGACCTCTATGAAATATATTATATACAGATAGTTGGGGTTTTCAGCTTCAGGCTTTCCCATTTAACAACTGTGTTAATGTGTGTGTGAAAGACCAATTTTACCCTAAGTAAAATTGCATTCGCTATGAAAAATAACTTATTAAACCACCTTTATTAAGTTGTTTATGGTCTAAACAGGAAACCCCATGAGGAAATATTAAATAAATCTATATTTGTTTGATTTTCCTCAAGGAATAATTAGTTAAACAACAATTTAATTAATATTCCTGGTTATATTTAACCCAAAACAAGGAAATTGATTAGATAAATAATTATTTATCTTATTATTTTCTAAGAATAATTATTTAAACCTTATTTAAATAATATTCTTTGTTAAATATGACTAAATCACCCTTAAATAATTAAATAAATCATTATTTATTTGATTATTACTCAACCAGATCCTTAAAATGATAAATAAATCATTTATTTCTTTATTGTTTACAAATAAATGTATTTTACCCAAGCCAAATTTCTTTTCCCTCCAACAAATATAATAAAGTATTCCATAAAAGTTGGATCTTGATTTGGTTGATAATATTTTAACTATGCAATATCTAGACTAACTCAATATTTTGTTATAATAGAAGGGTTTTTCCATTCATTTATCACCTTTTGTTTCCTAAAGGTCACTCTAGATCTATACTTTTGGTCTGAATATTGATCCATCATCATAGTCATATTTTGCTAACATTTTTGTCTGGGTTTTCTACACCATCAAGAGAGAGGAATTTTAGATCTGAAGTGCTGAGGACTTACAAGTACCCATCTTATTGAGGAGAACTGGGAACACCCTCCTGTGTTTTCCTCCCAGGTTCCCTTAATACAAAATTCATTTAACATATTCTTATCTTGTCTATTGGATGCATGGAGTAAATCTTGTGTTTTCTACTGTTTAATGCCTTCTAATGCATACATCTAGATTTTTTTAGCATTTATCTTGATCACCTAACTATAGATATGAATATATTGGCAGTCATATTTGCTATTAGGGTTGTTGGTTATGCATAGCTAAAGTGGTATTTTTTCATATGCTTGGAATTAAGCTTCATACTAACAGTCTCATCTACTAGTAAATATTAAATGACATTGTGTATCCACTAAGCATACAAGAAATAGTACAACACTTGCCCAAATCCATACAAGAGATGGATATCGCCATCACTAATATTGGTCTTAGGAAGACCATGTAGCAAAAATAGAAACTTGCCCTCTTGTGGAGCAATGCACTGTACATATATGGCAAGGGAATGAAAATATTTTGTTAGATGAACAATAAGTACAAACATACCATTCTTACCATGCATTGTGAGTAGGCTAAAAATGAGGTCCATGGATGAGCCCTCCCATGAGAATCTTTTCATAATGGTCTGAAATGTAAAGTGATACATACTCCCATTGGAACACTGCATCAATAGATGCATACTCCCAAGTGATAGCGTTGTTGGCCTTAGTGATAAGGCTCTTTTCACCCCATGACTCCATTATTTGACATGCCACATGCCAAATTCATCCACCTTGATGCTCTAATAAGTGGGAGATTCCTTCCTATGTGGAGGCACCTCCTGATTTTTCAAAACTAAAGAGTAGCCCCTTTGTACCATGATTGTGCCCCCATCTACTCCTGTAATAATATGAAAAGTATGGGAGAAAATCAGCCCATACTCTCCCAAGAGTAACCAAAGAAAAAATATATCTTGCTACCTCCTCACATCCCCGTCATATAGACCATGAGGTGAAAACATGATGATTGACATGAAGAATGCCACATCATCACAATGCACCCAAACTCCTTGTTGCCCCATGATGCAAGTGTCATGCCAAATCCAAACCAACAACATACCCTTCAAAGTAGGATATGTCACATGCTTACCAAACTCTTTCAAGAGTAGCCAACTTAGCCTTGCCTCTTGTTGCCCTATGTCATAGATCTGCAAGTGGCTCACCAGCCTCTTTCTCTTCAACATCACCCATCCAACCAATGGTGAGTATCTAATGTCATGCTCCAAATGGTTATTCCTCCTGTTATCCTCCTATAGTCTACAAATTTCACTATATGACTGTGGATGTTCTACAAGCACCTAAAGATAGCATCATTTGGCCATCAACTATCTTTAGAGGCCTCATTGCCTTCATCATCCTAAAAATGACTATTTTTCACTAAGCCTTCCTATCCTCATCCCTCTTCAAATTTTCACCCTGCTGCTCTAAAAAGAAACTCCATTTTTTGGCTTATTTTGACTCATTCATCATTTCATTAACACCCTCATTTCATCTCTCTTCTTTCCCGTCTAAAAACCCCCAAAATTCCCCCTCATACATCATTCTTCTATAAAAACCCTTAAGAAAATGTAAAAACCCCTTTTACATTGTTTTATCCTAATTTTATATCCTATCGGATCCCTTAAAAAGATCATAAAACCCTGTTTTTATACTGCCTCCAGGATCATTCCCCTACATCCTCCGTTCCTCTCTAAATCGCTCTACGATGCCAGAAACCCAAAAAATGCAGTTTTTACCCCCTTCGTAAGTTTTTAAATTAATATTTGTTTATTTTTTGCAGGTTTAATGGTGGCCAAGTACTCAGAGAGACATTTAAATGATGAAAAACCTCTGGATGACGATCCAGAGGAAAAAAACATATTAAAAAGGCCGAGGATCTACACCAAATAATTAACCCATCGATGTATCATGATCATCAATGGGTTATAAACCCTTCTGCCATGAAGGAACCCTGCATGCACACGAAGAAAAAATATAGATAGAGAAGAAATGAAGACAAGAAGATCAGAGGGCTAATTGTGGATTAAAGAAAAAAACAAAGAATTAACCCTTTAAATCAGTAATTAAAGATAAAAGTCAAAGGCTTGAAGATGAAGGACAGATGGACAGAATAGTCATAAAGTAGAACAGAAGGATAAAGAAAATGATGCATAATATTAAAGTTAAATCAAGGTTAAAGGCCTAATACAGAAGATTGATGACTAAAACAGAGGAAGACTACCCAAAGACAGCTTTGAATTACTCAACAAAGAAGCAATTACTTCTCCAAAGACAAATTTTCCACCTACCAGCATTGTTTCTTTCCACAAAGGCACAAAGCAGTTATTACTCAGTCAGAGATATTTTGAAGTAGCTCAACAGTTATTACACAAGTTATTACAAAGCCTTAAAAGTCAAAAACTTCAGTAAATTAACTTAGAAGTTGAGACAGAAGTTATTATTCAGAGTAATTCTTCTAGATATTTTTGCCTTGGGCCTGGCATGGTCTCAAAGGTAAAAAATCATTAACTCTGTAATAAATAACATTTAAAGACCCTAGCATAGCATTACCTCCTCATTTTGCATATAAATATTTCCTATGAACCTCATTGTAAATGTTGGTTACTTGATGGTTTTTGGACTGATTTCTGCTGCTAAGCTAATTGAGGAATGCTAGACTAAAGTGAAGAAAGCTCTGAGTTGCATAGAGACATTGTACATGGAGTATTGTAACTAGTTTTATCATCAATAATACAAGCATGTTCACAGGATCTTTGAGCTATATCAATGGTGAAGCTTTCCTAATTGTTATTTTTTCTTCTTATGTTTTCCATTATGTTCAGCTTTCTCTAATAAAGAAACAGAAGCTTTAGATTAGGAATTTTTGTTTCAGCACCCTATTCCTATTTGTGTTCTTTATATTTATGTTTTTCTTCTGCATAGGTTTGATTGGAAGATTCTTAATTTCCTTCTAGTTATATCTAGCTTGTTGTCTTGGGAATGATTTAATAGAGTGAAGCCAAGGAAATTATGGTGAACCCATGTTCCTTTGAGTAAGACTTGAGATATTGTTTTCAGGACCTTTCTTTTTAGTATACTTATTAGAGTCTGAACCAATGAGGTTTAAGGTATGCCCTGCCCTCTGGACTATCTTGAAATGTTGCTTTGAAGAGTCTTTAAAGAGTTTGTCAAAAGCAGATTAGAATTGTTTCTGTTTGATCTTAGACCACTCTTACTGTTATCTTATATGTTTTCTTTATCTGAAAGTAGTTATTGAATTACTGGATTTTTTTCTTAGAAGTTTTCTTATTAAAGTTTGTCATAAGAGGATTATGGTTTGTCCTGCCCTTTGAATTGCTCCAAACAATTACTTTGAAAGGCTTTTCTTGTTTAAGTAGAGCTAGAATATTCTTAACTAACTATAGCTTTTCTGCCTTCACAACTTCTTATTGTTTCATATCACAAAATAATCTAAAGAATATTTGATATAGTTAGCTTTCCCTATGAAAGCCCTTGTAGATTTGATTAAAAATTAAATCCTTTAATGACTCCATTTGCCCAATGAATTTATGTCTTCTCATAGTGTATTTGTTCAGATGAAACCTTCTCTCAATCAGTCACACCATTGATCCTTCAATCTATCATTTAATCTAACCAAAACCAAAAAGTTCCAAGAAATTCATAACTAACCTAAAATCTTAAAAAAAGAGCACAAAGATAAATCAATCAAAAACACCTTAATAGAGAGATCCCTCTCTGAATCCAGGAAGGCTAGGTCATAGGATTCTAACGCGGTTTTGATGTAGCCCCTGCAGTGTTTGTTCTTGCCAATCTAGAAAATCACAGAGCCAACACCTCCAATGGAGAATACCATCCTCCCAAATCAAATCAGTATCTCTACACTTCATGGGATGTTGAAGTGCAGCCTCCTGGAGATCTCCATATGAATACCACCCCTCAATGACCATGTTGAATCCATGAGGATCCAAGTATATCGAAGGAAAAGTATTCTCATTGAGCTGTGAAGTGCTCATCAAAAAGGATCCATCATAATAATGGGAGATGAGATGTCTCTCATCAACCATCTGCCTATCCCCTGCTACAGATGTAGAATGGTCATTGGAATTCTCCAATATTGGTTGGAACCCAAACTCATCACTGCTGCTCAATGACAGTGCTGCTGATCTCTACAATGTTGCATCTTCTATCTCATGATCATGCTCAATGCTGAACATATAGTTCTGCACTGGATTTTTTAGGATAATACTCATCCTATCCTCCAAAAATCTACACTCCAACCCCAAGAGTTGTGTGCAGCTCACCAATTACATACTAGGATGAATGTACTTCTCCTCCTTGATCCTGTAAATGGTCCTCTATGTAGTGATATTCTGCAGCTCTAAATCAATAGTGTATCTTGACCCTAGGTCATGCAATGGCATGTCCCCAAAACCTTCCATATGATGTGCTAAAATAACAAAAAGTGGAAACATTTGCATACCTTTTTTTTTCTTGGGAACATCTTGTACTACTACAAGGGTTCCTCCCACCAGTTTGATGACTTCCCCAACTACTGATGATGATGGTTTGTCCTCTATGGTTGCATCAGTGCTGTTATAAGTCTCCTCTTCTTCTTTCAGTTCTTGAATAATGCATGGATCTCTAAATTTCAAGAGATCAAGACCACTTTGCAAAGGTGCAAGTTTTCCTTCTCATGATGCAAGTACTCTTACAGTAAGTGGTGGTGAAGGTGTCTTCTCCTCCAGAATAATAATATGGACACCTTATTAAGCAGGTAAATCCTCTCTACGGACATAGACGATCCCTCTAGCCCTAGAGTGGGTCTAGAAACAAAGAGACATGCTAGAATGTAGGTTCCTAACTACAGAATGAAAGAGGACATGATAGATCGACCTACCTGGAATCCAATGTTATTGTTGCAACGTTAGTAGTGGTGACCTCTCGCTCCTGCCTTGGCAAGTCACAATCCATCTATAGTCTTGCTTAGATGCCTACACATAACACGGTAAACAAGAGCATCATACAACATAATAATTCCATTCGTAATCACTAACCAGTCAAAGAGGGCTAAGCATGTTGTGTTAAATCAAACAACATAACACAAAACAGGAACCCAAACACTAGTCATTTATATATTGATAGAAGGAAGAGGTACAACCAATGCTTTGACGTTGCAGTCTCCTCCAGTGGGGTTCAGCCGAAGTGCATCTCAGATACTCGTCAAGGGATTTGGACAGGATGAGGGCATGAACTTAGGCTCTCTCAATGAAGTTCCTCCTTGTTCTATCTCTTTCAAAATTCAACTCTTCAATCTTTCATGCTCAGCTATTCAGTTGTTCAACTATTTTGCTATAATGTGTTCAGCTATTTTATGCAAAGAGAGATAGCTTCTTTTTATAGAGGAAAAGGAGGAGGTTGGGATCCCTACAAAGGTGGGAGGGAGGCCTATATTTTAGGAGTTTTTCATGGGAGGTGGAAACCATAAACTAAAGGAGGTAGTTCGTGGTTATTCATTCCAACCACTCCCAATGACTCATCCTCAAAGTTGTTGAAGTGGAATCTTTTCCTCTATTTTTTTTTAAAATTCCATAAACAGCTTGGCGCGGGTGTTTAACTGGGACAGAGTGCCAAGTGGCACAGGCCCAGTGTTAATTTTTCCAATCAACATGGGGGTGTAACTAGCTACTCACGCCAAGGCAAAAACAAGGGTTTTTACAACTCTACTCAGGGAATTGTCAATAGAAGGAATATTGCCCTCATGTAAAGGGATGCAATGATGGTCTTTGCAAGGAATTACACTTCTTATTAGTCATAGAAATGACCCTCCAATGTGCGAGTTGGGGATTATAGGGAAAGTGACAAAATTTTGTGTAACAGATACCCCCTAAAGCATGAGGTCTGAGGGAGAGGGAGGGGTGAAATGTTTTATGAGAACGCGTTTGAACCAAACACCGCTTTCAGAAAAACTACAATTACAAATACAACTGATATATGTGATACATGAACATGTGGCATGGGCGCAACCATCCATAATAGTGTACATAAAAATTGAGATCAAAGGTATGGACACAACCATCCAATCAAAATAGGCATGCAATAAGTCATGATAATCCACAAAAATCCACAGCCTGGATTTTATCAGACAAAAATCAGGGTCTTGTGCTCCATCTCGACCTGAAAAATTACAATTCCAAGCATGAAAATATATGAGCTGAAGTCGAACATGCAAGAAAATCAGCTGATTACCAGCCAATGATGAAAGCCGTTAAGAGACACGAAAGAAACCACCAATAATAACGATGGCCCTCAAGGTAAAAAATGTATAATCTACGAAATTTGAACAATGATATGACATTGAATGCCCACAGAATCACTCGATCTAAGGCCAATGATGTGAACCTTGCGTCGAATGCAAAAAACCTACCATTGAGGCATGCAGGCTCCAAGGTACCAAAAGGGAGTCTCTAGATCAAATTCCTAGATAATGAGCTGAAGTTGACAAGAAGTGACCTGGTCGAAGGAGGGCCATAATGTTTCCCACATCATCGACATGATACAAAGGAACATGATGAAAGTGAATCAGGACAAATAGGGAATAAGAGGAAGGTTGACAACTGTAAAGGCAAACTTCTCTTGAACATCAGCGACGCGACACTGGATTTGGCAGTATTTGACATCAAGGGATATGAGGTCATGATGATGTGGTAGTGAGAAAATGAGAGGTCAAAATAGATTATCCAAACCCATGAAGGAAAAAATGGCAAAACGAGATGTCCCCAACCCGACACGGATGCAGACAAGTGTCATTTTCAAGAGCGACATACTGCCAACATAACTAGAACTAGGTTCCATTTTCCCCCACCATTTCTAGCGAGTACCCCAATAATTTTTTAAAACAAGATTGAAGGGGATAGTATATGCTTGCAATGTAAGTTTTTCCTTCGAACAAATCCAACCTAGTACGTTTTATGAGCCCTAGAAAGGAGGAACTCGAGTAACATCATGGTGACGAAGTCCGATGTCATCAGGGTTTAACAAGTCTGAAAAAGGGAGAACTTGGCATCTTTTCATGTTTAGAGAGTTTGAAAAGAAGGGAGAAAAGAAAACTCTAGCAGTCCCTTTTCGTAGGTAGTCTCACAGATCCGAAAAGGTAGAAAACAATATCTAAGAGAACCTCTTAGTCGCGATAGGCTAATGTATTCCTTTTTCATAAATAATCCATCCCAACCCAAAAAAGGGGTAAACGTATACTGAGTAGATATCGTTTCATAGCCATTTAACGAGTTCAGAATGACAAGAATCTCGACTATCATTTCAATTTTAGAGAGTCGGAAAAGAGCTGAAAGATAACTCCAGTAGTGATGTTTTCTTGTTTTTACCAAGTCCGAAAAAGTATAAAATATAACTCATTACTTCATCACTGTCGCATGAAAACCTGTCGCTGCACAAGAGACACGTGTAAAACCCATTTCTCAAAATAATATAACATAATAATCGAAAAATATGTTTCAAAACCTAATTAGGGTTGTGAAAAAGCTATAAAATGCCAAAAATGGTAAAAATAATTACTTTTCACTTTTTACCTCTTGTGCAGCAATAGTTACCCATTTAGCCCTATGATTTTGTGGCGACGATATCAGACGATCCAGAAGACCAATCTTGAATCCGTCAATTCCAGGTAAGAGCCGACACCTTTCCCTTCATTTTAAATCCTTTTTCATACCTACAACCCTAAAGTTCGATTTATGGAGCGGGAAATTGGAAAATTTAGGGCATGGCGGTTGGCGCGAGTTTCGGTCATGGACTCGCGCCAATCACAATTTTTCCTTAACTAGGGCATGCCCATTGGCGCGACTATTTGAGAAACAATCGTGCCAACGATGCAAACCATTTTCATGTTTAAAATCCCAGTTAATAAACCAAATTTTCTCAAATTTAATTGTTTTCATTAGGCTAACAATGTCCATGTAACAATATTTGCAGGTATAAAGAGGAAAAATGGTAATAGAATGGAAATAATGGGAACACAGCGAAGAAGACGAGCTCGCCATGGGAAATGAGAGAGTCATGGAAGCTCTCAAAGATTGTGGACTGAAAAAATTCTTCTTAACACCATGTCTCCGAGCTCAATCGGAGCTACTGTAGTATTTGATCAGCATATGGGACGAAAATCAAGAAAAGTTCATCCTTCGAGATCAAGAAGTTGAGATTGATGTCTCTAGTGTCTATTTTATAATAGGATTATCGCAGAGGGGAGAAACACCAATCCTAACTGATACCCAGCCTTGCATGGAGAACATGACCATGGTGATTGACAAGGTATGTCCAGGGGCATGGAAGGGATCAGGCAGTGGGAAAGTTGATATTGAGACTATCCCAGACTTGGCACTAAAAGTAGTGCTACATACCATCACACGAGATGTGGGATCACAAGCACCGCACGAAGCAACAAAGAAACATTTGGTTCTTGATGTAGACTGCTTGACACTGACCATCTACAACTAGGCAGAGGCCATGACAATAAACATGAAATGCCAAATAAAAAAATGAAAGAAGGCCAAATTGAAACAATTTGGTTATGGATCTATTCTGGTATCATTCTTCTTGGAATGACTACCTATATTTCAGTGGCAGGAGGTCATAGCCCCGACACCACCAACGAGAGAACCACGAATGGCCCGATGGGCAGCTTTGATGCCAAGGGCAGCGGGCAGTCAACAGATGTCCTGGAGACCAGAATTATTTGATTGGCTCCACCAAAAATTGATTGTTGTGGAGGACTGGCCCTACTCTGGTATGGATTTTACTGATGATCCAGACCTCCTACTCCCAGAGGGAGAGGATTGGGATGAATATTTGGGTAAGCCTCATTTTTAATTTTCATGAGTATTATGATTTTTTTACTTATGTATGTTCTAACATCAAATCCATGTGTTTGTAGATGTTCACCCAGAGAGACCCACAGGTATGTCACCGATAGCAAGACGAATCCCTCACGATTTCGACCGTCAAGGTGAGGGTGGCGAGGAATACGAGATTGTGCGCAATCTGGAGGGAATCACACGTGGATTCCTGGACTATGCATGATTTGACGATGTTCCTTGCACCTACCAGAGGCATACCGTAGGGGTGCCCAGCCGAATTCACTACTTTCTGAGGCGGTTCGTACGGGTAGTGACATGCTACCATGACCATCATGCTGATTAGAAATCTAGGTTTTATCTACAAATTTTGAGAGACATGATGTCTTAGGATGTAATAGAAATGCACATATTTTTTGAAGTTATGATGCACACCGATGCAAACTATTTTCCTACATTGATCTTTTACATATGATGATAATTTTATAAATTACACAAATTCCTAATACAATGTTAGCTAATGTATCAGTTAAATAATTTGATTAATAAGTAACGACCCAAAAGACAGGAAAGCATTCACAAAGCACATAAAGCCAAAATATTTCATTTTTATGCAAGCTCGAAAACAAAAGTAAACTATGCTTGAGATTGGTTTCATTTTTACACAAGCTTGAAACAAAGGTAAACTATGCTTGAAAGATGGGCACGGGCATGCCCCCAGCATGTTGAATCAATTCGAGCTACATGCCCCCCAAGCTTTAGTCCAACTGTAATAAAAGGCAGATGGAGTGAAAGTTCAAATTACGAGATCAAGAGAAATACCCGACTAAGATTTTACGAGATCATATCAAAGAATTGAATTGAACAGGAACATGTTTCATTGTTTTAACAAGGTTGAAACATTAAAAAAACTATCCTCGTGAGATCTAATTCATTTTTTAACAAGGCTAACATAGAAGACTAACTATCCTCGGACGAGCTTGTTTCATTTTTTAACGAGCTTGACATAAGAAAAGGAACTCTGCCTATGACCTTGTTTCATTTTTTAAGGAGCTTCACACAAGAAAATGAACCGTGCTCCGATGAGCTTTACCATAACGAATAAGAGGTCATGGTTTCCAAGAGGTTTGCATCTGATGGGAGAACAACATCCTATAAATCAAGACCCAATGCCCCCAGCACATGATGCACAACAGCACCATCACTGAATGCGGGCATGGGACAGGTAGCCACATAATTAACCTGTGGCAGGAAAGGTACAATCGACAGATAAAGACCAGGAAGGGATGATGGTGGGCCAATTGCCACATTATGACCAAAGAATGAAAGTTGATCAATGGTCATGATCTGACCTTCATGCGAAAAACAAATCACACGAAAGAGGGAAGAAACAAGTGCACCCACGACATAAGTATAATCGCGCCCCAAGAGTAAATTGAAATACAAGGGGCCTAGAACAACCATCACGTCTATGTAGATGGTTTTCCCTCCTAAAGTAATAGGAAACTTTGGAAGGATCCCTAATAGTTGACTGGTTCCTCTGTTAAAAGCCAATAGATTCTGAGTAATAGGCACAAGATGTGGAGAACCCAAATATTTCCAAGTAGTTGAAGACAGAATACTAACAGACGTGCCTTCATCTATAATCATGCTAGGTACATCCACATCATAGGCCTGTACCGTAATCTCAAAAGGCACATAAGAAGGAAGGCAGTATCCTGCGAATCGACTCCAATCGAAGGAAGCGACCAAACTACTTGGAAGGGGCACCATAGAAATGAGATGGTCATCCCCCGATGTTACTGGAACAAGAGGAGCATCCTCCGGGACTTCGATCATGGGAGCAGGAGGAGCAGATTCTTGAACTACAGGGATGGGAGAACCTTTCTCCAAGTCTGAGGAATTTGAAGAAACAAGAAGAACGTGGGGGGGATGAGATCCACTCTCGACGAAAAATATCTGATGAACCATGGGCAAGGTCAGATCAACTGATTCCATGACCAATGGTTGGTCATGAATGGATTCACGAATTTGAATTTTTGGGGGAATGGGATCGACCAAGGATGACTCTTGACCGATCATTGATTCAACTAGCGGAGGGCTCTAAGAAAGTTTCTTATAACCAACTGGAAGGTAGGGAGAAGAAACAGTAGGGTTGTCCAACAACCTACTAGCTTCATCCATGTACGAACAAAGGTGAACGAGATGATGTCCATCACACAACTTACAGGGATTGGTAATCTTACCCTATTTCTTGCGAGTCTTATCAGTACTAGTTGAAGATGTGCCACCAACATGACTTGCAAAAGCCAAAGGCAACGACGGACGACCGTCGGACCATGCTTCAAGTACCTTGGGAATGCCAAGGCAGTCTCGAGGAAGATGGTCACCTTTGCACAACATGCAAGGGAATTTGACTTCCCGTGAAAGGTTGGGTGGTTTATCAAGGGAAGGAGACTGAGGCATGATAGCCGTAGAGTTGGACTCTCTCTTATCTGACTTCTTCTTCTTCTTAGCCACCTAGTTACTAGAGTCCATAATTTCACCAGGTGAAGTAGAAGAGGAGGACGAAGAAATAGGCAAAGAAGGGGAGGGGTCCACCTTAGAATCAACATGATGTTGTTCAGGTAGAGGATATGGTTGAACAGAGGTTGGAGCACTCGAGACCACCGAATTTGAAAATAACCACACGGGAAAACCAACAGTTAACTCAGGAAGAGACAATGTTTCCATATAAGGAGCACCAACATTCCCAAAAGTAGGAAAAGGACCACGATTCCCTTCAGAGGGGATTCCTTGGTTAGTGAACTCCGAAAAAGTTGCCATCAAAAGCAACCCTAAAACAACACACTAAGGAAGATAACTTGAACCAGGAATATTTCGTGTGCAGTTAATTTTTTAAGACATTGAAACACAACTCTCACGTTTCATATTTTAGGAGTCAAGAAATAGGCAAAAGGTGACTCTATCACTTTCAGGTTGAAATGAGTGTGAAAGGAAAAGTGTTCGAAGATATTTTCACTTTTAGAGAGTCACGAAAATATCAAAATGACTACTCAGTTAATCTAAGCAAGAGGGTGTACCAAGTTTTCGTGAACTTCCATATACACCTTGGTGATCAAATGAAAGAGAAATGACCAAGGACTTAACGTACATGCAAGTAGTCTCCCCGAATGCTGTGTTCGGTGTATCATAGTTACAAGGCGGAAAAATCGGCTTCCTATGTATAAAAGGATTGTAACCTAAGGGGTCTCCCTTTATATACTCGACGGTATGGGGAGCACAAGTCCTTAATAGCGCTGTCTAAATCCAAAATGATAATGGCAGCTACTCGGTTTTAAGACACTGGAACACATCGCTAGCCTAGACTACTAGAAATGTTGCGTTAGGTTTCAATGTTTCCTTAGTTTCATTGAGTGAATTTTAAATTTGACCTTGGATTATGTTTCAATTTCAAGGCCCTATCGAATTTGGAGCTCAACTTCCTAAATGCAAACTATATGCAAATGAACATCACTTTCAATTTGATGAATGCTAGTTATGAGAAGGATAGAGATATTTCAAACAATAGAAAACAATGAAAGTAAGCGAAGAAATCCACTAATGCATATAATGCAATCAAACAAAAATGAAACTCTTTCCTAGACTAACAAATGCTAGTTATGCAAAAGAACGTTTCAATTTTGATGCAAAGAAAGAATGATTTTTTTTTTTTTTCAAATGAAACAAAGCACATAATGCACGAATTCAATGAAAAATAAAATAAACACCAGCTTGAGTATGCGAATGTAGGAATCGGAATTGAATGACTCAACCAAACGCAAAACAAACACAAGAGAGCACTCAAACTAATGCTGCAATATTTCAACCCAAAAGAGAGTTTCCCAAAACAACCCAAAAACAAGCAATGTAATCGATGCTTGGAGCAACAAGGGGAATGTAATATTCCCAAATAGGGACTGTTAGCAAGGCATGCCTGAAAAATGCATTTTTCAGGAATGTATGCTACAGGATTGGAAACCAACCCTTGGATCCCTTATATATGAGTATTTAAGACTTGAATCCAAGAGGGAATTAGAAACAAATCCTCCTAGGTGGGTTAAATAGGTCTCCCACACCTAGTACAACTAGAAAATGCCCAAGAATGGGACTGCAACACTATATAATAATACTTCCCAGAGAATAACGCAGTTCAGAAAGGTGACAAAAGTAGGCCAATATGGTGGCCGAATAAATACATGTACATCAGCAAAATATATTCATAATGTGGCCCATACAATGTACAAGAGAAGTATGAAGACTCTTATGAAGAAAACCCTCAGAAAGAGGTGCTGCAACAATGTATTACACTGCAAAAAGACTTGACAACGTTATTTTAAGGAGTTGTAGCAGGTGTATATTACATGTTAGATCTAGGATAGATCTGTGTACAAAATATTAGATCTATATCAGATCTGTACACTAGATTGTCTCTATTTTACATACCGCTTGGGGTTTTCAGCAAAGCATGAAGCATATGGAGTAGATCTGAGATCTTATGCAGCAGATATACAGATTCGTTCAGAGTTTCTGAAGCATCTATAGGAGTATTCATATCAGATTTGAATATGACATGGAATAGATCATAAATCCATGGATCACCACAGTGAAAGGCGGATTCCCATCACCAGAGATCACTCCTCAAAGTTTTCCAAAACTCCCCTGCAACTTCCTCTTGCAGATAACGTAGTCCTGGAAGATAAACCGCATTGTAGCCTTGATGAATAGTTTGGCCTAATGCCAAGGTATGGATCTGAAGCTCCAATGATCCAATACACTATTGCCAAGGGGATAGAAGACTCTCCCAATGAAAATAGGCACTAGATTGGCCTAGATATGAATAGATCTAGCCTCCACTTGTTACAGCTTAAAAATACAACCAAACCCTCAAAAATATCTATGTTGTAGTTGGAAGAAGATCTTGGCCTTAAGCTTGATAGTGGACAAGAAATACAGGACTCCTCCTTAAGCTACTCAATGGAAGAGGTGGGATTCCCGATTAGGAACACCATAGTGCTAAGTAGCATTGTTCTTAGCTAAAAAACCAGAGAATAAGAAATGTCTAAGCATAAAAATTCTTTAGAAATAATATCTTCAACAACCTTCTCCTACTGTCCTCCTCTCCCTTTTATAAGATGAAAGTCTTGCATAACCATAAACCACCTCAATGATTGAGCTCCTTTCACATGTGTAACCTCCTTCTAAAACTGTGTTGTGCATCTATGAGGTTCAATGCATCTAGACAGCGTTGTTGATTTGGTCATGGTTGACCCAGTCAAACAACTCAATCCCTTTCACACATGAAGGTTTTTTATCAAAATAGCCCAGATTTAACCTTGTTCTCATTGGGCATTGATTTATTTACTGTTCTTAGGAGTTTTTATTGTCCTCCTTTCCACATTTATTCTTGCAATAATAAAATGAAACAAAATTGTATATTCCCATTAGCTTGGGCTAATTGGGAATATTACAGTCCTCCCCTCCAAAATGTTTCTTGTCCTCAAGCAACGGATAAGTTGATTGTTGCAACTCTCTTCCTCCTCCATTGGTGACACAAGAAAGTGATAAGCCTCCTCCACGAGCTGAGCGTTCACCAAACCAACCCTCCATGAATTGTTTCTCTAATGTCTTTATGAGAGGTAAATATCCCATCCCATAAGGAATCAAAAACTTAAATGAAACAAGCATGGCTGAACCAATACTCTCTCTAAGATAGGTAGCATATGACACATAGAGAGTTCCCATACCATGTGGCACATACATGGATTCCCTCCTCATTCCATACATCCTTATGAAAAGTACAAGTGTATCATCTATGTATGGAAGCAAAACTATGTATATACAAATAGAAGTTCAAGCAGGAGGAGATGGATCATAATCCCACACATGATACCAACGCAATGCATCCCCTACCTGCCTCAAATAAAGATATGGTAACTGGATTTCCCACCACTTACTTGCTGCCCAAGTCATCTCACTATTGCTGAAGGTGAGAGATATGTTTGGTGCCTTTGGAAAGCACCCATCATGAAAGAGAATCTCCCTTTTCATATCAAGGGAGTGGCCAAATTCAAAATTTTCAGTGGCCCAACAATTTCCATGAGATCTACATGATACATTGCTCCTTTTAGGAGCCATGGCCTGCATAAAAATGGGTGAAGAACATGTGCAATAAAAAAATAAAGCTTTCTTTACATGAACATATCCTTTACCAACAATGCCTCTCACACACATGGAGTTGTGCATGGATCTTTCTCCTCTTTCCGAAAAAGGAAGAGATGACTGAAATGACTCTTGCATAGAGTATCATGGCTGCCCCAACTCCACATATCTCATGCATTCTTGAAAATTCCGATTTAGCTCTCCTCCAAAGCCTTCCCATTCAAAGCATCTCATGATAGTGTTGTAGACCTTCATAGAATAGGTAGGGCTGAAACAGAACTTTTTGTTGGCTCCTTGTAGGATCCTCTCCTTGAGCTTGGAGGCTCTAGGTAAGAAGACTCTACCATGATGATAGATGACTTCTTCATGGACTAGATAACCCTCTTCATGCAGTTGGTCATCAAGCATCGTACAAGTGTGGAGATATTTGGAATAATCCACCAACAGCTTGGATTTCCAATATAGATCTACACTTCCCAAAAATGACAGCACTGATGATGCATCAATAGGGATGTTTGTCATTTTTTTTATCCTCTCTTTGAAATATCTTATGCAAAAGGTGTGTGTTGGAAGGATATACCTTCCATTTTCTTCCTCCAACAGCGCAAAATCAGAAATGAAGGTGGCTGATGATGTTGAGAGAAGAGAATCTCCCTCTTTCTTGAAGTTACCCAAACCTCCCAACATTGTGGCTTTGTCTTCTAATGCTCCCATCCCTCCTGTATCTGAACTTGGAGCATTATGTTGTGAGAGAAAAACTAAATCAGGTGACCTCCTAGGTGGTTTTCCACTAGATAAAAGGGTCCCATGCAGAAATCTCCTAAACATAAGAGATGGGAATGTAGAGTCTTTTCTTCCACTACATTGTTTCAACTCTATTTCATGTGTGGAAGTCTCATGAAATTTGGAGACCACTCTTAGTGATGCAAGAGTGCCTCTGATTGGAGTATCTCCTCCTAGCAATAGTGGATCATCTTCTGCTATGTCAACTTTGTGATCCCTCCTTTGTTATGTCTCATTGTCTCTTAACATAGACACATGCTGCTCATGTCCTCCACATGGAAGATCCTTAGGAACTCCTTGAAAAGATGCAAGAACTCCTCTAGTGGAAGAAATTGCTTCATCTCCATCTCCCAATGACAATAGATCTCCTCTTGCTATCACAACACTGGAGGATCTTTTCTCCTCTCTTTCTCCCTTCTCCTCATCAATAGAGAATGCCTCATCATCAAGAGACCCTTTTCCTTGGTCTCTTCTTGAAGAAGGAACCCTCATCTCTTCTCCTTGAGAAAAGTGCTCTTGCTGAAATGGGGATTTTTCCTTTGGAAAATCATGCAACAGATGTTCAACCCTTTCAACAATGTTTAGAAGTGGAGTCAGCTTGATGGATTCTTCCAACTTATGCAAAGATACAGATTCCTTAGGCTTGATTTTCTCCCTCAAGGAAGTTTCAGAATATTCCAATTCAAATATTTTCACTAACCTCCTAGTGAACTTTGCATAAGAAGAGATATTTACATTTTTCAAGGAAGAAGACTCAAATAGCCACCAGGAATAAGCTTTGCCTTGAAGATGTAGCGCTGCTACTCTCATGGCTTCTTCTTCTGAAACTTGGTGCAGCTAAAAATGTGTGTCAAGTTTCCTTACCCAAGACTTGACTGAGCTCTCAGGTGATCCATCAAAAGTAGGTAGAGAGAATCTGCCCAAAGTGTGCTGCATGCACCCTCTTCTTCTACTATAGCTGCTGGATCTCCTTTCTTCTCTAACTTGATAGAACTCTAGAAAATTGAGATGTTCCTTGAATATCTCTAACTGAGATTCATATTCTTGGAGATATTCACCAAGATTTTCCTTATTTGTTTCTCCTCCTCTTCCTCCTTCCTTGGACAATAAAGTAGGCATGTTACAGCGTTGTAGATCAGGTTATGTGGTTGAATGCTCACACACATAGTAAGAAGTACTGGGGCTTTCTTGATGTGAAAATATTCTTGAGGGATTTGCATGTCTTTCCCTCCTCATTCCCTAAATTTCTTCTTTCAGCTCATGCAAAGTTTGAGAAAGAGTGTTAGAAAACTCTTCTCTTTTTAACCTTCCAGATAAAGGGGTTTCACCCTTGTTTTATTTGTCTTATATGTAATCACATTTCTTCTATATTCTTCTCAGATAACTCTCCTCTTTGTGAATAAGAGGCTCATCTCCTTCTGAAGTAATACTGGCTTTGGCTCTTCAATGAAAGCACAGGCTATGCCAAGAAAGATGCTCTGATACCACTGTAATATTCCCAAATAGGGACTGTTAGCAAGGCATGCCTGAAAAACGCATTTTTCAGGAATATATGCTACAGTATTGGAAACCAACCCTTGGATCCCTTAGATCTAAGTATCTAAGACCTGAATCTAAGAGGGAATCAGAAACAAACCCTCATGGGTGGGATAAACAGGTCTCCCACACCTAGTACAGATGGAAAATGCCCAAGAATGGGATTGCAACACTATATAATAATACTTCCCATAGAATAACATAGTTCAGCAAGGTGAAAAAAGTAGGCCAATATGGTGGCCGAATAAATACATGTACATCAGAAAAATATATTCACAATGTGGCCCATACAATGTACAAGAGAAGTATGAAGACTCTTATGAAGAAAACCCTTAGAAAGAGGTGCTACAACAATGTATTACACTACAAAAAGACATGACAACGTTATTTTAAGGAGTTGTAGCAGTTGTATATTACATGTCAGATCTAGGACAGATCTGTGTACAAAATATTAGATCTATATCAGATCTGTACACTGGATTGTCTCTATTTTACATACCCCTTGGGGTTTTCAGAAAAGCGTGAAGCATACAAAGTAGATCTGAGATCTTATGCAGCAGATCTGCATATTCATTCGGAATCTATGAAGCATCTATAGTAGTATTCATATCAGATCTGAATATGACATGGAATAGATCATAAATCCATGGATCACCACAGTGAAAGGTGGATTCCCATCACTAGAGATCACTCCTCAAAGTTTGCCAAAACTCCCCTGCAACTTCCTCTTACAGCTAATGAAGTCCTGGAAGATAAACTGCATTGTAGCCTTGATGAACAGTTTGGCATGATGCCAAGGTATGGATTTGAAGCTCCAATGATCCAATACACTCTTTCCAAGGGGATAGAAGACTCTCCCACTAAAAAGAGGCACTATATTGGCCTAGATATGAATAGATCTAGCCTCCACTTGTTGCAGCTTACAAAGAAAACCAATCCCTCAATAGGATTTGTGTTATAGTTGGAAGAAGAGCTTGGCCTTAACCTTAATAGTGGACAAGAAATACAAAACTCCTCCTTAAGCTACTCAATGGAAGAGGTGGGATTCCCAATCAGGAACACCCTAGTGCTAAACAAAACTATTCTCAGCTAAAGAGCCAGAGAATGAGAAATGTCTAACCAGACAAATTCTTTAGAAATAATATCTTCAAAAACCTTCTCATGTTGTCCTCCTCTCCTTTTTATAAGATGAAAGTCTTGCATAACCCTAAACCACCTCAATGATTGAGCTCCTTTCACATGTGTAACCTCCTTCTAAAAATATGATGTGCATCTAGGAGGTTCAATGCATCTAGACAGTGTTGTTGATTTGGTCATGGTTGACCTAGTCAAACAGCTCAATCCCTTCCACACATGAGTGTGTTTTATCAGAATAGCCCAGATTTAACCTTGTTCTCATTGGGCATTGATTTATTTACTATTCTTAGGAGTTTTTACTATCCTCCTTTACACATTTATTCTTGCAATAAGAAAATGAAACAAAATTGTATATTCCCATTAGATTGGGCTAATTGGGAATATTACAGGGAGCGATCATTCGAAAATGAAATGACCATTCAACCAAAGCAAATACTCAAAAGGATCAAGAAAACTCAGCGCAATTGACCCAAGAACGAGACTGACAACAATCAAAGAGACTTGACTTCCAAGCAGAAGGCTCAGTGTACAAAGACACTTAGAAACCCTAAGGCTTTAAACTACACTGATAGGAAGATGGACAAACGACTGAGAAAAACAAGTCTACAGTAGTCAAAACAGTCTCAAAGGCTTAATTACACACAAAAAATAACCTAGAGTCAAGCACAATTGACCAAAAAACTCATCAAGCAGGGTAAACCTAATTCTACAGGAGTTTGCGCGACTGTGAGGCTATATTCAGTGCCAAATAGGGGTTGGTGTGACTGCACCAAAAGTAACCTACGCCAATCGGCGTGACTGTTCAAACAAAAAACGTGCCAAGCCAAATAAATATAGAAAAAAACAAAAATCCAATGAGCAGAGGTTAATCTTGACACTCTGGAGCTGAACAGAGGATGGCAAGCAAGATGGAAAACTAGAAAAAGACAAGCAAGCAAGCCAATGACCGAAAATGACCCAACAAGCTAAATCAACAAACTCACACTGTTCCCCAGTGGAGTCGCCAATTTTTTAAGCAGGTAAATCCTCTCTGCAGATAGAGACGTTCCCTCTAGCCCTAGAGTGGGTCTAGAAACAAAGAGACATGCTATAATGTAGGTTCCTAACTACAGAATGAAAGAGGACATGGTAGATCGACCTACCTAGAATCCAATGTTGTTGTTGCGGCGGTAGTAGTGGTGACCTCTCGTTCCTGCCTTGGCAAGTCACAATCCATCTGCAGTCATGCTCAGATACCTGCACATAACAAAATAAGCAAGAGAAGCATACAACATAATAATTCCATTTGTAATCACTAACCAATCAAAGAGGGCTAATCATGTTATGTCAAATCAAACAACATAACACAAAACAGGAACCCAAATGCTAGTCATGTATATATTGATAAAAGGAAGAGGTACAAACAATGCTTTGATGTCACAGTCTCCTCTAGTGGGGTTCAGCTGAAGCGCGTCTCAGATACTCATCAAGGGTTTTGGACGGGATGAGGGCATGAACTTAGGCTCTCTCAACGAAGTCCCTCCTTGTTCTATCTATTTCATAATTCAACTCTTCAATCTTTCATGCTTAGCTATTTAGTTGTTCAACTATTTTTCTATACTGTGTTCAGCTAGTTTATGCAAAGAGAGATAGCTTCATTTTATAGAGGAAAAGGAGGAGGTTGGGATCCCTAAAAAGGTGGGAGGGAGGCCTATCCTTTAGGAGGTTTTCATGGGAGGTGGAAACCATAAAATAAAGGAGGGAGTCTGTGGTTATTCAGTCCAACCACTCCTAATGACTCATCCTTGAATTTGTTGAAGTGGAATATTCGCCTCTATTTTTAAAAAACATTCCATACATAACTTGGCGCGGGTGTTTAACTAGGACAGAGTGCCAAGTGGCGCAGGCCCAATGTTAAATTTCCCAATCAATGCGGGGGTGTAACTAGCTACTCACGCCAAGGCAAAAACAAGGGTTTTTATAGCTCTACTCAGGGAATTGTCAACAGAAGGAATATTGTCCTCATGTAAATGGATGCAATGATGGTCTTTGCAAGGAATGAAACTTATTATTAGTCACAGAAATGACCCTCCAATGTACGAGTTGGGGATTGTAGGGACAGTGAAAAAATGTTGTGTAACACACCTTCCCTTGGATTTTCCGGTTTTTTCATATCAAAATTTTTTACCAAAATTTGAGTAAAATCTGCATAAGCTATCAATATTGCATGACTCATATGGCTGAAACACCAAATTTTTGCTTCACCCTCAAGGTGCAGCGCTGCAATCTCAAAAGCTTCTCTTTCTACTACCGAATGTAGCAGGAAGAATGCATCCAACTTCATTCCCCAAGCCCTTGTTGTGCATGTGGATGACCCATCAAATGTAGACAATAGACATATATTGTGCTTTCTCATTCCATAGTTGCAAGGTCTCCTCTCTTCTTTGAGCTGAATGAACTATGGGAGAGTTAGATTCTCATTGAAAGTTCTTGATTGAGATTTGTATTATGCAAGATACTCACTTAGAATCTCATGATATAATTTTCCTCCATCTCGATGTATTTTACCTTCCTCTTCAAATAAAGAAGACATAGTGTCTTTCTTTGGAGCTCTATGCAATACTGGTTTTCCTTTCTGCTGATAGGAAGTACATGGACCGTCCTCATCTTGGAACCCTACTGTGGTTTCATTGTTTCTCTCCATTCTTCTTTTCTTGACCTCCTTGATGAGGTCCCTCGTAGATATGAAAAGAGACGAGATAAAAATAATTCCTTCCATCATTCTGATCTATTTCTCCTTCTTCTTATTCTCCTGAGATCATAATGGCTGAGATCCACAGGCTGCGCCAAAATTATGCTCTGATACCGCTGTAATATTCCCAAATGGGGAAAGCAACAATATAGCACATAAACATGGAAAATAGCAATGAATACATTAATACACCATTACATGAGAAAAATGTACAACCATATTATTAAAAATATCAGCAAATAATAGGCACAAGATCTTGAGGATCAAGTCACTCAAGCAATACAATACAAGCCTCCACTAAGCAAATATGAAATCACATGAAAAATAGCTTCTATACAAATGCCTTAAGCCAAGACATCGCGGTTTTAGGGCACAAAATGCTACATTTTAGATGTAACAATATATATATGATTTTATATATCTCAAATAATTCTAGGAGTGAAGATCTAGGCTCCCAAACACTTTTCCTAGACAACCCAGAAAGGGTTTCCGAAAATGCCCAAAAATGAAAAATGCCGGAATGCAGCCCTAGGGATGAATTGTAGCTGCAATTGAATAACTAGATGGAGGTGGCTGAAAATGATATATAAATGAATATATCTCCTCCAATAGATATTTTCAATGAAAATTTGATCCCTTCACTGAAAAGCAAACACCTCAAATGAGGCACTGAAACCCCCACTGCAAATACTCAATAAAATAATGTAGTCCTTGAGGGAAAATCTGTTGTAGGAGGTGGAAATAGGTTGTCCTGGTGCCAAAATATGAAATACAGCTCTTGGAACTTCCTTTCTGGCCTCCCAATGGAAAGGATGCTTCCTCCATTGAAAAATAGGTCAGAAAACACCCAACACAATCCTCTACTGCTACACCCTGCAATACAACACAACTCTAAGAAGATGTTGTGTTGTAGCTAAAGACTGGAGCTTGGTCTGATGCTTGGATGTGGACTATATAGCTCAATAATATCTCCTAATTAGGAACTCGAAGACCCCAAAGGATGAGTGTGGGATTCCTACTCAGGAACACCCTTGTACTAAACAGTACAACAAACCCTGCTAAACAACGAAAGCATGAATAGAAATGTCACCTGACAAATCCAGATCTAAAAAGATCAAAATCAATAATCATCTAACATGCCTTCTATGGCTACTTTTCCCTTCCTTATATGCTTTATGAGCCTTCTCATCTTGGGTCCCACTCATTAAATACACTACTCACATAGAGACTATCTCCCATTAACTCTACATTGTTTCACATTGATGATCCACTCTCTCTATACCAGCGTTGTTGATTTGGTCAACATTGACCTTTTCCACATGATTTTCCCCTGTTCACAAATGGAGGTGCTTTATCTAGCTATCATGATGATACCTTTTTGCATTAAGAGGGATTTTATTCTTACTAAAGAGATTTATGGGTCTCCCTACCCACTTATTCATCTATCTAAATGACAAAAGAAAAAATGAATATTCCAATTAGTTGCATGCTAATTTAGGAATATTACAGATGGAGATAGCCACTTCCTAGATGGATTTGGGCAAGTGTTTTTATTTTTGGGGTGTACTCAATTGACACCAAATGCCCTTTTCTACTTCCAGGTAGATGATCAAATCGAGGCTGCAAGAAAGTGGTTGGGAAGCCACTTACCACATTATGTTCTGAGGCAGCTAGGAGCAGAGCACCACTGGTCTCACTTGAGGGACTATTGTCACCATCCAGAATTTCATATGGAACTCATTATATCTCTCTTTTGAGTTCCACATGCTGATAATGTTCTATTCACTATTGATGGAATGGGTTGGGCAATCAAGGTACCTACAACCAAAGGTTGTATCTTAGAGAGTCATGATGCATTCCGACCTCTTGAGGACAACATTGTTGTAACCCAGGATTAACAGGAGTTCTACACAGATCATATATGGGGGGAAATACAACATGGGGTGGATAGTTTGGTCTATCATTTTCAGCCATACAGCCCATCTACATTGCAGAAGCAAGGAATTGATGAGTTTTTTTATGGGCCACACAAGGTGATCCATCTTTATAGGAGAGGAGCATATAGGTTAGAGCTTCTCATTAGGATTAAGATACCCAACATTTTTAATATCTCATACCTCAAGAAGGCCATTAGACAACATAATTTTCCTCCATGGCTCTCCCACTTCTTTATGATGTGAACCATTTGGTTTTGTCACCAAAGATCAATTTGGACACTTGGGAGGAGTAGCTAAGGGACATATTGATTGGACACCATATGGTTTAGTGGAGGAGTTTATCGGATGATGATGCTATAGGGGAAGGAGAGGACTTTTTACAGTATCTATACTTGCAATTGCTTGAGGACAAGCAACATTTGGGAGGGGAGAACTGTAATATTCCTGATTATCTTTCAACTAGTTGGAATATTAATTTTTCTTTTGTTAATAAGATAAATGAATAAGAGGGTAGATATACCCATAAATCTCTCTAGTATGAATAAAAACACTTCTAATGTGAATGAGGATCATTGTACTAGCTGAATAAAGCACTTTTGGGTGTGAATAGGGGCTAAAGCATGTGGATAGGTTCAAGGTTGACCAAATCAACAATGTTGTCATGGAGATAGTGGAGAGTTAATGGAGGACAACACAATTATGATGGAGAAGTGTATGCATGAGAGTATCATCTTTAATGAGTGGGACACATGGTGAGGAATCTCACCAAGCATATAAGGAAGGGGATGGAAGCCATAGAAGGCATTCTGATTATTGTTTATGTCTTGGTCTTTTATGACTTTTTGCGCACTTCAACTGTTTAGCAGAGTATGATGTGTTGTTTAGCACAAGGGTGTTTCCGAGAATAAATCCCACCCTCATCCTTGGGGGACTTTGATTTCCCACCCTAGAGAGGTTCATTGAGCTTAATTTCCACCATCCAACATCAGTCCAAGCTTCATCCATCATCCACAACACAATCTCATTTAGGAATTGCGTTATTTTGCAGGGCAGTAGTAGTGGAGGGTTGATAGACCCAGTTTCTGAGCTTGTTTTCCAGTGAGGGAATCATCCCTTTATCTGAGAGGCTAGAAAGGAAGTTCCTTGAGAATTATTCCACCATCCGACATCAGGACAAGAAACAACCATCATCTACAATGCAACCTCCTTCAGAAACTGCGTTTTTTGTAGGGTAGTTGCAATGGAGGGTCAAGTACCCAAGTTCTTGACCTTGTTTTCCAGTGAGGGGAGCATCCCTTTATCCAGAAATTTAGTGATGAGTGGTATCAACCATTTTTACATCATATCAGCCACCTCCCATCAATTATCTAGTTGCAGAGCGTTATTTAGCCCTAGGGCTGCATTTTTCATTTTGTGTATTTCCAGAAACCCTTTCTGGGTTGTCTTGGAATTATGCCAGAAATACTAGATCTTCGATCCTGGAATTTTATAAGAACTATATCAGCAGATCCATGTATTCTCATTTACAACACCAGTTATCCCAGCAAAAATTGTGCTGTCATAGCCTCCATCATTTTGTATAGCAGTTTTTCTTCATATTTGATGTATTAGGTCCTTAGAGGCTTGTTTTGCCTAGCTTGAGTGTCTTTTTCCTCGAGATATTGTACACATTTTCTGATATAATGTCTAATAAAATGCCTCTATGATCTGCTCTTTTTTTATGTGTTGATATTTCACTCCATTTTCTAGTTTTATGTTCTATATTCCTATTTTTTCTAATTTGGAATATTACACTCTTTCCTTCACACTTGGGTAGACCTATGATACAATTCATTGAGACATCCTCCCAATGCTGAATTAGAATGGCTAATTCTTGTAAAATACCTAGGGTCTTAATTGTGTCAACTTTATTTTGTTGGAAAACAAAACATTCTGCCACAAAATTATAAATGTCATATTTAAGGCCATCCAAAAAAAATCCTTCTTGACCATGTGGTAAGTTATTCAAAATCCTGAGTGCCCTCCTATTGGAGAGGTGTGCAATTAAAAAGGAACATTTTGTTTCAGATGGGAGTTCTTACATAGATATAAGTGATATTTGTACCACGGTGAATCGTTTTTCCATATAAATGTATCAAATGCACTAGGATCTTTCTGCAAATTTTGAATGAGTTTCCACAGCTCTTCATCATTCTTCCCATCATCCCTTGCTTCAGTTATCCAATCAGGTTGGATAATATAAATGGCATAGAGCAATGCATCCACATCCTCATACCTTATTTAGAGAATCTGCAAAAAAAAATTTCTTCTCTTTTTTGTATATAATTTCAAAGTCATAATCCAACATATTTGTGACCCATTTTTTCTACTCTTCTGAAGATAATATTTTTTCCAAAATGTATTTAATATTATCATGATATTTTTTATCTTGAAGTGTCTTATCGTTATGTAAGGTCATCATTTCTTCAGGGCATGTAGTATTGCCAACATTCACTTCTCATAATTATGTTTTTGTAAACACTTTCCTTTGACTGGACAACTTTCAAAAGCATGGGTCTTCCTTCTTGCATTAAAACAACACCAGTGCCATTTATTGAGACATTAGATTCCACAATAAAGGTTTTTGTGAATTTTGTTGTAGCTAATACTAGAGCTCAACACATTTCCTCTTGAATATGTTCAAATACCTTAGTTGCTTCTAGAGTCCAAATAAGTGAATATTTCTTTAGTAATGTTGTTAGAGGTGCTCGTATTTTCCCATAATTCTTAACAAACTTGCGATAATACCATGTTAACTTGAGAAATCCTCAAATATTTCTTAAGGTGTGGGAATTTTCCATCCATTTAGATTTAATTTTTTAGGTTCTACCTTAACACCCTCATGAGATACAGTATGACCCAAATATTCCAGTTCTTATACCCAAAAGAAAGATTTGGGGAGTTTTGCATACAATTTTTTCTCTTCAAATAGTTTCAGAACCATGTCAACATGTTGAATATGATCTTTCCAATACTTCTTGTATATTAGTATATCATAAAAAATACTAACACAAATTTTCTAAGGGTTTGAAATTGGAATTAATCAAACGTTTAAATGTGGAGGGTGCATTACTAAGGGCAAAAGGCATGAAAAAAAATTCATAATGACCTTCATGATTTATAAATACTATTTTTGGAATTTATTCTATCTTCATTCTAATTTGATGATATCCTACACAAAGATCCATCTTGGCAATGTAAATTTCTCCATGTAGTACATCCAACAATTCACCAATGACATGAATGGAGAATTTATCTTTAATAGGGAACTTATTGATCTCTCTATAATACAGACACATATGACACGATCCATCCTTCTTGTGCACCAATATGACTGGAGAAGAGAAATAACTTTGACTAGGTCGAATTATACCTTCCTCTGCATTTCTGAAACCATACGTTCAATTTCATCTAGGCATAGGGATATCTGTAAGATCGGATGTTTGGAGGAACACTTCTTGGAATCAAGTGCATAGCGTGGTCATGATCGAAAATAGGTGAGAGACCTTTTGGAATCTAAAATACCTTCGATTGATTTTCAAGGACACTTTGGATATCTGTAGAAATGGATGACTTATATGTTTGAACATCTAGTGGGCATAATTTTGCAATCACCCCTCGTTGTTATTTCTTAAAAATTTATGTCTTTAAATTTATAGGAACCAATCACTACCCAAAACTTCATGAATTTAAAAAATGAAAAGTAACATTGAGAAAATGATATCAATGCAAATTCTTGAACAAAGGCTTGACTGGAAGCCTACTAGCCATGTTAGGCATTTTGTCAAACATATCACAATTAGGCATTCTACAACTCATGATAACAAATCTGAGCATAGGGGTCTCATGCTTATATGTGAATCTCTAAGAAGCATTTATGATTTATCACATTAGTTTCATTATCATCTATTAGGTCATATATTCATTTCTCATTCATTTACAAATTAAAACATGATGAGAACCATAAATTTTCACTATCAAAAAACATATTCATAAATAGCATATAAAAAAAAGAAATAATGAGGATACAAAAACCATAAATGCCATATATGAACTAGTAAATTTACACATAAAATACCAAGGAAAGGAACTATTTTAATGAATGAAAAATCCAACTCAGTATGACACTTCCACGTTCCACCTGACCATAGATTGGCTGAGCCAACTCTCTCTTCACCCAATCACCCCTATGCCATATTAAGAATGACTATGGGAATCAAAACCAAAATAATCAACCAAGGATTTTGGAGGCTAAACCACCTCACCCTCATCAATATAACCATGATTTATCACAATCCTAACCAAATCCCTAGGCAGTAAACAAGCATCGATGCCACCAAATTTCTCCTCCTACACTGTGAGGAAATTTCTTGTCTCCTAGTCTCTAGGATTTACTGCAATCCACAGTCTGATTTAGGCATCACTAGGCGATCATCAAGACACCACCATCTAGGATTTACAGTATATCCCTCCATTCATCGATCAAGGATTCCTAGGCCTGATGAAGGGCAACCACATATAGGCTTTACCATATATCTCACCATTTAATAGTCGAGGGTTCCAAGGAACACAATACTTGGCTTTACCGCAACCCACAATCTGGTTCAGGGGTCACTAGGCTAATGGATTTACCACAATCCACATTTTGGTTTAGGGATCAATATGCCATGTGTTCTTTCATTCAGAGATCCACCTCACTCAGTTTTGAATCCATCCGGCAATCCAACTCAACAAAAACATAATAATTCCATCACACCATGGCCATCCAGAAATGGGAAGTAAAGGCTAAGAACACTGTCACAACTAGGAAAACCCATTCCATTGACAACAAGAGAACCAAGAACACACATGCATAACCATGCATGCCAAATCTAGAAAGGAAATCACACATGCAAATCGATACATGCAAGTAAACCCATTGTAGCTTCTTGATGCTGCTCTTTGTTACTTGATCTTTATTTCCCCTTTTCCTTCTCTATTTTTCTTGATCCAATGCTTAATTTATTTAAGAAAACTCTTAGTGTACAATATTTTGAGAGAGATATAATAGAGAGAGAGAGAGAGATCAAAAAATAAACTAACGTCAAAAGGTTACACTAACAAAAGGTACTGACTAATCCTCATAAGCCTTTTTATTAATTAGGCCCCTATTTTCTTCATTTTACATTATTTTCCTTCATTTTCCTCCCCACATGCAACCTGTGACCTTTCACCTTCATTTTCTACTAATTTCTAATATTTTCATAAATAAATTTCCAAAAATGTCATTTACCTTTCCAAAGCCTTTGCCATTGCCTTTTCCAATTTCCTTAGCCATAGTAACTGAAATGAATACCCACACTAGGATGTTTTCCCCAACATTCAACTTGGAATAAGTGTCCCATAAATGTGGTTATTATCTTTCCTTTAATAACTTTTATTACATGGAATTTTCACCAAGGTTGTTACAAAACCCTCCCCCTTGGTGGAACACCGTCCTTGACATTCAATGACACTTATAACCAACAAGAATGTTGAAAGCAAAACATACTACCCATGGAGATTTATAACTTAGCTTGTTGTAGTATTTACACTGATCAAACTGTTGAGAATAAAACCATCATGACAATATAATAACATGAAAACCATAATGACATGACACCCATACTGCTTATCAGAACTTTATAATACATCTCATGGCGGTATTTACATCCATATACATATGGACATATACCAAAAAATCATACCAAATCATATACCAAAACATATATCAACGACATTTTCTCAACCAACGAACAGAGAATGATACATAGCTCGCATCTGATATGTCATCTCCCATGTATCTTCATCAGGCCCAAAGTGCTTCCACTGCACTTTAACCTACTCGATTGCTTGATTATAGAGCATGAGCACATTTCTCTTCAATATGTTATCACTCCCTCTGTTTCCCAAGGCTGAGAAAGGAGATTGAAGGAGATAACCTCAAACCAATATTTAGATTTCGTAGCTAGCCATACCAAACCAGAGAGGGCTATCAATTTATTAGTAAATGAGGTTATTGGAAAGGAAAATATCTTAGGCTAGATATGAGCTCAGTTATTTTTATTAGTGTTTTTTTTTTAATTTTCTAGATAAGAAGTGTCGGCCTGCGAACTAGCTCTAGGTTTTCAAGGTTAGATTTTAAATGAACAACTATGAAAATGAAATTGATGCAAGGTAGGTATGCTTATAAACATACTTAAATTTTCATTTCTGTATAGGGTTTGAAAAGAGAGAGTCATAATGAGCATATTACATTAGTTCATTCATCAGAGGAAGTAGAAGAAATTTATGAAAATCTTATAAAACAGAGCACAAAAAGTAAGAATTAAGTTTATAGACCCATAAAATTTATCATATAGAATCATACATGTGATTTCATGAAAGAATAAACATTAAATTTGATGGTGTTACTAAGGAAAAATAATGCTAATAAGCATACCACTAGAGTCCCAAAATTATAGCTGCAACATGTCTTTGATTTCACTGTAAAAAGATGTACATAAGATCCACACTGCAATATCAACTATCCAACCTCTAAAATTACTTGAGTTGGAGTAAATATAGAATATAGAGAATATTCCACCTTAGTGGGTTGAAACCTAATCCAAAACACTTCATAAATGCACCCTATGAGTCATTTCCTAGTTTTTATGGAAGGTAGAAAAGTCCTCCCAAATTTAGCTAATAATGAGGAGTCTTGGTATCCTTGATTAATTACAAGATTCCTCAACAATGAGGGGCATAAATAGAATTCCTTATCCATAAAAAATATCATGAGACAGTTTTAACCTCGAATCTTTGAACATTCGTGACTGACACATGTCCATAAAGCATCCAACATAGAAGCATCGTGTGCTTGGAAAAAGCATAGCATGTTTTGATAGAAGCATAGCATGCACTTGGAGGAAATGTTTAGTTGACTTTTAGGCATCTTCTTGCTGATATGAAGATTGGGTAAGGTATCCCTAGATTTCCTCTATCTAACCCAACCTTTAAACTGTCAAAATACCACCTGAAATGCCTTCAAATATTCATTTTTCCAAGATTACTCCATAAGTGTAGCATGCAGTGAAAAACAGTGGCAGAAGCATGAAAATTAGAGTGTTTTTTGAGTTTTTCTTCAAAATTAGGTGTCGTGAAAAACCAAAACCATATTTTGAATTTACACTTCAAAAGGAACCCAACCATGTAAATAAGCCCTCCATTAGACCCTCTGATGAAAAGCGTAGCGTGGCCACGCTATGCTTCTGCAAGAGTGAAATTTCCAGAATTTTCCAAACATCACAAAAAATACCAAAAATGCTCACAACTTGCTGAATTTTGGACCATAGATTCCTTTAATGATGAATTGGACAGATAGGAATGCCTCAACTAGAAAATCCAATTTTTCCTTCTTCTTTAGCTTAATTAGGGTTTCTCTAAGATATTTCTTCAAATTCTTAACCTCAATTTTGGAAATTTGGCTCCTGGTGAAGTAGTGTCTCACCATGTGCCTCTGTAAGTTATTGTTTCTTTATTCCTTCTTCAAGAGATTCTATAGATTACCATTCACCCTGTTAAGCTAGAACTCTTTGTCTTTCTCAATCTCAGCAGCGATCAAATCATCAAAACTTTGCTGACCTAAGGGAGGAAATAACTTTTCTTCTTGTTCTTTTTTCCTATTTAATCCTCTTGTTCTTGGCCTCATTGGCTTTATCTCAGCCTACTTGTCTTACAACTAATAAACCTCTATCACTACTTTTCCCTTACCTTTCTCTGCCTCAAGGTCTACTTGTGGTTTGCTTAGGAGTAAATTTTTCACCTTCAATTGCATGTTTTCTTGTTGTAGGAATGTTATCATGAAATTTTCCCTTGAGAGGTTGTCTTTGAGCTTTGCTATCTCTGCTTCCTTTTATTTGATTATCTCCTCAATTGAATTTTTTTCCACCTATTCTACCATTTCAAACTCCAAGGGTTCTTTCTCCTCATGTTGCTACAAGGGTGACTCACTCTCATGCATAAGTGGCTGCTCCATGGTTTCTCCTAATACTTGTTCAGCTCTAGGTTCAGGTGAAAACACACATTTAGTGATCAGAGGAGAAAAAACCATCATTTTACCCTTCTCATAAGTTTTCTTTAGCTCTTGTCATATTTGTAACCTCTATATTTTTGCTTGAAGAGCCAACCTCCTATGGCTTTGCTGATGTTGATGGTATGCTTTGAATGATAGGTGTACTTGTGGTGGGCATAGAAGCAACTGACTTCATGAAATTTTCCCAAGACATATTGATTTCTGAGAGCTAATGTAAGACTATAAACTTTACCAAACCATGGTGAAACAAACTATATTAGTGATCCTTGCCTTTAATTTGTACCTTTCCAGTCATTTTTACCATACTTCTGAATAGATAATGAGGCAAATTGAGTGGCTTTGTGGCAGTGAAATGCAACAATAGCCTTATGTGGTACTAGTATAATCTTTAGAACCTTTCTTCACATGTAAAATACTTCATGATCAACTTCATCAAAGGGGAATACCTTTCAAGTAAATTCCTGAAGGGAAAGATGTGTTCAGGAGCATATTTGTAATGTGGTTTAAAGAAAATTTTACAGTTCTCAATGTCCAAATCCATCCCTTTGAACCAGATTTCTCCATGGTTCGGGATACCTGGTGTTACACCAATTTTTATTCATCTAACCATGTATAATTAGAAGGATCAAAATACACCATGTAAGACAAATTTTACCATAGTAAAATTTCTTTCACTATAAGAAATAACTTAATAAACCATAGTTTATTAAGTTATTTATGGTCCAAATAGGAAACCCTATGAGGAATACTTAAATATAAACCTTTATTTATTTGATTTTCCTCTAGGAATAATTAATTAAACCTCTGTTTAAATAATATTCCCGGTCATATTTAACCCAATTAATGAGAAATAATTAGATAATTCGTTATTTATCTTATTAGTCTCTAGGAATAATTAATTAATCCTTATTTAATATTATTCCTTGTTAAATTTTACTAAATCTCCTAGAAACAATTAAATAAATCATTATTTGTTTAATTATTCCTTAACCCCATTATTGAAATAATAAATAAATCATTTATTTGTTTATTATTTCTATATAAAGGGATTTAGCCAATTTAAATTTATTTTCCCTCCAACAAAATATAACAAAATATTCTAAACAATTAGATCTAGATCTTGGTTAATAATATTTTATTATACATCATTATTACGGATAACTCAATATTTTGTTATAAATAGGAGTGTTTTCCATTCACTTCTTACCTTTTATCCTTTTATCATGGTCAAAATTTGATCCTCTTATCATTTTCATACTTTGATTACTTTTCTTTTCTTTTTTCTTATTGAGCTCCCTTTGAGTTCTACACGTCTTGGGTTTTCTACACCATTGAGAGAGAAACTCTGAATCTGAAGTGTTGAGGACAACCAAGAACCCATCCCATTGAGGGGGACTCTTTATGTTCCCCTCCTAGGTGTTATATAATATAAAAATTATTTATAAATCTTGTCTTTCTTATTGTATATTTGGAGAAACTCATGTTTCATTGTTTTTAGATGCTTTTATTGCATATATCTGGGTTTATTTTGCATTTGTTTTGACTGTCCATTGCAAATCTAAAGAAGTTAGATGACCATATTTGTTGTTAGGGTTGTTTTTCATGTGCATCTAAAGTTATCTCTTTTCATGCACTCACTCTAATATTTCATACTAACACCCCTTGTTGAGGCAATGGTATCTATTGATAAAGTGAATTCAATGCCTGCTATATTAGCCTTATCTCTCTTAAAGCTGGTGGAAAAAACACTTGTCAATTGAGCATGATAGCCTACCTCTTGGATTATTTCACAAAACCTTAAAAAACCAATGTATTTAAAGGATTTCTTGACATAAGGAGAAGCATTTATCTCCTACAAATTGGAGGGGTCAAACTTGGAATGCTGACCTCCCTTATTGTACTTCTCTTCTCACCTTACATGATGTTTTTCAGCAAAATAAAACCCTAGCTTCTTGTGAAGGAAAGGGAAGGTGAAAATTAGGAAAATAGGGGATAATGATACAGCGAGTTTAGGGACAAATATGAGATGGAATGGAGTTAGGGAAAACCCCTAAAAATTTGGGGAGATAGGATGGTGAGTTAGCAACACAATGCAAGAAATTTTTTTTGAAATGGGTAAGGGAAAGAGGGAAAAAAGGTTAAAACACAGAATTTACCTAGTTTCACTTTAAAAACGTAGTATGAACTAGGGTTTTAGTGAAAATGGGAGTAATGAGATGTATGAATGATATGGAGAGATTTGGTAAGGTATATGAGTTATGTGTGAATGTTTGTATGTGATGATACTAGGTGTTTTCTTGCTGAAGTAAGCTAAACATCGATGAAACCAAAAACTTAGTTGAAAACCCTAAAAGAGGGAATCCACCCTTTGCTGAAGAAATTCAACTGAATGAAAGGTGAGGGATGTTCACTTACTAAATTCGAAGCCTCTGAAACTTGAGAAATTTTTAATTGACCCTTCTGATGGCTTTTTGGAGCTTAGATGCCAAAAACGTAGCAAACTACCAGAAGTGTAGTGTGGATGTCCCAGATGCATAGTGAAGAGAAGAAACGTAGTGTGCAATGGTCTAGATCAGTTTTTGGTGGTTGTCTTAGATCTTTGGATGGTTGTGGAGAGTTGTGAAGCATAAGAGAGGAGCTCCTTTCAAAACAAAAGGATGAAATGAACTCAAAAAGCTTCATTTCCCTTTATAACTCACAAAATTTTATTTTGTATTTAGTGAAATCATAAGCACTTTGAGAAAATTGTCTTTTTGAAAAACTTTGACCATGTAGCATACTTCTTGAAAAAAGACAAGCTTCCTTTATTTTATTACCTATCTTTGCTAACTCCCAATGAAGATGATTTGACTAATGACAATGACTTTATTTTCCTTCTTCACATGACATGATTGGTATTATGATGACAAAACAAAATAAGCCCTAGACCATGACCTAGATGAGGGTACGTTACTTGACCTATGACCCTAGATTGATTATATGACCTTGAAATTGATGATGACCATGAATGGCTGAAGGGATCAACATATGATCTAGACAACATTCAATGAACAAAATTTATTTGAGAATTTATTTGAAAACATGAAATTTTTACCAAGGACTTCTACCAAATAAACCTGAAAGAGAGTATCTAATCACTAAACATTTAGACACTAACAAAATATACATTTAGGTTCCGGTTGGAATTCTCCATTTGGATCCACCTACAATATAGAATATTCAATCACATGATCAACATATTTAACATACTTCTTAAGCAATGATACATGAAAACATCATGGACTTTCACTGTTGGAGGCAGTGCAATTCGATAGGCTACTGGTCCAATCCTTTCAAGAATCTTGAAATTTCCACAAAACTGAGGTTCCAGCTTCACACACGATCCAATCTGCAAGGATATATTCTTTGGCTTTATGCACAATTAGACCTACTCCCCAACTTGAAAATCTTTAAACAACCTGTTTTGATCTACATAGTTTTTCTCCCTGTCATGTGTTTCCTTTAGATTATTCTTTATTACCTTCATTTCATGTTCCATTTCTTCTAACATGCCTGGTCCAATAAATACCCTATACATTGAATCACTCCAAATAATAGGAGTATTACAACTCTTCACATACATTACCTCAAATAGACTCATCCTCAGTGACTCCTGATAACCATTGTTGTAAGCAAACTAAACCCACGGAATTTACTCTTCCCATCTCCTCTGTTGATGCATCACATACATCCTCAACATGTCATCCAATATCCTGCTGGCCCTCTCTGATTGTCCATCTATATATGGATGATGAGCTATACTAAAGGTCATTCTGTACCTAAACCTTTAAACATCTCCTTTCAAAACATGGAAGTGAAATTTTCATCTATATATGACACAATCTTCTTTAGAACACCTTGCAATCTGACCACATATCTAATGTACACATGTGCCACATCACAAGCTAAATACGTAGTATTTACTAAAATTAAGTGTGCTACCTTATTCAACCTATCCACCACAAGTATGATGGAATCGTGTTGTCTAGATGTCCTTAGAAAACCTGTAATGAAATCCTTGGAAATGACCTCCCATTTCCATTCTCGAAATAGAATCAGTTGTAGTAATCCACCTAGATGTTTACACTCTTCCTTTACTTGCTGACATTCCAAACATTTAGCCACAAACTCTGCCACATCCTTCTTTATATTTTACCAATAGTAAAAATTCTTTACTGTTTTCAATGTCTTTTGGTATCCTAGGTGACTTGAATATGGTTTCACATGAAACTTTCTCAAGATAGTCTTCTTGAGTTCACTATTATATGGTACATAGATCTTGTCCCTAAATCTGTCCAGTCTATCCATTGTAAGAAGATGGTCCACATCATGTGCACTTATACCTGAACCTGTACTCTTTTGTAACTCGTGCCTGAGATCCGTGTACTTATTATCCTCCCGAACATCCTGTAAAATATGATAATGTAAGTCGGTCACATAATAACTCATAGTTTTCATATTATTCACCTGTATCTGTCTGCTAAGATCATTTGAAACTTGTTTCTCTTTACCCTTGATGTAGCTGGTTATCACTCCACCAGATTCCCAAAGTTGAGGAAGGAATCCCAACAGAGGTAACCACAAACAAATATTTTGACTTGGTATCTAGCCTTAGGCTCTCTCCACAAAAATCACAGCCAAGAGGGTTGGATGAAAATAGTTTTAGGCTAGCTAAGAAGTGCATAATGGTTTGATTTGTTTTGATTGGGGTTGGGCTCACTGGATGAGGATTAGGTCAAAGGGACTAGGTCAGGGAAAATGAGATGGAATTGCAGTCCATTCGATGGGGCAAGATAGGTAGAAGGCTCAACACTTGAAGGTGATTTGGTGAGATGGTTTAAGACTGATGAGGATCTAGGAAGAGCATAGGAGATGTATTCTTCCTAAACTGAAGAAAATGGAAAAATTATGAAAATTTCCCAAAACAGAGCATGAAAAACATGTATTTTTCCTATCAACTTGAAATTTATCATATAATAGAAATGAAAATTTTATGAGCTTACAAAAAATTCATACAAATGATAACAAAGAAAAAACTATGCCAAACATTCATACCACATGAATCCCAAGGAAATAGATGCAATTCTTCATTAATTTCCAGGCCAGGATGGTTCTTGATCAATACACTAGCATCCAAACTGATTCCAACTTCCAAATCATGTGAAAAATGAGCTAAATAGACATGAAAACCACCTCCACTGATCCTCAGGGGTCGAATCCATGAGGTGAGGCAGATATTAAACACAAATATGAACTGATAGCTAGAGTATAGGATGATAAAAGTGACTTATTCCTATCTCAAGTGAACTGATTCATTACACCTCATATACTTGATTTACCTAATGTATTTACCCTAGGTAAAAGTAAAAACATGATATTTACATTCATATTGACCATTTACATAATTAAATGCCTCATTTCCTAAAGTAAAAGTCAAACTAGAGTGAAAATTCAAAAATTTCTGAAGACTGTGTAAAATACATTTTTATTTTGAAACGCTCAGCGTATAGGTAGAAACATTGGCTTATGTTCAAGGCTGGTCTTGAGTGACTTCCCGAGGTCCCAATCCACTCAATGATAGCTCATTGGAAATACCTTTGAGTCTATTTTCCAAATAGACCTCTAGTTTTCAAAATGGTGCTCATTTTCCCTGTCAAAAACATGTTCTCCCAAGACTAGTAAACGCGCAATGACCAAGGAGATTTAGAGGTAGAAACATGAAATTTTGATGGTTTTTTGAGCTTTTGATGTACTAGTTCTCCTCCAAAATTATAAAACTTCATAGGGTTTCTGTCCTCATCAATAAAAACCTGCTGGTGGTGGCCATTTGTCTTTTATATGCTCCAAAAAATAGTGTAGCGTCCAAGGTGCTGCGCATTTAACAATTTTGTTGTGCTTCAGGAAAACACGCAATGCCAGTGAAACACCTTTTTGAAAAATACATTTGCAGGGCTTCCTGGTGTCACAATTGGGCCCATAATATCTCATTGGAAACAATATTATGTATACTTTCCTAATATACCTTTTCTTTTCTGATTGGAGTTGATTTTCCTTGTAAAAAGTTGATTTTCCCAAGACTGGTAAAAAGTGTAGAATGGGTACGAAAATGCAAAGTGATGTTGCAGGAAACTTCTAGAGGCCTTCCTTAACCCAAAATTGAGCTAATGATAGCCCATTGGAAATACCTCTTTGTATAGTTAGCATTTGACTCATCAAGCAAGTCATTTAGACACTCCAGCTATGAGAAAACATGATTTTCCGAAGGCCACTCCAGAAGTGCAACAATTGTCATGTGGCACATGTATATTTGAAATTTCTCTAAAACCATGACACCTGTGTAAAAACTGAAGGATTTTTTTCTTCCTTGGACTATGATGGACAAAATCCTCTCTCACGTTTGTGAAATTAATCTTTGTTTGGTTAGAAACACAGTTTGAATAAAAACCGACCCTATGAATAGAAAATGACTTGACTCTTGGAATGACTTCTCATAAAATGATGGAGACATTAGGTTTATGAGATTAAATGACCTCATAATTACTGATATGAACTACCTTATGGCTCCTCTTCTCAAATTTCTTGTTTCCATAGGAAACCCTAGCTCAGTGGGAGAGGAAATTAGGCTTTAGTGCTTGTGAACAATGATGACTTGGGCACCTTTGGGAAAAGACAACTCCGTTTGACAGTTGATCAATTGATGAACTAAAAAATCTTTCACTTTGACATATTATGTGTTGGCATGTGTAACTCTGAGTTGGTAGCCTTTGGGAGAATGAATATTTATTACATTTGAATTGACATAAAATTACATGAATAAATAAAAATTACATCTTTGAATGAAACTCACACTTGGAATAAAATTACATCTTTGAAAACTATCTTGGAGGTCATATTTACATGGTAAAGAGATATTATTGGGATCACTCTCATACTTTGATGAACTTATGCAAATGAAATGGTGCATTTTTGGACCTTGAACAATGAAACCTAATGACCTAATGGGAACTTGAATGACCTAACTTCCTTGGTTGACTTTAACTGAGACAAGAAATGGTGAAATGATATTTTCATAGGTGTTATTATGCTTAAGAAGACATGAAGGTGAGTTAGAAAATGTGATTTTATGATGGAGAGTAAAGTTTTATTGAGTAGGGCTACCATCAGTGAAACAATTTTTAGCATGACCTAATGGAATGATATAAAAATTTTAGAGTGGGACACCTAAAATGATAATGAAATGAGTGATTTTGATCACTGATGGAAGAATGCATATTCTAACACTAACATTGGCCTTATTGGGGATGACATATCTGACGTAGGTGTCAACAACCGCAGAACTCTGAGTTGAAAATATTAGTGTTTTCTTCCATTGGGCCAATACGATAAAAAATAACTGAAACTAAAAGGTAGGATTGATTTTTGGACAATTCAATGACAAAAACTGAATGAAACTGACTCAATTTAACTTGACTTGACTGAAACAAGACTCAAAAACTAAACTTACCCTACTTATTGATGGAAGTACATCACCGATATTTAAGGACTTCAAATCCTGATGACAACCACCTGCCTGCTGAAGACATATGTATAATCATGTGAAGTGATCCTTCCAGTGTAACCAATCCAACAGATGGTTACTTACTAAAGTTCTTCTCTCACTTTCCTCGAGCAGGAAGAATGATGTACATGTAGGCAACTCACAATAGAAACTGAAACCAAGGCTTATGCTAACAAACAGAAAAACATTCAACTTCTCTAATGATTGCAAAATACTACTGAAGGGATCTTGAAAATCCTGAAACATTACCTTGTCTTGAGATCCAGCAACAAAAATACAAGTACTCTGTTCATTCTGATCTAAAAGAACACTTGTTTGTTGATCGATAGGAAGGCGTAGGGAAGTATAACCTTCTGCTATCTAAGTGTTGGCTATAAATTCCTCAAGCATGAGAAATTCTGATTCAATCTCTAGCATTTTGTCTCTCTCTGGTTCATACTCCTCAAATTCATAGTCTAAGTCATCCTTAAACAAGAAACATTCTTCAAGATAATCAAACATGACATCCCTATCATCTTCATGGAAAACAATAGTATCTTCTAGTTGATCTCCTTGCAGGGAATCATCATCATCAATTGTTTTACTCACAGCAATATCTTGTATAATTTCATCAAACTCCTCATCGAAATTATCTTCATATTTATCATACTTAGGAAAATTAGGTTCAGGAGAAACTTCATCAAATATGAACATTGAAAAAGGAGATTGTCTTTCTTCATGATGATCTATAAATCTAGTTTCAGGATTGTCCTGATTTAAACTTAGATTTTCATTTTAAAAAATGGAAGATGCTTTACCAACACTTTCTTGACCATGTGAACACTGCAAACCTGCTTTATATTGGAGTGTAATATGACTTTTCAAGAGCTGATCTATCTCATATTTAGACAGAAGAGAAATTAATTTTTGTATAATTTTGATAACACAATAATTGTCTTCTTTCTCTCCTAAAGATTCACAAGGATGTTGAATATGTTCTTTAACCTTAGGCTGATCAAATTTTTGTATTGATGCAAGAATTGTCTCTTTTGGGAAATCTTTGTGAACATCAAGACAATATACATCATATATTTATTCCATGAGATAAAAAACTTGCTCTTTTTGGTGATGAAAAGGATTTTCATGCAAAGCATCCAAGATCTCTTCATCCATGAACTCATTATCATCATAATAATCCTCTAGGTTTTGAATGAAAACCTTAAATTGATCACAACAATTATTAACCAAAGACAAAGAAGAGTAGGACTCCTTGTATTATTCATAAAATATTGAATGGAAAACTCTAAGAGAACAAATACGGGAAGGTGGAAAACCTTCATACCAAGATCATGCTTTTCCTTCAAGAGAATCCATGAACATCTTTAAAAGAAAATCTTCAGGAAATTCAACCTTCAACTTGCATGTATGCATGTGAAATTTAACCAAATGTAGAGAAACATCATTCCTATCATCATATTTAAACATAGGCAAATTCGTTTTCCAATATACCTTAGGCATTTTATTTGGGAAACCTGGAATGTGATCCAAGCTCATGGGAGAATACCTTCTTGAAACAATTTCCATCTTGAAAATTATTGAAGCTACTGATCTTCATGCAGTGGAGTCACCATGAAGTGTTTATTTCCTAGATCTTTTAGTAAATGGAGATGCTATGTGAATGATCCATCCTTCATATGTGTCCAGCTATTTTTCACCATTAAACATTAGATCTAAATCTTTGTCGTTCTTTCCCAGGGAAGATATGTACTTTCGCCTCCCCGGCAATGACGCCAAGATGTTATCACTCCACCAGATTCCCAAGGCTGAGGAAGGAATCCCAATAGAGGTAACCACAAACCAAGCTTTTGAATTGGTATCTAGGAGGGCTCTCTCCACAAAAATCATAGCCAATAGGGCTCGATGAAAAACGTTTTAGGCTAGAAAAGAAGTGCAGAAGGGTTTGATTTGTTTTGATTGGGGTTGGGATCACTAGATGAGGATTAAGTCAAAGGGACTAAGTCAGGGAAAATGAGATGGAATTGGAGTCCATTCGATGGGGCAATGTAGGTATAAGGCTCAACATTTGAAGGTGATTTGGTGAGATGGTTTAAGAATTATGAAGATCTAGGAAGAGCATAGGAGATGTATTCTTCCTAAACTGAAGAAAATGAACAAATTATGAAAATTTTCCCAAAACAGAGCATGAAAAACATGTAGTCTTCCTATCAACTTGAAATTTATCATATAATAGAAATGAAAATTTTATGAGCTTAAAAAACATTCATACAAATGATCACAGAGAAAAAAATATGCCAAACATTCATACCACATGAATCCGAACGAAATAGCTGCAATTGTTATTAATTTCCAAGCCAAACTGGTTCTTGATCAATACACTAGCATCCAAACTTATTCCAACTTCCAACTCATGTGAAAAAATGAGCTAAATAGAAATGAAAACCACCTCCACTCATCCTTATGGGTCGAATCCATGAGGTGAGGGATATATTACACAAAAATTTGAACTGATAGCTAGAATATAGGATGATAAAAGTGACTCATTCCTATCTCAAGTGAATTGATTCATTACACCTCATATGCTTGATTTACCTAATGTATTTATCCTAGGTAAAAGCAAAAACATGATATTTACATTCATCTTGACCATTTACATAATTAAATTCCTCATTTCCTAAAGTAAAATTCAAACTGGAGTGAAACTTCAAAAATTTCTAAAGACTCTGTAAAATACATTTTTCTTGTGAAACGCGCAACATCTAGGTAGAAAAATTGACATATGTTCAACGTTGATTTTGAGTGCCTTCCCGGTGTCCAAATTAGCTCCATGATAGCTCATTGGATATCCCTTTGAGTATATTTTCCAAAAATACCTCCAGTGTTCTAAATGGTGCTCATTTACCCTGTCAAAAACCTGTGCTCGCAAGACTGGTAAATGCGCAACGACCAAGCAGATTTAGAGGCAAAAACATGAAATTTTGATGGTTTTTTGAGCTTGTGATGGACCAGTTCTCCTCAAAAAACTCTAAAAATTCATAGGGTTGATGTCCTCATCAATAAAAACCTTTTTTTTGTGGCCATTTATCTCTTATATGCTCCAAAAAAGAGTGTTGCATCCAAGGTGTTGCACGTTTAAGAATTTTGTTGTGCTTCAGGAAAACACACCGTACCAGTGAAACACCTTTTTGAAAACTACATTTGGAGACCTTATCAGTGTAAAAATTGGTCCCAGAATAACTCTTTGGAATTTTTATTCTATCTACCTTCCAAATATACCTTTTTTTTTTCTGATTGGAGTTGATTTCCCTTGTCAAAAGTTGATTTTCCCAAGACTGGTAAAAACATGCAAAATGAGGGTGCAGAAATGTAGAGTGATGCTGCAGGAAACTTTTTTAGGTCTTAGTAAACTCAAAATTGAGCTAATAATAGCTCATTGGAAATATCTCTCTGTCTAGTTATCATTTGACTCATCAAACAAGTCATTTGGACACTCCAGCTATGAGAAAACATGATTTTCCCTAGGTCACTCCAGAAGTGCAACAACTCTCCTATGGCACCTGTATTTTTGAAATTTATCTAAAACCATGACACCTGTGTAAAAAATGAAGGAATTTTTTCTTCCTTTTCCTATGATGGATAAAATACCCTCTCACTTTTGTCAAATGAATATTTTTTTGGTCAGAAACATAGTTTGAAGAAAAACCGACCCTATGAGTGGCAAATGACTTGACTCTTGGAATGTATTCTCAAAAAATGATGGAGACATGATGTTTATGAGCTGAAATGACCTCATACTTACTAATATGAACTACCTTTTGGATCCTCTGCTGAAAGGTCTTGTTTCCATAACAAACCCTATCTCAGTGGGAGAGGAAATTAGGGTTTAGTGCTTGTGAACAATGATGACTTGGGCACCTTTGGGAAAAGAAAACTCCCTTTTACATTTGATAATTGATGAACTAAAAACTCTTTCAATTTGAAATTTTATGTGTTGGCATGTGGAACTCTGATTTGGCACCCTTTGGGAGACTGAATACTTATTACATTTTAATTAACATAAAATTACATTAATAAATAAAAATTACAACTTGGAATGAAAATCACACTTGAAATCAAATTACAACTTTGGAAACCATCTTGGAGGTCATGTTTACATGGTAAATATACATTATTGGGATCACTCTCATATTTTTCTAGCCTTATTCAAATGAAATCGTGAATTTTTGGACCTTGAACAATGAAACCTAATGACCTAATGGGACCTTGAATGACCTGAATTCCATGGTTGACTATAACTGAGACAATACATGGTGAAATGAGCTTTTCATAGGTGTTATTATGCTAAAGAAGACATGAAGGTGAGTCAGAAAATGTGATTTTATGAGGGAGAGTGAATTTTTATTGAGTAGGGCTACCATCAGTGAAACAATTTTTAGCATGACCTAATGGAATGATATAAAAATTTCAGAGTGAGACACCTAAAATGATAATGAAATGAGTGATTTTGATTACTAATGGAAAAATGCATATTCTAAAACTAACATACCTGATCTCAAATTCAAACTCGCTAATCGTGGCCAACCATATACCTTTCCTGGAATTTATATTCAGCTGGTGAAACAAATATCTCAACCCACTGTGATCACTGATCGGGACAAAGCTCCTCCCAAGAAGATAGCTCCTCCACATATTCAATGCATTAATGATCATTTCCAACTCAATAGCATATGTTGGATAGTTTTCCTCATTCTCATTCAGTTTCTATGAATCATAGCATACTACATGTACTTCCTACATAAGGACTCCACCAAGTCCTCTCTTGCAAGCATCTGTACATACCACAAACTCTTTGTTCGTATCTGCAATCTTTAACATTGGAGGGTTTATCGACAACTTATTCAACTGTTCAAAACTTGTTGCAGACTCCTCTGTCCATTCAAATTTATTATATTTCTTCTACAATGACATAATAGGATATGCAATCTGGAAGAATTTCTCGATGAACCTCCTATAATAGCCTTCTATCCCCATGAATGATCTTACCTCATCCACGTTTCTAGGAGTTTCCCACTCCATGATAGCTCTTATCTTCTCTAGATCCATTTCTATGCCATCCTCGGAGACCACATGCCCCAAGTAATGTACCTATGTTTGATATAAACTACATTTACAAAGCTTAGCATATAATTCATACTCTATTAGCAATCTCAACACTACTGCTAAATGCTCAGCATGTTCTTTCTCATTCTTAGAATATATCAAGATGTAATCAATGAATACAATAATAAACTTCTCGATATACGGACTCAAAAAACTATTCATCAAGCGCATTAAGTTAGTTGGAGAATTATTAAAACCAAATGGAACTAAAAAAAACTCAAAATTCCCATACCTGGTCTAGAAAGTTGTCTTGTAAATATCTTCTTCCTTGATGTGTACGTGATGATATCTGTATCTCAAATCGATATTTGAGAATATTTTTGCTCCCTTCAACTGATCAAATAAGTCATTATTCCTTGGAAACATATACTTATTCTTGATGGTCACCTTGTACAACTGCCTTTAATCAATGCATAACATTAGAGTACCATCCTTTTGTTCACTTATAATATCGGTGCACCCCACAGTGATACACTGTTTGGTCAATTTAGTGTGTCCTAAATTGCTGCATTTAATTTGTCAATTCGGGAATCGTAAGCTGATGAAGTGCGGCGCACTATATGTGCAAGATAACCTCTTTCTTAACTTTTTGTCGTTTTTGGTCTTTCTAAGGTGAAATGGAAATTCTAAAATGAAAAACAAGTTTGGTTATATTTGTTCAAGGAAGTGATATCCCCTATAATGATTTACCAATCTTGAAACTTTAAAATCAAATTGAAATTACAATGACAAGACTTTAAAGAAAGTAAAAGTGTACTGCTGAAATGAAAAGCTGCTGCTAATCTAATGAATCAAAACAGGAAACTAGTGAACATGAAAACCAAACTATTCTTGCTGCCAACTGAACACAAAAGAAACTACGCTTATGTAAATTCAAAATCGCAACAAAATAAATCTAAATCAGATTACATCAATTCATTTTCTGACCCTTCATCATTAGACCAGCTATGACTTGCGGAAGTAATCATAAACAACTTGTGTAACTGATTATTTAATTTGCAGAAAGTAAACTAATGCTAAACCATACAGATTCAATCCCTGCTTATGAATCAGGCACATTCCAAGCTTTCGGGCTGTTGAAAGATGTCATGTGTTATCTACTCTCTAAATTGCGAGAAAAGAAACTATAGAAACTAATACTAAACTACACATTTCATAATGCAATCCCTCACCATCAGTCCAGCTGTGGCTTTCGGAGGCAACTGAAGATGCTATGAGCAGCTTAATATATCTAAATTTGCAGAAAAAAAACTAATACTAAACTACACATTTCATAATACAATCCCTCACCATCAGTCCAGCTGTGGCTTTCGGAGGCAACTGAAGATGCTATGAGCAGCTTAATATATCTAAATTTGCAGAAAAGAAACTAATGCTAAACTACACATTTCATAATACAATCCCTCACCTGCTGTCCGGTGTTTCGTGACTTTCAGGCCGAAGACGTTATGAGCGACAATATATTTAAATTTAACTACGAAACGAGGGATAAGCAAAACTGGAAATGTGCAAAGCAAGGCCGAAGTTAAACAAAAATTTATGAAAAGCAAACTAGCAGCGAACAATGTTGGTTACTGTCATTAGTCAAAATGCTATAAAAATACTGAAATTTTGTCTACCTAAAACACCTTTGAAAAATGATAGATTAACAATCATAAAAACATAAAAGACAGAAATGAAATGGAAGTTATGGAAATGTATAAACAGAAATGAAACAACTACAAAATATGAACATGTAATGGATTATGATACAATGAATTTTTAAAGAAATGAAATGAGAAATATATACATTAATACACAGAACCTTGGCTGAGCAGGGGCCCTCTACACAGCTTTGGTAACGATCCTCAAACACGAATTAAGTTGAAAACAGAGTCTTTTCACATTAAAAAGCAGTTCATTACAGACTGGTAGTATTACGGCTCAAGGCAGCGTAATCAATACAAAGCAAACATAACAGAGTACGCACATCAACTATCAACTAACAATGATCAACTAACTCTACGTGCGTATGCAAACGCTCTATATATAACAGCAAACTGTAACTGTTTCCTAAAGTTCATGATGACAGGGAGCACGTAGACCACTACAGCCACGGATATAGGAGTATGGCCGTGTTGGAAAACGAATCTACGGAAGGTGGATTCTTCAATTCAACTCCAGAACTCTGCACAGATGTCGATTTAACCTCCGCAAGCTTAGAAACGGCCGTATGGATGTTTATTTGCCACGAAACAGAGTCCAGCCGACATGAAACTCCATAGTTGACTTCCACGTGGATGGCTTTGACCGCGGCTTCTTTGGACGAGTTTACTTGAACCAATAGGACACGAACCATGTCCTTGTCATTCCTAGCCTGCCCATGTGGCTCATTTCCTTTGTAGACACCTGTAGCATATAATTCCACAAAATAGCTGCGGAAAGTTGCAGCAGCTGCGGAAAGTGGCAAGTTTCCGCAGCTGTATGAACAAAATCTAAATCAAATAGAAAACACAAAAACATCATTAAAAACCATGTTAGATACCCTTTTGCACATGATATTGACAATTTTGGAGGTTTAGGTGAGTGAAAAAGATATGGAAAAGTGTATGGAAAAGAGGCAAATTCGGGACTCAACATACACTTGGCCTAATGTATCCCTTTCCAATCATTCCCTTCAATTGCAACTTCAAATCTACTAACTTTGGAGAGCTCATCCTATACAACACTTTGATGTTGGTGTTTCCCCTAGTACAAACACAATGGAGAATTCCACTTCTCTATGAGACAGAAACTATGAGATCACTGCTAGAAACACATCCTGAAACTATTGTAAGATCGGGTACCTGCTCAATATCTCTGCATCCTCATCTTCCTTACCTTTATCACTAGAAATATGCACTGCAAATAACACACACCCTTTCTTGCAACGATCCTTTACCTGCATAGTTTCCACCATCCTAACTGGTGTTTATTTCTTCTTACCCTGTAATATTCTCTTATCCCCATTGTCATCCAAACACTCAATGGATTTGTCATAACATTCCACTTTGTTCCTATGAAGATATAACCAATCCAAAAACATACTATATGACCCAAATGATGATATATTTAAATGTGTTGATGTAGGCATACCATTCAACTCAAATGCACAATCTCTTACCCAATTATGAACTCTCTTCTTAGTAGCTATATCCAACTGCACTAAGCATGATTCTGCATGAAATTATTTATTCAAACCACCCTTATCCACAAAGTCAAGGTCAACATAAATATAATTAGATCCTGAGTCAATAAAAATAGAAATAAATTTATCACAAAGATTACCATCCATGTTAATGATATATTCCTGATCATCTACCTGCCTATTATCTAGCATTGCATAGGTACAAGGAATGCTCTATCCATCATCCCCAACAGTTTGCGCTTCTTTTGCACTATATATCTGAGGCCTACCACCTTGATTCTGTAAACAATCCCTTTTAATATGATCCTTACCATATGTCCAAAAATCCAGCTGTCATGTACCATCACCTTTATTCTATTGTTGTGACCCATATACCTATCTAGCTGCATTGAATTTCTTATGCAATGAAATATTCTCTTTCTATTCTACATTCTAAGGACTTGTTTTTTTCGACTACCATTTACCTTTACCTTTATATTTCCCTTTTCGTCCTTGCTAAGATTCAGTTTTATGCTTTAACTGCTCAGAACAGTGATTCGGTTTCCCAATAACTTCCTCAAGTGACCTAGGCTCATCATACTCAATTTTATCTCTAAATGTTAATGGATATCCACTAAAAAATCTCTTAACTTTATCCTTTTCATATTTAAGATACATTACATACCTCAAAAGCTCCAATAACTTCTTTGTATATTCCTCGTCTATCATCGATCCTATTTTAAGCTCATAGAATTCCTTGGATTTGTTATCGTAGTACCTTTCTGACAAGAACTTATTTTTGAAGTCTTTTTAATTCATGTAATACCAAGTACATTATCCTGATATATTTGACCTATTTCACATATTCCCACGGGATATCTAATTTCCATTTAAGACCGAAGAATGCTATTATGGCCTTCTTATTCTCTTTTTATTCGTGCAACTTAAAGAACTTATTCATGCCAAGTAACCAAGCCTTTGCATCCTCTAGCTTCTTAAAATCTCCATCAAAATTAGGTGGCTTCTGTTTCTTAAACTCATTTGGTAATTTTCCCCTATTACTCATCATATAATGGTGATAACGATGATGATCATCGTGCTTGTAGGAACCAAAACTAGAATAGTACCTGTGTGCATCACCTCTCCTATCTGGAGTATTCAAGAATCTACCATCTTTGATCGTGTCATCTATATCTAACCTATGACCACCATGAGACCTACTGCCATATGCCCCATTAGTACCATCCTCCTGCCCATAGCTAATCTGAAGTGGCCCCTATCTCTCCAATTTTGACAAACTCTGAAGAATTATTGCATTGATTTCTACTTGTTTATCCTATGCCTACATGATTCTATCATTATATTCTTTGCCACTCCTTATTTATTCCTTCAAACTCCCCAATGTGTCTGGTAAGTCAGAAGAGTGCCCAACACCTTGCTACTCATCTGATTCATAGGGCGGAATATCTACAGTATACCATCTTGCTAGTCATCTTAATCTCTTCATGCAAGGCATACTATGTAATCTAAACCAATCGTAAACAACCAACCTACCTTAGTATAATTCGGGGAGGATATCTCGTCTGCAAGAATTACCAGAGTAGTGCAGTACATAATCAATTCAACATATAATCATAGTGGAATATCTGCATTATACCATCTTGCTAGTCATCTTAATCTCTTCGTGCAAGGCATACTATGTAATCTAAACCAAATCGTAAACAACCAACCTACCTTAGTATAATTTGGGGAGGATATCTCGTTCACAAGAATTACCAGAGTAGTGCAATATATAAACATAATCAAGTCAACATATAATCATCATTTCAACCATTGTACAACTACCATGCATGATGTCACAACCATAACACCAATTGAACACAATCTATGCATAACAACACATGTATGACATGCACGCATACATGTTACATACAAGCATTAACATGCATATATAGTCGATGACCAAAATAAAATTTTGATAAACAAATCCAACAACAATGCCATTAACATTCACACGACGAGACCACTGCAACCATAACCAACACCATGCATACATGGACAATAAATACACCACAAACATGAGAACACATTTTCAACCAATATGAATGCATGACCAACACACCACCCATCTTGTCCAAGGGGTTAACCATGATCTGATACCACTCTGTAACACCCTCCTCCCACATCTACCCAATTAACCATCCAAACTTGGTAAACATGTGACGAGAGGCTACTATGATCTTATTAAACTCCCCATGTACAATTAAGGAAGTGGAACTAGAACAACCCAACCAATATGAACTTCTACACATCTTACAGAACCTCAAGGAGCTAACCCATCCTTCCTGGTGACCAACCCCTAAGGGAACTCAACATTTCAAGGAATTAAACCCCCAATCACTCCCTTACTAAGGCCTTCATGTGACTAAGATCCCCAGTCGCTCCCATGATCTTTCCTAAGTGTGATTGTAGCATTTTTATGCCAATTTTATGCCAACGACTATGAGATTTAAGGAAAAATTCCAGGGCTAGGACCCATTCACTGACCAAAGCTTCATGGAATTTACAAAAATTGAAAGTAAAAAAGAGACAATGATACCAGTGCAAATTATTGAAAAAAGACTTGATTGGACCCCTACTAGTCATGACATGCATTTCTTCAAACATATCACAATTATGCATTATATTGGTCATAATAACATATCTGAGCATAGGGGTCTCATATTTATCTGAAGATTGCTAAGAAGCATTGATGCATTATCACATTAGCTGCATTATCATCTATTAGGTCATATATTCATTTCTCTTTCATTTATAAGTTAAAACATGATGATAAACATACATTTTAATTGTCATAAAATATATTCATAACAGATATTTAAACAAAAAAAATAATGAGGATACAATATCAATACATGCCACATGTGAAACAGTACATATACACCTAAAATACTAAGGAAGGGAGCTCTTTTAATGAATTTAAAATCCAACCCGATATGGGAATTCCACATTCCACCCAACCATAGATTCGTTGAGCGAAATCTCTGTTCATCCATATCACCCACGTGCCATATTCTAAGCATGAATGTGGGACTCAAAACCAAAATAATAAACCAGGGCTTCCCAAGGCTAAACCACCTCACCCTCATTAATAGAAACAAGCTTCACCACAATCCTCACCAATTCACTAAGTCATAAACAATCATGGATTCCACCAAATTTCTCCACCTACACCATGAGGAATTTATCTGTCTCCTAGTCCCTAAGCTTTACCACAATCCACAATCTAGAGATCACTAGCCATAATGAAGACACCAAACTCCAGGCTTTATCGTATATCCCTCCACTCACCCACCAAGGATTCCTAGGTTTTATCAAGGGAAACCACTTGTAGGATTTACCATATATCCCGTCATTCACTAGTCGAGGATTCCTAGGCCCACCAAAGCACACAATACCTAGATTTACCGCAACCCACAGTTTGGTTCAGGGGTTGCTAGGCTAGTGGATTTACCACAATCCACATTCTAGTTCAGGGATCACTAGCCCATGTGTTCTTTCATTCAAAGATCCACCTCATTCAGTTTCAAATCCATCCAAAAATCCAACTCAACCAAAACATGAAAACCCCATTGCATCATGGCTATCTGGAAATGGCAAGGCAAGGCTGAAGAACAATGTCACGTATGGAAAAACTCATGCCAATAACAACAAGAGAACCAAGAACACACATGCGTAACCATGCATGCAAAATCTAGCAAGGAAATAACACATGAAAATTGATACGTGCAAGTAAACCCGTTGTAGTTGCTTGATATTGCTCTTCCTTACATGATATTTTATTCCTCTTTTCTTTTTTCTTCTTGATCCAATATTGAAGTTCTCCAATAAAACTATAAGTGTCCAAGAGTGAGAGAGAGAGAGAATAGAGAGAGAGAGCTCCAAAACTGAACTGCCAAATGTTACACTCACGAAAGGTACCAACTGATCCTGAGAAGCATTTTTATTAATGAAGGCCCTATTTTATTCATTTTCCATTATTCTCCTTCATTTTCCTCCTCACATGCAACATGTGACCTTTCAACTTCCTTTTCTCCTAATTTCCATTATTTTCATAAATAAATTTCCAAAAATGTCATTTTCACTTCCAAATCCTTTGCCATTTCCTTTGTCAATTTCCTTAGCCATAATAACCGAAATGAACACCCAAACTAGGATTTTTTTCCCAACATTCAACTTGGAATAAGTGTCCCATAACTGTTGTTATTATTTTTCCTTTATTAGCTTTTATTACATGGAATTTTCACCAGGGTTGTTACAACCTGAATCAATCAACACTATCACCTTTTTCTTCATGACATATCCTTCTATTTTGAGAGTTTCAGCAATGGTAATCCCTTCAAATGCATTACAAGATATGGTTAGATTCATTTATTCTTTTTCAAACGCTAATGTTGGCTCTTGGTGTATATATTCTTATTTTTATGTTTCATGTTCCTTTTCTTCCTCCTCTTCACAATCCATGTAAAATAATTTCTTCTCATCACACTTATAACCTTTAGCATATTTTCTATCACAAATGTAACAAATCCCTTTTGCTATTTTTTCCTGCAGTTTTTGGGGTGTCGACCTTGTAGGTTGTGGGAGGCTAGGAGTATAAACACTTCTATGTTTATAGTTGTGAGTAGTAGACCTCCTTGTTGCCATAATCTCTCTTTCAACTTTTCTTTCCACCCTGAATGCATTCTCTAATGACTTAGGTTCCCAAAGGAAAACCTCATGTTTGATTTTTTCCTTTAATGTTCCTAGGAAAACATCAATTATATGCTCCTCTAGAATATCAGTTACCTTGATATTCAATATTTTGAAGTCATCAATGTGCTCCCCAACTAAATCCTTTTGTTTGAGATTTATCAATTGGCTAAAGAAGGCATTTCTCTTTGTATACTCATAATGTTCTATAAATTCCTCGATAAAAAAATTCCAAGTGACCAATGATTTACAAGAACAAAGCCATCGATACCACACAAACTAATTGGTTTATAAATATAAAGATGCAATGTGTACCTTTTATGTGTGTTACACATCGTGTAGATCAAAGAACTGATCCATTTTTAGTATCCATGTTACTAGATCTTTGTCATCAAACTTCCTCATATTTATACTTATAATATGGTTGGTCTTCAACCCAAAGTTATATTCTCTAAAATCATGATTCAGAATCCTTTTGTTCTCATCATGAGTTTCATAGAATACCTTGTCACCACTATGAAGCTTTTCTTGTAGCAACTTCATCAAACATTACTTCAAACCTTATGTTATCACCCAAAAAAATGAAACATCATTTGACAAAGTTAAATAGGTTCATGTGTCAAAATTAGGGTTGTAGGATTCATTTTTTATATTCTTGATCAAGGGAAATTTTAAATTTTTCTTGTTTAAGTTTACCCTAACATATAAACCCACTCATTTTCAAATCCCCTCATGTCACATCACTCATTATTTTCTGACTGATTTTAATTCCCAAGGTTTTTGTACCAAAAATGTCATTTTAGCCAAGAAACCATAGTTTTGTAGTGAAATACACTGAGAAAAGTCACTTTTCGCTACGAAACTACTGATAGTTTCATAGCGAAAACACCCAGATTTACACTAGATATGCTACGAAAGCGCGATTTCCTGTATGTCTTATCAGATTAGCTGTTAGGTGTCAGAATATCATTAGGAATGGGTACGTTAGATGTCATTTGAGTCATGGAGGGATAAAACCAAGGTACATGGTCAGGTCTGAAGTCATCATCACCATTTTAGGTATGTATGAGTCATCATTGTGTCATGATAAGACATCAAAACTTCAAAATATTTCCTAATTCAGTAATTTCTCATTTCTCATTCCTTCTTTGTGTGATATCGAGCTCTGGAGAGCTATTGCATTAAGCCAAAGCTATGTCTAGTGTTTTCAAAGGTTTACATTAAGCACTATCAAGAGAGGCTGCAAACTATCAAGCAAGGCTATAAATCATCAAGCGAGGCTGTGAAGACATTAAAGAAACCATGGAAAAAAGAAGAAGGAAAAATAAGGGCGGACAATGTTTGAGATATGAACTAGCAGATATGAATTTGATCAATGAAGACCCAACAACTGTGGAAGTCTTTAGAAGGACAAGTTGCTTATAGTTTTTTGAGAAATTACAAGTCTACCATCTATAGTTTTCCAAATAGTTTTCTTTAAACTTCAATGGAACAGCCACCAAAGTGGGAATGCTTAATCTTTCCATCACACCAGAGGTTATTGCAACGGCTGTAGGGATTCCAAGAGGACAAGAGAAATGGTTCAATGGTTTCAAGTTCAACATGGAGCAGTGCAAAGAGTTTATGAACCTTGAAAACAATGAAATGTATCTCACCAATGCCATTCGAAGGAGTTGTATAAAGGAAAACTACTCAAAAATATTGCTCATCATCCAAAAGTACTTTACTTGTGAAGGGAGATACCATAAATTCTACTCATATCATTTCAAGCTACTTCTACACTTTACTGGTTAGATTTCCCTTGATTTTCCTTTCTATTTAGATAGAATTTTGTCAAAAATGGAAAATAAGGTCCAAGAAAAATATGAAGGGAGTGACACTTCATTGTTTCATCATTGTCTTTATTTTTGTTTGTTAGTGGTTTTGAGTTGGATGCTCTTACTCCTTCAAGAAATCTTAAACCTAGGAGAATTCCATCACCATTAGTAGCAGAAAAGAGTGAACCATTGGTGGCAGAAACAAGTGAACCTGCAAGAGTAGAACCAAGTGAGCCAATTTTTATTGCCTAAATCCACCTCAGGCTGAAGGAAGGCAGAGTCTAGGGTAACATCAAACCACGCTTAATCTGGTAGCTAGCCCTACCAAATCGAGAGAGGGCTCTCTCCTTGTCAATCTCAGCAAGAATAATCAATAAGGCTTGAGATGACTTAAAATAAAGGCTTATTTTAGGCTAGGTATATAGGCAAAAGGATTTGAATTGATTTTGGGATTTTTTGTTGGAATCAAAGGGAAAGGAAAATTTTGGGTCCGGGAAATGATCAGTTTTGCAGAGAGCTGAATGGGGCAAGGAAGGCAATTGTTTTGATGCTTCGAAATTGAATGAAATGGATAGATCAGACCGGAGAGGAGTTGAAGAGGGAAAGAGGCATTCAAGAATCCTCTTCAGACAGTTGAAACATGGAACATTAAACAAAACTTAACGCAGAGCAGTGCAAATATAATGAATTCCACCTTTATCACTTATTTGTTTAATTTAAGAAGAAAGGAGAACGAAAATGATACACATGAAACATCAGTGAACTTAAAATCACAGAGATAAATACACCATCAAAACATAGAGCCACATGGATCGCAAAGAGTGTTGCAAACCCTTGTCTTTCCTTTGCCAAAATGCAGAGATGAAATGTACAATGAAGTGCCAAGCAATCCCAAGTGTCCCACCATGAAAATGACTGAGAAAATATAAGATATATACAAGCCTAACTCATACCCGTGCCTCTAGGGGTCAAGCTCACTATTTTAGGAGCTGTTTCAACAAGATATAAACTAAAAACTGAAAAATAAGCAGTGGAACAACTTGCCTTTATAAGATAGGAAACAGATTCATTCAGTTACAATTCACTTTTTGGTGAATGAATCTTATTACATGAGTAAAAATATGCCAAAATTACATCAAAGTCATGAAATTACATCAAGAGCTATACATATGAAGATAAAAAAGTAAAACTGGCCAAAACTAGGCGAAAAACTGAGTTACTGAGTGAAAACTAGGCCAAATTTCCTAATGTGCCATGCCTGAAATCTCTATGCGTCGTGCCAATTTGAGGCTGATTTTGAGGGCCTTCCCGAAGTCCAAATTGAGTGTAGGATAGCTCGTTGGAAATATCTTCCTATCTGATTTCCAACGCAAGTTTAATTTCTGAATTGGGTTGCCATTTGCCTCTCCAAAAATCAAATCTCCCAACACTACTTCCTGTGTGTCCAAAAAGTGGCAGAAAGGCCATTTTTAGGGTGTTTCGACCCTTTAGGCAACCCAAAACTTGTCAAAATCCTTAGGTAATGGGTTGGCATGCATAAATTTTGATGAAAAATCCAGAAATGCAAAGTTTTCCTCAAGAGGAGCTACCAATTATAAGCGCGCGCCAAGTGGCGCGACGCATCGGGCAGGGAAATCTGTATTAAGGCCAAAAAATTCAAAATTGACAAAATGTGTCCCAAATTTCTTGAAATTTGGGCTGAATGTCCACCATCATGCGCTATGCTATGCCAAAGAAGCTTCGGCCAAAATTTGGAGTCTATCATGCCTTTTACGATGCTTTAGTGCCCTCTTTAGCTTTGCTTTCAGGATTTTAATTCGCGCCTTGCAAACATGATTCCTTGCCCAATAATGATTCTTCATGTGCCTGAGCATGTTATTTTCCTTGTTGGCCTTCTCCAACAGCTTCTCCAAATTAATATTGACCCTCTCAAGCCAAGTCTCTCTATCAGCCTCAATCTCTCGCTTAATGGATGTCATCTCGGTTTGGCTTCTTTGGGCAGCTTGCCGGTTCTCACGGATGTTTTGCAACTCCATGATTGTTTGTTGATCTTCCAACTGTTTGTTTCACTGCTCCAGGTAGTTTATGATCCATTGGGATCTTTGCAACTTGATGGTCAATGTGTCTATCTCCGCCTTCTACTCCTGAATAGTCTCTCTCAACTTTGAGCTTGGAGAGCTCAAATCCTCATCAATGAGTATGAAACCTGTGTCTTGGCCTCCTGAAGGCCCCTCATCCTACACAAGCCTCTTACCTCTATCCTGTACCTGTACATGTGCTGCTAATGATGGCAACAAGACCCCTTCCACCCCAGGTGGAGATAGTACTGACCGAGCTACTGCAAATAATCCTTTAGTGCCTCTCTGATAAGTGATATACATCGGCACACTAGTAGTCTCTGCCTCCTAACCTCCATACTGATGTGAAGGTTCACCTGCATCATGGACAACCTCCGGAGGAAACTGAGGAGCTGTGAAGAAATCATGGGAAATGAAATCCTCCCATGAAGTACCCTGCAATCCAAGCTCATCTACAACCATGATCTTAATGAGTGCATAGTGATAAATGTTGTTGTACTGCTGCTCGGGAGTTTTCCTCTGCACAAGAGTGGTCATTCTCTCGATATTCTGGCACATGAAATAAGGGATGTTCATCATCCTCACCCTGGTGAAATGCATCAATAACCTGATATGGTAGGCATAGAGGCATGAAAACCGTCCCTCACAACTGAAATATCTGATAATGAGTTTCATCAGAGGGGCATAGGACTCCTTTAGGAATCAGAATGGGAATAATCTGCTGAGTTGTCTCACAAAGCTAGGCCTGATATATGGTTCATAATGCACTCTGTCCACCTGTTGTCTTTTGTTCCACTGTTCACCCACATTCGGTATTCCGGTTGCTTGAGAGATAGTTTCTGGTGTCAAAGTGAAAGTTACACTGGCAAGGGTGACCTGACCATCATGTAAATGCAATAAAAAAAAATGAGCCAACTCCTGATGATAATTAATCCTAGCAATCATTTCACAAAATTGATAACAAGACTGTTCTTGAAAACATGCCATGGCAAGTGGACAAGCCTGCAATTCAGCCAATGAGGTGGGCTCCTCTCTCACATGTCTGAAACTCTTATGAGGCCTTCTAGGTGCATGTAACTCAGTGGTGGAATCACTATCTCGGTCATATGATGTATCAGTATTTGTCTCCATGATGTCCAAGGTCTATGCAAGGTGTATGCTGACTTGTATGAGATGACAACGAGAATTTGGGTACTTTTGTTTTAGTGCCAAATGTATGTTAGTGTGGGAGGGACTGTGGGGAAATAGGGCAGAGGGGACAATGGACTTTAACCAAGTGGAATTTTCCTTTTGAAAACTTGTGATTTGATAAATTTAGGAACAAGGGACAGCCACTTGATTTTTTGGGGTAACTTGGGATTTGGGGAAATTTTTCAAATGGGATGGGGATAATGGGAATGAGATGGGTATGAGTGGCTTTAGGGATGTAAGGGGATGGAGGATAGAATATAGTGATGAGATAATAGTGATGGGAGATGGGAAAAATAAGGTGGGGAATTGAGTATTTGGCGCAAAATTATTTTTTAAAATACCAACTTCAAAACCCTAAGGGAGAAATTCTCAACAAGATGATAGGGTTTGAGTCTTGGCATTCAAACTCTCATATTCAACATCAAACATTTGTAAATGGAAATTACAAGGTCACATGAACTTACTTGGACAAAATAGACCGAGTCGATTTGGAGTTTTTGGAAGTAATGGCACAAATTTGTGTTTTGGCTCAATGCGCCATGCAGCCAACCCAATGCGTCGCGCCCTTCCTATGCACCGCGCTGGTTCAAATTTACATAGAGAAGAGTAGCCCTATGCGCCGCAACCAATGCCCAGTGCGCCGCGCTCTGCAATTTCTAAACAATCTGCCCCCAAATCACTTGTTTTGCCCTCCACGATTTCTTTGCTCCTCAATGCTATCTCTTGGCACACAAATGAATTATTGAAATACAAAAATCATATTTGTACCAAAGACTTTGATTTTTTATTTGAAAAAACCCACTTTACAATGTTTGAAAACTTTGGCACTTTTTCAAAAGAACTCTGTTTTGCTTGGTTTTGATTTTTGAACTGAATTATGAGTTTCTTGTCTGTTTTGCAGGGATGGATGGCACAAAGTTTTGGCAAAAGAAAATCAGGGCTACGAATGAAGCATTATTACAACTGAAGAATCTTATTTGAAGCTTCCTCATGTGCCTGCTAGCCATTATTAGACATTTTGAGACCAGATTAATAAAACCATAGACCTAATGAGACTAAAAACCCTAAAATGATTGTTTTCCAACTAGGAGACCAAACATGACTGTAAATGATTTTAATGAGCAGAACTAGACCACCAAGTACATGAAATGAGGGATATGAGTGACAAGACCCTCCCGTCAGATGATCCATGCTCCTAATGGAATGCAGCTGACTGAACTGAATGATACACCTGAAATGAAATGCAACAAGAGAAATTTGATCTCTGACGGAGGGATGAAGATACCGACTCTAACATTGGCTCCAATGGGGATGGTAGCTCCTTGGAGGTGCCAAGAACTACATATTTCTGGGAGAGTAGGTAGTTCCTTTGTCCATTGGGCTATAGAGTCCATAACTTCGACAAATCAACACAAGACTCTTGACTCAATTTTATTGACTGAAAATTGACTGAAACCGACTCAATTTTATAATCAAAATGACCAAAAAACCTGACTCGACAAACTCAAACCAAAGCTGAAATCAATCTTTAGAGTTATAGCCTCCAAACTCAAACTATGTTGAAACTGACTAAAACAAAAATGACTCAAGACTTACTTAACTGAAATTAGTACTTACAAAGATTTTTAATGGCAGCAGTCCATCGAGATTTGAGGGCTTCAAATCATGATGACAACCAACTGCTTACTGATGAAATATGTGCAATCATGTGTAGTGAGCCTTCCAATGTAACCAATCCAGCAGATGGCTACATACCGAAATTCGGCTCTCACTTTTCTCGAGCTGGTAGAACGATGTACATGTAGGCAACTCACAATAACCACTGAAAACAAGGCTTATTATAATTAACCAAGCAACATTTATCTTTTCTGATGCTTGCAAAAGAATGCCGAAGGGATCTTGAAAATCTTGAAGCACTAGTTGGTCTTGAGATCCAGCAGCAAAATTACAACTACTCGCTTCATTCTGATCTAAAAGAACAATTGATTGCCGAGTGATAGGAAGGCATAGAGAGGTATAAGCTTCTGCCATCTGAGTGTTAGCTGTAAGCTCCTTGACCATGAGAAATTATAGCATATTGTCTCTCTCAAGCTCATATTCATCAACTTCATGGTCTAGGTCATTCTTAAACAAAAAACAATCTTCAAGATTATCAAACATGACAGCCTTATCATCTTCATGAAACAAAATATTATCTGTTTGCTGATCTATAAAGCTAATTACAAGACTTTCATCATTTTCAAAAGAGGAAGAAGTTTCACCAACACTTTCTTGACCATGTGCACACTGCAAATTTGCTTTAGCTTTGGCTGTAACATGACCTTTCAGGAGTTGATCTATCTCATCTTCAGACAAAGGAGATAATGCTTTTTGTTTTCTTTTGCTCAAACAATGATTGTCTTCATGAAATAACATTTTAAAACATGAAAAACATGAATGACATTCCTTAATTCCCTGATCTTCTGAAATTTGAAAACATTGTTGATCATCTTCATATGACATGGCAATCAAATTATCATTTATCACTGAGTTATTGAAAGAATATTTTTCACTTACTTGAATAAATATCTCATCTTGTTTTTCATGAACTGACTGAACTACCTCCTCATGAAAGCTTTGTTCTAATGAAATGAGAACATTTGGATCAATAACTTTGTCTTCTTCATTCCAGATGATCTCAACAGTAGAGCTCTCCTTCATGGGATTCAACACAAGGTATTCTTGATCATCACGATCTGAATCTAGATTTGAAATAGCTGACTTGACTTTATCACATTCTAAAATTGAAACTTGACTTTCTTGCATATTGTCTTCTTCTATGGACAGATCTGAAACAAAACCTTCTCTTTCATCATTTTCCGTTGTACTAAGATATTGATCCTGCTACAAAGTTTCCTGAGCATCTTGATGGGTATCCTCTAAGTTCTCTTTATGCTGCTGAAATGGATTTTCGTACAGAGCCTCCATGATCTCATCGTCCATGAAGTCATCATCTTCATAAAAATTTTCAAGATTTTCAATAAAACTATGAACATGGCTACAACAGTTCTGAACTAAAGTCAAGGATGGATAAGATTCTTTATACCTTTCAAAGAACATGGTATGAAAATCCTTTAAACAGTAAATACAAGCAGGCGACAAACTTTCATACCAAGATCGGGCTTCACCTTCTAGAGTGGCCATGAATATCTTCATCAAGAAATCTTCAGGAAAATCAACCTTCAACTTGCGAATATGTATGTGAAATCTAACCAGATGTAAAGCAACATCCTTCTTATCATCATCTTTAAACGTAGGCAAATTCCTTTGCCAATCTACCTTAGGAATTTTATTTGGAAAACCTAGAATGTGATCTCGGCTCATGGGAGCATACCTTCGATCCAGCGAAACCATTTTGATAACAATTAATTCACCAAGAAATTCCTCAGGCTACTGATTCTTGAAGAGTAGAGTCGCCATAAAAATTCTGAACCTTAGGATTCTTCAACACTGGAGTTGCCAGGTGAATGATTTCAGCCTTCCTATGTCTGATCGTTGTCCACCATCAACCATCAGATCTAACTTGATACATGTACTGGGGCAATTTTCAAGTCAAATGTTATTTTTACAAACTAGACCGGAGATTGACTGAAGCAGCGTTTATTTACTTTCGCTAATGCAAAGAAAGAGCGTTTCGAAGGCTACCTGGCATAACTTCAGGCTCTGTCTGTAGCTTATAAAAAAAATAACACTAAAAAGAAAAACATTTAGTTTACCCATTATGGTCGCCACTATTTTATTGCCTAAATCCACCTCAGGCTGAAGGAAGGCAGAGTCTAGGGTAACATCAAACCACGCTTAATCTGGTATCTAACCCTACCAGATCGGGAGAGGGCTCTCTCCTTGTCAATCTCAGCAAGAATAATAAATAAGGCTTGAGATGACTTAAAATAAAATCTGATTTTAGGCTAGGTATATAGGAAAAAGGATTTGATTTGATTTTGGGAGTTTTTGTTGGAATCAAAGGGAAAGGAAAATTTTGGGTCCGGGAAATGATCAATTTTGCAGAGAGCTTAATGGGGCAAGGAAGGAAATTGTTTTGATGCTTCGAAATTGAATGAAATGGATAGATCAGACCAGAGAGGAGTTGCAGAGGGAAAGAGGCATTCAATAATCCTCTTCAGACAGTTGAAAACATGGAAAATTAAACAAAACTTAAGGCAGATCACTGCAAATCTAATGAATTCCACCTTTATCACTTATTTGTTTAATTTAAGAAGAAAGGAGAAGGGAAATGATACACATGAAACATCAGTGAACTTACAATCATAGAGAGAAATATACCATCAAAACATAGAGCCACATGGATCCCAAAGAGTGCTACAAACCCTGGTCTTTCCTTTGACAAAATGCAGAGATGAAATGTACAATGAAGTGCAAAGCAATCCCAAGTGTCCCACCATGAAAATGACTGAGACAATACAAGATATAGACAAGCCTAACTCATCCCCATGCCTCTAGGGGTCGATATCACTATTTTAGGAGCTGTTTCAACAAGATCTAAACTAAGAACTGAAAAATAGGCAGTGGAACAGCTTGCCTTTATAAGATAGGAAACAGATTCATTCAGTTACAATTAACTTTTTGGTGAATGAATCTAATCACATGAGTAAAAATATGTCAAAATTACATCAAAGTCATGAAATTACATCAATTTACATCAATATCTATACATATGAAGATAATAAAGTCAAACTGGCCAAATCTAGGCGAAAAACTGAGTTACTGAGTGAAAACTAGGCCAAATTTCCCAATGTGCCGCGCCTGAAATCTCTATGCGTCGCGCCACGTTGAGGCTGATTTTGAGGGCCTTCCCGAAGTCCAAATTGAGTGTATGATAGCTCGTTGGAAAGGTATTCCTCTCTAATTTCCAACCCAAGTAGAATTTAGGAATTTGGTTGCCATTTTCTCCTCCAAAAATAAAATCTCCCAACACTACTTCCTGTGTGTCCAAAAAGTGGCAGAAAGGCCATTTTTAGGGTGTTTTTGACCCTTTAGGCAACCAAAAAATTGTCAAAATCCTTAGGTAATGAGTTGGCATGCATAAATTTTGATGAAAAATCTAGAAATGCAAAGTTTTCCTCAAGAGGAGCTGCCAATTATAAGCGCGCGCCAAGTGGCGCGACGCGTCGGGCAGGAAAATCTGTGTTAAGGCCAAAAAATTCAAAATTGACAAAATGTGTCCCAAATTTCTTGAAATTTGGGCTGAATTTCCACCATCATGCACTATGCTAGGCCAAAGAAGCTTTGGCCAAAATTTGGAGTCTATCATGCCTTTTGCGACGCTGTAGTGCCCTCTTTAGCTTTGCTTTCAGGATTTTAATTCGCGCCTTGAAAACATGATTCCTTTCCCAATAATGATTCTTCATGTGCCTAAGCATGTTATTTTCCTTTTTGGCCTTCTCCAACAGCTTCTCCAAATTAATATTGACCCTCTCAAGCCAAGTCTCTCTATCAGCCTCAATCTCCCGCTCAATGGATGTCATCTCGGTTTGGCTTCTTTGGGCAGCTGCCGGTTCTCACGGATGTTTTGCAACTCCATGATTGTTTGCTGATCTTCCAACTATTTGTTTCACTGCTCCAGGTAGTTTATGATCCATTGGGCTCTTTGAAAATTGATGGTCAATGTGTCTATCTCCGCCTTCTGCTCCTGAATAGTCTCTCTCAACTTTGAGCTTGGAGAGCTCAAATCCTCATCAATGAGTATGAAACCTGTGTCTTGGCCTCCTGAAGGCCCGTCATCCTGCATAAGCCTCTTACCTCTATCCTATACCTATACTTATGCTGTTGATGATGGCAACGATACCCCTTCCACCCCAAGTGGAGATAGTACTCGCCAGGCTACTGCAAATAATCCTCTAGTGCCTCTCTGATAAGTGATATACATCGGTACACTAGTAGTCTCTGCCTCCTAACCTCCATACTGATGTGAAGGTTCACCTACATCATGGACAACCTCCGGAGGAACCTGAGGAGCTGTGAAGAAATCATGGGAAATGAAATCCTCCCATGAAATACCCTGCAATCCAAGCTGATGTACAACCACGATCTTAATGAGTGCATAGTGATAAATATTGTTGTACTGCTGCTCAGGAGTTTTCCTCTGCACAAGAGTGGTCATTCTCTCGATATTCTGGCACATGAAATAAGGGATGTTCATCATCCTCACCCTGGTGAAATGCATCAATAACCTGATATGGTAGGCATAGAGGAATGAAAATCGGCCCTCACAACTGAAATATCTGATAATGAGTTTCATCATAGGCGCATAGGACTCCTTTAGGAATCGGAATGGGAACGCTCTTTTGAGTTGTCTCACAAAGCTAGGCCTGATATATGGTTCATAATGCACTCTGTCCACCTGCTGTCTTTTGTTCCACTGTTCACCCACATTCGGTATTCCAGTTGCTTGAGAGATAGTTTCCGGTGTCAAAGTGAAAGTTACGTCGGCAAGGGTGACCTAACCATCATGTAAATGTAATACAAACAAATGAGCCAACTCCTGATGATAATGAATCCTAGCAATCATTTCACAAAATTGATAACAAGACTGTTCTTGAAAACATGCCATGGCAAGTGGACAAGCCTGCAATTCAGCCAATGAGGTGGGCTCCTCTCTCACATGTCTGCCACTCTTATGAGGCCTTATAGGTGCATGTAGCTCAGTGGTGGAATCACTATCTTGGTCATATGATGTATCAGTATATGTCTCCATGATGTCCAAGGTCTATGCAAGGTGTATGTTGACTTGTATGAGATGAAAATGAGAATTTGGGTACTTTTGTTTTAGTGCCAAATGTATGGTAGTGTGGGAGGGACTATGGGGAAATAGGGAAAATGGGACAATGGACTTTAACCAATTGGAATTTTCCTTTTGAAAACTTGTGATTTGATAAATTTAGGGACAAGGGACAACCCCTTGATTTTTTGGGGTAACTTGGGATTTGGGGAAATTTTGCAAATGGGATGGGGATAATGGGAATGATATGGGTATGAGTGGCTTTAGGGATGTAAGGGGATGGAGGATACAATGTAGTGATGAGATAATAGTGATGGGAGATGGGAAAAATAAGGTGGGGAATTGAGTATTTGGCGCAAAATTATTTTTTAAAATACCAACTTCAAAACCCTAAGGGAGCAATTCTCAACAAGATGATAGGGTTTAAGTCTTGGCATTCAAACTCTCATATTCAACATCAAACATTTGTAAATGGAAATTACAAGGTCACATGAACTTATTTGGACAAAATAGACCGAGTCGATTTGGAGTTTTTGGAAGCAATGGCACAAATTTGTGTTTCGGCTCAATGCGTCGCGCAACCAACCCAATGTGCTGTGCCCTTCCTATGCACCACAATGGTTCAAATTTACATAGAGAAGAGCGGCCCTATGCACCGTGCTCAGCCTCTGTGCCACGACCAATGCCTAGTGTGCCACGCTCTGCAATTTCTAAACAATCTACCCCCAAATCACTTGTTTTGCCCTCCACGATTTCTTTGCTCCTCAATGCTATCTCTTGGCACACAAATGAATTGTTGAAATACAAAAATCATATTTGTACCAAAGACTTTGATTTTTGATTTGAAAAAACCCACTTTACAATGTTTGAAAACTTTGGCACTTTTTCAAAAGAACTCTGTTTTCCGTGGTTTTGATTTTTGAACTGAATTATGAGTTTCTTGTCTGTTTTGCAGGGATGGATGGCACAGAGTTTTGGAAAAGGCAGCCAGGGCTATGAATGAAGCATTATTACAACTGAAGAATATTATTTAAAGCTTCCTCATGTGCCTACTGGCCATTATTAGACATTTTGAGACTAGATTAATAAAACCCTAGACCTAATGAGACTAAAAACCCTAAAATGACTGTTTGCCAACCAGGAGACCAAACATGTCTGTAAATGATTTTAATGAACAGAACTAGACCACCAGGTACATGACATGAGGGATATGAGTGACAATACCCTCCCGTCAGATGATCCATGCTTCTAATGGAATGCAGCTGACTGAACTGAATGAGACACCTAAAATGAAATGCAACAAGAGAAATTTGATCTCTGACGGAGGGATGAAGATACAGAATCTAACACCAATCACGATGGAAACATAGAAATTGCAGAGTTTTGATACACAAAATGTCCCACCTGCAAAACATAAGTCAAAAGTGGCTAAACCTACAAAACAAAAACAAGTGGTGAGTAAACAAGGAACCAAAAGGATGACAAGGAGCCAAACAATGGCCTTAGAAGAGAAAAAAATGGTTGTAGAAGACAGAGCAGTAGCTAAAGGAAATATAGAAAATATATTACATGCCATTGGCATAGAAGAAACTCCTATATTCCAGGCTGAAGACATAGAGGAAGGTGGACAGAAGCTAAAAAAGTCTAAATCTACAAAGAAATTAGAATTTGAAGGAGAAGATGCAGGTTTTATGTTCCAAGCAAAAAAGCCTATGACAAGGCATGCTAGGAAGCTATTAGAGAGCAGTAAAGAGGTTCATCCACCTACTAACATAGCCCAACCACCACAATATATCATTGACCTTTCATCACCTGCAGAGAAAGATACAATTAGCAAATCAAAGAAACAAAAAGAGAAGGTGATGGAAAAGCAAAGTTTCAACTCCTTGAAGAAAAATTAAAGTTAGCCAATCATGAAATTTTTTTTATGAAAAGAGAAGCAAGGAAACACAATGTATATAATATTCAGTTTGAAAATATGAAGGCAATTTGGGAAGAGCAGGTTGACAGTGTTTCCAAGACTTTGGATAATACACAACAACTTATCAAATGGACCATTCCATTGACGAAAGAGGAAAAACATGTCAGGAGGATGAACATATATTTGAAAGCCTCCAACATAAAGTTGAAATATCAGGTTAAGGACCTCCAGGAGCATCTTGAACTAATTCATGGGGAGTTGGAGAAAAAAGGCTTAAAAATGACAATGCTTCAAGAGCCAATAGCTCAACCTATCATAAATGAGGAAGAAATGCCTCAAGGATCATAGTGTGAGCTGGCTTATGATTTTTAAGGCTAATGGCATGTTAGAATCAAGTTTTTGGAACTTAGAAGGTATATTTTTCAAGCTATACAAAATTCTGGATTTTTCACTATTTTTAACAATTTTGTAGTGTGCCTGGGCTTGAAAAACAACAATACGCTATGAAACTACTATAGCTTTCTTTTTTATTTTTGAACCAGTTTTGAAAGATTTCAAGAGGTGAAATTTTTATGGGAGATGTATCAAGGCAGAATGAACACCATGAAGAAACAAAGAATAAAGAAGAATGATGGAAAAGGGCATTTTTGTAGCGCTACGAAAGTATGCTATGAAACTGTCTTACTTTCGTAGCGTACTGTGTTAGATATTTTTAGGCAGGTTTTTGGGCATATTTGGACAACTGGATATTATCCAAGTGTTTAAGGACCATGAAAGTAGTTATTAAATTCTTAAAGACCACAAAATGAAGACAAACTACCTGAAAAATCATTCGTTGAAGATGAAGACTAGTTTGCCTAAAAAACAGGGTTTTGTTTCTAGTTTTAGAGGAGGTAAATTAAGGGGTCATGTAGTGATGAGTATCATCACTCCTATTCGAAAATGTGAAATCATATTTTTAAAAGATGTAATTGTTGTTATAGATAAGGTTGTTAAATGTAATAATGAAAATTTTGAGTCCTATTAGCAAAAGGACTGTCAATTAGGATAGCTGTCAATTTCTCATTAAATAGATGTTTTATGGTTATGCAAGGTGTCATTAGGAAAAAATTCAGTGAATCTAGCAAGGAGGCGGATTATCTAATGATGTAACAAGTCTATTAACAGGAAGAAATTCAAATTTGTCAAGGGTTGGTTACTTTTTGCAGCAAACTGCTGCCTTGTGTATTTTGATTCATATCAGTAATACAAAAGGGTTTTCTTCTTGATAGACTTGATATTTTGATGGGGTTTTTAATGTTTTATTGATCTACATCTTATGTTTCACCACTTGCAGTAGATTTAATTGCTATTACCCAGAATTCATAACTCTATGCTCTCACTTCCTTTAGTAATTAAATGACTGTGTTTTCCTATGTTTTATGAGTGAATTACCTTTGAACCACTAGCAGTAGATTTCATTGCTATTACTCAGAATTCATAAATCTATGCTCTCACTTCCTTTAGCAATGAAATAATATTTTTTCCTATGTTTTATGAGTGAATTTCCTTTGTTAAAGATCCCTGTCTACCTTAGCTTCCATGTCAAGTGTTAGTCATCAGCAATTTTTTCCTTTGTATATGACTAAATTCTTATCCTAATATTTCTAGAAACAAAGTTCATAAAAATTGTGAGTTCTATAAATCTCACTGACTTCATTATCCTTAAGATAATTTTTCACTATTTCATCATTCCATCATGTCAAGCTCTGCTTACCAGTCCCAGAAAACCCATTAGGAACTCATGCCACTCATTTTGTCTTTATCTTGTCACCTTTGGCCCAAATCCTCTGTTTTTGTTTTGCATAAAACCCCCCACAGCTACCTAAGGCCACCAATCAAACAGCGCTATTATCTTTCCCAAAAATACCCCAAACACTGATGGTCTCAAAACTGTCTCTATAGGCTATTTAGATAAATCAAGTACATTGTATTTTTGATCTTCAATACATTAGTTTATCATAAACTATGTTTTACTCACGACAACCCCAAAATCTAAAATTTTTAGTCCAAAGCCAAGTCCAAGGAACCTTCCACTAGGTCACCTAGGGTTTCACAAGTCATAGGGTGGATTTGGTATCCCAAATTCTCTTTTCTATCTCTACAAGGAGACTGCTTTCCAAAGAAGAAAGGGGACAAGTAACTTTGCCCATAAATTGATCAAAGGGCCATTCAAGAAAATCCTCCTTGGACTAGAGCACAAATTCTGTAAGGGAAAACTGCCCTTGCTCACATTACTGCAAAAAGATCAAGATGTCCATCAACCTATAAAAGAGGTAAGGTAATGGGGAAAATCATCACAAGAAGACCATCAACAGAAAAGAGAAAGCAGCAGGCATATGTTTTAAAGAATCAGGGTTTTTAGTAACTAATTGGAAAAACAAGTGAGCCAATGCAAGGAATCAATACTAGGACTACAAGGGCAAAGGTCACCTGAACTCCATCCAATGCATATTGAAGATTTTTAGAAATAATTAAAGTTGAAAGGTTTTATAGAACTTAGAAGACAACACTATTTACTTTTTTCCAACAACCCTAAAACCGAGGAGTTTGGGAAGAATGAAAAACAGGTCAAATAATGATGATAGTGCCTCCTTCATAACAACAAATGGAATTTCAGAGGGTATTCAAGCTGCCCTCTAGGGTTTGACAAAGAAGCATTGATTCCACCTCACCAAAAGGACAAAATGACAAAGAGTATCAGTGAAAGGGCTTGACTTTTCAAAGTACAGTCAGAGGCATTAATAAGGATCAAAAGGAGGCAGACATAAGGTAAAGTGCAAATGGATAAAATCATTACTGAGAATGAGTTTACTATTGGGAAAATAAGGTGTCAAAATTCCAAAAAAGTCACTAAGGGATCAAAGGTAAAACTTGTATAGGCACCTGCAAAAACAAAAGTGGCCAAGGGGAGACACAAAATAGTTTAAAATTGCCAATTTCTCCCACCAGAGATATATCACTGTCAAAATGATCAAAGGAACAAACATGTAATTGGTCTAAAAAGCAGAGAAGCCTCCAAAAATGGTTCCCTTATCAAAAGTATATTCTGTAAGAGATAGTTAGCCATGAGTGACACTTCTGCAGGACTGTCAAATATGGCTACCTATAGGAAGATTGATAAGGAAAAACAAACCTAATGTTTCTCACAATGGTGGCACATATGAAGACTAAAGGAGTTGTTGATGCCAACTGCTAGGGTTTTCACACCAAGAGTTTTTTCATTACTTCACAGTAAAAACATGACAGAAATTCAGTTAAAGGAAGGTTAGAATTCTTCTCTTCAGTCTAATCCACCAAGCAATAAAAGGCATAAAAAATACATGACTGAAGATTCCAAGGTAAAGGTGCCAAAATGATCACAAGCTTACTGTTTATAGGTGTTGAAATTCATGAAAAAGGATATAGTGAAGAAAACCTTCAAAAAGAGCACTAATGTCATTGTCTTCCTTTTTTCCCCAAAACTTTGTCAAAATGACCTTTTTCTTTTCAAGAAAGGGTTCATGTTTCCAAATGTGGGTAAGAGGCGCAATCTGAGCTTGTTAAAAATTTTGCAAATCCAGGAGAAACACCAAGATGCTCCAGCCAAGGAAAAAACCTTTTTTCTCAGAATTCTGCCACCTACAGGAATAAAAGACCAAAAAGTCAGTGAAAAAGTGAGAAGGGAAAACAAACATTAGAAAGTGGGTTAGATCATGAAATATTTTTCAAAAAATAAGTATAAAGGTCTTCTTTCCCTATCCCCAACTCATTTTTGTCTTTGAAGGAGAAATGGAGAGCCATTGAAACGTTTTCTAGGGTTTTTCTGCAAAAATGGGTAAACATTTCAGGCGCTACGCATATACGAAGGCGCTACGCACAGAGCCATCTACGCTGCGCATAGGGGAGGAAGACACAGTACACAAAAAATATTTTGCTACGCACCTAAGGTTCGGCATTACACACAAGCTGTGGTGCTATGCACACGCCCATTTCGGGCCCGACTTTCCCACCATTCGATGGTGTTGTGCACAGGGAAGGCCCGACAGGCCTGATAACTGGCCTGAGCCACCCACCAACCTCCCAATGTTGCGAAAAGGCCAACCAACATCCCAACTCGACCTGAAGCTATGCACAGAGGGCACGACAGGAACAACATGTTGGGTGGCACTGTGCACAGAGGAGATTTTTCCAAATTTTCCAAAATTGCTAAAAATCACTCTTTCTCCTCCTCAAATTTTCCAAAGGCTCATGCATGAGTTAGACAAGGTTGGTAGTCACTTTATTTTCCCTCCAAATTGATCTTTTTACATTCATAATCAAAGAAGGGTAACCAAAACCTAAATTGGCTAAAAACCCTAATCTTCATGGCAAACAAACATTTAACCTTCTAGGGAAAAAACATTACCAGTTGGAGAGTGATCATTAGCATAAATACACTCAGTGCAAGCTAAGCCTACTTATAAACTCTGAAATTATTCCTTGACTTCTTCCATTTTTCCTCCATTTGTTAATTGTGCCCTCACCATCACTCATTTTTCCTCCCTAGACCTAAAAGCTCTTACCAAGCTAAGACCATGTTGTTCAAGGACACAATCAGTCACCATGTCTGGGGAAGAGATCAGTACCAGTAGTGATGAAGGCCAAAGGCCTATCAATCCAAAACACGAGGGAGGAAGGACTAACAGGTTTGAGCCTTTGGATACCAGTCAAATCACCTCTTCTCCCATGATCCTTGCATGTTTTCAAGATGTTGGATGCTATCAATTCTGTGAGAGGTTTAAACAGGTCCATAACCACTCAGTTTTGACTAGGTTTTTTATTCTCAGCCTACAAAACCACCAGGTCAACCTAGCAGGAGTAAATTTTGAACTATCATATGAATCCATTGCTAAAGCAATAGGAATACCAGATATTGGTGAGAGATGGTTCTAGCAGAAGAAATTGGCCTTAAGCTACTATGAGCCCTTCCTCAAACCTAGTTATCAATAGGGCTGCAAGACTATTTTCCCCTTCTCCCACATGCTAGAGAGATATGCCCCACTGATGAGGCAGATCATCAAGTACTTCACTTGTGAGGGGAGGTACTCCAAAATTTATTCATATCACATAAGGCTGCGAATGCACTTCACCAGGGTTAAATTGCTAAACCTACTATACTATCTCTACCAGAGCATTGACAAAATGGCTTCATTGATCAAGAAAAGAAGTTATGCCCACCAAATGCAAAGCCTTTTTCACCACTCCTTAGTTAAGATGATTGTTTTGCACCAGCTAGAGTAGTAGGGAATCCCTTGGGAAGTTTTCATCTCACATGATATATTTGCAAATCCCCAAGCATTCATTCAGAAAAATTTTCCTTCCACTTCACACTCAGTTACCTCCACTCCTCCTTCACCTCCACCTATGCCTTCTCCACAAGGAAAATTACCTCTTTCTTCTTCTCCTAATGCATAAAATGAAGATGGTGGCAGTAGCAATGAGGAACAAGCAGATGAAAGTGGAGATGAATAAATCACTAGGTTAGAGACAGAGTTTAATGAGGAACAAAGGGGTGACAATATAAATGATGAACAAGAAGATGATGGTGGGAATGATGAAAACAGTGGGGCAGATACAAATTTTAATGAGGAAGATTAGGAGGATGATGATGACAAGGAGGAGGGAGATAAACATGACAGTCACGAAGAAAAAAATAGTGAGAACTTGGAGGAAGACAATGATGGTAATGATACCAATGAATCACTCCCAAGTACAAAAAAAGGTGTTGTTGATGAGAAAGATGAAGGCCAAGAAGATATTGAAGATAATGATGAGGGAGAAAGTCAACAAGAAACTGAACATGACAGCCAAGAGAAAAATGTGCATAAGCATGACAATGAGCCTAGTCATAGTGCAAACAGTGACAATATGTATGAAGATGATGAACATGAAGAAACAGAGGGAGATGATGAGGAAATAGAAGATCAAGAAGAGGAAAACAATGAGGCACAAGCAGAATTTGATGAGGGGGACAATGAAAAATAAAATGACACTAACAGGATAGTCAGTGATGAGCAAGACAACCAAAGAGATAGTCATGACATTCATGACAGTTGTCATGATTTTCATGACACAAATCTGCCTCCTAATGATGATGGATGTGAAGATAGCCTAGAGGATCATGAAGAAAAATATCCTTATGATGGACATAACCAAAGTGAGGCAAGTACAGAAGCTGATGATCAATTTGAAGGCCAATGTGGAAGTATAGAAGGTAGTGAGGAAAATGAATATGATAATGATGCTGAAGGTCAAGACAACAGTGATAAAACAGAGCATGAGGTGATTTGTGGGGGCCACAGTAAAGATAATGGAGCTGATGACAACACCAAGGGTCACAGCCAGGATAAGGACACTACCAAATCCATCATCACTCATCTCACATGCACATACCACAGAGGGAAGAGAGATGTGTTTGCTGCCTCAAAAAGGTAAAGGGCCATCTCTTCTCTAGCTATCAAACCATTGGACAAGGAAAATGAAAAGATGGAAAGGGGTGAGCAGCAGGTAAAGGTGAGGAGAAGTAAGAGAATCAATAAAAATACTCAAGAACCTCAATTCGTTGATCTAGACAGTGACAATAAGGACAAGGAGATGACCACCATATTTCTAATCTTAACTAAAGATTCACAGCTTAAGGAGTGGGAAAGAGATTTCGATATGGCACAAGGTGTCATTCAGTATCAAAAAGATGAGCACAAGCACTTCAAGAAGGCGAAAAGGGGCCTTGCTCTCCAGAAGAAAATGACCAAGCATTATGTAAAGAAACATAAGTTGGTTTGTGCCAAACTGAAGGAGGCCCTCATGGAGATAAAAAACCTAAAAGAGGAAAAAAAGCATGATAGCCTTGGATTTTTGGCTGAGGCTTCTCAACACGTGTCTAAGATCTCTTGAGGGACCTCTCCACAAATTTTGGGCCAAATTGTACAAAATTTTGTATTTTTGAAATTTTGAGGCCTTTGTGCGCAGCACCCCTGGCTCTACGCACAAATCTGGTGCATCCTCAACTTGAAAATTTGAAATTTTTGGATTCCTCTCACCATAAAAAATCTTCTCACAAAATTTTAGATAATTTGGAGTAGTTTTGACCCCCCAAAAGGTCAAGAAACACCAAAATTTTGACCATTCAGCCTCATTTTCAGGAAAGGTGCTGTGCACAGAGAAGTGTTGGAAGAATGGGTTTTTGGATAGGAAAATGGCACTCATTCAGGAAAACTCAAGAATTTTGGGAAATTATACTCATCGAGCTTTCCAACGAGCCATCATGGAGCCAAATCCGGCATCGGGAAGGGGTCCAAAACTTAGTCACGAAAGACCCTATTTTCTGCTAAAGTGGTGTTGTGCACAGAGACTGTCTAAGTGTGTTTTGGACCAAAAGTCAACAAAACACACTTATTTATTGCAAAATGATATTTTTGAGTTTTTTAGGGAAAACACTCTAGAATTAGGTGCAAATAGTTATTTTGGCATTTATTTCTTAGGATATTATGTGCCTTGGCCCCTGCATGGTCTCTTGGCCATAAATGACATTTATGGTTGAATTTCCCATTTTCCTACCATATTTAGGATTTTAGTCCTCCTTTTCTCCATAAATATAGCATGATACCCTCATGTATTTTGTTGGCATTTGATAATATTTGAGAGAAATACATGGTTTATATGAGCTTGGAGAAGAAATTGGTGTTGTGAAGTTGATGAATGGCTTGTTTGGCTTGATGATGGAAAGGCTTGTTTGCAGGATTCCTTAGCTTGGTGAATGGTGATGTCTTCTTAACTTGTTTATGTTTTCTAGTTATCATTATGTTTCACTCCTCTTAGTTTCTATAAATCAGAAAAGTATAGGTTGAGACATGCTCGTTGAGGCACCTCAGTCCTCCTGTTTATTATAGCCTTAATGCTTTCCTCAGCTAGTTGTGTTTGAAGAATTATTAGCTACTCTTCAAGCCTCCTTATGCTTGTTAGTTTCATTTATGGATTAATATGTTGGTTAAAAAATATGATTCATGGTATGCCCTACTTATTTGAGACTGTCTAAAACTATGTCTTTGAACCTTTCTTTGGAGTATTATTTGATAGGTTAAGTCAAAGAGGTCTCGTTCGATCTTGCCCTTTGTCCATGCCTACCAAATTTTTTTAGAGTTCTTTATAGATTTATTTATGATGTTTAGGAGTTCCCTCTTCATAGATAGAGTTATTGTGCTATCTTGTATGTTTTCCCAAATTCTAGAGGTGAATTTACTAAAGTTAGAAGCTCTTATGATCTCCATGTTTCACTGACATGTTTATCTTAGATATTTATTGGTTTAAAATATTATCATGGAGTAAATGGTTTTCCCTAGATCTTGCTTAGTATCTTGTGCGAATCATATTTAAGACCTCCTTGTTTATAGGTATTTGACAAAGGATTCTTGATTGCCCTTTTCCCTACCTTATTCACAAACTTAATGTCCATCCACTTCACTCATAAACTTAAAGGATCCAGTGACCTTGCTATATTGGCCTTGCACTACACTCTGATTCATTATTGAGACACCCTTGATTATCATTGAATCCACAATCCAATGGCTTTGACAGACTCTCACTCCACCTATCTAACTTGACCATCTTACCCAACCAAACAATCAACAAAACCCTACACTTAACAACTAGCCTAAAATCAAAAACCTAAGAGAAAAAAGAACACAACCTTTGCACCCAATAGAGAGAGCCCTCTTTGGGTCTAGGAAGGCTAGGTCCTAGGACTCCAAAGACTGGTACCATGTTACCGTGTCATTTGGTCTACCAATTTGCCAAATTACGGGACACTAACATTCTGGCGATCACGGTGGGACCTTCTGAGTATATATTTTCCTGAATACCTCTTAAGACTCATTAGACCCTCAGTTTGACTTAGAAAATCCAGTGAATCTGCCACCTCATCACCTAACATTCGGGCGATCACGGTGGGACCTTCTGAGTAAGTTCTTACTTAAACATTCCTTAAAAAAATCAGAAACCCTTGACTAATAGTATTTGGTGGTTAATCTGCCACCTCATCGCCACACTAACATTCTGACGATCACGGTGGGACATTCTGAGTTAGTGACAAGCTAAGTACCCCTTAGGACTTCAGATACCTTATCAAATCATAGGGAACTCACACTATCAGCCATAGGGTAGATTATATTTGTTTCACCATCCTAGAAAAATGGTGACTCAGCTATAGGACACTTAGACAAACCTCAGAGCTACATATAGTAAACTCAGAAAACCCCAAAACACCCTTAGATTGGTTTCTTGTTAGTTATTGATGGTGGACCATAAACACACATTCTTAAAAAAACAAAATAAATATCCACCTGGCGACTCCACTAGCCTCCAGTAGGCCTATTACTCCAGTAGCACTCATTTGACTTCCTAGATTTGTTTCAAACCAACTCTGAGAAGTTTATGAACCTAGTTATATACTATGAGAGTTTACCAAGCATTAAGAGATGTCAACCTTCAGAAAACAGTACTAAAACTTTAGCCTCTTTGAATTTTGAAATTTGAAATCTGGCTTCACATTGGATCAGTACTAGATCTCATCTGGACCCAAACACTCCCAACATAGTTGATGACCCAGAAACGATTTTTTGGAAAACTTCTAGATCTAGAAACTTAACCACTGTTAGGACAAACCATAGAGCAAGCTCTGTACCTAAAAATCTTACAGCTTTGCGAGATTCCCAGTTTGAATTACACCATACAAGGAGCCTCTTTAGAAAAAGGTCTCAAACTGGTATTGACCAAACTGACCTTGAACCCTTAGATTTGCAGCAGAGTTCTAGTATAGAAGCCTCTCCTTCCACACCACCTGACTTTCAGCTTCTCCATCACTTCAACTCTTTCCATACCAAATCTACTCAAAATCATTTTGTTGGTCCAAGTACTTCTACCACACCCATCCATACCATCGTTGTGCAAACCACTCCACTTCATCATACAACTCCTGTCACTAAACCTCCTCTTGTAAGTCCCCCATTAGCTCCCATCATGGCAGCTTGGTATGCCCCCTTGGTTTTACCTCAGCCTCTGGTGCCTTTTCCAAATGACTATCAGTCCAAAATCCCTCATTTCACAGGGGCTGAATCCATCATTGCCCAACATCATGTAGATAGGATAAATGATTCCTTTGATTATATGGAAATAGAAGAAGAAACTATTAAAATGAGGATCTTTGCACAAAGTTTAGGAGGAGAGGCCAAAAAATGGTTCAAAGCATTAACCCCTAACACAATCCATGATCTCCCTTCCATTTATCAAACTTTTATAAAAAAGTGCGAAATCAAGAAAAATCCCCTCCAAATCCTATCTGAATATAAAAATCTTAAAAGGAATGTAGGGGAACGCATACAAGACTATTGCACTAGGTTTAACCGTGTCTGCAATTCCCTCCCACCTCACATGAAACCTCCACAAGGCCTAGCACTAGTAAAATTCTCTGAAGGTTTTGACCCTGACATGACTTTCCAATTAAGAGAAAGAGACCCTGAAACCTTAGAAGAAATGCAAAGGCAAAACAATTGGTGCAGAGGTTAACTTGATTTAAAAGAGAGCCATGTTGAAATCATAAAATAGAGTAACCTAAAAGGATGAAACCGTGCCCTCAACCTCCTCTTCTGATACCAAAATGGACAGCCTAATTAGAACTATGGAGAGAATGATAGAAAGGATAAATTTTGAATGAAATTAAACCTCCTAGGGAGAATCAAGCTAATTCCCAAAATAGGAATAGAGCTCAACACACTCCTCAAATCAAACCAAGGGAAAGTGATCAAAAAATTAGACCTCCCTTTCAACAAAATTGTGTAGATGAAGAAGAAGGAGAAATTATAGAGCTTGAAGAAAGCCATATAAATCTAATAGGTTCTGATAATGAAGAAGATGTTTTTCTCACTGAAGAAGAACAAGGTTTCTTTTCCTCAGATCAAACTGACACAAACTATGAGGATTCTGAAGACTATCGCTTAGGGTTTGAAAATGCCATCATGGAAATCCATAAGCAGTATGATCTTAGGAGCAAAAAGTACCTAGATTCTGCCAAGAAAGACCAAATAGATACTATTTTTCGGAAAGTACCTGAAAAAACCCCTGAGAAAACAGCAGAGAATGTCAACACCATGGCTAAGAAAGTTGAAACAAACAAAGGAAAAATCAACCATCCAAATAATGATCTTAGTTGTCCTAGTACCTCCACCATTTACCCTGAGAAAACCATTTTATCTAAAGCTCCAAATCAAGATCAGCAGATTAAAAATGTGGAAAGGTTCATGGTTGTTAAAGCTGATGTGAATATATACAAAACACTAGTCCCTTTCAGCTTTGAGGGAGAGATTGCCAAAATCAAGATAAATATGCCCCTCACTGAACTGGTTACTCAACCAATGTATAGGTCTCATATTTTGAAGGTATTAAACATAGGAAATGATGCTGACACTTTACACTTGGCTGATGACACACCCGAGTTGTTGTTTGGACCCAAGATAGAAGGAAAGTATCAAGAAGGAACCATTCCCCCTTTCTATATTAGCCTAAACATACATGACAAAAATCTTACATAATGCCATGCTGGATTCCGGTGCCTCTCACAATTTCGTGCCCAAAGTTCTGATGGAGAGATTAGGCCTATAAATAACTAAACCTTACAAAGAATTGTACACTTTCGACTCAAGTAGGGTCAAATGTTTGGGCCTGATCAAAGAACTTTGTGCCAACCTAACACAAGTGCCTGCTAAGAATCTGGTCATGGACATAGTAGTGGTAGATATTCCTCCCAAGTATGGCATGATTTTATCCAGATCTTAGAGAGCCAAGCTTCAAGGGAACCTTCAACTAGATATGTCCTATGCTACCATCCCTATTTTTAACCAAACCAGGAGATTATACCGAGAGTCACATATGAAATATATGGTTAGCAGTCAAGATAGGCCAGACAATACTCCTCTTTATTCTATTCATTCAGATCTTGATTCTTCTATCGTATGTAATGAGGAATATATTGATGAGTAGGTGTATGAAGTCAAAACACACCAAGACACAGTACAACAGCCAAGCCAATCTCTACATGAAGAACTCAACATTCAAAACTATGGCAGCCATGAACAAACACATATGGATAAAACTGAAAATGAAATCTCAAAACCAAGAGTCAGTTTGGAATATGGATCAGGTTGCTCAAAGAGAGGACAAATCTCAGAAACACAACTATTCCCTTTTACAAATCCCGAAGCACCAAAATTCCCTCATAGAACAAGAATATTGGGGAATTTGAATCAAAGGAGTCTTATGTTTTTACCTTATCTGGACACCTCATTATCAGAAAGTCTTGTCCCTCGAGAAAAGTTGTTGTCTCTCACTGATGTTGCCATGAATCCTAAAGGGATGTCTGCTGAAAGTGATATAGAAGAATAAAATGTAGGTAGCCTAGGAAGGCCCAAAGTGATTAAGTTGTCCAAAGCCTTGTCATTACTCACAAAACTCAAATACATAAGGTTATGCAAGAAGTTTCAGGATGCTCTTGTATATAGGATTAAAATCTCGAATCCTGATGACATAGACATGGTTCAAAGAGGGCCTTTTTCCAAAAATAACTATGAAACCTTTGGGCAAATTATATCACTAAAAAAGAAAGCCAAAGAGTGTAGACTATGTATGGACTTTAGACACCTAGGCAAAGCCTCCATGGAGTTCAAATACCCTTTTCCCAAGATCAATCATCCTATGCCCGGGATAGGAATTTCTAACAAGATGACATTGATTGGTAGTGTTTCAGGTTTTCATGAGATGATGCCACTTCAAATCAATCAATACAAAGACACTTCCAAAGCTCCTTGGAATGACTACATGCTTGACCAAATTTTTCCTGGAATAAGGAATGCTGAAGACACCTTCCAAGAGTCCATGACACATGTTATCAATTTTTTCACTATGATATACATTGATGATATCATCATTTGTTTGGAAGTTGATGAAGAATGCCTTCTTCACCTAAACGGTTTCTTTCACAGAAACAAGGTTTGGAAGCAAAAATCAAAGAAGAAATATAAAGGGGAGCTTGGCCTGTTTGAAACTTTTTAGCATAAATCTTGCACCATGCCCTCAAAAATAGATAGCAATGTTCCTTATCCACAAGAGCTGAATGAAAAAGGGTTGGTAGATTATCCTGTGGATGACAGGGTGATCAAATACCATGACCATTTAGAGTCCTAGTTTGAATTTCTCACTCATTATACATACCATTTTTTAAAGAAAGGTTATAAAGACAAAAAATACAAATACAGAAAAAATGGAAAAGAGGGCAGATTTGAAAAGAGGTAAATCCCCATACCCAAAAAGTATAACTACTGAAAGTGTGTAAGCCCAAATACCACTACTAATGCATGAAAAAGTCTTGTTTCAGTCATATAGCCTAATCATGGCTGAAACATGTTTTAAATTTATTTTTGATAACTTAGTGAAAGATAGTTGGTCAAAATATTCAAGGTTGACTTGTCAAAAGATAGATTAGGGAGAAAGATACTAGCTCCACATGCTTAAAACAGAACCAAGGAGAAAAATGGGGATGAATAGAAAACAATGTATCCTAGCCCTGATTTTTCTAGTCCTATTTTGTACAAAAATAACATTTGTGTGTAGCTTGTTCTTATGCCACATGCTCATGGTAAGTCATATTTTCTAAACCTGATTTAACCATGCTTTCAATTTCATGTTTGTAGCTTAGTGAATGGATCCTGTCAAATAGCTTAATCTTGACAATAGAGTAGTCTAGGTAGAGAATCAAAGGAGTTCATTAGCATAATCTAAACTCCTGGAAGAAATAAGATAGAAGTAGATAGTTTGTTTTTTTTTTCAAAATAAAAAGATGTCAAGGTTGCTGGTCCAAATGCACATAAGGAAGAAAAAATGTTAAGCAAGTAGGTTGGGTAGGTAGAGATGAAGTTGAGCTAATCATGTCTTTTAGATTATTGATATCATAGCTTCAAGCAAGCATCAGCAAATGAAAAGAGGTAAAATCTAACCAATGGATGAAGCATTGGTCTCCATAAAGCCATAGATCTGAAGTTCTGGACAACTCCTAAAAAGGAGCTACCCTCCCCAAGTGGAGCCACTGTTAGTCATCAATAATTTTTTCCTTTGTAGATGACTAAATGCTTATCCTAATATTTCTAGAAGCAAATTTCATAAACATTGTGATGTCTAGAAATCTCACTGCCTTCATTATTCTTAAGATAATTTTTCATTGTTTCATCATTCCATCGTGTCAAGCTCTGCTTACCAGTCCTAGAAAACCCATTAGGGGCTCATGCCACTCATTTTTTCTGTATCTTGTCACGTTTGGCCTAAATCCTCTATTTTTGTTTTGCCTAAAACCCCCCACAGCTACCTAAGGCCACCAATCAAACAACTCTATTGTCTTTCCCAAAAATACCCCAAACATTGATGGTCTCAAAACTATCTCTGTAGGCTCTTCAGATAAATCAAGTACATTGGATTTTGGATCTTCAATACATCAGTTTATCATAAACTCTATTTTACACTTGACAACCCCAAAATCTAAAGTTTTTAGTCCAAAGCCAAGTCCAAGGAACCTTCCACTAGGTCACCTAGGGTTTCACAAGTAATAGGGTGGATTTGGTATCCCAAAATATCTGTTCTATCTATACAAGGAGACTGTTTTCCAAAAAAGAAAGGGGACAAGTAACCTTGTCCATAAACTGATCAAAGGGCCATTCAAGAAAGGCCTCCTTGGCCTAGAGCACAAATTCTACAAGGGACAACTGCCCTTGCTCACATTACTGCAAAAATATCAAGATGCCCATCAACCTAGAAAAGAGGTAAAGTAATGGGGAAAATCATCACAGGAAGACCATCAACAACAAAAAGAAATCAACATGCATATGTTTTAAAGAATCAGGGTTTTTTGTGACTAATTGGCAAAACAAGTGAACCAGTGCAAGGAATTAGTACTAGGGCTACATGGGCAAAGGTCACTTCAACTACATCTAGTGCACATTAAATATTTTTAGAAATAATTAAAGAGTTTTGAAAGGTTTTAGAGAACTTAGAAGACAACACTATTTTATTTTTTCTAACAACCCTAAAACCTAGGAGTTTGGGAAGAATGACAAATATTTCAAATAATGATGATAGGGCCTCCTTTATAACAGCATATGGCATTTCAGGGGGTATTCAAGCTGCCCTCTAGGGTTTGACAAAGAAGCACTGATTCCACCTCGCCAAAAGGACAAAATGACAAAGAGTATCAGTGCAAGGGCTTGAATTTTCAAAGTACAGTCAGAGGCATTAATAAGGATCAAAAGGAGGAAGACATAAGGTAAAGTGCCAAAGGATAAAATCATTACTGAGCATGAGTTTACTATTGGAAAAATAAGGTGTCAAAATTCCAAAAAAGGCACTAAGGGATCAAAGGAAAAAAATTTATAGGCACCTACAAAAACAAAAGTGACCAAGGGGAGACACAAAATGGTTTAAAACTTCCAACTTCTCCCACCAGAGATATATCACTATCAAAATGATCAAAGGAACAAACATGTAATTGGTCTAAAAAGCAGAGAAGCCTCCAAAAATGGTTTCCTTATCAAAAGTATATTTTGCAAGAGATAGTTAGCCATGAGTGATACTTCTGTAGGACTGTCAAAGATGGCTACCTACAGGAAGATTGATAAGGACAAACAAACCTAATGATTCTCACAATTGTGGCACATATGAATACTAAAGGAGTTTTTTATGCCAACTGCTAGGGTTTTCGCACCAAGAGGTTTTTCACTGCTTCACAGTAAAAACATGATAGAATGTCAATTAAAGGAAGGTCATAATTCTTCTCTTCAGTCTCATCTACCAAGCAATCAAAGGCATAAAAAATACATGACTGAAGATTCCAAGGTAAAGATGCCAAAATTTTGACAAGCTTACTGTATACAGGTGTTGAAATTCATGAAAAGGATATAGTGAAGAAAACCTTCAAAAAGAGCACTAATGTCACTGTTTGCCTTTTTCCTCAAAACTTTGTCAAAATGACCTTTTTCTTTTCAAGAAAGGGTTCATGTTTCCAAATGTGGGTAAGAGGCACAGTCTGAGATTGTTAAATATTTTTCAAATCCAGTGGAAACACCAAGATGCTCCAACCAAGGCAAAAACCATTTTTCTCAGAATTATGCAACCTACAGGACAAAAAGACCAAAAAGTCAGTGAAAAAGTGAGAAGGGAAAACAAACATTAGAAAGTAGGTTTGATCATGAAATATTTTTCAAAAAAGAAGTATAAAGGTCTTATTTCCCTCTCCCTAACTCATTTTTGTCTTTGAAGGAGAAATGGAGAGCCGTTGAAACATTTTCTAGGGTTTTTCTGCAAAACTGGGTAAAATTTTCAGGCGCTATGTACAGAGCCATCGACACTGCACACAAGGGAGGCAGATACAGTGCAAAAAAGAACTGTGCTATGCACCAAAGGGCCAGTGCTACACACAGGTTGTGGCGGTACGCACACGCCCAGTTCGGGCTTGACTTGCCCACCATTCAATGGCATTGCGCACAGGGAAGGCCCGACAGGCCCGATAGCTAGCCCGAGCGGCCCATCAACCTCCCAGCACTACACACAGGCCTGCCAACAACCCGACCTGACCTGACATTGCGCATAGAGGGCACAACAGGAATGGCCTATCAGGTGGCGCTGCACACAGAGGATATTTGGCCAAATTTGCCAAACAATTGCTAAAAATCACTCTTTCTCCTCCTCAAATTTTCCCCAAGCTCTTGCATGAGTTATACAAGGTTGGTAGTCACTGTCTTTTCCCTCCAACTTGATATTTTTACATTCATAATCAAAGAAGGGTAACCAAAACCTAAATTTTCTAAAAACTCTAATCTTCATGGCAATAAAAAATTTAACCTTCTAGGGCAATAAAATTACCAGTTGGAGAGTGATCATTAGCATAAATACACTCAGTGCAAGCTAAGCCTAATTCTAAACTCTGAAAGTATTCCTTGACTTCTTCCATTTTTCCTCCATTTGTTAATTTTTCCCTCACCATCACTCATTTTTCCTCCCTAGACCTAAAAGCTCTTACCAAGCTAAAACCATTTTGTTCAAGGACACAATCAATCACCATGTCTGGGGAAGAGATCAATACCAGTAGTGATGAAGGCCAAAGGCCTATCAAGCCAAACATAAGGGAGGTAGGACTAACAAGTTTGAGCCTTTGGATACCATTCAAATCACCTCTTCTCCCATGATCCTTACATTTTTTCAAGATGTTGGATGCTATCAGTTCTGTGAGAGGGTTAAATAGGTCCAAAACCACTCAATTTTGACTAGGTTGTTGATTCTCAGACTAAAAAACTACCAGGTCAACCTATCGGGAGTAAATTTTGAACTATCATACGAATCCATTGCTAAAGCCACAGAAATACCAAATATTTGTGAAGGATGGTTCAAGAAGAAGAAATTGGCCTTAAGCTACTATGAGCCCTTCCTCAAACCTAGTTATCAATCGGGATGCAAGATTGTTTTCCCCTTCTCCCACCTGCTAGAGAGATATGCCCTACTGATGAGGTAGATCATCAAGTACTTCACTTGTGAGGGGAGGTACTCCAGGATTTATTCATATCACATAAGGCTGCTAATGCAATTCACCAGGGTTAAATTGCTAAACCTACCATACTATCTCTACCAGATTATTGACAAAATGGCTTCAGTGGTCAAGAAAAGAAGTTATGCCCAACAAATGCAAAGCCTTTTTCAACACTCCTTGGTTAAGTTGATTTTTTTGCAGCAGCTAGATCAATAGTTAATCCCTTGGGAAGTTTTCATCTCACATGATATATTTGCAAATCCCCAAGCCTTCATTCAACAAAATTTTCCTTCCACATCACACTCACTTTCCTCCACTTTTCCATCACCTCCACATATGCCTTCTCCACAAGGAAATTTACCTCTTTCTTCTTCTCCTGATGCATCAAATAAGATGGTGGCAGTAGCAATGAGGAACAAGAAAATGATAGTGGAGATGAAGAAATCAAGAGGTCAGAGACAGAGTTTAATGAGGAACAAAGGGGTGAAAATAGCAATGATGAACAAGAAGATGATGGTGGGAATGATGAAAACAATGGGGTAGATATGGAGTTTAATGAGTAAAAGCAGGAGGATGATGATGACAAGGAGGAGGGAGATGAACATGGCAGTCATGAAGACAAAAAAAGTGAGCACTTGGAGGAAGACAGTGATGGTAATGATACCAATGAATCACTCCCAAGTACAGAAAAAGGTGTTTCTGATGAGCAAGATGAAGGCCAAGAAGATAGTGAAGACAATGATGAGGGTGACAGTCAACAATAAAGTGAACATGACAGCCAAGAGAAAAATGTGCATAAGCATGACAATGAGACTAGTCATAGTGAAAACAATGACAATATGTATGAAGATGATCAACATGAAGAAACAGAGGGAGATGTTGAGGAAATAGAAGATCAAGAAGAGGAAAACAATGAGGTATAAGAAGAATTTGATGAAGGGGACAATGAAAAAGAAAATGAAACTAATAGGACAGTCAGTGATGAGCAAGACATCCAAATAAATAGTCATGATAGTCATGACAGCTGTCATGACTGTCATGACACAAATATTCCTCCTAATGATGATGGAAGTGAAGATAGCCCAGAGGATCATGAAGAAAAAGACCTTTATGATGGAAAAAACCAAATCGAGGCAAGTACAAAAGATGATGATCAATTTGAAGGACAATGTGGAAGTATAGAAGGCAGTGAGGAAAATGAAGATGATAATGATGCTGAAGGTCAGGATAGCAGTGATCAAACAAATCATGAGGTGATTGGTGGGGGCCACAGTAAAGATAAGGGAGCTAATGACAACACCAAGGGTCACAACCAGGATAAGGACACTACCAAATCCATCATCACTCCTCTCACATGCACATACCACAGAGGGAAGAGAGATGTGTTTGCTACCTCAAAAAGGCAAAGGGCCATCTCTTCTTCAGCTATCAAACTATTGGAAAAGGGCAAGGAAAATATGGAAAGGGTTGAGCAGCAGGTAAAGGTGAGGAGAAGTAAGAGAATCAAGAAAATTACTCAAGAGCATCAATTCATTGATCTAGACAGTGACAATGAGGACAAGGAGATGACCACCAGATTGCTACTCTTAACCAAAGATGCACAGCTTAAGGAGTGGGAAAGATATTTTGAGATGGCACAAGGTGTCATTAAGTATTACAAAGATGAGCACAAGCACTTCAAGAAGGTGAAAAGGGTCCTTTCTCTCCAGAAGAAAATGACCAAGCATTATGCAAAGAAACATAAGTTGGTTTGTGCCAAACTGAAGGAGGCCCTCATGGAGATAAAAAACCTAAAAGAGGAAAAAAAGCATGAGAGCCTTGGATTTTTGGCTGAGGCTTCTCAACAAGTTTCCAGGACCTCTTGAGGGACCTCTCCACAAATTTTGGGCCAAATTAAACAAAATTTTGTATTTTTGAAATTTTGAGGCCTCTGTGCGCAGCACCCCTGGCGCCACACCTAAATTTGGTGCATCCTCAGCTTGAAAATTTGAAATTTTTGGATTCCTCTCACCATCAACAGTCTTCTCACAAAATTTCAGATCATTTGGAGCAGTTTTTACCCCCCAAAAGGTCAAAAAACACCAAAATTTTGACCATTCTGCCTCATTTTCAGGCAAGGTGTTGTGCACAGAGTAGTGTTGGGAGAATGGGTTTTTGGATAGGAAAATGGCACTCATTCATAAAAAATAAAGTATTTTTTGAAATTATACTCATCAGGATTTCCAATGAGCCATCACGGAGCCAAATCCGGCACCGGCAAGGGGTCCAAAACTTAGTCACAAAAGACCCTATTTTCTGCTAAAGTGGCGTTGCGCACAGAGACTGTCTAAGTGTGTTTTGGACCAAAAGTCAACAAAACACACTAATTTATTGGAAAATGATATTTTTGAGTTTTTTAAGGCAAAACACTCTAGAATTAGGTGCAAATAGTTATTTGGGCATTTATTTCTTAGGATATTATGTGCCTTGGGCCTTGCATGGTCTCTTGGCCATAAATGACATTTATGGTTGATTTGACATTTTCCTACCATATTTAGGGTTTTATTCCTCCTTTGATCCATAAATAGAGGATGAGGGCCTCATATATTTTGTTGGCATTTGATGAGATTTGAGAGCAATACATGGTTTATATGAGCTTGGAGAAGAACTTGGTGTTGTGAAGTTGATGAATGGCTTGTTTGGCTTGATGATGGAAAGGCTTGTTTGCAGGATTCCTTAGCTTGGTGAATGGTGATGTCTTCTTAAATTATTTATGTTTTCTAGTTATAATTATCTTTCACTCCTCTTAGTTGCTATAAATCATAAAAGTATAGGTTGAGACATGCTCTTTGAGGCACCTCAGTCCTCCTGTTTATTATAGCCTTAATGTTTTCCTCAGCTGGTTGTGTTTGAAGAATTCTTAGCTGCTCTTCAAGCCTCCTTATGCTTGCTAGTTTCATTTATGGATTAATATGCTGGTTAAAAAATATGGTTCATGGTATTCCCTGCTTATTTGAGACTGTCTAAAACTCTGTCTTGGAAGCTTTCTTTGGAGTATTTTTTAATAGGTTAAGCCAAAAAGGTCTCGTTTGATCTTGCCCTTTGTCCATGCCTACCAACTTGTTTCATAGTTCTTTATAGCTTTATTTATGATGTTTAGGATTTCCCTCTTCATAGATTGAGTTATTGTGCTATCTTGTATGTTTTCCCAAAATTTGGAGGTGAATTTACTAAAGTTAGAAGCTCTTATGCTCTCTATGTTTCACTAACATGTTCATCTTAGATATTTATTGGTTTAAAATATTATCATAGGGTAAATGGTTTGCCCTAGCTCTTGCTTAATATCTTGTGCTAATAATATTTAATACTTCCTTGTTTATAGGTATTTGAAAAAGGATTCTTGATTTCCCTTTTCCCTACCTTATTTACAAACTTAGTGTCCATCCCACTTCACTCATAAACTTAAAGGATCCATTAAGCTTGCTAGATTGGCCTTGCACTACACTTTCATTCATTATTGAGACACCCTTTATTTTCATTGACTCCACAGCCCAATGGATTTGACAGACTCTCACTCCACCTATCCAACTTGACCATCTTACCCAACCAAACAATCAACAAAACCCTACACTTAACAACTAGCCTAAAATAAAAACCCTAAGAGAAAAAAGAACACATCCTTTGCACCCAATAGAGAGAGCCCTCTCTGAGTCCAGGAAGGTTAGGTCCTAGGACTCCAAAGACTTGTTCCATGTTACCCTGTCACTTGGTCTACCAATCTACCAAATCACGGGACACTAACATCAAGAAACCTTGCCACTGAAATTAATGATTGTTGACTCCATAAGCCCAATGGTTGCAAGCATGCATTCTTTCAACCTACATACACAAAAAATCAAGTTACTTTCCAAATAGAGTTAGCCATCTAGTCCTATCATTATCTAATATCATAAAACCCTTTGAGAGAGCCCTCTCAGACTGAAGAGGCCAAGATTCAGCCAAAAGTTGGTTTGAAAGAGTTACTCCAAGTTGACCATTGAAGCAACCAAACAGGACTCTGTTAGCCACCTATATTTTTCATTTATATTAGCTGGTGGCTAAATATTCTTTGCAGATTTCAAGAAACAAATTCAGGCCTGAATTTTTTGATGCTTGAAGTCTGTTGGTAAAATCATAAACTGCTGGTTAGATCTTCATACATTTCTGTCTCCCGGCCTCTGATATTCCATAAAAATCCAAATCAAATATTGCTGCATCCTCCTCCTTTTTCCCCTCCCCTGCTTCCATCTTACCTTCATTTCTTCAGTTTCCTTTCATCCCTAAAACCCCACTAAACCATATGTTATTCCTTATCCCCTCATTAATCTCATTTCCTAATGTTAAAAACCCACTTTTTTAGCTTATCGGAACCTTTTTCCTTTTTCAAAAACCATTGAAAATCATGTAAAATACGCCTATTTTCTATGCGCTGGTTTTCAACCCCTCAGGCTAAGCCCCTTGCCGTCTCTCCCTCCACATGCCCGAGCGCCACGACCGACCGCTCAAGTCCAGAGGCGCTAAACCAAAGCGTGGTCCCCACTCCGCCCTTTCTCCTTTGAAACCTTCAAAAAACCCATCTTTTATAAGGTTGGGTGTGAAATATGAAGCCACGTATTTTATCGCCCCGAGCCTTCCTAGCCATCGATCTGCTCCCCAGATCCGACGGAGTGGAGTACCTCACACCTGGTGGACCCCCTTCCCCCTGCACTCGTTTCCAAAAACCATGGTATGTATCCCGCACCACCTTTCGTCGAATGGCAGTTTTATCCCGTCGACCAGCGATTCCACACGCTGGCCGACGCGTGTCCTCCACCTCATTTCTAAAACCGCCATCCTTCCACTTCGCCCGCGCGTTATCTATCGTCCCATCACCCCGCAGCGGGATTCGTCTCTACCATCGGATCTGGGCCTTCCCATCCGACGGTTGCTAATCGCCTTTTCTGCTCGGCTTTTAACGGATTTCCCCGCCTGTTGAATTTTCCCCCGGCACGTCCAAAAGTCGATCTCCGCCGTCGATCTACATAGATCGACGGTTCTCATTCGTCCTCCCTATTCCACAGTACAAAATCCCCTTTTCTCCGCTGACTTTTCAAAGCGCCCCCGACCATTGATCACAGTATGATCAACGGCTCCGATTGCTCCATTTTCCGCATGCCCTCCGATGCAGATTGTCCATATAACGCAGGATTTTCTCATTTTTATTGTATTTTGCAGGTTTTAAGGTTCTTTCGTCGTGTTTTAATGAAAATCTGAAGAATGGGGGTGACGAATCCCGTCCTTCTGATTAATCCAGAGAATCGACCGCAGGGTGAAGAATAATGATATCAACAAGGTTTCATGAGCCTTGGTTGCTACGCGTCCCTGTACAGCCTGAAGAATGCCGTCAACATCAACGCAGAGAAGAGTATCCGATTTTGAAGACAGAATGAACCAGAGCAGCAGTTTTATGGATAGATTGGCGGGGATTATGGCTAAGACGATTATCAAAATCCTAATCCCCGGCTCAGAACACATATTAAAGCAAAACCTAAAAGTGTTCATCAGACGTTGCCTCCACCGCCATACTTTGAGGCAAATTGATTCCTCAACCACCGCAGTGCCACCTATCGCCTCAGAATTCTCAATCAGAGGATGAATTTATTGAACAAGATCAGATATTATGCCTTGGAACAACCAAAGAAGTTATTTCTGCACCAGATTTAATGACAAAATGTTTGCAGAAGTAACCCTAATAGTACGCAGAGCCTCAAATGTCAACAAAAGCTCCTTCCGAGCTTACTTCATAAGTATAAACGCATTAATGCAGTGGAACACTTGTATAAATTCTTCATTGAGCCTCTTAGGCCAGGAAGACATTAATTCTGCATTAATTGTATTTGAGATCTTTTTATTAGATCTCACCTCCTCATCCTTCTATAAATACTCCAGAAGAAGACGAGTGAGGGGTTGGATTAGTTGGTTGTCAATGTAATTGCTGAAGTGTTGTAGCTGTTTCTGAGTGGAAAACTCTTGACTGTAAATAGTGGTTTCATAGGCTCTTGGAGCTCTGCTTGTAACATATAGGTTAGGTTGTGAAGAGAGATGGATTAAAACATTGGATTTGAAGATTGTAACCGGTTTGAAGCAATCAATACAAGCTGATTTATGGGATCCTGGTCTATGCTGATGGTGATGTTATTCTCACTGTAACTTGTCATTTTATTTATGTTTTCAATTTGTTTCATTTTCCACTATAAAGAACAGTTTAAACAGTGTTAGAGTTTGCTGTATACCAGTGACCTTCTTTGGCTGAAAAATCTTTATCCCAATGTTTTCTTCTTATTGTGTTATTTAGAAATGATTTAATTCGGTCTAAGCACAGAGATGCTGGCGTTCCCTCATCTTTTCGTCACTGCTGAATGTTATTTTTAAATGTTACTTTCATATATGTTGTGTGAGGAATGAATTGAGGAAATCAAAGGTTAGCCCTGAGTCCCTTTCTTGTTTGCTCAACTATTTGTCTGTTTCCCTTAGGATGTGTCAAAAGGTGACTAGTTTCAAAGTACTTATCAGATCTTAGGCCATTCTTTGTTATCTTGGTGATTGTCTTGGAAGTAACTAAGTAAAGAAGAACTAGGAGAGGATTAGGGTGAGTCCCAGCCCACTAGCTTCTGCTCCAAAGGTTGCCTCCAAGTTTCCCTTTGTTTTTAATCTGTGTTCTATCAGAAGTGTATCAAAGGCTGACTAGTTTCAAAGTACTTACCAGATCCTAGTTTGCTTCTATGTTTTTCTTAAGTGCCTGGTCAAAGGCTGGCTAGTTTCAAAGTACTTACCAGATCCTGGGCTGCTCTTTGTTCTGCATCTGTCATTTCCCTTTCTTATTGTATCACCCCATTCCATAAATCAAACTTTAAAGAGATCCTTAGGCATAGATGACTTGCCCCATAGATTACTCTTGAACCTGAATGTTTCAATTAAATTCTCTTATGAATCCATAGCCCAATGGATTGAAAACTTGCCATCATCTCTCCTTATAATCAAATTTTACTTTGTTTTCTTGCAACTTCTCACCTTTGAACCTATTTGCATATAGATCTTTCTGCCTCAGACAACAACTATGTTCAACCATCCGAGAAAACCAAACAAAACCCTTGGCCTTCATAACTAGCCTAATATCATCACCCCAAACTTCAAAGACAATATCCATCTTTTTACATATTGGAGAGATCCCTCTCCAGATTCAGGAGGGCTAGATCCTAGAATCCCAAAGTTGGTTGAAATGATGTTAACTCTGTGATCGGACTTTGCCAATCTTGCTTGTTACAGAGACCTAACATTTTTGGCGACTCCCCTGGGGACCCTTACCCAGAATCCTCATAACATCTTGTGAGTCAAAAGCAGCCTTTTCAAGCACTACCAAGAAAATGGTAATTAAGATGAGGCTCAATTGAATCAGTGACAAACTAGGTCAGCCCTAGGATTTCTTTTGAGTTGTTATCTAACCTTGGAAAATCAGCTAGCTTAGCCATAAGGATAGGCTGTCTTTGTTTCATAACCGTAGCTAAGTTTTGAGGCAGAGTTAGGATATTCTTCTGAACCACAAATAAAAGCAATTCAGAAAATACCAAAAACATTTCAGATTGGTAGTAAAACACTAGTTTTGATATCTTGTATACGTCTTTAATGTGTTTTACCTTATACTCTTAGACAGAGTCTGGAAAGGGCCAGGTAGCCTCCGGGTCTCATCCTCTTTTGGGGGTGACATATCTAGTGAATGCCCTCCCAGTCAATCTCTGGTTAGAGTTTGTTGTGTTTTGAGATGTCCTTGAAAGGAATGTTTCACAAACACTGTGGTGGACAGTGTACTCCTTTGAAAACACTCTGAACTTTCCACCTGGCGACTCCACAATCCCGAACAGACCTTAAGACTCCACTGGGAAGAACCCTTATCATTATAAAATCATTCAAACTCAGTTAGAGGACTGTGGGATTTAAAAATTGTAAAAAAAACAGATTGGTTAACCTCCTAAAGATTGTCATATCTGGTTGAACTTTTCCTGTTTAGTTGGGTCTAAACATATAAACATTGTGGCTCCTAAAAAGATTCACACTAGAGCCCATCCTGACCCGGATCCTCCTGAAATAGTTGATAACCCAGAAAGAATTCCTAGGAAGTCTCCTAAGATACAATTTTCAACTATTTTCAGACCACCCCTAAGAGCTAATTCAGTCCCTGAAAACCTTTCAGCTCTTCATGAATCACAAATTGACTTATTGAACCCATTCAGAACTAGGTCATTTGGTGATTTAGATCAGTTAGATTCTGAGCCCTCACTTTCATCTCCCGAAACAAGTGAAACCCTTGGAAATAGAGAATCAACACCTCCTGATTTACATTTCTTACATAATCTAGGTGTCTCTCATCTGAGATCAACTCAAAAATCTACTGTTGTTCCATCCACTTCTGTTCACCCTTCATCCACTGTTCAAACCACTCCACTTCAACCCACCCCTCCTCTTGTAAATCCGCCCCCACCACATATCATGGCAGCATGGTATGCTCCCTTAGTCCTTCCTGTACCATTAGTCAATCTTCCACAGGACTATCAGTCCAAAATTCCATTATATGATGCTAGCAATACTATAACAGCGTCTCAACATGTGGACAAGATGAATGACTACTTTGACAGAAATGAAATTGATAATGAATCTGTCAAAATCAGAGGGTTTGCTCAAAGTTTGGGGGGAGAAGTGAGAAAATGGTTTAAAGGTTTAAACCCCCATAGTATTAACGACCTCCAAGCCTTCCATCAAACATTCTTAAACAAATGGGAAGTAAGGAAGAACCCTCTCCAAGTCCTTGCCGACTATAAAAATCTCTATAGGAACCCTGGGGAAAGTGTACAAGCTTATTGTACCAGATTTAACAGTGTGTATAATGCACTTTCTCCTGAACTAAAACCTCCTCAGGGATCAGCTTTGAATAAATTTCCTGAAGGGTTTGATCCGGACATGACATATTCACTCAGAGAAAGAGTCTTTGCAACCCTCGAAGATATGCAACGAGGTGCTCTTTCTGTGGAGGTTAACCTCATGGAGAAGAGAGCAAGGATGAAAGCTGAAAAGAGAGTATCTTTTAGAGAGGAATCCACCCCTTCTACTTCAAGCTCAAAGATGGAAAGAATGATGGAAGAAATGATGAATAAAATGAGCATTCTAGAGAGAGCGCAAGCAAGTTTAAATCAGAACGCTCCTCAAAATAGAAACCAAAACCAGAATCAGAATGTTAGAAGAAATCAGCCTCCAAACAGACCCAGGGAAGATGATCAGCAGATCATTCCTCCCTTTCATCAAAACTTTTTTAAGTGAGGTTGAACAAACAGATGAAACAACAGAGGATAATGATATAAACTTATTTGGGGCAGATGATGATGACTTTGAGGTTCATTATGATAAAAAACAAGGTCTTTATACACCTTACGATGACAGAAGAGATGATAATGAGAATTAATATCAAAACATGGAAAACGCTGTCATACAGCCTTCAAGGGAATATGAACTCAAAAGTAGATCTAATCAACAAACCCCCAACAAGGAAACCTCTGGCAAACCTTCTCAAAACAGCACTGCAACCAAGTCTAAAACAATCAAACAAAAATACACAACAGTGGCTGATAATTCTGGTAGTGGTAAAGAGAAAGACACTCAAAATATTGAAAAACAGAGTGCAAACGTTAGTAGTACTAGCAACTCGGTTAGTACTCCTGGTAAAACAACTGTTCCAACTGTAGATAAATCAAATCAGCAAGCTGTTATTGCTGATAAAGCGGCAACAAACAAGGATGAAATCAATGTTTTAAAGAATCAAAACCTTTTTAGCCTAGAACAGGAAATCTCAAAGATCAAAATTTATGTTCCTTTGACTGAGTTAGCTGCCCAACATGTATATAGGTCCAAAATTTTGAAAGCTTTGAACTTAGAAGATAATGAAGATTCACTCAATCTTAATGATGACCAACCAGAGCTTATTTTTGGTCTAAAGATTGAAGGAAAGTTCCAAGAGGGTTCTGTCCCTCCCTTTTATGTAAGCTTAAACGTTCATGACAAAATTCTGCACAATGCTATGCATGACTCAGGCGCTTCCCATAATTTAATGCCAAAAGCTGTAATGGAAAGCCTGGGTCTTGAAATTACCAGACCTTACAAAGACTTGTACTCCTTTGACTCAAGAAAAGTTAAATGTTTAGGATTGATAAAAGATCTCTGTGTTAACTTAGCCCAGATCCCAGCCAAATGTTTAGTCATGGATGTTGTTGTGGCTGATGTACCCCCGAAGTATGGAATGCTTTTATCAAGGTCTTGGGGTGCTAAGTTACAAGGGACCATGAAAATGGACATGACCTATGCGACTATCCCTGTTTTTAATCAAACTAGAAGACTTTACAGGGAATCTCACATGCAGTACACAGTGACAAGTCAAGATCGGCCTCAAAACTCCCCTCTCTATGCCATAAATACGAGCCTTGATTCTTTTATTATGTTCAATGATGAAACACTTATAGGACACATCATTTCAACAGAATCAATGGCTGAAACGAAGGGAGAGGAAAACAACATTGAAATGCCGGAACAGTCTATTGTGTCTGAAGATCCTAGCAAACTAAACACAGATCTATAACTGCAAGTTATCAATCCTTTGAACTTAAAACTTGATAGTCAGCAGGACAACCCTCAACCCGATGAAAAACTTGAGGAATCAAGAGATACACAGCCCGTCCACCAAACTGAAAATGCTCCTCTCTGGACTATGTATTTTGATGGGTCATGCACCAAAACAAATGCTGGTGCAGGTGTCTGGATCACTAACACTGAAAATAATCATATAGAATGTATCTCATGCAAATTAAACTTTCAGTGTTCCAACAACATAGCAGAATATGAATCCCTTCTCCTAGGCTTGCATCTCTTGAAAAAGTTAGGTGCCAAGAGAATCAATGTATATGGGGATTCTGAATTAATCATTAGGCAAGTTAAAGGGGAGTATAATGCTAATCACCCCAGACTTAGGGCCTACAGGAATGATGTCATTGATCTTTTGAAAACATTTGAGGAGTCCATATTGTCTTTTGTCCCAAGAAAAAGAAACATTGCAGCCCACAATTTAGCCTTTGCTGCTAGAACCTGCCCAATGTTGTATGATGACACCTCTCAGATAAAATTCAGACCAGCTATCCCGGATAACAAGAAATATTGGCAGGTATTCGATGGAGATAAACAAATAGAAGACTTCATGCAATTCAGAAATGAGTTTGAACTCCATAGTTCAGATTCAGACTATGATACAGACTGCAGTGAAGAAAATTTTCTTGATGAAGAAGAACCGTCTCCACAACTGGTAGATATAAACCTTCAGACTATCAAACTCGGAAACCAAACAGAATCGAATGCAAGATCTGAAACAGAGGAATTGGAAACCCTGCATTCTAAGGATGATAGTTTGCCCAAAGGTTTGGCCCCTCTAGAAGAACTGTTTGATTTTGATGATGTGGCCAACAAACCGAAACTGGAACCTGTAGAAACCGAAGTGGAGGAATGTAATATAGGCAGTGAGGAAAAACTGAGATTAATCAAACTGTCTAAGACTTTACCAGCTCACATTAAACTCAAATACTTAGAGCTGTTTAAAGAATTTTCTGATGTTTTTGCATGGAGTTACGAAGATCTTAAATCCTATGACACTGAAATAATACAGCACAAAATCCCTCTTAAAGAGAACCAAAAACCATTCAAACAAAAACTGCGCAGAATCAACCCTGTCCAGTTGCCATTGGTTAAGAAGGAAATTATGAAGATGCATGATGCTGGTATTATTGTCCCTATTAGATATTCTGAATGGGTATCTAATCTGGTGTCAGTTAGGAAAAATACTGGAGAAATCAAGCTTTGTATAGACTTCAGGAATTTAAACAAAGCTTCATTAAAGGACAACTACCCTTTACCCAAGATGGATCATATTCTGCAAAGAGTGGTAGGGTCTAAAAGAATTTCTTTGCTGGATGGCTATTCAAGGTATAACCAAGTCCTAGTCCACCCTGATGATCAATTAAAGACAGCTTTTACTACACCTTGGGGCACTTTCATGTATGTGAAAATGCCTTTTGGTTTAATGAATGCTGGAGCAACCTTTCAGAGAGCCATGGACATAGCATTCTCGGAAGAATTGGGCTTCTTCATCATTATCTATCTTGATGATGTAAATGTGTTTTCAAAAACAGATGAAGAACATTTAGAACATTTGAGGAAATTTTTTGAGAAGTGCAGAAGGTTTGGAATATCTTTGAACCCTAAGAAGACCTTATTTGGTCTCCAAGAAGGTAAACTTCTTGGACAAATCATTTCAGAAGAGGGCATAAAGATAGATCCCATGAGGATTGAGGCTATATTGCAAATCTCTCATCCTCGAAACATCAAAGAGTTGCAGTCTTTCATTGGAAAGATTAACTTTTTGAGAAGGTTCATTCCCAACTTGGCTGAGCTCCTTAGGAATATCACAAACATGTTGAAAAAGGAGCAAGGGGTAAAATGGACCTCGGAAGCAAAGACATCCTTTGAGCTGGTGAAACAAGCGTTAACCAAAACACCGGTTCTCATAAGTCCTGATTTTTCAAAATATTTTTATATCTTCTCATTTGCATCAGAACATACTATAGCTGCTGTCCTTTTACAGAAAAATCCACAAGGACAAGAGCAGCCCATTGCATTCTTTAGCAAGGCATTGAGGGATGCCCCTTTGAGGTATAACATTATGGAAAAACAGGCTTTTGCTTTGGTAAAGGCTTTGAAAGACTTCAGAGTATACATCCTTCACTCACACATCATTTCCTTTGTCCCAAATTCGGTTGTAAAAGACATTCTAACCCAGGATCCAGATGGTAAGAGAGGTAAGTGGATTGCTGTTATTCTTGAATATGATTTAGAGATTAAACCCACTAAGCTCATCAAAGGTCAAGGTCTAGCTAGGTTAATGGCCGAATCAAATTGTGAAGTTCTTGATATTAATATGATTAATGCTTTGGATGACCAAGAAGAATTCTCAACTCCCATTGTTGAAGATCATTTTGCGAATTCTCCTTGGTATACTGATATTGTTTATGTTTTGCTTAATCTAAATACACCTCCTGGTTTATCCAAAACAAAGGCAAGATTCCTAAAGTTAAAAGCTGTAAACTATTGCATTATTGATAAATGTCTTTATTGGAAAAATACTAGTGGTATATTGCTTAAATGTTTGCCTGAGTTTGATGCAGAAAAGATTAAGCAGGAATTCCATGAAGGAGAGTGTGGAGGCCATTTGTACTGGAAGTCAACAGCCAACAAAATTTTGAGGGCTGGTTTCTATTGGCCTACTCTTTTTCCTGATGTACACAAGCTGACAACTACTTTCCATAAATGCCAGTTGTTCAAGGGCAAGAGAAAATTACTACCCCTTCCTCTGCATCCAATTACTGTTGAAGCCCCTTTTCAACAGTGGGGACTTGAATTCATAGGAGAAATCCACCCACCATCCTCTGCCCAGCACAGGTGGATTCTTACCGCCACAGACTATTTCACTAAGTGGATAGAAGCCATTCCTTGTAGACAGGCCAATGATTCGGTTATCATAAAATTCATAGAAACCAATATCCTTTCCAGATTTGGCTGCCCTACCAAGATCATTACTGACAATGCAGCAGCATTTGGGTCAAAGAAAATGGTGGAATTCTGTCGTAAATACCAGATAACATTGGGGCACTCCACAGCCTATTACCCTCAAGGTAATGGACTCGCAGAGTCTTCCAACAAAGGCTTAGTGAACATAATAAAAAAACTGTTGGAAGACAATAAGAAGTCTTGGCACACAAAGCTGATCCATGCACTGTGGGCTGACATATTAACGTTGAAGAAATCCATTGGCATGTCACCCTTCCAGCTTGTGTATGGTACAGATGCAATTTTTCCTAACAGCCTTGGTGTACCAATTATGAAGTTAATTCAAGAGCTCCAGACTGAAGAAGATGACATAATCAGAAGAATAAATCAGACCATTCATCTTCAGCAAACCAGAGAGGAAGTGTACAAAAAAGCATTGCAGAAGCAAGATAATATCAAGAAAATATTTGACAGAAGAACAAAGGCCAGCAATTTCAAGATTGGGGACAAAGTTTTAAAGTGGGACTCAAAGAGGGAGGACAAGGGAAAGCATGGTAAATTTGACAATCTATGGCTTGGCCCTTACTCCATTCATTCAGTTGCTGGAAACAATGCATTCTTCTTACAAGAGCCGAATGGAGCAGAATTGTTTGGGGGTCCTGTCAATGGCAGGATGCTTAAGAATTACCTTTCTTAAATTATTTCATGTTTGAAGCCTTTTTACCTTTTTTCCACTGTAAATATTCCATCCACCATTGCATTTAAAGTTATGAAAAATCAAAAAATACAAAAAACAAAGAAAGAAAAGAGGGCAGAAATGAAAACAAGAAAGGCAAAGCCCCATGCCAAAAAAAAAGAAAAATAAATCTGAAAGTGTGCAAGCTTAAATGCCACTCCTTGAAACACACTTCTAATTGGTCAAACTGTTCAATCTTGACCAATTAGCTTTCAATTTTCTGCTGATAGGGTAGCAAATTTGATTTGCCAAACTGTTTAATCTTGGCTTATCAGTAGATAGATTAGGGTAGAAATTAAGGTTCAAATCAACTCAAAATCTGAACCAAAATTTCCAAAGAATGACTCAAATTATTTTATTTTTCGAGTCATAGGAGAGAAGACCTGGTTCTAATTCGCTCAAAATTTGAACCAGAAGAGAAGCAAAGATAGCTCACCAAAAAGGAAAAAACAGAGCTGTGAATATAAGAGAAGGCCATAATAGGAAATTTTCAGATCTTAAGCCTTCTGTTTTGATTTAAAATTTTCTGCAAATAATAATCTATGTGCAGCTTGTCTTTATGCCATAGATCATAGCAAGTCAAACAACTCAATCTTGACTTGACTATTTTTAAATTTCTGTTGTAGAATTTAGAGCATGAAAGTTTGTTGGACTGTTTAATCCCAACAGACAGTAGACTATGTAGAGAAACATCTGAACTCAACTGTTTAATCTGAGTTCAGGGAGAAATAAGGAGTATAAATAGATTAGATTTCCTGCTTTCAAAAGAATAAAATGTTGAGAATAGAGTTTGCCAATCCAAGTGCACTCTGATGAAGAAAAAATGTTAGATCAGTAGGATTGGGGTAGGTAGAAGTTGTATTGATGAAATTCATCTTTCTTTCATAAACTGATATTATTTTGTCAAAGGAAGAGCAAGAGCAAGCAATAGGTCAAGCACCAGTCAGCATCCCAGAGAAATCAAGTCTGAATTCTTGATGCCTTCAAGAAGGCACCATCCCCAAGTGGAGCCACTGTTAGCCACCTATATTTTTCAATTATATCAGCTGGTGGCTAAATATTCTTTGCAGATTTCAAGAAACAAATTCAGGCCTGAATTTGTTGATGCTTGAAGTCTGTTGGTAAAATCATAAACTGCTGGTTAGATCTTCATAAATTTCTGTCTCCCGGCCTCTGATATTCCATAAAAATCCAAATCAAATATTGCTGCATCCTCCTCCTTTTTCCCCTCCCCTTCTTCCATCTTACCTTCATTTCTTCAGTTTCCTTTCATCCCTAAAACCCCACTAAACCGTATGTTATTCCTTATCCCCTCATTAATCTCATCTCCTAATGTTAAAAACCCACTTTTTTAGCTTATCGGAACCTTTTTCCTTTTTCAAAAACCATTGAAAATCATGTAAAATACGCCTATTTTCTATGCGCTGGTTTTCAGCCCCTCAGGCTAAGCCCCTTACCGTCTCTCCCTCCACATGCCCGAGCGCCACGACCGACCGCTCAAGTCCAGAGGCGCTAAACCAAAGTGTGGTCCCCACTCCGCCCTTTCTCCTTTGAAACCTTCAAAAAACCCATCTTTTATAAGGTTGGGTGTGAAATATGAAGCCACGTATTTTATCGCCCCGAGCCTTCCTAGCCGTCGATCTGCTCCCTAGATCCGACGGAGCGGAGTACCTCACACCTGGTGGACCCCCTTCCCCCCGCGCTCGTTTCCAAAAACCATGGTATGTATCCCGCACCACCTTTCGTCGAATGGCAGTTTTATCCCGTCGACCAGCGATTCCACACGCTGGTCGACGCGTGTCCTCCACCTCATTTCTAAAACCGCCATCCTTCCACTTCGCCCGCGCGTTATCTATCGTCCCATCACCCCATAGCGGGATTCGTCTCTACCGTCGGATCTGGGCCTTCCCATCCGACGGTTGTGTCGATGCCTCGAAAATCGCTGCAACAACATTGGGGGATAACCACCAATTTTCCCCCGGCGCGTCCAAAAGTCGATCTCCGCCGTCGATCTCCGCGGATCGACGGTTCTCATTCATCCTCCCGATTCCACTGTACAAAATCCCTTTTTCTCCGCTGACTTTTCAAAGCGCCCCCGACTGTTGATCGCAGTACGATCAACGGCTCCGATTGCTCCATTTTCCGCACGCCCTCCGATGCAGATTGTCCATATAACGCAGGATTTTCTCATTTTTATTGTATTTTGCAGGTTTTAAGGTTCATTCGTCGTGTTTTAATGAAAACCTGGAGGATGAGGGTGACGACTCCCGTCCTTCCGATTAATCCAGAGAATCGACCGCAGGGTGAAGAACAATGATATCAACAAGGTTTCATGAGCCTTGGTTGCTACGCGTCCCTGTAAAGCCTGAAGAATGCCGTCAACATCAACGCAGAGAAGAGTATCGGATTTTGAAGACAGAATGAACCAGAGCAGCAGTTTTGTGGATAGATTGGCGGGGATTACGGCTAAGACGGTTATCAAAAGCCTAATCCCCGGCTTAGAACACAGATTAAAGCAAAACCTAAAAGTGTTCATCAGACGTATTGCCTCCACCGCCAAAATTTGAGGTGAATTGATTCCTCAACCACCACAGTGCCACCTATTGCCTCAAAATGCTCAGCCAGAGGATAAATTTATTGAACCAGATCAGATATTATGCCTCGGATCAACCAAAGAAGTTATTTCTGCACCAGATTTAATGACAAGATGTTTGCAGAGTAACCCTAACAGTACGCAGAGCCTCAAATGTCAACAAAAGCTCCTTCCGAGCTTACTTCATAAGTATAAGCGCATAAATGCAGTGGAACACCTGTATAAATTCTTCATCGAGCCTCCCAGGCCAGGAAGACATTAATTCTGCATTAATTGTATTTGAGATCTTTTTTAGATCTCACCTCCTCATCCTTCTATAAATACTCCAGAAGAAGATGAGTGAGGGGTTGGATTAGTTGGTTGTCAATGTAATTGCTGAAGTGTTGTAGTTGTTTCTGAGTGGAAAACTCTTGACTGTAAATAGTGGTTTCATAGGCTCTTGGAGCTCTGCTTGTAACAGATAGGTTAGATTGTGAAAAGAGATGGATTAAAACATTGGATTTGAAGATTGTAACCGGTTTGAAGCAATCAATACAAGCTGATTTATGGGATCCTGGTCTATGCTGATGGTGATGTTATTCTTACTGTAACTTGTCATTTTATTTCTGTTTTCAATTTGTTTCATTTCCACTGTAAAGAACAGTTTAAACAGTGTTAGGACCTACTGTATACCAGTAACCTTCTCTGGTTGAGAAATCTTTATTTCAATGTTTTCTTCTAATTGCGTTATTTAGAAATAATTTAATTCAGTCTAAGCACAGAGATGCTGGCGTTCCCTCATCTTTTCGTCACTGCTGGATGTTATTTTTAAATGTTACTTTCCATATATGTTGTGTAAGGAATGAATTGAGGAAATCAAAGGTTAGCCCTGAGTCCCTTTCTTGTTTGCTCAACTATTTGATTGTTTCCCTTAGGATGTGTCAAAAGCTGACTAGTTTCGAAGTACTTATCAGATCTTAGGCCATTCTGTGTTATCTTTGTGATTGTCTTGAAAGTAACTAAGTAAAGAAGAACTAGGAGAGGATCAGGGTGAGTCCCAACCCACTAGTTTCTGCTCCAAAGGTTGCCTTCAAGTTTCCCTTCGTTTTTAATCTGTGTTCTATTAGAAGTGTATCAAAGGCTGGATAGTTTCAAAGTACTTACCAGATCCTAGTTTGCTTCTATGTTTTTTCTTAAGTGCCTGGTCAAAGGCTGGCTAGTTTCAAAGTACTTACCAGATCCTGGGCTGCTCTTTGTTCTGCATCTGTTATTTCCCTTTCTTATTGTATCACCCCATTCCATAAATAAAACTTTAAAGAGATCCTTAGGCATAGATGACTTGCCCCATAGATTACTCTTGAACCTGAATGTTTCAATTAAATTCTCTTATGACTCCATAGCCCAATGGATTGAAAACTTGCCATCATCTTTCTTTATAATCAAAGCTTACTCTGTTTGCTTGCAACTTCTCACCTTTGAACCTATTTGCATATAGATCTTTCCGCCTCAGACAGCAACTATGTTCAACCATCCGAGAAAACCAAACAAAACCCTTGACCTTCATAACTAGCCTAATATCATCACCCCAAACTTCAAAGACAATATCCATATTTGTACATATTGGAGAGATCCCTCCGGATTCAGGGAGGGCTAGATCCTAGAATCCCAAAGTTGGTTGAAAATGTTAACTCCGTGATCGGACTTTCTGCTGTCATTGCTTGTTGCTGCAGACCTAATGATCTTAGCTTCCATGTCATGCATCTTAGATTCCATGCCAGCTTCCATGCCATCTATCTTAGCTTCCATGTCATTCTTCAAACCATCCATCTTATATTCCATGCCATTCTTCAAACCATCCATCTTAGTTTCCATGCCTTTCTTCAAAACTTCCATGTCATTTTTTTTGCTCTTTGCGAGAGCGAAATTTGTTGCACTTGCTCTTGTAATTTTGATATTTCATGTTGCCATTATTTGTCTTCATGAGTCATAGTAGAGCCTTCTAAAGGCTTAATGGGTGTTTAATTCTTTTTAGGGTCCATTTTAGAATCCAATACTGATATCTATTCTACAATATGCCGTTGGAATCAATTCAACTTGATTCTTCAAGAAAGACTTATGCAATTCGGGAAAAAAATACACACCTTTTACTTGCTTTTCAGGATCTCTATATTGAAATTAAATTCTCTCTATAATTGTGGATCCTTAATATCTGAAATTCGGCCTTGTAGTAGCCCTTTGAAGCTTCTTTCAAATTTAACAGGTCTAAGCGGATTTAGATTCTTCAAGGAAACGTTATGTCCAATCTCCCACAATGATCCAATTATGGACTGGTTCAGTAGAGCGAACTTGCACGACTTGCCACGTGTCATTGTTTCCTCCTTTGGCTCTGAAATTGATAGACAAGAAACTGCAATCTGTGTAATTGCGGTCACTTTTTACATCATTCCAATCCGATGCATAGAGAGAGAGTTATGAAGATTTTCCCACGATAACCTCTTTGAGATGAAATTTGGGACACTGAAAAAGACCTAACTTCCATAGATCATATCTCTGAAAATATTTCGAACCAAGCTCTAAAAATTTTTGAAGATGTTCCTCAGGATTTTGGCTTTGCTCTCTAAATATTTCCACTTCTGAATCTTCGTAGAAAAAAATTTATAGCTAAAATTTTGCGATGACCTGTTTAGGTTAAATTCAGGAGCCTACAAAAAGCCCTAACTTACACATATCATATCTCCGAAAATATTGCGAACCAAGCTCTGAAATTTTGCGACGATGTTCCTCAGGATTTCGGATTCACACTCTTAAAATTTCAGCTTCTTAAACTTCGTATAAAAATAGTTATAGTGAAAATTCCACGATGACCGGTTTGGAGTAGTGAAACCCTAGAATCCAAAGCTCTGATACCAAATGTTGTGAAAGCAACTCCAAAAGTAGAAAAAAAGAGATATCAATGCCTTACAAATAAGCCACTTCAAGGGGAAACCTCCAATACATTACATGAATGAACAATTCTGGGATGCTACAAATTACAAAACCTCCTTTCTATATATATATAGGAGTCCATGGGGCCACAATGTAATCTTAGTGGGGCCACAATGTAATCCTAGCCGACCTAACAATAATAATTTAAGGGCACAATAATAACAATATGGGGGTTACAAGGGTACAATAATAACAATAAGGGGGCTACACTAACAACAATAAGGGACTATACTAGTAATATAGGGACCTAACAACTTCTAGTTCCTTCATTTATTATATATTTGTTCCTTATGTTATTAGTTTATAATAGTGAGTAATGAGTAGCTTCTTTAGTATTTCCTGATAGAGTTCTATCTTCTTTACATACAATACAATAATATATTATTTAGCTTCCTAATAAAGTTCTATATTATATAGTGAGTGAGCTTATAATAGGATACATAGTATATTCCTTAGTGTTCGGAGTTAGCTAAGTAAGAAGGATTAAGTAGGAGAGTGCATAAGAGAAACCTACATGGTGTATTGGTTCTCCTTAAGCTATAGTGTATTTGTATCAATTTCTAAGGGATGGTCGGTTTTTTTATAAAAGTACGTCGTAATAAGCCTAGTTTAAGTGAAGTCAAAGGTCAAGATACTGCATACCTGGTTTAAGACCTATTGTTGATAGGTAAAGTGATGACTCACCATATATATATATATATATATATATATCTAATAGTATTCAAGTCTCTTATGGCTTCCTGTTTATTCTCTCCCCTTAATAAGCCCCTCTTTACATACCTTTGCTTCCCTTCCAGATCTAGTTGTCTGGGCTTGCTCTTGGTGCCACTCGACTCTGGGGGTTTTTAGGGGGGAATCCTCAATTGGTTAGCTTGTTGGATGAATGATGGTATTAGCTAGCCTGTGAATAGAATATGGTATAGGTGTAGTAAGTATCTTATGGTACGAGTGTATCCGAGGAGAGATCCCTAACCCACATAGTGTAGTGGGTTAGCGTCTCAAATCGGGTTGTCTTGTTTCTTGCTTCTGATCCAACCAATCTATCTAGCTAGTTTAACCAATCATCCATCTATCCAATAATAGGTCCATTCTCTAAAAACCATTCCACCCCCATTGTTTGTGTATAGCCCTAGCTTCATGGGTTGCTTCTATTGCTAGTAAGCTTGCCATATGCCAGTATAACTGATTCTATCGGTCTGTAGGCCATAAGCTTCCCTTCATAGATATAAGTATATAAGTATATAAGTATAGATTGGTTAGATCGGTTGACACTTCTTTTAGTGCTTGGGAAGGAGTGACATTAGTGTGATGTGATCGTTGATTAGTTAGTTAGACCATGAGCTGTTATGATACGAGATATGGTTGTTGGTTGTTTCTTTGGTAAGTTGGTAAGAAGTAGATGAAGAGGATATAGTTGATTCGTTGTTCAATATTGGTGGATTAGGAGGATTAGATACCATATCTGTTATAGTACAATGCACCCTTCATTGTTTTGATGGTTCGAGAGATAGTTAGGAATAGGTTAGTTCATTCGAGATACATTAGTGAGTTTGAGTAAGGGGATAAGTTAGTTATACCTTGGTTTGATATGGTTAGATGTTAGGTTGTTGTAGCTTGTTCATTAAAGGTTGATTCGATCTGTATTCCCTCTCGATACAAACAAACTGTTAATAAGACGATGCATGGTGATAAGTTATGGATAGTAGTTAGGAGTTAGATATTTTGACACTTGTGATAGACTAGTGAATTTGTTATAGTTTCTAGCTTGTTCGTGATAGGTAGCTTAGTGAAAGTTTTGTTGGAGTTTGATTGTTGCCTATCGAGGATAAATACACATATATTTTATTATACGATGCATGAGATACCTATAAGTGATCGAAGAACCGAAATTGATCATTTTTTGGTCCCAGCTCGGTTGGGAAACGCGTTTTCTCTTATTATATGATGCATATATCACACTTCGATAATAGGGGCATAGAAATCAGTGGGAGAACGGGCATATATTGGTGAAATGGTGCTGGTAGATAAACCCTTTTTTTCGACAGTTTAGCCCATGAGCTAGCCTGTGTGTGTCAACCTTGCCTGTGTAGTCAGTCAAGTAAGCCTTGCCTCGATGATCTGTGTATTTAGTCCTAGCTCCAGCTTTGTTTTGATATCCCTAATCCATATTCCATAGTTAGCATCCATTAGAGTGTTGACATATGTGTATCTTGCTTGTTTAGTGTGTATTTATCATTATTAGTGTTGATAGCGTGCTTAGCCAACCACTTCCTCTGCCCTCCCTTGCCTGCCACCTAGATAGTTGGGTTGTTGCTAATGGCTGGTTAAAGCTTTATGTATCTGCTTTATTAGCGCATCGAGCAGAGATCATTATATGGATTCTCTCGTGTAAAGTCCGCCACTACTAGAATTTTACCTCGTAGTTTTGACTTGACTTCGATTTTTGTCGGTGGAACTGGAGTTCGAGAAGTAGTTCCACATCCTGGTGCAAAAGGAAGGAGCAGGAGAAACAGAGGCTAAAGCAGTAGCCCTTTCACCCATTGATCTCATATGAGCAGAACCATTTCGAGATCAAGTTTGAATTGGTTACCCAGACAAAGTAGACCCCGTTCCTGGTTCATTTCCAGGCATAGATCCAATTCCTCTATTTTTGTTGCCCCGACTTTTGAACCTCTGCTACTGGCTCTTGAATAGGCTATAGTTCTATAACTTGGTTTCAAACTGTTACTGGGTCTGGATATTTATTATATGATTCATCCATCCCTATCTCTACTCCAGATACCCTCACTTCTACTGCTACCTTAGCTACCAGTAGTGCCTCTATCCTTGTCTTTGCGATTGGTGCCTATTATAGAGAAACTCGAACACCGAGGTCATAAGAACGATGACAAAGGTAATAATATCTACTAGCTAATGAATCTCTACCAGTATTAGACTATGACTCGCGAGCATAAGAATATTCATCTCGATTATGAACTATTCCAACTACCTCTGTCTATGTTATTGCTTGCTCCTATGCCTTAGCTTCTTCCACGGCTACTGGCTCTAGAACAACTTCATCCTCAACCGGTGCCATTGGTGCTACTACTAAATTGGTTAGTGTTGCTTCAACGGCTGCTTCTTCAACAGCTCAATCTACAACCCTTGCTTCTCCTGCAATTTTCTCTGTTCCCTCTGCTACTATTGGACAAACTGATGTTGCTGATGTTGCTAATAGCGGTGGTGTAATATCCCAAAATGGGAATCACACAGCAAGCCTGCTGAAATAACGCACTCCTCAGAATTTAGTGCACTGAAATGAGTTTTCAGCTCCTTGATCCCTTAGATTAGCTCATCTAAGATCTAAATCCAAAAGGAGAGAAAAAAAAAATCAAACTAGGTGGGTTAAACAGATCTCCCACAACCTAGTCTAGCTGAAAAACGCCCAAAGAGAGGGGCTGCAACTATATGCACAATACTACTTCAGAAATAATGTAGTTCCTTTGAATATAAGCATTAGATCAATATGGTGACTCAATAATCACATGTACATCAGTAAATTAGATCTATAGTGAAGCTTATACAGTGTACAAAAGAAAAATAGAAGATTTACATGAAGAATCCCTCAAGATTGAGGTGCTGCAACAACAAAATGAGACTACAAAGCCTGACAGCGTTATTTTATTGATGCTACATCTGATATATATTACACTTTAGATCTGGAGCAGATCTGTATACAAAAAGATAGATCCAATACATATCTATATACTATATGGGCTCCTTAATGAATTCCCCTTGGGGATCTGAGCAAATCATGAGCAGCAGTGAGTAGATCTGAGATCTAAGCTGCAATCCTACAGTAGTATTCAAAAATTCTGCAGTAAATAGAACCATATACAAATCAGATCTGAAGGAAACATGGAATGGATGTCCAATCCATTGATCACCACAATGCAAGGAAAGCTCTTTAATACCAGAGATCACTCCTCAAAAACGTTGCTCAAACACCCTGCAACTTTCCTCTTGCAAATAACGCAGTTATGGAAGGGAAACTGCACTGTTAGCTTTAGTAATGATTAGGCCTAATGCCTTGATCTAAAAATGCAGCCTCAATCATCTAATACACTCTTCCAGGAGGATAAAATACTCACTCACTTAGAAGAGGCACTAGATTTTCCTAGATCTGAATGGATCTAGCCTCCACTACTGCAGCTTACAAAAAAAATCAAACCCTCAACAGGATCTGAATTGTGGTTGGAAGATGAAGCTTGGCCCAAAGCCTGATAGTGGATAAGATAGAACAAGTCTCCTCCAAGAGATGCTCAAGGAAGGAGGTGGGATTCCCGACTAGGAACACCCAAGTGCTAAACAGCACTATTCTTAGCTAAACAGCCAAAGAATAAGGAATTTCTTAACAGACAGCACCTTTAGAAATATCAAAAATCAACCCCCTCCTTGGTGTCCTCCTCCTCCTTTTATAATATGGAAATCTTGTCAAACCCTAAACCACCTTGATGATTTAGCTTCATTCACATGAGTGGCCTCCAACATGAACTGCGTTGTGCCTTTAGGAGATACATTGCATGTAGACAGTGTTGTGGATTTGGTCCTGTTGACCCAGTCAATTGCCCCAGCCTCTTTCACACTTAAGTGTGTTTTATAAAATGGCCCAGATTTAGCCTTGTTTACATTGGGCATTGATTTATTTGATGTGATTAGGAATTTTACATGTCCTCCTTCACATTTTATTCATCAACATGAAAATCAAAATAATACAAAGAAAAATTGAATATTCCCATTAGCTTGGGCTAAGTGGGAATATTACAGGTGGATCTTCTTATGCTTTCCCGTCTCTACTGCTTATGTATATGGAACTAGGAGAAGGGAAGCTGCGACAGGTAAATTTATTGGTTCAAGGTCAACAACTTAACCTGCTTTATATATAGCCTCTGTCCCAACCTTGGCCTCTACATAAGAGAGAGCGTGTAACCCCTTTATCTCATTCTGATTCATGTTCTTCCAACCTGTTTAGAAAGGTGCGAAGCCACTTGTCCACATCAGGTAAGGAAAGATATATAATTGCATGATTGGCTTCGCTTTCCTTACCTGCATGTCTACATGATCAGTAAGGCCAATGGTGGGGCTTCGCCTTCCTATACCAACAACTACCTCAGGTGTGAGTGCGAGGTATAATTACTGTTGTCCTCTCCTTATTGTATCCTTGCCGGGAGTAGTGCATTAGGTGAGGAAAAAAGTGACCAAAGGGAGAGGAGGTTACCTAATATAGATGGATATATCCAGGAAAGTCTAGGAAGGTCCTTTCATAGCCCATACTATACGAATGAAGAATTTCACTAACTCATACGCCTATAACTAAAGTATGAAATGAAATGAGTGGGCTAAAGTGGGAACATAAGGAGCTATCTGTATTAAGACCACACTAACTAAGCTTTAACGTCTCGTATCGTATCATTTCGGTAACTATAGATAGATTCTATACTTATGCTAAAGCTAATTCTATATAGAATTACCGGGTAAAATAATGAAACCAAGCCTTTCACCATCCATCCATAAAGAGAGAGAGTTATATGGACCAATGTCGGACGGCATGCATATATTTATTCCTCGATTGAGTTCATTAAGGACCATGAGGGAAATTAGAGAGGTCTCTAAGGTGAGTTAAGGGCCCCCCAAACAAGGAAATAAGGTGTAGTTGTTTGACACAGGCAGAAGGCATAACGTATTTAAATATGCACAGGTCAAGTGGGTTATTATATCCTAGGCTTTGATACGGAGTGAGTGAGGCATAACGTATTTGAAGATGCACAGGTAAGTAAGTCATATTCTATCAAGTTCATTATTTGGCATTAGATATGTTTGTTCGCCGTCTAAAACTTCTGTCTTTCTGGCCGCTGGGGTTGAGGCAAACTGAGACACGACTCAGATACATGCATGCTAGGAGCGGCATCTTTACAACAACACTAGGACTTAGACACGGCCCTACGGAATCTGTATACATGTGAGACCAATAGGCTCTGAATGAGTGAGTTTGACTTAGAAATATATAGGGCTCGACCTGCTCTCTATCTCCGAAGTGTACTTGAACTCTTGCTCGAAGTAGTTTCATAATCTCAAATTATTTTCCATATTCTGTCCGTATCTAATGAAATGGGCCTATCCATCCCTATCTGGAAATATTGGTTGAGACCCTATCTGGCTGGCGTGCAAGTTGGTTGTTGTCAGTATTCTTTCCCCATCTCAGAGTGAGATGGATAGAGGATAATGATTCCTAATGAGAGAGATATCTGGTTGGGGGAGAGGTTGAGAATGAGTCGGGTAGGTTCGAAAGTAAGTAGTGGTTGATAAGACTTGTAATCTTTGTAGAAAGTGGGCTCTGATGCTTGAAAGGTATCGTACCCGCCCTCTCTTTTGTTGTGGTCAAGCCCCACCTATATAATGCTTTGGGGGTGAGTGATCAGGTTATTTTCCTCTCAATATCTCGGGGTAACTCGTTACTTCTCACTAGAAGACAGACCTTCTGGTTGACCGACTTCCTGAGAAATAATACCTTTAGGGAGACAGAAATCTATAGCTGACCAAATATCCTTCTGTATCGTACCGTGATACTGGGTGAATGGGAGACAGGGAGACAGAACCAAGGAAAGGTATTTCTCCATCCTATGCTTCTGTCAATAATAAATATCCTTCCCCACGCTATCATAAACGTACGTACCACGCACATTTCTTTTACCTTTCTTTTGAAATGCATTTTTTATAGAATGCAATATGTAGATTGAGGTCATGCCGGCTTTTTCTCTATTCGGTATGTTAGACTCCTATACCAATAGGTGTCATATTTCATGATTGACTTGATGAGCTATGTAATATGTTCATACATTTTCTTGTTGCAAAGGTTTTCCATATTTTCAAAAAATCAAAAAATTTAAAAAATGTAAAGAGGGTATACCCTAAAAGAAAAATCAAAGGGTGAAAAGAATAAAAATTGTCCAAAAAAGTGAAAGAAATGAACCCCACCAAAAGAAAGGCCAAGGAAAGTGTGCAGGTTTAAATGCCACTACTTTTTGCTCTTATATAATTAACAAATTGTGTGCAACTTGTATTCTATGCCACAATTTATGAACAGTCAAACAGTTTAAGCTTGGCTAGTTCATCTTTCAATTTCATGTTTTAGAGATAGAGAATAAAATCTGACCAAACTATTTAATCTTGGCAGATAAGTAGATAGGTAGAGTGAATAAAAGGAGCTCAACAGTTTAATCTGAGCCCTTGGATGTAATAAGGTTAGAGCTAGATAGATTTTCATATGTAAAAGAAAAGTGTGATAAGGGTTTGCCAGTCTAAGTGCACCCTAATAAAGAAGAAAAAATGGTAGAGTAAAGTAGGTAGGGTAGGTAGATGATGTTGTTGAATTACCTATGGTGAATGATGGCTTTTGATGGTTGAAATTTTAACTTTAATCACAAGTGCAAGGGTAGATAATACATTGGAAGAATGGCAAGCAAGGCAAAGCAAAATTATTAACTTCCCCTCTCATTTTCCCTAAACATTTCACAAATTTCTCCTAAGTACTAAGGTATTTGAAGATTAAAGGGGCTCAAGGCATTTCCTTGACTTTTGGAGGGACCAGACCCTCGGCCCAATAATTGGAAAAACCTAAGTATTTAAAAACATTCATCATCACACTCATTCATTTATAAGAAATATTTTCCTAAGTAAAATCCCATTTTACTTAGGAAATTCATGCAATTTTCCATAAAAATCCTTTTTTCATGCAAGCATAAGTTGAATACATTGTTCTGATGTTTTATACTTAGCGCTATTCATTATTTCGCTTAGTTCATTGTCATATTAACTCTAATTTATATATTAATTCCTATAGAAATCTCTTCTATTATAAAATAACTCCTTTATTTAATATCCCCAAGCCATGTCTGCTTTTGTAAAGTATTTGTCTCATTTGTTTTAAATAAAAACCCTCGTTATATCCCCTTTGACTAAAATATATCTTTAATATTACTCCACCCCTATGGTAAGAAAATCGCGTTGGTTTAATTACCATATAATAAAAAATATATAAAAGAAACGTTTAAACATATGTTATATGTGTTTAAAACAAAAAATAAACCCTTCCCCACTCTTAAATTTATTCCCGTTCTGTTTACCCATGGTTAAACCTTTAAAGCTGTGATGCAATGGTTAAACTTAAGTTTAAATCATTCGATAGCTATACCAAAATTGTAATTAATCTCCGTTAATTAAGAACTTAACATGTCACTCATCCTAGATGCGATTAATTAACGTTAAAGGCAAAAGGGCGGCGTCGCTAAAACAGATCATTTCCTTGTCTAGTCAGCGGATTAGATCAGCAGTTCGAATCTATGGCTATTATACACTATCTTTAGCCATCTCGATGCAAGCAGTGCGCTTACGATAGACCGAGATTTTCTTGTCTGAGTACGTGTCGTTCAATGTATGGAATCGTATAAAACTCAAAAAGCTGCCTATCCCAAAGCGGTCTCGCGATGGAAATCACTACCACCTCCCACTAGCGACAAAAATTTACATGCGTCAAGTTTGTGCCATCTCCCTTGTTCATTCAAAGCTTACCCGCCACTATCAACCGTTTACACGTTTAAACCCAAGCACCCTAGTGTTGCTCATTTTCACCTGATTGTGTCGTAAAACCCTTTATAACCCAGCTGCACCACCTGAAGCCTCTTTTAACCAATTTGAGCATGTTTTACCTCCCAAAAATCATTATAGATTCACTCCACAGACCTCTCAAAATCAAATGAAACCTTTTCGACCTCCCCTGCAAACCAATGCTTTCTTAACAATTTGTTTTGTTTTACAGGTGATCAGAAGACCACATCCTTGGATAAACAGTATTAATACTAGTCATAAGACTTGTTTACTCCAAGAGTGTTATCAAATTTATTCAAACAGAGATGGAAGATAAAACATACAGTTGAAAGATAAACAAATGAAATAAGATATTAAACGATTTACTGTTGAAACAAACAGTAAAAACCTAAACTACACATTGAAGGTAAAAAGAAACAGTAAAGAAAAGTTAAAGAGTATCAGGATTAAAGAGTATCAGATTGAAAACCAAGTCAAGTAAATCAGCTAGCATGAAGATAAACAACAGGGAAGACAGTTACAAAACAGAACATACAAGTTCATGACAAAGTGAAGACAGATAAAAAATAGAGCGGTAAAAAGTAAAAAGTAAACAGTAAACAGTGAAAGTAAACATGAAGACATTAAGGGTTAAGCAAAAATGAAAATACTTTCACCACATTTAATTTTGTCTAAAGTGAAAGTAAAACAGTCAAAAGAACAAAAAAGTGAAAAGATAAAAAAAAAAAAACAACAAGAAGGAACATTTTTGCAAAAATTTCATGTTTTAGTCATTGTTTTGCAGAAACTATTGTGATCAATCCAAGATGAATTTTTCAAAAAGGAAGGAGGTTTATGTTATTGAGAAGACCATATACAAAAACATCTCTCACTTTTCTAACATATATTATGGTTTTGGAAATATTAAACAATGTTGGAAAGAATTGTTTGCAGAAAATACCAGTTAAGTCATCATTTTCTTGAAGAAGATTGTATTAAATAAAAACCATCATATACAAAAATGAAGGCATTTTTTGTTCCTAAGAAACCCATCTACAAAAACCTATCTCAGTTTTTGCACAGTGGTTTTATAATGAGAGATACATGCGCATCTTTACAGGCCATTTTTCAGACTCTGTAAAACTCTGTTTTACACATATTTTTTACAGAGAATATTATGCACAGCTGGAGAGGAATTTTAGGAAAGTGAAAGAGGTTTATCTCACCAATATATTGTAAGAAATTTGAATAATGGATGAGTTATTCACCGAGATTCTCCTGATCACACACTATTTTAGCTTCATGCACAATACAGAATCTCTTCTACCATTGATCATCACATGCGGAAATAAAATCAATTGCATGCACATATTAAAGCCATAAAAATTCACACATATGAACACAGTATTTCATGGGAAAGCTTAAAGCTGAAAACCCCCAACTATCTGTATATTATACATGTCATGGAGATCATGTAACAATCATAGTACAAAGCTCTTTTCAAGCTCTCATGCACTACCTCCCATGCTACACACTATCAAGCTAGATCTAGCAAAACTCATGCTCCAACCTTTAGCCACTTGATAGCCAACCTGAATTGCCTGTTTCAATGCTATGGGATGGTCTCTTTATATAGATAAACCACCTAGATTGAACTGCATAATCCTCATTGATTACTCCACCTATCTGTGTGTTGCAAATAACAATAGTATAGTCACAACCGATAGTTAACCTGCTCTTTCACCTATTTCTGCACTGGTCTCCACTGAAACTGTCCATGCACTGAAGTTAACTGATGTATTATTTAGTTGATTTATGAGTATTTAATTAGTGAATTAATTAATAATTAATTCACACCACTCTCACTAATTGTATCTATTAGTTAACTTGGATACAAAAAGCTCAACTATGTTTAGATTAGTTAAACTGAATACAAGTCCACTAACTTTCTCAATCAACTCCACCAAACTCTGTCACATGAGTTCTAACTGAAGTCTTCATGCAATAGCTTCACTTAAACCCTAGGAAAAGCGTATTTCCTTCTGTCAGCTGCATGTGCCACATCCAGGCATCAAACTGAAGTGCTTCCAGAGAATAAGATAATGTTTATAGTCCAAATATTATTAAGAGCTAATAATATTCGACTTCCATATTTTTAGGAGAGGCAGTCTAAAAATAGCCATTGACCTCTTTGACCTAAAAAATAGAGTCCCATCTATTTTTACCAACATGACACATACTCCAAGAATCTCATACATGCAATCCCTGAACCATGCTCCATATGTCTAAAAATAGACATAGTCTAAAAATAGATTTTTCCGACAAAAATCACATGTGGTCCCCACCTAGTTTAGGTGATCACTTTCCAACTAGGATCAGGAAAGATGTTTCAGGAGGCCTCCTTCACTGTTTCTTGTTGTCATTTTCAACATATATTAATACACAAATAACCTCTTTCACTTTTTACATATCTATTAGAGTTTAGAAATACAAAGATATCATTGCCAAGTTTGCGAAATTGTTGGAGGCGACAGGGTTACAAAAGAAAGGAAGCAATTAGTGACTTGGATGCCTCATCATCAACTAAGAGTTGGATCAAATTCGAATTCTCCTCTTTGTCATCACCTATCCATAAAAAATAGTTCCAAATAGATGCATTAGTTTGAGTGTCCTTTACTTAAGTTCTATTTATGTAAAATAGTTGGAGAGATTTGTGAACTAATCTTGATATTTTTTCAAGATATTTTAGTTTAGAATTTGTATAAATACTTCACTCTTGGAAGTATTTGGTGGGGATTCTTATACTTTGATGTAACATTGAATATTTTGGAATAAGGAGCTTTGGAGAAATTTTTCGTGGCAAAACTGGACAAGGAATTGAGGCAGAAGACTTTTCTCAGAATTCATGTGTCAAATGAAGGATCAATAAGTCATCTCTATCCCATGTTTTGAAGTTTTATATTTGTTTACAATATCATCTGTGTTTCATTATCTTAATATTTAACGAAAAAGATTAAATCAGAAAGTACTTAGGTGTAATCTGATTTCAGTCGTTATTATTCTAAATGTTTTCTTCTAAACTGGTTTAAACAGCGAATTCTTAATTGCTCCTGTTTGTCTAGTTCATACATCTTTGGTTATTTAGTAAAGAATACTTAACTGCTCTTTATTGATAATCAATCTATTTCTCTTCTCTTGAATGTGTTGAAAGATTCTTTATTGCCTTTCATCCATTTGAATTCCATTCCATTCACTTTAGATCTATAATTGTTTCTAGTTTGATTATCTTGCCCTGATAAACCATCTTTTGTTAAAAAAATTAAGCCAGTACAGCCAATCCTTTGACTCCATTAGCCCAATGGACTGAAACTACTTGCTCTTATTCTCAGTGAAAGAATTCCATCAACCCAAACAAAATCAAAACCCTTGGACTTTATAACTAGCCTAATATTTTCAAGAACAAAGCTAAATTTTAAAGAGAGAGCCCTCTCTGGGTACAGATTGGCTAGATTCTGTACCTGAAGGTTGGTTTGTGGTTACCTCGGACCCCTTTCCTCTTCCAACAACTTCAAGGAAAATCTGAGTGATAACATAGTGGCGACTCCACTGGGGAACTGAATAATTTATTTGTCACTATTGTTTATTTTATAAACTACAGAAGGAGCCTGAAGATTAGCCAGGTAGCCTTTGAAATTGCTCTTGCTTTGCAATTGCAAAAGTAAATAAATGTTGCTTCAGTCTATCTCCGGTCTAGTTTATGGATTGAACATCTGGTTTCAAATACTTGATCAGCTCCTCTTGTCAAATAAGTCTTTAAGAAAGTTTAAATCTCATATCTAAAGCCTCTTAAAGAAATCATAGAAGTTGTTTTGAAAATTCATAAAAAAAAAAAACAAAATAATCATAAAATACTCAAAATTTGGTTTCCTGAAGAACTAACTTTTTCTTCAGAATTGTTTTACAGGTTTAGATCTGATCTATGATGGTGGACAGGGATCAGACACACAAAGGTTAAAATCATCCACCTGGCGACTCCAAATCAATTTCACAATCAAGACTCCACTGGAGGAATGAACCTCAAAGAAAAATATGGAAAGATCAGGCTTTCAACTTGGATCTTAATCCAAGACATTATGTTCTTTCTCATTAAGAAAGTTTTTCAATGTATATTGTATTTTATAGAAGATCTTAGATTAGTTTTTAATTATTTTCCTTTGAAGATTGTAAGTAATAATTCTCCTAATCTTTTTGAGCAGCTTTCTTATGAATCTAATGCTGATCATTTTCCAATTAAGAAGCCTCAAATAATCAAGACTGATCTTACAATCCCTGTACATATCCCTGTGCCATATAAAGTTCCAGATAGATATAAGCCCCTTATTTTACCTCCTATACTCCATGATTTTCCTAAAAATACTACAAGTATCTTCCTAGATTTGATGGAGAGAATGGTATCACTGCCCAAAAACATATTCAAGGTTTTGAGAATTATTTGGATTTATTTGAGATTGATGAAGATGATGTTAAAATCAAACTTTTTTCTCTTTCTTTGCAAAATAGAATAAAGAATTGGTTCAAAAATCTGCCTAATGCTAGCATCTCAAATTTCCAGCAGTTTATCAAAATTTTCCTTGATAGATGGATAATCAAAGTTAATCATTTTGTGATCATGGAAGAATATAATAAATTAAAAAGACATTCAAATGAAACAATACAACAATTTTCTGACAGATTTAATCAAGTTTATTATTCAATGCCAGAAAATATTAGACCTCCTCATGATTCATCTCTCTTGCATTATCCAAGTGCCTTTGATCCAGAAATAGAATTTCGATTAAGAGAAAGAGATCCAAAAACACTTGTACAGATGCAGAACATTGCAGTTGATGTGGAAGTTAATCTCCAAATCAAACAGGAAAAGTTGAAAGCAGAAGAAGAGGAAAAGAAAAACATTGCAGAAGTAAAACTCAACCTTTTGGTAAGAAAACTAGATGAAAGAACAAAAGAGATCACTATGAAAGATGATTTTTTTATTCAAAATCACCATGAAGAAATAGAAGAGGTTGATAGCCATGAACAAATTCCTCTTAATTCAAATTATCATAGATCAGAAAATGAATTTATAGATCAATATGAGGAAGATGAATCTGCTGATCTAATGTGTATGTTTGATGACATTCCTTCTTTTGATTATTTGCCTAAGTATGATCATTATGATGATAGTTATGTTCTCCAAACTCAAGCTAACTTTATAGAGCAATCAGAAGCTAGTTTGTGGGATGAAGAAACTCAGTTTCAGCAGATTGAAGACAGTGATCAACCAATACAGATAAACCATGAGAGTGAGGAAGAAAAAGCAGAAAATGTGGAAATAAGTGAAGGTTCTTTACCTCTTTGTTTTTCTTCATTTCAGTTCATTAGAGACAACTATCATGCCATCAATAATCAGCAATCTTTAGGAATTGTGATTGACAACAAAGAAGATAATGAAACTATTGATCAAGATTTTTTAGTTTCACAATTGCAGTTATCAGTTCCTATTGAAATAAATGATCAAATGACACAAGAAAGTTTCATACCACTATTTTTTGAATCATTTCAGTGTTTGAAAGAAATATGGTATAACATATTTAATGAAAAGGATGAGAAACTTGTTGAATTTTATGAAGTCTCATGGAAATCTATATGCTATAGGTTGCAGCCATTTTCCCAAGTTTTTCAGGATCCAATAGCAGATATGTTGAATATTGAAGGCATTCAAAGCATTCCTCTATTAACTAACTATGATTTTCATAATCAAGATGATAAAGGATTCAACACTCAAACATTACAATCAGTAGGAATATCATCACAAATCTTATCTGAAAGTTTACAGGGAGATAAAGATGAAAATAGCATTTCATATTCATGGTATGGAGGCCATCCAGAACAGATGTACAGTTGTTCAGATCAGTTAAATATCAGTGTATATATTTTGGAAGATTTTTTTGTACAGTTTCTAGAGTCAACAAAGGAAATGAAGTGTTTCCTTATCCTTTCATTTGTTGACAAGTTTCTAATAGGTTGCAGAAGTACAATTTTGATAATCAACAAGAAAATGCAACAAAATCTATCAAAGTACATAATGCTTGAATGGTTGCATTGGCTATTTCATTTTACCTAACTAGCAGTTGAACAATAGATTGAGTAGGTAGATGAGTGCTAATAAGCTCAGGATTTTGAGCATTTTTCTTTTTTAGTTTTCAATTTTCAGCTAGTTTTTCATTAAGTTGGTTTGAAAATTTTTGTTTATTGTTTTAGTTTCAGATCAGATTTCAGATTGCAGAAAAATGACTATATTCAATTCAAGATTTTCAGCTACAGCAAATGCATGTTTGGGATTGGACCAAGGCAGAAGATTTCCAACTAGGAAACAAAGTTTTAAGTTTTGAGTGGATAGTAACTTACTGGAGTTGAAGCCCGAGGAAAAGGCCCTAAGCTTCAGAAGTATTACTGTCATACATACAATAAAGCAACAAGGAGAAAAAGATTCCATGGTTCAGTCATAATCATTTTGAGGCCAACTGACCTGTTGTTCTTGACTTTTCACCAGGAAAATCCATCCCCAAGTGGAGCCAGTGTTAGACTCCTATACCAATAGGTGTCATATTTCATGATTGACTCGATGAGCTATGCAATATGTTCATACCTTTTCTTGTTGCAAAGGTTTCCATATTTTCAAAAAATCAAAAAATTTAAAAAATGTAAAGAGGGTATACCCTAAAAGAAAAATCAAAGGGTGAAAAGAATAAAAATTGGCCAAAAAAGTGAAAGAAATGAACCCCACC